>CM023481.1:279577216-280324543 GCA_013339685.2 Hyalomma asiaticum
CCAAAATCAGTTCTTGTACAGCTTGCAAGAAAAAAAAAAAAAAGGTCGTCAAACTGCAGTGATGACCTCTGTACACCTTTGAGCGTCAAAATAAATAGCGTCTGCCAGCTCAAAATGTGTTATTTTTTGTGCTTCACTGTGGCTCCACCTCACTATTATCTGAATCACCAGAGAAACTAGTCATAGGCTACGCCATTCTCTCTCCTGCTCTCTGCGAAACAGTTTCAAGGTGCGTGGCCTTTCCCTGCTAAGAATGAATTAACATTCATTATAGGTGATTCTGTGTTATTTTCGTGGCATCTGTGAAGAGCAGTCAAAAAGAAAACGAATATTTTATTTTCCCGTTCTCTTATATCGGCATCGCCAGTTGCACTTTTCACATGTTCAATAACAAGTTGCTTTCACGCAATGTTCGCGTACTATGTAACGCTAGCGCTAGAAAATATGCTCATCAGTAGCTGCTATGTCTGTGAGTGGTGGCGCTTGTTGCCGACTTGTTAAAGGGTGCCTCGATGGTCCGCCGCTGGCATCGAGGCACCATAACTTGTTAGTATAAGCGGTACAGCATTAATATAACAATAAAGAGCATGTTTGCAGCATCACCCCGATTCAAACGTACTGTTCCTAAAATGTATCCACCCAAATTTAGATGTTAATAGATAAATATCAAAGAGGTGTGGTTGATGTCAGCAAAATACGCTATTTTATGCAGCCCAGTAGTTGGAAGCACAGCTCAGCATTTTTGAAGGGAGGAGGAAAAGAGAGGAGAACGGAAAGGGGATCTTGATGCACGAGTTCGCCCACAACACGCGCCAGGTCCGGGTGCCTTTCTCCACACAAGAAAAACCGTCGGTGCTCGGCACAAAACCAGGGTTCCCACCCACTGCCTCCCGCATCAGAGGCGAACGCCGTAACCACTCGACCACAGCTCCGGTTCCATCAATACCGTGGCAAGCGAACGGAACAACAGTAAAGTGATAGCTGAATTGGTAAGAACGAAGATGTGGATTGCCCCGCCACGGTGGTCTATAGTGGTTATGGCACTCGGCATGCAGATCCGAAGGTCGCGGGATCGAATCCCGGCTGCGGCGGCTGCATTTCGATGGAGGCGAAATGTTGAGGCCCGTGTGCTGTGCGATGTCAGTGCACGTTAAAGAACCCCAGGTGGTCGAAATTTCCGGAGCCCTCCACTACGGCGTCTCTCATAATCAGAGCTGGTTTTGGGACGTTAAACTCCACAAATCAATCAATCAAGATGTGGATTCGGATTCTACCCGCGGTTTCCTTTTTGTCTCCTTTCGTTAACTTTACTTGGCCATTTCTGCATTGCAACGGAATAAACAAACCTATGCTGCCCCGCTTTCCGTCTTTTTCATTGCAATGACAAGGCAACTACTACATGCGGAACCGTTCCAATCCCATCATTTCAAACCCAAATCTTGTTGTCGAAGGCGAATTATTCTGTATCTCACGTTAATCTTATTAAAAGTTCTCTGTCTGTCTGTCTGTCTGTCTGTCTGTCTGTCTGTCTGTCTGTCTGTCTGTCTGTCTGTCTGTCTGTCACGTTAATCTTTTCACTTCCTCTTCTCTGCCTATGATAGGTGTTAAAGCTCTCAGCGATACCCTAAGGATCAAGAGATCAGAACAAGATTAGATGTGTTATAATCCCTCGTAAACCAACCGACTTTATTTAGATCGGAAGGTGCTCACTCCAGTGACGGAAAGTCTATTATTTACTGTTAAACATCGTTAATAAATATCATAATGAAGTACCACGGGTTCAAGTGTGAAGTAGCACTAAATAAGGCCAGAATATTGCTGTTTTCTAGAAAGGTTTCCCACATGAATGATCCGTAGGCTGGTTGAACACGTTAAATTTCGTTCGCACATAGCAATGATAGCAGATGTGCACGGGCGTTCGCGATCCAAGTCCTCATATATTTCAAGAAAATATCGATTCTTTTCGGACCTTATCCCAGGAAGGTGGTGATTGTTGGTGAGCCATTGTCGACGCAGCGGTTTCCAACACATGACTGTTTCCATTTAGCACTAACCATTTCTTCGAGGACAGAAAACTAAGAAACAATCTGCGGGGACAGTCTATAGGAGGAGGTAGTGTGAAAACGGTGTCCCTCAGTAGCAGTCGTGATGGGCGAACACGAACTTTGTCGCAGACATGGAGACCGCAGACCTGCGGGCACCCACTCACCACTTTGGTTGAAATCCCCCACCTGCTCTCTATTCTATGCTATCATTGTCCTACTCCCTTCCTTGCGGCGCGGAGCCGTGTTCCCTTTCGGGCTGCTGAAGATAGCGCTACTTCCCAATATTTGAGAACTTTAAATTACAGCCGAGTACCTTGACGATTGACTCAGAAATGTAGAAATATGCACTTGTGGTGCTTACGCGTGAGCCAGTAATGTACTAGAGCGTATTAGTCGACAGGTAAATGATATCTCATATGGCCGGTCATGCAAGTTATCTGTTACCATTTACAAGTACATCTATCTCATATAGAGCTACCAGGTATATGAAAAAAAAAAGAAGTGGTTGGAAAGCATCTGTCATCTTTTCTAGTTTTATACCTGGAGAATGTATGTAGTCATATGCTGGAACTCAACGAGTAGGATGTTTCTTTTGTTCTTTTTTTTCAGCTTTCTAGGATATAGCTTTCGAGGAGTAGCCAATGCAAGTAGAACAATCCAGACAGTAGAACAATACAAAGAAGAGTAGAACAATACAAAGTGTTTGTGGCCAAGTGCCCTGAATTTGCGTAAACTTTCCTCAAACCGCGATCACTATAGCGCCAACTATGTGAATAGATAGAAACTACCTCATCAAGACCCACACTGACGTTCTAAGGGTACGCATAATGCACACCTTGCACAAGCTACTGCGACCGTGCACCTTGCTACCTGAGGCACTTTTTTCGAAACGTATCTCTACGTAGCTCTTTCCTCCAAACGGAATCCACGCTTTATGAAGCACCATCTCGCTTAGCGCCTGCCGCGAGGCCTTCGATTCATCCACGGTGGCTCTTTCAATCATACTCAAACACGACAACACCCGGCAAGCAGTACAGGCAGATCTGTCGTGCTGCGCTCATAAGCAGCCAACTTTGCTCCTATTGCTCAAGAAATGCTGAGTCCCACGCAGATGTACACTGGCGGCTCTGTACCAACAGAACAATTCTATCGTACGTCTCGCCGTCCCAGCAAGTCACCACTATAGAGTTCGAAAATTTTCACGCGACAGCATCGACGGTAGCAGAACTAGCAGTGAGTCTTGTCGCACTACATCGTATTAACGAGAGACGTAAAATTCAATGGTCGATATACAGCGACAACAAGACGGAACTGCAGGGTTTACAGCCCATTGCAAACACCTTGCAGCCATGCAGCATGGTCTGCATGAACATCGGATGTTTAAAATTGCACAGGTCATAGAACACCGGAATGCAAAAGGTACGTCCCAAAGTCTTTCTTCAGTGTCTCCAAAGTCAGCATGGCATAAAGTATGATTAGCAATGAACGTGACGACCAAGCTCACAACACGTTCATGCAGCAGCATGCTACTTTATGCAGATAATGTACATTGGCATGCAAGTGCACCATATTGCAATTCAATGAATCATACCTCGTGCAGGCACACTACATTTTCTGGACCCTACCATAAGTTTCGGAAAAATGTTGTAGCGCAAATTGGCACACGGGCGTAGAAGAACGACACGTATACACAGACAGCGCCAACTTCCAACAACATTTTTTTTTTTATTCTCAGAAACTGCGACACATTTATAGCCGTTCTTCTGTAAAGCATGTGTCTACTGACAGAGCAAATAACCTACCATAAGCCTTACATTTTAATCAAAACTTCCCCTTGTTGGACGCCACGTTTACCAATGCCAAAACTATGGTATTGTGAGATCGAAAGAAAGAAATCAAGACCTTCTCAGCATCTATGCGTATAGTGTGCGTCATAAGGTTCCTGCAGTTGGTTGATTTGTGGGGTTTAACATCCCAAAAACAGCTCTGATTATGAGAGACGCCGTGGTAGAGGTCTCCGGAAATTTCGACCACCTGGGGTTCTTTAACGTTCACTGACATCGCACAGCACACGGGCCTCAACATTTCGCCTCCATCGAAATGCAGCCGCCGCGACCGGGATTCGATCCAGCGACCCTCGAATCAGCAGCCGAGTGCCATAGCCACTGGACCACCGTGGCGGGGCCTTTTCATGCAGTTGGGAAGGAGAAGAAGGAGTCCTTGTAACTTTGCACGACTTGGATTCATTAGCGAGGCTAAAATGTATTCCACTGGACCATGAACACTTGTAATTTCATGACGTACATAATGCGCTGATTATGTAACTTGCTTTACATAAGTAATTGCAGTGGCAATGTCGTTTATTTCAAGTAAATACACCAAGAAATCCGGAACACTTCAACGAGGCACATCTGATGCCACCTGGAGACGATAAGAACTATTAACAAAAATAGAAGCACTCTGTGTTTGGTTATATAAGGCATCTAAACTACAGGACACTAAAATTTCGCTTAGTTTAATGCATATGAGCTTAGTGAATTTTTTTTTACTATTAATTCTGTTAAGCACTTTGTTAGAGCATCAAAAGCGTGCACCAATTTGTACGTTATTATTAATGCACGAGGCGAATTAATTTACTGGTCACTTGTGTAACTGTACAACCTTCTTTTCTAAGATCTGTTCTGGACTTATCCATATAGAGATTTTTTTTTCCAGGAATTCCATTGTACATCTAATATCGAACATCTCTGCCGTAGACTGAGTCCTTTAGCTATGGTAAAACGTTTCATTAGCCTGCGAATTATTGCTGCATTCACGTCGCGCGCCATTTAGTCACGTGAACTTCTATTTGAACCTAATAAGATGAAAAAAATTGCATATTTCCGAGGTGTGCGGCGGTAACACACAACATGTGGTAGTTAACCGAAATCATTCAAGAAAGCTTCTCTTAACGTATTCGTTAAGAGAAACTTTCTTGAATGATTTCAGTTAACTACCACATGCCGCGGTTAACTACCACATGTCCCAACAATCGCGTTGGATCTAATGTAGATTTTCCAAACTCGGAATGCTAGCCCTGCATAAACGAAGATATTTTGCATCTTATATTTGTAAACGAAAGTTACAGCCAACATTGCACGATACCAAAATTATTTCCCATATTGAGCGGAAGCGCACGATCAATGGCTTAACTCAAGAAGAAAACGACGTGTAAATTCGGCCCATTATTATGTATAAGTAATTCATGAGCTTCCCCAGAAAACAGTAGCGGTACGTCAAGATAATTGTAGATGTTTTTCCCTGCTTCTATTGCTTCTTTTTTGTTTGTCTTAAATGACGACTGTCCATAAGCTCAGGAAACCACTTTCAAATCCTTTCAACCCTAAATGCTTCGACACGGGTGCAATATCTTGGCCAAAAGCTCACTTGACCACACCAAGGGCCAAGCAAAGTTGCATCACATAATACCACGCCCCGATCCCATAATTGGTGCAATGCAGCCTTCAGCAGATTTTTCTCCCTCTCCGTTAAATGATTACGATATTTGAGAAAGCACAAATGCCTTTAAATAGTATATGTATTCTTCCTTTTGTATTCGCGGTAAGCTTTCCAGTGTATTTTTTCTTTCTCTTTTTGCTTTAAGTATTACGTCACTACTATTTACCAGAACCCAAAGTACAAATTTTCGCCACGTAACCCCAAGCTGGATAGATCCCAAGCGGTTGATTGGGGGCAGCTTTTTCCAATCCTTCGCACCTTAAAGGCATGCACCCGGAAATTTACCTAGACGTCACGCGCAAGGCTATGTACGTGAGCACAAGCGACTCTAAAGGACATGCTATGGGAATGTGGATAAACTAGACTGACAATGGAACCTCCTCAGGACGCATCGGCGCTCAGTGGAAGACCGCGCTAGGTCAACAACAATTTTGGGCCATCCAGCAAGATCGGGAAATGGCCAGAAGACAATGTCTCCAACACCCCCCCCCCCCCTCTGACATCTTTCCCCCGCTGCCCCCTGCGCGGCCTAAACCGGGGCCGCACTATGGCGGATTCTAAATAAAGTTGCTTCCCTTCCCACTCATTTTTTCTTACAGCTACGAGCCAGTAAGAAATGTATTTTCATACCGCACAGTGCGGTTCTCAAGCTTTCTGACATCTGTGTGAGCGTGGTAGGATGTCACATTGAATGACGTATGGAATAGTGACACGGCAACGAAATTGTTCTATACGATGTCAACGCGCTCAGTGTCCCACTTCTCCGCAGGGATTCGAAGCAAGTGGAAAAGGATACGTCAGAGACGAACGAAACACAAAAAGCACACTTTCGTCATGACTTTCTACTCGCATTTCCGAACAGGTAAAAATAATAATGAGCATAAACTTTGACATCTTCTATCAGCAGGTTAGTTCGCCTCGCTACCGAACAGTGTATCACCTCAGCTGCGCTGAACAGAGGTTCCCGACACCAAAGCCAGCGCGATCGAAGCTCGCTGGGCTTTGGCAGTGCACGTAAGGCCCCTCCTACGCAGTACCCTTCAAGCTGCTGGCACCTGCTGGCTGCGCGTTCAGCGCACCATCTTCCACACCTGTTCCGGAACGGCATCCTCCAATCAGCTCGCCGCATTTGTCTCCGCCGGGACCAATCGAAAGTCCCCTCCGCGCTTTCGTCGGAGCTCTCCTCACCTTTGGAAGGCCCTGCGCGATATTAATTCTTAAGAGCGCTCGAACTTGCTTAATCAGTCTCGACGCCTGCAGCGCGGAGTCACTAAGTATAGCCTGGCAGCGCTCGCGAATGCCGGCCACCGTCTGGGGACGAGTAACGACGCCACGTGACCCAGCGCGCTTTGGCGGCGGCGCCACGCGATGCAAGAAACGAGACTGTTCCCGTTTAAACTATTAAAAACCCATTAGGCTGCGGGTACTTCGCAAACCAATTTTTCACAGTTAAGAGACGCGCGTCAGGGCGACCCGTCTTGCAGCGCGTCTATGCGAGCGGTGCGGCGCCTCCGCCCTGGCAAGTGGCAAATGCATCTGCCGATACCAGCGCCAGCGGCTCTATCCAAATGGCTCGCTTCTGACGTAAGAGATGCGCGCTATCTTCGAGAGATTAAAGCCGCGCGCGTGCGCGGAGCGGATGCGCCGTCAGGAAGGGGGCGTGCACCGCGGTGAGCTGCAGCCGTAATGGGAAGCCGGCGTGCACAAATAGCAGCCATCGCGCTCCTGTCTGCCGCCGATGGGACGCGTTTGCGTCGGATGATGAGTCCCGTCGGCAAATTGCAATCTCCAAGTGGTGAGAGCTCGGGATAGGGCCAGGTTTAGGTGATAATCAGCCGCCGAAACCCGAGCTCGTGTTTCAGCGGAAAGAATTCCGCACCGCCAAGACGCGCAAAACGTGCCCCGGTCGTGGTTAATCACGCGTTTTTATGCTCTACTCGGTATACCGTATATGCCGTTACAAGGAAAAGCGATGACGGCATACGTTAAGCTTACTGAGATGTGCTTGCGCGGGGACGTGCGCTGCCTGCAAGAAGCTCCTTGGATGAACATTCGAAACGAGCGCACTAGCGGAGATGAGGCCTCGGCTGTCTCCTTTTTTTTATCATGATTACTTTTTTGCTTTCCTATCCGCGATTACGAGTATGCGGAAGGACGCAGGGTGACTATCGGTAGTATTTAGGGCCATTCCCCGAACAGGATCGCATGTCAAGCACTGTTGGCGGAGGGATGTCTGAAATATATGCCTCAATGTAGCCTCATATTCACCCACTCACGACATATATGTGAGGCAGTTCCAGTCAGGTGGAATCATAAGCGCTGACTCATTTTCTCGCTATATCCACCTTACATACGGTTGCGCCGCCTATTTCGTCGCTGGCTTCACATTCGACGTGATGTTGCAACATTCGTCACTCCGAATTGAACCCTTATTACTGCAATAGCCAAAAAAATTCTGCAAATAGCAAAAAAAAAAAAAAAAAATCTTTCAGGCCATCAGCGAGGAAAAAGTGCACTCTGCATAAAAACTTTGGCCCACAGGGATCTCAGCGCTTCTAAGTGATCCAGCTCATAAGACTTATTCACAGGGAGCACAATCTTGCTTAATAGTGTTCGAAACCGCATGAGAACGTTGGTGTGGGTAGCAGGTACCCCGTGTAACACTGGACGACATCAAATAAACAACTCTGACGGTGAAGAGAAAGAAGGAGGAAAATTTGGGGGTACTTGTTCTCGACCAACATCAATTTACTGGCTGGTCAACGGTTGTGCAATGCTTTTTCCGACGAAAGCATGTGTCGGACAAAATATACTCGGGATCTTTTCCATGTCCAATAACAAAACATCATTCCCCTATAATTGATATCCTATGCTTTTACTATTTTCACCGACAATTACGACATCTTAAGGGAAAGTCACAAATATGGCATTGGCACAGCGCGTAGCAATTTCGACACGACTTTCAGGAGCGACGATCCTGAGCGTTCGTGTAGTGTGGGAACTATATGTAGAGAGCATGTAGTGAAGAAATTATTCAGGGACGTTTTAATGGCCCGAGCCAGGAAGCGTTCCACTACGTTTTAAATCCTCCCATCTCCCTCATCTTCTTTTTTTTTTTTTTTCTTAAAGTACGCAGATAAAGTTTTAGCGATTCAGTGTAAGTTGTAACAAACATGTGTGCTGTTAGGGTGACGCTGTTGCTGGTGTCAACGCAATTATGCAACTTGGAAGGGCGTTTTACAAAAGAGGTGTCGGCAAACACTGTTTCGAGAAACACGTTGGCGTGCGGTTGGGAAACATGTCCCTCCCTGTGAATGAGTATTCAATGGCACAAAGTGGGGCAGAAATTCTTTTACGCCATAATTCTGCTAAAAAGACACTTAAAAAATTTTTACAATATGTTGAACACTTCTGAACCATGCCGTACACCAGCGAAGAACATGCGAGCAACAAGAACAAGTATACCGCATGCATGAGCAGGCCGTTTTAGCAGCAAAAGCAGTAAATATGCTAGTGTAACCGCAAGTACTAAAGAAAAGAAAATATGCCTCATAAAGTATCGGCCCCGGCAGCTACCCAAAGATATATACGTTTGGCATGATTTGGGAGGTCGTCTATGAATGAATGAATGAATGAATGAATGAATGAATGAATGAATGAATGAATGAACATATTTTATTTCTGAAAGACATACAGCACAGCGAAGTGAATCTCAGAGGCAGTTCGGGCTGACGTGGCTTCGCTACATGTCACTAGATTGCTTACACCGTGTCAGGGAGACTAAATGCAACGCGCCATTTTGCATGTGGCCTCCCATAATTGTTATACCTTACGCGTACGCCATAGGCAACCGCTACTTTGGCGCTAAGCTCCTCAAGGACCAGTCCGGTCAAGCCCGTAGTCAAGGGGGGGGGGGGGGGGGGGGGAATTCGGTTGGGGGTGGTGTTAATAACATAGTGTAATGGTACTAATATCGAATTTAAGCTTATTAACAACGTTGCATTTAAAATGTCAATGTACAACTGCGATTTTTACCGAAAATAATGAAAAATACATGTTTTTCTCAAATAGTCAAGGCCTTCAGCAAGTGGGCCCTCCCCCCCAAAAGAAATCTTGGCTATGGGCCTGAGTCCGGCACATCGTATAGCGCCTGCGACAAGAGGCGTACGCACGCAGCGACAGCGACCAGGGTCATAGCATCTCAACGTACCTATAGAGTTATAATGTATGTGCATCTCCAACTGCGGGATGCACATACATTATAACTCTAGGTGCCACCGCACGGCGGCACGACCGCTGTGCGGTACCACCGGCATTGAAACCATTTTTACTACCTGTAGCGCACGAAACCACCGGAGTATCAACACCGTGTCGCCGTGAGGTTCCTATGCGATTGTGTAGAGAGCATTTTATTCGGTACCTGATCCGAAGGTCGCGGGATCGAATCCTGGCCGCGGCGGCTGCATTTCGATGGAGGCTAAGTGTTGAGGCCCGTGTGCTGTGCGATGTCAGTGCACGTTAAAAAACCCCAGGTGGTCGAAATTTCCGGAGACCTCCACTACGGCGTATCTCATAATCAGAGCTGGTTTTGGGACGTTAAACCCCACAAATCAATCAATCATTTTATTCGGTACCGACCAGTGAAACCACAGCTTGATAGATACGAGCATATATGTCATTAGTTCAGCAAACAACTAACACTAATAAAAACAGCACTGAAGTTGTGAACCCAGCCATAAGCAAAACTATGTCTGCATGGCATGGCACGTCCCTTCTAGCTTGCTGCACCTGGCAGCAATATTTCGTTTTGTTTTCTTTTCCGACATCATTTTCCGTTGCCAAATTCCCTACAAGGTTGCTCATTTATGGAGGTACGAGGACGATGGCAGAAAGGGAGCCGATGACAGAACGACAACGCCCGTCGTCATGGTGACGTGCCTGCTTGTCAGTTTTGTTTTGACAGTATAATTCTATACGCGAAAAAATAAAAAAAAAATCACAAGAACCTTTTCTACTTCATCATAATCTGTTTTGAACAGGCTGTATAAAAAACCTACGTAGTCTATAAAACAGTGTTTTATTATGTCCTAATTTGCTCGAAAGCCTCGCTACGGCGGTCTAGTGGATATGGCACTCGGCTGCAGATCCGAGGGTCGCGGGATCGCACCTCGGCCGCGGCGGCTGCATTTCGACGGAAGCGAAATGTTGAGGCCCGTGTGCTGTGCGATGGCAGTGCAACTTAAGGTACCCCAGGTGGTAGAACTTTATGGAGCCCTCCACTAAAGCGTCTCTCAAATGATCATATCGTGGCTTTGGGACCTAAAACGCCAGAAATCAAATCATTTGCTCGAAAATTGGCGTCGCCATGATCGCTGCTAGTGAAATGGCAATGCGAAGTCCGCGTGCTCGTGTATCACAATTCCGGACAATTCAGCGCAACAATGGCCTTGTGTGAAACGCGAAGGATGCACCTCGGGGCATCCTTCGCGTGTACACTCGACCGTATACATTATTCAAGTGGCACGACTCAACAAATAAGTTGCGACGTTAGCGGAATCGCGCATGGCCGGAACATTGCGTCATAAATAATGCTTTATGTAAGTCAACCGATATTCAAAGCACTTTGCCATCTAAGAGACGCAGGTAGTATTCTCAGTCTCTGTCCCAGGGTCCCCTGTCTAAATTATATTACACGGTTGTTTCAAGGTGCGTCCGTGGTACGCGATTACTTGTAGCACACTAATCAACTAGGGGCACCTCTCACTCAGATTAAAAGCTGGATATAACCTCACGATCATTAAAAACTACCTAACATATGCCAGGATTACTTTTATGCCCCCAATGCCAACATAATCTGCTGAGAATAATTGAAAACTCTCGGAAACGTCTTTAAATCTGCTACGTGGATGGTGTGATACCCTATACGAAACAACGCTGATTAGTCTGCTTCTTTTATTGACTTTTCCTTCCTTAAAGGGAAACGAACATGCGCTTATTGAGGGATTAGGATATCGCCTTCTAAGATGTACTTCCTCGCGTGTTCTCCGCATTAGTGCCGCCGAAGTTTCGCTGCCCGCGGACAAAAACGGTGCGCTCACTGCGTTGCGCGAGCCCGTTGCATGGCGCTTACAGAGAAATGCGGAGACACTGTGGGTGCTGTTTAGGGACGGCAGCCTCGCAACCGGCTTCCCTTTGTTCCTTGGGCAGAGAGGGAAGAAAGAAAAAAAGGAAACAGTAATAAGGCAGGCACGCGCGTGCTTTCCTCACCACTGGGGAAAACCCGTAGCGCGGCTTCAATGGAATGACCGGAGAAAAGGATGAGTTCACGGGCTTCCTCGGTCCGGGGGCACAGCCGCCGCAGCGCACCTGGCAAAGAGCCACTTTGCTCGCGGATGCAAATGAGCAGGAACGCGCGGGGTTAGCTTTTATCTCGAATCACGCACTTCCCGCGCTTTTCGGGCGCGCTCGCCGGGGCCCAATTAAGACGTCGTTGGCGCTCGCAAGGCGGCGCCTCCAATGGCACGCCGAGAGCCGGCCGGGTCCGTTGAGGCGCCATATTTCACGATCGCATCCGCTCGCATTCACCGGTCGCCTGACACGCGGTAGCTATGATTCCCCCCCCACTCTTTTCACAGCATGCGTGCGACTCGCGCGAACAACGGCTCCGTTGTTCGCCGCTTGAAGGGGGGCAGGAGGAGGTGCCTTCTCCGAGAGCACGGGTGGCGATTAATCAGCCATCATTGTCACGGTCCGAGTCGTTCCGAGCTCCTAGCGGCGCGAATAGGGCTGCGCGTGCAATTATTGCATCCAGCCTGGCTACTCTTCGCACGTGCGCCGTCAGCGCCGGGGGAGCAGCCACGGAAGAAGCATAAGCAAATGGGGCGAGCCTCTCCCCGTCAACTCGTTGGTGCCCGCCCTCCTCCCCAACCGCGTCCCGCTTGGGAGACGCCGACGCTCTTGGCGAGCGCCGATCATAACTCACCTTGGACGCTTCGCGGGAAGAGGCCGTTGCTTGAAGCCGCGGTGGTCCGGGGAAAGCGAGCGGCAACTTGCACGTTTCTGCCGCCGCAACCCGTGTGACAGCGCGCATCGTCGCCACAAAAGTCCGACGCCGCGCGCCCATAGTGTGAGGTGCAAACAAATGCGCCGCATCGGCTCGATTTATCACGACAACGCAGCGCAACTAATGGCCAGGCTGCCTTGCACGCAGCCGCGAGAAGCTAGCAACTATCAGAAACTCGCCAAGCTCACTCTGCAGCCCGGTTACCTGGTGGTCTTATTTGCGCTTGATAACCGCTCACTGCCAGAAGCAGGAGCACGCAGACCGCTCGCGAGGCCGAACGAGCGAAAACGGCGTATTTTGCTTTTCCTTCGGCGGGGCGCACAGGAGGGCGACTCGCACTTTTTGGCTTTAGAGCATGCCGATTTGGGGGCTGCCGCGCGTGAAATACCGCCGACACTCTTGTTTTAGAAGTTAGGACCTGAACAACTTTCTCTGTGCAACTCGAATGAGTTACGAGCGCTCACGATTTCGAACTCACTTTCGGCTGCGATGCGCATGTTTGACTCATAATCCCATTTATCGATTGGATAGTTTTGTTTCGGTTCACTTTTGTGACTGTAAACAGCTTCTGATTATTTTTTTCTCTTCTTTTTTCAACAGTTGGTAACACTACTGACTGTTCTATTGACTATTCACGGGTCCGTATACTTTTGCTGCATTTTATAACTATATTCCGCCCAACGCAACTTCAAGGCCCTTTTTAATTTATTGTGTGACACAGGTTTAGATGCCCGTCTCTAATACTGTGCTGTAAAGACTGCTGCTCATGGTGCACATCCGCTTATAGGACGTGTATAGTGACTCATTGTACTTTACCATCGTCACCTCTCATACCTCCCTCTATCTCTATTTATCCCTTTTCCCCTTACCCCTGTGAGGAGTAGCAGACCAGAGACTCACTCTCCAGGCCGACATCTCCTCCTTTCCTCTCATTAAATGCTATCTTCTATAACTATACCCCGCTCATATAGCCAAAGGAGGTTCCCCCGTCAGTTTCTTCGTAACTCTGGGACCTCCTGCTGTAATTTGCTGACCATGTAAGGCTCAAGGGAACTTTACATTCACTTGTCGAACAACTAACTCACCGCGGGGTTGCGAGTACTATATGACAGCCCAGCTGCTTGGGTGAATGTTGGCAAGAGCATTTCGCAGGCCTTGGTTGCCATAGCGCTTTCATGCGAAGCTTCTGGGGCACGGTAAAGAAGTCTCAGTGATGAATAGCAACTGCAACTTTGCCGTACGGCGCCTCTGATGAGGACGCAGTGACTCTGGCACTTAATATACCACTAAAGAACAACACGCTCAACGGTATATGCGTAGAAGTCTTGAAATACTTTTATATCGCCGTTCTATCTCTTAAACTCAGTAGAGTGTTCACATTATTTATTTATTTATTTATTTATTTATTTATTTATTTATTTATTTATTTATTTATTTATTTTTACTGCTATGCGCCCCCTTTCGGGTCGCGTCATTTCTCTATCGCATTTTGTTATTTCAGCACACATGTTCGCTTTTTGCATTTGAGACCACCTACTGTAATATCCTTCGGGTGAACGTTAGTGCTGAAATAAATAAATAAAAAGGCGTACGAAAGCGTGTAGCATAAGAACAAGTAAAATAAGTAATAAAGAAAAAGCGGTATGCACAGTCACAGGAGCAGATTAGCAGATTGAGGATCATGACATACAGTTCGATACATTCAACATAAGCTGACTTACAGCTTCAGTGGAACGTTCTTCACTAACCATTGCCATGCCATCACAAGAAAGACGGTTTCAAAACCTGATAGAAGAACGGGAAAAGGGAATTTGAAACAGAGACGCGCGTGTGGCTGTTTCCTTTATCTTAAATGTGTGGTCACGGCGACTGCATATATATCCTGGTGGTAGTAAATAACCCTACGGAAGGTAGGTGTCGCGAGGGGAAGTAATGCGGGCAATCTTCCTCCGCGATGACGGATGAGGCCAGTCGGGCGAGCTTTTTATGTCATTGATGCTTGGTTCCAAGCTCTGCGTGTTTCCCACGGAATATATGTATAAACCTCATACAGAACAGTTGTTTTATAATGTGGTGTTACGAAAAAACATGTCTTTTACCGGTTGGTTTTCCTGTGCGTGTAAGCAAATGAAGCCCGTGCACAATTGCGTTAGTGAAAGATGTAAAAGAAGTTTTTTTTTCATATACTATACTATTAGTGGGCAAACGCAGAAGCCACGCGCTTCGTAAGTAAGCACCTTCGGGAGTACTTAAGACGGCATATGAAATCAATGTCAGTATCGAGAAAAAAAAAAACATGTTTAAAGAGTCGGCCTTCTTGTAGCAAATGCACAATCATGCGGAAGTTGACGGATTTTTTTTTTTCGAGGCGACACAGAGATCTCGCACAGCCGCAACAACAACACAAGAAGAACTTTAGAACTAGTTAACATTTCTTTTGTTGTCCCTTGTGTTCGGTGAAGCCATTTGCTTCTTTAAAATATTAGTCGCAGGGAGGCGAAAGTCAATTCCAGAAAATGATGGGTAAGAGAAGATACATATTTCATTCAGAAGTATGCCTTCGACAAACTATATAGATTACATGGCCAAGGGATCAAGGGATGCTATATACATATCGCATCATTGTAGAAGCCAACAAATTTACCTTTGGTGGTTGTTTAACATTTTTTGTCTTCTCTATTGATTGTGCGGCTTACATATCTCGTAATATACGTCGATGTATGGCAGTATCGCGAAACAGTGGCCTACGTCTCAACTGCGGCACTTCTCCTGCACCATTATTGCCTACGGTCACTTGGTTGATCATGATGAACCAAGTATCTGGAGATGTGTATGTGCGCCCTACGTTTCAAAAAGGGCAGATTGCCCCCTTTCTCCTGTCACTCTCTTTCACGAACTGCAACACACTTTACGAAAACTGTAGATATACACATTTCACGCATATGTTTGCCATATGGCATAATGATAATAGCTGCTTTACCAAAATGTTCTTGGCTATACTGACGCGGACCGACGACGCGGCAACATGTGCCGCTTTTAAACTGCCTGTATCTCTGTAAAACTTCGAATGTGCCCCGTCAGACCAATTGATGCCCGTTTGCTGCAGGCAGTTGTACGCCGTGGGGTCACTGACATTTGAGTCGTTGTAATGTTCATTGGGCCTCTTCGATAAGTTAAATTGCATTCAAGTTACATTCACCCACAACACGCAGCATAAATCGAACGTGAAAGGTTCTAGTCAACTGCGTCGTACAAATTAGAAGAGAAATTCGCATCGTAACGAATCGGTCTTTCAAGCCACACAAAACGCCTCTTTAAAATATTAAATTTGCGTGATAAGCGTATATTAACGCAGAATTTTTCAGTTTTGAACGCCACGAACGCGACGCTTTATTTATGCGGACAGGGCAAAGACGTTGTAGTGTGTTGATCGCGACGTACACCGCAGCGTAAGTAACGAATTGAGGCCACCCTGCTGTCTTATAGCGCACCGAAATCACAGTGCATTGGCAGGACGTGCCGCGCCTTAGAATTAAAAGCGGTCGTCGCGGTTAGGATTCGAACCCACTATTTGTGGTCGTTGCAGTGTGTTAAGCGACGAAGAGTCATCGCGACAGCTGCTCGATCTCGCCATGGGCTCGATGAATACTGGCGAGTGAAACAATATTGCCTCACGCGATATGCTGCAAGACTCGCGAAAAGCAACGCCTTCTCCTTATAACGCGCTAAAAGTTGCGATATCGATGATTATTCGCGCATCCATAGCTCACCAAAAGCAAAGGAGACAAGTGATCCGTAACGACCTTTGCGCAACGCGCTCTGTATAGGATGCGCTTTTTTATTTATTTTTTTTTTTTTGTTTCCGCCGCTGTTGTTGTTGTCTTGAGGCGCGCTCTAGCAACGCTTGTCGCGGGGCTGAGTTAGTGCCTGCCTCGCGCAGGAAGCCAACGTGGCGCGCGCGTTTCCCTTCGTGCAGCCCTCAACACCGCGCAGTTTTGAGCGCTTGGTTCTCGCTCGCCGCGAAGCGCGCGCATAAATCAAGCACTGGACCACGCAAAACTAAGAGGCCTCTGTTTTGAAGGGACGTTCCATCGGCAGCTGAGCGCCGGAAAGGGGGCGAAAAACTTGGTTAGTGGTGGCCACCGAGGGAGCCTGCAACGAGAACTGAGCTAGAAGGAAGAGGGGGGGCAGTGCTTCGCCTGCTGACTTTATATTTACGGCGGGGTCGCTTGACCCACACTGGCAGCGTCGCGACGCCGCGTACCTGCAGCCGAGAGACGCGTGCCATACCGCGGCGGCGGTTGCCGCCGGCAGAGGCGGACTGCACACTGAGCTGCTGCTAATTAATCCAATTATTCACCGGCCATTAGCGGCGTCCGGATACGCTCGGGGCACCTGCGTTTGGGGCGCGTTATGTGTGCGCCACGCTGCGCGCGCCAGCTTTCGCTCATCGCAACTGCCGGCGTCGGGCTCAGCCGAGCTCGGCCAAGCCGCTGCTGGCGTTGGTGGTGGACGGCCGTGTAAGAGAGAAGGCGACAGGCGCCCGTGATGACTGGTCGGCCATCGACGACTCCCCTCTCGCTCGGTACCCGACGAAAGGGCTTTGAATCAGTGCACGCTGTCTCCGTTCAAGGAGCCCGCATGCGTCTCGAATCTCATGATGCCGCAAGGGCGCTTAACATAAGAGCCATGCGTGGCCCTTTTTAGAGGAAACGATGAGCGTGTCGTCGATAAGAAGAGCTCGTTCGAAGCACGAGCCGCGTATTTCCTTTTTCTATTTCTTTCTTTTGAGAACCATTCCTTGTACAGCGATCACTAATGGGGGGTACAGGAGTAATGATGCTTCTAAAGGAGCTCCTCCGCGCTTGGGATTCCCAGCACGGACAGCTAGCTCATTTCTGGCAGACAGCGCATGGCTACAGCAGACGGCTTTCGCCGCAGATGGAAATGGCCCTCAAATCATCGGGAAACGTAGCTGAACGCCGTTTCATGTATCAGGCGCGTATTGCACTTATACGTCATACTTGTTTGGGCAATGCAGTGAGCCGGAGTTGGTGAGCGTCTATTACAGACTATAACTCAGGATGGAACTATATGATGCAATGAGTCATCGCGGACGACGAGCCACTCTGTTGCTGCCCTCAATGGGTCGTAGTCCACCGTAATGCACAATGAGTAAAGGTGCACTTAACGTGTGCTGCATCGCTTCTATTAAAGTATCGACTGAGCGGATCACAGTAGCGCGGCACTGGACAATATATACGAGAAAAGGCGCAAGTACAACTACGCTAATGTTATATTGCACAACTCTGTACGTGCGGTGCGTGGAGCGCGTTCACATATTGGCGCACGTATGCGCTCTAAAGCATGGTAAGTGCCATGCCTCACAAAGAAAGAAAGAAAGAAAGAAAGAAAGAAAGAAAGAAAGAAAGAAAGAAAGAAAGAAAGAAAGAAAGAAAGAAAGAAAGAAAGAAGTGGGACTTAGTCCAACAAGGTTGGTACGTTCCGTCATTATATGTAAAGAAACAATGTTGCTTATTTTCATATAGTGGGTCTGCGTTACATGCGGTACTCAGTGTCCGCTACAGTCATGTCTCATTAACACGGCCACCACCGTTCCCGAGAGAAATAGCCCATAATGTGACACCTCTATAAAAACGAATCAAGGCCAACACACAAACATTAAGACGTACAGTATACACTCTTAAAAAAGGGCAGTAGAAAAGCTAGTAACGGGACCGTTTACTACCGTCTTGGCACGATTACTACATCTTTATTTTTTGTCCCTTACTAGCTTATATGTATGCTAGAGGTAGTAAATGTCAGGGGTAGTAACTGTCAACACATGCGCACGTAACAGGTTATGGTAGTAAAGTTACTATCTTGCCGTTTACTACCTGCAGTTACTACTTAGGTAGTAAATGTTGTGACAAGTTGTAACAGGTTATGGTAGTAAAGTTACTATCTTGCCGTTTACTACCTGCAGTTACTACTTAGGTAGTAAATGTTGTGACAAGCATTTACTACATCAAAATGAATAAGTAGCACGACCTTTTTTTAAAGAGTGTACGGTCCAAAAAGAAAGAAAAGAACACTTTTTATTCAGCCCCCTCCTCCCCCCCCCCCCCCCCAAAAAAAAAAAAAAAAGAGAAGAACTAGGAGATGTGGGTTTGCGCTGACGCCTTCGATGATCGAACCTGCTGTATCTCACGCCCTCTTCAGCTTTTGTAAGCACTACCTCAAATCGGCATTCTGGTTTTTTTGCCTTCCACACAGGCGATGTAGTGTCGTGCAAGTTCAATTCTGTAGTTTGCCTTGACAGCGCCCTGCGTACAAGTTTGTATTTTGGCATGTTGGGAGGAAAGAATTTCAGGGTGAGGTTTTGAAAGTTTCCATGAACATAGCGGCATGATGCGTTAGCAACCATCAAAGCTACACTTGTATTATCAGTCCTCAAAAAGCGGTCGAAGCGGCCAAGAAGCTTGCACATATCTTTCCCGAGATCCATGCTTTCTTGTCGCAGTGGTAGAAGCAATACGTATTCATGGCAAATGTATATCCAAAACGCCATGGTCGTCGCGCGTTTGCCACAACAATGATCTTTTGTAAATTTGCACTGTGGACCTGTGTCGAAAATGACGAGACAAAAATGCCCATATTTATCCGTTTCGCCTCCCGAATAGCCATCCATAATCCGGATTGCAGGTTTCTTTTTTAACGGGGCAGAAAGGCGCGGCGAAGGACCTGCCGGCGCATATTTTGTTCATATTGCGGGGTGCCCATATTACAGGGGCTCTGCAAAAAAACATTTTCAACATAGTATGAAAACCGTGCCAATCAGTCGTGGAGACGCCTGTGAACACGCGAACCAAATATTAGTGCGCTGAGCGCAAATTCGCAGTTTAATTTCAAATATAGCTGGAAATCGGCGGCTCTCCTTTGAACAAATGACGTCACAAGTATCACCGATTACGTCCCTGAACTTCTTTTGTTGGTTTGAAAGAAAAATACACACTTTAGATCATATTTAATGAACCCACAACGAACAAATAAAGAATTAGCGAGGTAATCTCTGCGATTACGGAATCACAAATGCTAGTTACGCTTCCATCGTCGGAGTTAAGGTTCCTTGTGACGTCGTATGTTGAAAGAAGAACAGGCGGTTTCCAGCTGTATTTGAAACCAGATTGCGAATTCCGTGGTGCGCTCAGCGCACTAATATTTGGCTCACGTGATCACAGGATCCTCCACGACTTCTGGGCACTGTTTTCAGACTATGTTAAAAAAAAAAAGCGTTACAGGGCCCCGTTTAACGGGGCCCATGTTAGCGAGACATGCCAGTATTTGTGAATTTACTGTTGAACTCGTCGTATACACAAGACCCAAAGATCTTTAACGAGCTATAGCTGTGCGAATTGAGCACATCAGAAAAATCTTCGCCCTTCACTTCGATAGAGGAGCTACTCCAAGCACGTTGTTTCACGTGTGCCAGCCATTCATAGATATGCGGCATTCCCTGACTATTCGCTACAGCGCTGCGCTCAGCACAACCCCTGATGCACCGCTTTTGTCGAAAACAGCGGCTCGTTTCCGAAATATATGCACTTTGACATTATTTAAACACACTGTACCACGTTCTAGATGTCACACCAAGGTGTAGTACGTATATTTAGTGGGTAATTACCGTCGACAAATATTTACTACGCTTGCCATTGCAGGTCTTGCATTGGTGCGGCAAGGTATACAATTACGCTTAGTCGCTGACTGCGCTTACCGGGGCGTCCTCCATGTGTAGGGATCATACTGAGCGACACGCGCTTGACAGTTAATTGCCCCAAATGAAGTAATCCCTTACAGCTCGCACGCGCGTGGGTGAAATGTGCGGCGCTGCGCTAGCACTTTTCAAACGCATCAGAAATAACTTCCCCTGTCCGAATCCCTCTTCACCTGTCAAAAACAAAAAAAAATTAATTACCGGAATCGCTATACAGGCGTACAGATGTGCGACGAGGAACTGCACTTATATAAGGGCAGGCCTATATATGTGCGGCACTCAGTAATGCGTAATGCTTTGGCAATATAGGACGCCTTTTACGCTGCTCGGACACCGCAAGCGCTCTTCCAAAGCCCCGCGTCGGCTCGGCGTAGCAACCCTTTCCGCAGACGCCATTGTCTGCCAAAACTGCGGGGGCCGTGCGAACACTGGGCTGACACTTGTCCGGATCATTAACGCGAGTCTGCATTCGTCCTTTTCTCGGCGGCTGACTGATTTAAGGGTTGAATTATTAGCCAGCCAGCCCCGCTCAACTGGGCTGCGAGGGAGGGTGTCGGGACCTCGAGTCCGGCCGCGGCACAGCGGACGCCATATATGAGGCGCGGCGTGCGAAAAGAGCGCCGCCGGGGACGGCTGCCGTTCGCACGTCAGCCGCAGCGGCGCCGCCGGCCTGGCACCAAATGAGGCGCGAACACGGATGACGCATGAGTCCCCTTCCTGTTTGCACCTCGTCGACGTAATTAGTTAGAGGAAATGCGGCTTTGTTTATGCAAATTAGGGACGCCCAAGAACTCGCTCGGCGCGGAAGAATGGCGCGATGAGCGCGGCGGTGCTTCGCCGCTGCTGCTGCGTGCGCCACACGTGCGACACCGCATGGCTCACCTGCGGCGACCGCCTTGGAGCGGTCCGCGAGCTGGGTTCATTCCGCCGCGATCGACGACACACACATATCCCTAGCGATGGACGTAAGTTGCACAGATTGTTCATGCCCAAGACATTACGTGCAACGCCTGGGGAAAATGGTGGGGATATAGGGAGACCACTTAATCTGTGCACGCTTCCCGCCCTTATTCGGGCAGGGACTTTCGATGAGATATATTTTGACTTGCCTCTTTTTTTTTTTTTGCCAGCATATGTGGCGAACATGACATGGACGCTCTACCCATTGGAAATTCGAAGGATGTCTTTCGTTTACGCATGCACCAAACTTTGATTTTTTCATCTGAACGCATTCCCTTAAAGCCCCATGCGACATGTGTTGCAACCTGCCGTAACACATAACTCTTCGAGGGTGTTAGTCACGCGACAAGACGAATTGTGCAGCTTTTAATATTACATGCGAAGCATTTTTTGGCGAACCTTAACCACTTTTACCGTATCTGTCTACGTAGCCGTCTTCGTGTCGGCTGTATTCCGGTCGCCTCGTTCACATGGTGCGCAGTGAAACTGGGATCCTATAAGGTATGAATGCGTCACGAATGGAAACGATAGATCTTGGCATCAATAGCATGATATACTTGTTATGGCATGTCCTGATCAACGCTAATACGACCACGTGTGGCTTGTACACGAGGTACTCGGTACACGAGGTTCCAGGTGATTAAACGTTAACATTCACAGTCCATGTCAAACAAGGACGGGTGAAAAGAGACTGAGAATTTGTGAGAATATACGTTGCATGCTTTAAACAAAGGAAAGCCACGCACCGCTTGTGGCATACAAATGAAATGTAGGCATAACAAGGCGACAGACACAGAGGAACGTGCTCTAATGACCGAAGGCCCCCAACGATATGGTAAGGGGGAGGGGATGTGATCGAACCCGTGCCCCTGTGGTGCCAAGCAAGCACGCTACGACTCGTCCGCGGCAGCTCTCACGCGGTATGTACAGAGTAAATAAATGTATTGCATCTGCAGATGTGGTGATGGTTTTCCAACACAAGCCGCGGTGTTTGCGCCACTGTCTAATGACTATTCTGGTTGTAGTGCGTGTTAATCCCTCTCCCTACTGTAATAAACAGTACACATGTACAACCATCAATCAGCGTGCTTACACTCTTAGCACTGCAACCTTTAGTTTATTTTATAGGTACACAAAAATGTGAAGATATCCTCCTTTACTAAAGGTTAAAGCACTTTAACCTTTAGTAAAGGAGCATATTTTCACATTTTTGTGTACCTATAGAATAAACTAAAGGCTACCGTGCTAAGAGTGTAGCTTTGCTCGGCACCGTTGGAAAACGCCAACGGACGACGCTTATGGCATGCGCATCGGCACACCGCAGCCTTCATTTCTCTTCGATAAAGCAGACGTCTGTACAATAATGTGAATGCCGACGTTACGCCGTACCATGAGCTGCCTACCCTTTAGTCGCCATAGTGCTGTCGACGCGTCTGGTAAGCCCACGTTACGCGCACAACTACTCCACTTGCACAAAGACGTTGATTATACTCGTAACACTTGCATCAATGCTAAAGTATCTGGAATAGGCAATGTCCTGACTGACTGGTTCGTATGGCGTCAACTTCCACAATGCGTAGGGTCTGCCGGATTCTATTATATTTAACTTAAGACTTTCGTTGAAACCCACGCGCGCTAATTGAAGGCACCACGATTTCGCGGGACAGGGAGAATTGGAAATCGTTGGTCGAGGCCTTCGTCCTGCAGTGGAATTAAAAGATTATGATGATGATGATGATAATGTTGATGATTTGCTAGGAATCCTAAACGGACAATTAAGTGGATTTTAAAGCTTATTAGTGAATATTGTTCATTCATGAATTAGGCAAAGTGATTTATTCGGCAAGTAACATCTCCCACTTCAAGTAAGATATATTAACAGACGGAGTTAGGCATTCTGTCTCAGCAGTTCATTTCAAAACCTATTACGCTTGGAGTTATACTATCACGTGTGCAATTCTGACTGTCGGTGGCGCTTCGATACCGCGGTATATAGTAAGCGCATTCTCAATCATGTAACGAATTCTGATGCGAAGGAGTCGCATGATGGATTCTTACACCACCAAGAATGAAATAGTTCCACAGCTCGCGTTCCCCTTGCATGCAGAGACGAGACACAATAGTTGATGCCAGCTTCGCACTCTCAGGAAAGGCGTCATTGAAGGAAAAAAAGGCCTGTACAGAATTCTACGCATGTGGGTGCCTTCAAGGACACCTTCTTGTCAGGCTATATGGAGAAGGCAATAATGTCGAGTCAAGCGGCTAAGGTAGCACACTTTTTCAAAACTCTTGCAAGCGTCCTATAAATACGATTGACTTACGTAGTCACGTCTCCGGAGGCTTGGGAAACACGAACAGGCTTAATTCTTCCCCCTTGAATACGCGACACGTGCATTCGCGTCCTCGTGTTATTAGCGCTGACCTTGCTGATGGTGAATTACCACCAACTCGCCCAACTTTCTATGTCTGTGAAGGACTGGTGAAAATAGACAGTGAAATTTTTTGAGAACGTACGCTGAGAACGTGGGCATAAGAAGGCGACGGACACAGAGGGACTGACAGGTACACAGAGAAACCGATCTTATGATGAAGATCGGTCCCGGATTGAAACTTCAATAAATCGCTTCACACGCACGTCTTATTCCCTTAACGTGTTCACTTACGCTGCATATATATATATATATATATATATATATATATATATATATATATATATATATATATATATATATATATATATATATATATATATATATATATATATATCCAGAACAATGCACTCCCTCGAGAGCAATAATTAAACCAGAAATTTAAAGTCCTTCCACAAAGCCGTAGGCACTCGAAACACAAATGCGTAATGTAATTACGTGCGACCCATATCTTCATATCAAATCTATGTCGAGTTCAATTCCGCCAGCAGAGCAGAACTAATTCGTCTCGTCCCTCCCCCCTTTGCTTCTTTGATCAAAACTAACACAGAAAAAAGCTACCAAATTCAGCGTTTTATTTCATATGGCAGTACTTGGCAATACATGTTGAATCAATACAAGCAATCATGAGCGGTACTTGGCAATACAAATCACACACCACGTGTCCCAGCTAGCCAAGGTTTACGAAAGAAAGAGAAACTCCGAAAATGTGCGGTTGAGACACGTATGCAGTGTTAGGTCATTTGTAGTGTTCCTTCTGCCGCCCAGTTTTAGCGCGCAAATTAGTTTACCGATTAAAAGAAAATAATAAATTATAAATCAAGCAGAGCTATCAGGGATTTTCTAGATATTCTTGATGAGGCTACGTTACGCAACACGCGCCGCGGCAACAGATATGTTGCGTATATTTTGGACATCATTGACATCAGCGCGAACCGAGTGAATATAAGTACTACATAGCGCATACCTATAAACGCTTTGAAGGTGATGCAACAAAGAAAGGAAGCATTAACGATGCGACTAAACAAGTAAGGCCTGCTTTATTAGCTGAATTTTAATGTATGGAAACCCGAAACATACACCAAAAAGCTTCTATTGCCCTCACAACGTTGTGTTGTAAACACAACGTTCCTCGCCCCATGGTGCCTGAATAAAGAACCGTCGAAAGGAAAGCTATTGCTACTCGGAACGCAAATTTGGGTTTCTTTTTGCTCGCTGCGCGTTATATTTGGGTGTGTCGTCCGCTAACTTCCTGTGAAGATACGTAGTACATTATCTCTCACGCGAACTTATTGAATTAACCGAGATTTGAAGTGATCTCAAATGGGTCGCTTTATACAGCACTCCCATTCCTCTGGCACACCGCTGTGTACGTATAGTTAAAGGGTCCCTGAAACGTTTTTTTGACATTGCGTCACTGATTAGGCAACACAATTGCGAAATCATTCACACCATAAATAAAGCGAAGCACAATGCGCTAAGGCAGCTATGGGCTTATTTCTGTCGCCTTCCTCCTTACCACTGCTGTTCCTCCTCAACTCGATCTGCTGCGGAGTGCGCGCTAGCGACGACAGCGCCTCCCGCGTCAGCCGCTCTGCCGAGCCTCCCGTAGTGACATAGCGCCCCGATATCCTCACTGAGGTCGCCCGCCTCGGCAGTGCTAGCCCTCTGTAATAGAGCGCCGGCGACTCGTGTGACGCCGCCAGGTGCCGCGATGATACCGTTGGCTGAAACGAAGGAGTACGTTGTAGAAGCACGTTGTTCGCAGCTAGGTTTTGAAAATTACGCGCACGTCACTTGGGTCGGGGCCAATCAGCGACCTCCCATTCGATCGCTCGATGGCGGGGGCGTTTGAAAACGCTTTTTGGCGAGCCGCTGCGACCTTTTGCGATACGCGTGTTCAAAACCTTATTGTAAATTACACACTTTACGCACAGCGCTAAAATCTGTCCTGTAATGGTCCTAGTGACCCGCTCTACCGGATCACCATGTTTGCACAAAATCGTCAAAACCGTTTCAGGGTCCCTTTAAGGTTAGTGAATTCTTGTGACGCAGCGAAAGTAAAGCTGAAGAGTATTTGAGGTTGCACTCATGATGTATGATTGCGGATCCATCGATCTTGATGATTTGTGGGGTTTTAATTCCCAAAAGGAGCCGTGATTATGAGAGACGTCGTAGTGGAGGTCTCCGGAAATTTAGACCACCTGGGATTCTTTAACGTGCGCTGACATCTCACAGCACATGGGCCTCAACATTTCGCCTCCATCGAAATGCAGCCACCGCGGCCGGGATTCGATCACGCACCCTTCGGATCAGCAGCCGAGCGCCATCTGGTTTCTATATAAGCTTTGAGGAAATAAATAACAATCAAATCGAAGGGTTTATCTTACATAGCGCAGCTATGCAAAGGGTATATATATAAGGTCTTCCGTAATCATCGCAACAAGCGTTCTGTGAATAGAATAAAACGAAAGTAACGGACACCCCTTATTTCTTTGGCTTGCACATACGCATCTACACCGTCTCTGGTGTGTGACCGCGCAAGGTGGTTCACGCTGGCACCAGCGTTTGCTCATGTGATAGTGTGTGAGCCCACGAGTTGAAGTCGTATTCGATCCCGAACGCTTCGGATCAAAGTGCGTTGGGTCTACGATGATTTTACTGGCTATCGCTTCTTCCGAGAATAGAAAGAGGAAAACAAATGGACGCCGGTCTTGCGCGCTGCGTCGTAATTATCGAGTACACGGTTCTCACACCGCTCAAGCGCCCTGCATGTCCGAACGAACAACGCTCTTCAGCGTCAGAGAAGGTAAATACATTTTTCAAATATTTCCTCTTGCCCGTACGGCTCGCTCTCTTTGAGGACGTAATAAATGAAGGACTGGGACCCGCATCAGAGGGAGGGCGACTTCGAATTCTCAAACGTATGCGCGCACAACGGCTCTCGCAGATCCCGAAGCACGCGAGCTTGCTTCTTTGCGAAGACGCTGATGTTTCGCGGCCGCAGCAGGTGGAATAACAAAGGAGGGGAAACATTTCTTTCGCTTTCTTCTTCTCGCGCCGTTTCGCCAGTCAGACTTTCGTATTTCCGTAATTAATCGACGTTTTCGCGATCTCTCCTTGTTAAACGAACGTCTTAGTGATCGCTAATCGCGTTAATTTGGCACGCTAAATGAAAAATTATTTATCGCTCAACGCGCCGCCTCCGTGCGCGCGCAATCTACAACAAAATGGCGGGCGCGCGCAGCGCCCGCTAAATTTCTGGTGATGCATCGCCCCAACTTTGTGCACGGGCGCGCGGATGTTCTTGCATTGTTTCGCGTGATTTATTGGACAGGCCAGTGTTATAAATACGCATCCGCGCGCGCTCTCAGTGAAGAACCAGGCGAGCGTGCGGGCACACAACAATAACGCCGCCCGGCGGAGCCGAAATTGTAACTAGTAAAAGAAGTCTAGTACCATTTAGGAGAGGGACAGGGTCAGCAACACGTGGAGTCATTAATAACGAGCGCGCGCTTGCGGTTCGCAACGTGCGCGCAGCACTCTCGAGAAAAAAAAAAAAAAAGCGAGCCGAGCAAGAAAAAGTTAAAGTGCGCATGCCACATTAGAGAGTAACCCAAGCACGCTGAGGACGACGAGGACGCGCATCTGGGTAAACCGGGCTCGCGCTGGGAGTGCGACGGGAAGATAAGTCGTCCGGCGACATCACGCCGTGAATCGTTTAATTAATGTCGGCCCAAATGACAAGCACAAGATTACGACGCGTGCTCACGTGACAGCGCTTGAAGGTGCCCATGCCGAGCTGCACCGTGTAACCAGCGAGGGCTTCCGCGCAGTCCCGGAAGGATTCGCCCGCATTATATATTTGCGAAGCCCAATCGTACAAGACCCAACTATTGCTGCGGGAAACTTCAATCATGCTTCGTGTATACGCCGATATTAATGAGCCTCTTATTCCTTCCTTGTGCTTTTTTTTTTTTCCTATATAAATTGTCTCCGATCCCGGATGTGATGAAATGGTACGCAATAATGAGATGCAATATGAAAAAAAAAAAAGGGGGGGGGGGGGGGGGAAGCTTTCACTATAGTGGCGCAAGGCTAGCGAAGCAGCGAAAGTGATGGGCACTTGGCTGGTCCGGGTTTTTCTCCGGCACGCCGACATTTCGCCATGGTTCGGAGCGCTTCGGGAAACGCATTGCAAAGCACTGCCAGGCCCAGCGAACGCTTCTCAATGTTTCGCACCGAGCTCAGCGTAAAGACATTAGTGTAGAACCGCAGACGGTGGCAGACGCGGCACACGTGGCCACGGCTTGACTCCGTCCCACTACATTGCCGTACTACACTATCCACAAACGCTGTGCGCCGGACAAATCGACGCGCACCACAGTGTCTCTGTCTATTCTTTTTCAGGGGCGAAGCTCCTTAGGGTCGAGGCTTGTCTCCCGTTGTGTGTCGTAGCCACGCTCGCGCTCGCTCTCGGCGCTTGCCTCCCGCTGCGCGATTTCTCTCTCTTCGACAGCGGCAGTCATGAGTGCAGTCAGATGGCGTGTGCATGTGTGGGCCGATCCCGGAGGAAGTGCACCAAGACAGTGTCATTTGCTGCCGTGAGAGAGAGCGAACGGTGCGCGTTGACTATGGAAACGCTCTTTCCTCAATGAACGTTTTACCAGCTCGCAAGGAACAAGAACGCGCCCTCGCCCGCGAGAGCCAACGCTGACGCAGGCAGCGTCTGCTAGCGAGTTTCTTGACTGAAAAAACCGACTCCTCGCGCGGCACAACCGTTCACCGGCCACCCATATATATAGGCACTGGATCTTGACCTGCAATGCAGTGCCGGTAGGAGATTTCTCTTGTGTTAACCAAGTTCCTCTTGTGTTAACCAAAGTTAACCAAGTTCGCCAAGAAATGCCTCACACTTAAAAAAAAAAGGATTAGCGCTCAAAATTTTCTATATGCCATGTACGTCTCTGAGTGTTTTGTGCAGCAGTAGCCTCCCTTGATTCACTGTACGTTTCGCGGTAAATGAAGGAATATAGGGAGTACTAGAAGCAAGGATTTAGGGAGCAATGACAAAATTTATATCTTGAGTCGATTTCGACACGGTGCTCAACGCTAGCCCACTGGGTAAGGCTATATCCGGCTCAGTGCGAGGTTACAAGTTTGATTCCTTGGCGCGGCAGTCGGATTCTTACGGGGAAAGAGAAGCGAAACTGTTCACAGATTCACACATATGCGGGCATTATAGTGTCAGCGCTAGTTGAAGTAGATTTCGGGAAAAAGAGGAAGAACGACAGACAGTTGACGGTTGGCGACACCACATCTAGGAACGGAGAAAGACAGGCACCACTCGCAGTGCTGCGTAAGGACGAGAAAAAAAAAAAAGAGAAGAATTCAAATTAAACTTTGGACGCATATCGACTGAGTAAAATGTGCAACATGTAGCAATAAAAATGAATGTGAAGCTCAAAAGAGTACGTGTACAATATCAGAACTTTGAAGCAAAGTCGGAAATAAAAATAGTTTGCAAAGCCCATCATGCCCTCTTTGCGATTCCTGGAGAATGCCGCGGTCTCGGATTAGTCTCTATAAAGAGAGTACAGTACCCTCCATTGTTTTAAGCTCGACACCTTCGCCTTCGCTGGGCATAAGAAAGACACGACAGCATCACGCCGTAAGGCTCCCCTCATCTGTGAGAAATATTTTCTCATTTGATTTAATAGGCACTTCGGTGCAATTAGAAAAACAAGGCAGGTCTGGGCGTGGTATGTGCTACGACATACAAATGTCACGACGGTGTTCTTAGACATCACCAGCCAAAATCACCCGGTCTCAATGTCACCACGGTGACATTGAGCCCGAGTGATTCGGCGCTGCACTCACAACTTTCAGTTGTTAGTGCAGCGCTGTGTGTCCTCCCTCTAAGCTCTGTCCTCGCTTCTGCGCAACGTTTTCTTCAAGCAATGAACACACGCCAACTCGCTCAACTTGCTGTTCTGGGATAATTATGAATAATTCGTAATACAAACGCTCCGGGAGAATAAAAGTTAAGTTGTTTTCAATTGCGACCATATGTACCATGATCACTATAGTAAAAAGAAAAAGAAGGTTAACTAATGTTTTGTTAATTACGGGTTTCATTACTCTAATTGCTTGCGCAAATGCAATTTCGCGTTTCTCTATCACCGCGCGTTTATTAAGATTGCTGTTTGATTATTCTTGGAAGACCCTGTTAAAAAGTGAGCCGAGAGAAGGCTTATGTGCACGTCGGGTCGGGTCAGGTGAGGCCAATCGTGTCTGTTCCCTTTGTAAACTCCCACAGTGCCCTGCAGAAGCCGTTATGTATTCAAAGGGATATGCTTTGGTCGAGGGACAGGGAGGAAAAAAGCAAAGAAAGAAAAAGAAGGGATGGCTGGGAGATCCGCAATTATAAGGTCTTGGTGGAGCCACTGCAGCATCAGAGAAGTTTCCTTTGTCTTTTGAACAGAGATATATGACAAGAGAACTAAGCAAGTCCTACGCGTTCACTGTGTTACTTCAGCATAAGTCGTTCAACAAAAAAGTTTCGCACGCCGCGCAACGTTCTTATTACAGAAGTTAGCAATGAACTTGAATGACCGTGTGCAATTTCCGCGCATTCTAAGCTATAGGTGCTGTAGGTTCTGCCTCTACTCAGTATAAAATAGGCTCTCTAAGAGCAAATGGAAATTTTTTTGTATAACAAACGTGGCAGGAACGGCTCGCTTCAAATCACACCTACGACGTTCTGCCTTTTCTTAGAGTGCCTGTTTCTCTCTCTCTCTCTCTCTCTGCGTCTTTTAGCACCGAAAAAAGAAACTGAACTACAATGTCACTGCTAGTAAACAAAAGCGCCTTCTTTGAAAATTGTCCCTATCGCGACTAATTGTATTCTTCAAAACAGCTAGCCACATGCTTAAATGGAGTCTCTCGTTTTTCTTTAGCTCTTTATGTGAAGCATTGCATATAGTGTGACAGTGCACTAACTCCAGTGACAAGTATTTCTGAAAAGTCGCCTGAAATGAAACTAGAACGCTAACTTGAAGAGAACCACTGTATGTAATTCCCCAATGTTTGTAATGAGCGCTACAAGTGAGGAGAAAAGTAGCTGGCTGGCATTGTGTAAACACTCCGTTATAAATTTAGGTTTTGCCCTGAACACACACGCAGGCAAGATGCCATGTGCACGCTGTATGTATGCATAATAGCAACGGAATTCGCCGCGTACGGGGACACACGCTGAATTGGGGGCTGCAAGTTACTGCCGAGAAGCTTACAAAGAACGATAGTCATCGAGGCACTGCATCCTGCGATATGCATGCTGAATAATAATAATAATAATAATAATAATAATAATAATAATAATAATAATAATAATAATAATAATAATAATAATAATAATAATAATAATAGATGTCTATTCCCTCTGTAGGGCAAAGACTTCTCCCATAGATCTTCAGTTATACCGGTCCTGTGCTAACTGCGACCGATTTGTCCCCGCAAACTTTTGATCTCATCTGCCCACCTAACTTCTGCCGCCCCCTGTCACGTTTGCCTTCTCTAGGAATCCACTCTGTTACCCTTAGTGACAAACGGTAATTTTGCCTTCGCATTGCATGCACCGCCCATGCCAATTTTTTCTTCCTAATTTCTACTAAGATGTCCTTAACACGCTTTTGTTCCCTGACCCACTCCGCTCTCCTCTTGTCCATTAACGTTACGCCTATCATTCTTCGTGCTGAGTACGCATGCTGAATATGCTGTACAAGATCATTCGCGGCTGGGCAAGCGTAACTACTCGGCGTGGATTGCCGCAAGTGTCTTCAGCGTTCTCGAAGTCATCTAGACATGTTCACGAAAACAACTTCTTGTGAAACTCATGACACAGTAAATAAGGTCAAATAAGGCTCCACGGTATTCGTTACTCGGCGTAATTCTAATATCCACTCAAGTTGGGATGTTTTGCATATTTTACGTATGGAGGAAGAAAATAACTAGTAGGCGGCACTAAAGTTGTTCTCTTTCTCTCTCTCTCTCGTCACGTGACTCCGCTAGCCTTAGCAAGCCAACCTGATATAAAGCCGCCTCTACCGCTCTCGGGGCCTTGTGCGCGGTGCCTCTTGGGTACGATTAAGCCCACGTGATCGCCGGACGACTCGAGGCTGCTTGATACATGATAACCTTTAGAGGCGCCTGGCGTTCAGGGCTGGGTGCCTGACCGCCCATGAATCTACTGCGTGTCTATCACGTCACCAGGGCCTGCCTGTTTCTCATGAGCGCTCCCTTAAATTTTTTTACCACTGAGCTTCAAGATCGTCACTTGCCGCCCCCTTCTAGCTTTTGCCTTCCTCCATGGTTTGCGGCAGGCCAAAGGTTAGGGTCGTTCGGAGTCTAATACAATAGAGGGAAGCAGATACTCGCGGCATAAGGTGTCATGTCGTGTAGCCGCATGAGGAACATGACGCTTAGCGAGTAAGTTGAGTCAACGTTGCGCTCGCGTGATTTAATAACGTCGACGATAAGCTTGATGAACTGATGGAGCATCATGAAAAGTCAATTTAATTCAGTTTAGCTTTACGTACGGACCTAAAACATACAAAGTTTCCACAACTTATTGAAAATTTGCGTCCAAGCTCACGCGTTGGGCGCCATTAATCAATGTGAAGGAGCGTACCGATTACTGTGCAAATGTGCACTTCTTCGCAAAAATTTCGTGTTTGCAGCACCACACTGAATGGCGAACAGAAATTACATGGAGAATCAACATGCAAACAGATGGTATATATATTTTTTTTCAAACGTCACAGTTATCGTATTGTGATGGTGAGTGCTCCAGCTCCCTCACAGGAAATCAAACGTATGCGCCTCAGAATGCAATAACGAAGACTTTCGTTTCCGTTTTGGCAAACGCGATCTGCAGAATGAACTCTATATACTGCCGAAAGGCATTAAGTGCACGCTCCGCCTAGACAGAGAAAAAGGAACAACGCTGTCCGAAATTAAAGACAGGAATGAATTAGACGCTCGCGTGATGGCGCGAGAGGGGCACAGATGTGCCTCCGTTATCAGATCACACGCTCGACGTCATACAGTCCCCGGGCGCAGAGTCGTGCAAAGGCAGTGGCCATCAGGGCCAGAGCAGTGGCGAGAGACGGAGAGCTTTGTCGCACAGCATTGGAGATCTACTTTCTTCGGTCAGCAAAAACAGCCGAGGACGACAGCGGGACATGCATCACACGAGGCCCGCTCTATAAAAGACTTTGTCCCTGCCAACAAAGAGACCTTATTAAACGGCCGTCCGGAAAGGGACTTAATCTTCCATGATGAAGCAGAGTCCCCACGACTGGGACCGGCGAATCGCCTGTCTGTCGCGACGCGTCCCAAAGACAAAAGAGTTGCTCGCGGCCGAACAAGAGCAGCGGCGCTGGTCGTCGGCGGGGGGAAGCGAAATCGTAGATGATATAAGGGCTATCTCGGCTCCTCTTCGTCGGTTGCATCGTCATCATCACCGGCAGGCCCCCGCTGGCTGCTTTTCTTGCGCTTTGGCAATTTAGCCCTCGGGCCGAAGACAAATGTCTTGGTGTGACACGCTGTTATGGTGCCTGCCCTCAAGACGTATATATGGTTGCGATATAGAGCCTCTATCGCCCCGTCCTCGGCGAGTCCTTTTTCTTCCCTTGTGTTCCTGCTCGGAACGTGTGTGCCCAAGACGAGTGGGCGAGGAAAAGCCGTGTATGCCTTCGTTGAGTGTCGCTCTGTTTGTCCGGCCAGCTCATTGGCCGCTATCGTTTTGAGAGATGTGCGGCCCTGAATGGCGGCGGTCTTGTTCCGCCGCGCGCCTGGGCGTGAAGTTTCGCCACCTCGGCTCCTCCGCTGTGTTTTCAAATGAATGGCTGTATCTGCTGTAGACACGCGCGGCCCACAAGTAAACCGCCTCCTTCCGGCTCGGCCGCTTTATGTACTTCGTGCCGCCTCCCCAAAGCTTTGACATGGTCGAGCTTCTCGGATCACTTCTGAGAACCCTCGCAGTGAGGCCCTTTTCCACCGCCTACACGAGGAATCAAACATCAGGCACAGCAATAAAAGTGAAGCCACCATTTCCCCTTCAAGTTATATGGTTTCGAGTAGTAATGACGGCGTGGAAATGGCTTCTTGTCTGTCATGTTTCTAAAAATGTGTCTGGATTCAGTGCAAAGCCAGGTGAAGTTGCCGCAGCTTTGTCACAGAGCTACCCAATCCTACGTATTTTCCGTCCATATTTAACAGAGCATTTACTATACATGGTATCATGTGCGTGGTACGGAGAGAGAGTGAAGTTCTTAAGGAAATATGTGTAACGTCTTGGCCTGTACTAATTTAGCTGACCTACGTATACAGAGACGTTAATACAAGTTCATCTTTGGTAATAAAGTGTGGTAACATTTTTCTGATTCTCAAAGAATGTCGCGGTGCGTTCCTGCGGATGAGCAGGTTAAACTACCTACAAGCAAATCCATGGCTCGAGGTTCTCAATAGCGCTCATGCGTAATGTAATCGATATTATGACTCTGAGAAAAACTGTCACGGAAAGGAACAATATAAATGTTTTTTTAAATAAATGATCGTTTCACAAAAGCGATTGAAACTTTATAGATATCGAAGAAAGGAACGCATTCGATGTAACCTGGAGGCGTATCCCAATTTACCGACAGCATACAAATACTAAAACTAAATTTTACACCTGCACGTTTCCTTTTCTTTATTTTTATTTTTTCACCAGCAGCAGAACCGCTATAGAAAAAAAGGAATTTCAACTTGTCAGGAAGCGCAGCTGAAACCGTAGCTGAACGCCGACTGAGCTTGAAGGGAGACGCTCTTTTTGCCACAATATTTTGATACCTTTCAAGGGCGCAGTTACAAGTCCGCGGGCCTAACGTACAACTGTTGGGAAAGAAATTGGCCGAATTGGAGAAGGCACTGGCAAGCAAGCCCACACGCACGCACAAACCGGTCCGCTGCGGCAGAGCAAGCAGGTCGAAGCGAAGTACACAACTCAAAGTCCGAGCATCTGCAGCGGAGGACAGTCGGCGAGCGAGACCTCGGAAGTATCATCGATATATCGCTCCGGGACACGCTCTGAGCAAGGGAGGAAGCTATCATGTTGTTGTGGCAGTTAACTAATGATGACCACGGGCCGCTGCTGCAAGACTCGGCCGCCGTTTTCGACGCTTCGCTCCTGCACGCTGCCTCGGTCCTGTGGCAGCGGCTTCTGCGATGCACTTGTCGCATTACTTTGGCTCTTTCTTATTATTGCCGTCTTTTTTTTTTCTCAGCTCGCCTCTCCGTTTGCTTTTCTCGTTTTCTTCGTCTTCTCTCCGTCGCCCGACCAGCGCTGGAGCCCACTGTGATGAAAGCGGGCGCTTTTGTTTTATCGCTGTTTGTTTATATTTGTTTTGTTTTTTTTGCATCCCCTGCCCTCCCTTTATACCGCCTCTTCTGCGGCCCCCTCTTTCTTGTTCTTTTGATTCGCGGAGATGGGTTCGCCTTTATGGCCCTGGTTTCTGCACGCCTCTCTCTCTCGCTTCTTCTTCTTCTTCTTCTTCTTCTTTTCTTTTTTATTCTCTGTGTTCGGCTACTGGCGTGCACGATTCCCACAACATTTCTTTTTTTTTTTGCGCATCTTCGAGTGACTAAATATGTGTGCTCTTTAAATGGACGTGCCCACAACGAGGACACGCTCAGGCTTTTGATATGCTTCTTTTGCTGTTACATGAGCTACTGTATAGTACTCCACGAGTAACGGTTTGTCTGCCAAAGGTCCACTCGTAATACAGCACGCTATAATGGCTGGAGTAATGACACCTGAGAGGCTCTTTGGGCCGACTCAACATGCTTGCCGGCGAACAGCTCGATACACATAATCACGTGTCCCTCGGGCGTCGACTGATCTTTGGACTACAGCGAGGAACCGTGGTGCCTGGGACCTTTTCTTGCAATCATGTCATGTACGCCACTTTGATTCGGGTATAAGTTTAGCTGCCCGAAATTAACAGGAACAACAGCACGTGCCGCGCTGTGGCGAAAATCAAGCTCGTTCTGCGAGATATGTACTTTTTGCGGATCACGAAATAGTTGCATTATACTGCCCGTTTTATAGGACACATCAAGCGCTGCGTGTACTCAAAGCTGTATTTTTTTATATAAATCATTTAAGGCACATACGCGAGCACCACAATCGTTTCAGTTCAAGTTCTATTAGAGCAAAAATACTTGTTCAGTCGATTGTACGTAGATCCGCGGGCCTCCTATTGACTTTATTTTATTGTGATGTAAATCTCAGCGTTTTTAAATTATGTGCTCGGACACGGTTGTTCTCAAGCTTTGTCTGATCAGAAAATCTTGTTCTGTCGTCGAAAATGCTGCGAACGAAGGTTCAATAGACATTAGTCATTGTTTCAAACAATTGATGTTGCAGAGGAAAAGTGTGTTTTTCTCTATAGCTGGGAAATAGTTCTTATGCTGATGACACTACAGCCTTCACCACTAGAGCCACTAATCACATCCAGCATTTTCTAAACTTAAATCATGTACTGAGAAGCTTCCCTTTGGGTTAAGGAATTTCTCAGTTCCTCATCTCGATTTCATCACCCAGAGTTCCACAGCAAGACGCCGACCGGCCTCAGCGAAGACTTGTGAACAACTATTTTGCCTATGTGTCTGTGGCTGTATGTGCTATCGTTTGTCGATGGTACCATTGTTATTATCGCCCAGCATCTGGAGCAGCACACTCTTTAAGAAAAAAGGTAATGCTACTTACTAACTTCGAGTTAGTAAATTCTTGTCGCAACATCCACTACCTAAGTAGCAACTGCAGCTAGTAAATGACAAGGTAGCAACGTTAGTAATATGCCATGTACTGCCAGTGCTTACTATCTATAGGAAAGGGCAGTGTCCAAAAAATTAGTAACTTCACTACCATGGCGGTCTCTTATCGCGCCTATGTCGATTTGGTTTATATGCTCTGTTTACGTTGCCAAATATCAAGACGATTCTATTACAAAATAATTAGACCACATAAATATGAAATGGTGCAGCATTGCCTGGTGATACCGATCGGTGCTTATTAATTACATCGCTTTACTCTAACTGACGATCGCTAATCCCTTCATGTGATTATCCCTGTGGATATGTTGCACATAGAAATATTTAGGTGACAGTGCAGATAGAAACACGTTCGAACCAGAAACGACAGCACATATTACCGCACACAGAAGATTGAAGCTTCTATGCGTTGTATCCTCTAACAGCAACGTTAACGCTATTTATGGCCATACTTTAGGGTGCACAAGTCGTACCGGTCAGCACACATGAGTTCAGGCGAGTAATCAATGTCTTGTATCTAGGTTATATTCAAATGCTTACGCATACGTATTCCGCGACGTTGCACGAGACTCTTATTCCAAAATAATCAAATCAATTCTAGTTTGTCTAAATTCTGCGCAAGCCTGTCGCAATTACAGCATAATATCTACTGCCAGTGGAGGTAGTAGCGTTTACTAACTCGTCGTGTACGCATGTAGCAACCTTTAATAGCCCCGCCACGGTGGTCTAGTGGCTAAGGTACTCAGCTGCTGATCCGAGGGTCGCGGGATCGAATCCCGGCCGCGGCGGCTGTATTTCGATGGAGGCGAAATGTTGAGACCCGTGTGCTGTGCGATGTCAGTGCACGTTAAAGAACCCCAGGTGGTCGAAATTTCCGGAGCCCTCCACTACGGCGTCTCTCATAATCAGAACTGGTTTTGGGACGTAAAACTCCACAAAACAAACAACAAACAACCTTTAATACCCCTGACACACTTTGTAGTAACAACAGCATTTTAGGACCTGTCATGTACTTCTAAGGTAGTAAAACGTCAGGAAAATGTAGTAATGTTCCCGTGGAGCTGCTGTGGTTGCTACCTTCTTTTTTAAGTGCACGCCGAAGATCATCCAGCCTAACATCTCTGTGTTGTCAGCATACCATTACAATGTGTACATTTCGGTTTTAATAAGGTTCCTAGATCGATACATCGATTAATCAATCAGTCAATAAGTGCGTAAACAAATGGATTGCGTAACTTGCAGGAACTACCCTCACGTTCGACTGCTGACATAATAATAATAATAATAATGGTGAAGCTGCCAATGTTGATGACGATGATATACGGGGTTGTCAAATCCTGAATAGCTTGTATGTGCAGGCCAGCCACCGCTGGTAACAGTGGTAAGAGCCGTGCCTTTAGAACAGACAAATATTGAGCCAAAATCACATTGTAATGCAAGTTAATCCAAACGCAAAGTGGACGTTATTTAACGTTTTCAATGAAACAAAATTCAAGGCAAGTTAACTGCGTCACCACCGCGCAAAGTAAACATATGCGCCAATGAAACACCTCACATGGGATACAGTGCTTCCTTTCAACGCATTCTTGATTGAACAACAGATAAATTATCAGGCTTGTCGCTGAACATTTTACACTGGTGCTTCATGATCAGACCTGTGGTTAATGAATGAAGAACATAGAAAGTATTGGTGTCCATCAGAAATCGCGAATATACGTACTGTTCATTCCATCTTATTACTTTCTGTGACCTCCATTGTCATCCTGTTGTTACAAAAAGAAGGTTAACCAGGGTGTCAAAATCCGAAAGCTGCGAAGCGGGCTATGAGGGCCGCGATTATATCAATGTTCACGTGTTGGAGTTAACACGCCGGGCTTTGGCGAGCGAGCACTTTTGCATTCCTCTCCTATAGGAATGCTGACGCCAAGGCTAGGAACTAAATCCGCGATCTCATGCTCAGAGCCACTGAGCTTACCGCGTCGGGTGACTTTTCAGACAATGTCCGTACTGACGATGTCTATTTGACCTATATTACCCGATTCTGTATAATTACCTTATTGCATACGATGCTCTGGGCTTGCCTCGCATAAGGAAAGGGACGCTTGGAAGAGGGAGAAGAGCAGCGAACTAAAGAAAAGGGTAAACAGGAAGCTACGTAAGTACATGTCACGGCCCAGCTTGGGGTCGACGCGGTGTTTTCAACTGCAGCCAATCGCTCTTGATAGCTGTCGCGGCGGGCGCTGGGGACCTTTCATTTCGTGCCCAGAGACTCGGGACCCGTGCGCGGACTCTGCGTCGATCGAGTGAGCTCGTCGCCCCCTCCATCTTACTGGACAAGGGCGAGGCCGTCGACCAAACTCTCTGAAACCGATCCTTCGCGCTTAATTCTCTTCACTGCCATTCATTTCTCTACTTTTCGAAGACAGTATGTACTGTACGGTACACCTCGATCTGGGAAGACCAACTCGTCAGTGTACTTGAGCCATTTCGGCGCATCGTTCACGCCCTCGGGATTCTGGACCGGGAAGAACGGAGGCGAGACGGCCGGGGGTACGCTGTCAAGCACCGTCAGCCCGAGCAGCAGGTAATGGTCCACAAACCGAGTAATCGAATTCGGCGAACGAGCAAATGGCTCGTCGTCGGTGTAGGGAGAAGAGGCAGCAGCAGCAGCGTAAGCCCGAGGTGCAGCAAGGTACGCGGCCGCTTTAAGTATAATGCTGGACACGTGACTTGGCGTCCACGGCCGGCCAGGAAGGAGGTGGAGGAGGTGACCGGTGGGAGGGTCAGCCTGCGGAATTAATGAGAGACTGCGGAGTTGCAAAGACCGACGCTGTAACTACGGGTCTCTTCAGCGTGACTAATCGCTCGGCTGCATCGCAACTAATGCCTTTGTTGTGCGCTGGTGAGAGTAGGCTGCCGCTGCACAGCACGGACGATCGCGAATGAATTATGCGCGCCCAGCAAACACAAAGCACGTTTGAATAATGATGACTCATTAATAAGGCTGGGGGGTGCTCACTGCTGCTGCGATAGCGAGCGTTTTCCCTGACGGTTGCACCTCGTTTGTCCTGATCACGGGGAGCAACAAAACGCAGAACCTGAAGAAGCGCTCGCGCTCGCTCGCGCAACGCGGCTGACGGCTCCACAAGATGCGTTGTACGCGCAGGCTGCTGTTCCGCGCTAGTTTTCGTGTACGGAGTTGGAAGGGGAAGTGTATGGAGAAACGGAATTTTGAAAACGAGAAGCGACGGCGGTGGTGTTGCGGACGTCACTATAGGGGGTAGGCCCTTACCGATAGATGACCGCAGTGTATACATCCACGTCGTCGTGCATAACGTCACCGCCTTGCCTGTTTCACAAATTGGCCCACATCTTCCGTCGTAATATACGGCAATTTAAGAGCCTGTCCTGATACGTGTCACGAGTAGCTTTGAATGAATTTATAAAGATACTGACACACACGAGCTACGCTGGTGTTGGTGTTGTGGGAATGCATAAGGAAGACACCCCCACCCCCCCCCCCCCCCCCCCACTCGCTCGTTATCTTTCGCTGCGCGAAAAAAGAAAAGGGGGAAAAGAAATGCTTCTATGTTTCTCGCTAAAGAACAAGAGCGGATGGGAAAATGTGCACATTTACTGCAGGACAGAACGTTACCAATGTCGCTTAAAGCGGTCCTGAACCACACTTCGCGCTTGGTTTGAAAACGACTTGGTGTGTCGTTTTCAAACCAAGCGAAGTGTGGCTCATACATATGTGTATTATGAATATCAATACATTTCTTTATTTTTGTCCTTATGTGTTATTGCTATGATCTCCAGATACGTATGTTATAATTAGTTTTCAAGGTGTCCTAATGCCAGTAAATTATCTTCGTATGTTCATTTATTTCTTTACTGCTTCAGATGTTCTTCCATACGTATGAACAGTCGCTAACCTCTGTAAATGCATAGTGTTATAATATACTTTTACAAGTGTATAGTGCTAGTATAAATATTTGTGCTTGTATACTTCTTTATTGATAAGTGACACGCCTTTTTTACATTACTACTTTTCAATCAATCCCAACTAGCCTTAGGCTAGGGATTCAGATGCGTTTCTTCAAATATTGTATTTTTGTCTTATGTCAATGTTAATAAATTCAAATTCAAATATGTGAAGGCGTCTAAGAAATGCACAGGCGAAACAGTATAAACCTACACCCGCACTGGGGAAGACCTCTACAGAGGCGCGGCAGACGGCAGCGAACGGGTTAATGTATATGAGCTATCGGCCTATAGAAGCAAATCTGCTCTATGATGAAATGGAGCATCTACAAGGAGAGTGAGCAGTAGCTGATATTCAGTGCTGGGCAGTATCGAAGATACATGTATCTTAGATACTATCTTAGATACTCTTTGAGTATCTTGTATCTGTATCGCGATACATCCTGAAAGACGGGTATCAGTATCTGTATTTTCGATACATTGAAGAATGTATCGAGTATCTTAAGATACAAGATACTGATGTCGGAACATCACCGCGCGACACTAGAAATACTGGCAGAAGTCCGCTGCTCAAGCAGGTACTGCACACTAAACAAAAATAACCAGGAACGGGAGTAAACAGCATGTCCTCTAGCGCACAACCTTTTCTGGGTTTTTTTTACTACGTAACAGTCAAGGTAAAAATTTACTCTCACGCTAACCGAGTTTTTGAACGTAGAAACGGCAGTAATTATTTACCCCCCTAGAGGTTTTCAGCGAGTATACGTGGAGTAATTTTTTACTGCCTAAACAATGTTTTCTCGGCTTTTTTTAGAGTTATTTTTAAAGCTCATACGAGGTTTACTGTGGCTGGGTAAACATTAGGCTTACGCAAAATGCAGACATCACACAATTTATTGAGCAGTAAACGAGGACTCACCCTTCGAACGTATAACATTGGAAGCACGTTTTCACTCGTTGAGAGCGCAACAAGCACAGGCACAAGCGCGGGAGCAGAGATACTCGAAAGTGCGTTTTCACTTGGCCGCCGTCCACCAAGACCGGCGCAATAGGACAGCGAGCATCGCTCGAACTCAGCACAAAACCACGCCGCACTGGTAACACTCGGGGTAGTTCGCCGTGTCGTTGTCGTACTGGTTGACGATGCGGTCAGTCAGGAACGTTTGCGACCGTAGTTTCCGTGCTTTCCCAGACTCGGCGGTGCCTTCGAAACGACGGTCACTAGGCATAGCTGCCGGAGATGTCGCGGTATCACATTCTAGTTGACGGACGCCGGCGTACGCGTATCGGCACGCGCCGATACGCGTACGCGCTGATCACTCTCACGCCGTTCACACTCACGCCCCGAGACGTCGCGTCCCCTCTTCCGCGACCGAGGCTTTTGACGAACAGTTGCTTGCAAACGCGCACCATGTGGCTAGGCCTAAACAGTCAAACGAGGGCTATCACGACCTCCACCCCTGCGCCACGGCAGTTTGGAGTTTTTGACCACGTGACGTGGTACGTAGTTTTTGATCACGTGGCTTTAAACTCTAGACTGGGGTTTTTTATCACGTGACACAAAAACCCCTACGTAGTAAAATAGGGCAATAACGTCCTTTTACTACCTTTCTAACACGTGGTAGTAAAACTATGTCATATGCTCATTTTACCTCAACGAGACGTAGTAATTTTGAAAACAAGGGAGTTTTTAAGGCTCATGAGCCGCAAAATCCCAAATATCGGGCAACTTTTGCTTACAGTGTGCCGCCACTAAGCTTATAACGCTGATCCGCGGTGTAAACGAACAAACTGCGAAGCGCGCGACGCAATTGGGGAAAGCGCGGGCGGTGAGGAGAGGAGGAGAAGGAGACCGATTGAGGAGAAATTGCGCTGCGTCTAGCTTGCTTAACTGCCACAGTGACTGCCACAGTGCACTTCGGTTTGCAGTTATCTCAATGCCATCTTGTAGAGAAAAATAGTCTGAGTGTGCGAACAGTAACAGAAGATCTGCTTACGACTTAGTTGAATGGCAAAATCGAGTGCGCATTATGGATATAACAATTCTAAGGAGACGCAGAAATACGTTAGGAAGGTGCCTCGAGAAACATTGTAGTACTAAGTACTCCTTTCTCATGAGCGTCCCCACCCGCCACGGCGGCCTAGTGGTTAATGCGCTCGACTGCTGGCCTGAAGGTCGCGGGATCGAATCCCGGCCGTAAAGGCCGAAATACAATAGCGGCGTTATACTTGAGTCCCGTGCAGTACTGTACTTAGATTTAGGAGCATCTTAAAGAACACCAGATGGTCTAAACTTTCAGAGCCCTCCAGTACGGCATCCCTCATAATTATATCGTGGTTTGGAGATGTAAACCTCAACAATTATTATTGTGACCGTCCCCACGAGCTCTTTCATGACATTTTCCACAAGCAGTGAAATTTCCAGTGTGTGATCTTACTTGGTAGGCTGACGACACCTTTTGCTGAGAAACATCGTAACTAATAATGTTACAGATGGTCTAAACTTTCAGAGCCCTCCAGTACGGCATCCCTCATAATTATATCGTGGTTTGGAGATGTAAACCTCAACAATTATTATTGTGACCGTCCCCACGAGCTCTTTCATGACATTTTCCACAAGCAGTGAAATTTCCAGTGTGTGATCTTACTTGGTAGGCTGACGACACCTTTTGCTGAGAAACATCGTAACTAATAATGTTACAGCACGATTCGTTCTAATATATATATATATATATATATATATATATATATATATATATATATATATATATATATATATATATATCCATCCTTTCTGAGTCACATTGTTTTTTTCGCTGTCACAAATCACAAGGTAATTCGCGCAATCAATGTCAAGAGTATGAGTAGCGGAGGGATCCTGCGACACTTTGTACCGCTACGATGTCTGGAATTCTCTCGTAGAGAGAAATTATTACAAAAATTGCACATTCGTGAATCCGTCGATGACGAGCGCTTTACGCGAGCACATAACTAGAATTTAGGAACTCATTGCGGTTTTATGTCCTTTCTGTATAGAAGATCCGTCACAAAATATGTCGCTACGAGCGTTGTTACTCCTGTACACTTGTCCCGTGGTCCGGTACTGCGTAAACGGTATACGCGTACGGACCAGGTTAAACTCAAAGACGTAATTGCGGCATCGTGCCGAGGTTTTGCATCGCCATTTTTGTTATTAGTTTGGAAACCACTACCTGATTGGCAAGTAGAGCATCGACTTCCATGAATTACAAAAACCACAAAAAACCGCCGACAGCGTAGCTTATACATAGCTGCCATGTTTAGCAGCCAAAAGAGCCCCAATCAGTTGTTTGGGAATGAAAACAATATAATTATAGCCAGAAAACAACAGTTGTTGAGATACTGACACATGCTTCATTCAAGTTAAACTTGGTTGGTCGCAGTTCTGAAATTCTAAAGCAAACACTCCTGTTCATAGGCATTTTCTGCTGCATTATATATGTCTATAATATGAAATTTATAAATGTATCGAAGTATCTTAAGATACAAATGGCAAGTATCGTATCGGATACAATTATTGAGGTGGTATCTTGTATCTGTATCCGAAATACTTCTTGCCCGAGTATCTTGTATCGTATCGCGATACAATTTCAAAGTATCTTTGCCCACCCCTGCTGATATTTGACTCCTGAGTAAGTGGCAACTTTGTGCTCCGCTTGCGAACGATACGTGTTGCGCACGACTACAGAATTTGGCTGAGCTGTTCATTGGAGTGTTCGCCAGCTGTCGAATGGTGTTTTCGGACCAAGCCCGAGGGTTGGTTCAGGACCCCTTTAAAAACGACGCAAATAATAAAGTGTGCATGCGTTTGAGCGGCCTCATAGGTATGAATGCTCACCACCCTCACACACACGTCGTTTAAAGTTTAAAATCTTCATTTCCATCTTGCGCCTGACCTTAAACGAAAAAAAAAAAAGAAGAACTTTATAACAGTGCGACGACGCTTACGTACGCAGTTAGGCTGGAGAGACAAAAACAACGCTGAATCCATGAACGTATAGGAAAGCAACGGCAGTGCATAGGATACAAACTGTAACTGCAACACTGAGAGATGTTTATTCGAGAATTTCAAATAAATAAATAAATAAATAAATAAATAAATAAATAAATAAATAAATAGTAAATTCACTGCTAACAGCTAAACGGCAGCCAGCGGGGTAGCAGTGGGAGCAGATGAGTAAGGGCAGGGAGAAAGAATGGTGGAGTGTGCATAGGGTGGTAATTTCCATGTGTGCATTGGAGTGAATTACGACCCATTACCTGCAATGATCATACAAAATGACACCTGCTAAGCAGCGTTGCTTGCCATTGCAGCGCTGCACTTCCGTGCACGGACCCGAATCTTTTTTACCAGCTTTTTTAGCGTGCAAGCACATTTCAATGTAAGGGTGACAGAGGCTGCTCTGCAAATGCACAAGCACAATTTACTTAAGCAGCTGAGCAGCAGCAATATTTCTATCAGCAGCAGCAGCTTAAGCAGCAGTATTTCTATCTTCTAGTGTCCAGGGGCGTAACCAGGGGGGAGGGGGGGCTTAACCTTCCTCCCTCGCCCTAATTTTTTTCGCGCTGTTATGCACCGTCGATAGAACACAGCCACCTAATGCATTTTCTTTTTTGGAGTTAGGGAAAAGAGACAGAACGGCTGTGTCACAACGACGTCTATATAGAATTTTGTTGTCCCAAAACAAGCTCTGATTATGAGAGACGCCGTAGTGGAGGGCTGCGGAAATTTCGAACACATGGGTTCATTTAACGTGCACTGACATCGCACAGCTCACGGGCTTCAACATTTCGACTCCATCGAAATGCAGTCGCCGCGGCCGGGATTCGATCCCGCGACCCTCGTATCAGCAGCCGAGTACCATAGCCACTAGACCACCGTGGAGGGGCCGTCTAGAATTTTGACACACCCCCAAATTGTTAAAAACTTGGTCTTGTAGGCTAGACAAAGCCTTGCGCAGCAAACATGAACGTAAGTTCAGCCACGAGGATATTTAGTTTTGTTAACGATTACTCGTTTTTTCTTGACCGTGACCTCAAACCCATTGAGTCAAATGCCAATAACGCGCAAACATTCCTCGCAAGTGTTTCCAACTGCTAACCTCAACTCATGGGCTCCCGGTTTCTGTAAAATCGCAATTTCTTGACATATAGCGCTGTACTTTAGGGATGGCCGCACTTGCGGGAAGTGTGCGCATGTCAGCCATTCTTCAACGAAGCTGACATAATCGCCAAGCACGGAAGCAAGCGCGTGCGTGAAATAATAGAAGCTGAAAGGATCATAGGCTATGCGATAAAGGTGTTAGCCAGCGGGCGGTCGTGTTATCTTATAAAAAAAACTACATTACCTCCGATCAGGCCTTAGAAACTAATTAAAACAGGTACCAGCATGCGCAAACGACGTGTTTGTTATAGCACATAAATATGGGTGATCTGTTCCAGTAAGATTGTTGTAAGTTCAGCGCTGTCGTGTCGTCCGTCTTCGTTTACATCGTGATTGCACGCTGGTACGTTCCGAATGAATGCCTGCAAAAGTTATAAAAAACATCAGCCTCCCCCCTCCTCCTCCCCTATCCCTCCTGAGATAAGTATATATATGTTGCTAGTGTCGCATAACATTCCGCAATAATGAGCACGCATACAGGTAGGAAGGTACGCGTGTTCTCATCTGATAAGGTCCAATTTACTCAAGGTGGTTCGTCTAGCAGGGTTGTCGGAGGGGAGGTTGCAGGGAAGCTCGCTAGCAAGGCATCAAATACCAGCAACAAGTGAAGGAAACCGCGTATGATTATTACCCATGACAGACGCGGAACAGTTTCAGTGGTCGTCGAGTGATATATTGTACCTATCGCGCCCCTTTTATGATAAAGGTTAGTCCCTGCCTCATAGGGATGGGGGGGGGGAGTACACAGCTTCCGGTAGGTCGCGCAAAGCCAAATCACAGCAAAGCAGGCCGATAGTTTACTGAAACAGGTCACTCGCTAGTCATGTGATATTTTGGCGATAACATGTCGCGTGACATTGAGTTACGTGATTTTGGCGGGAACGTGTCACGTGACATTTCGTTAAGGGATTTTAGCGGAAACAAGTCAGGTGACCAGCCACAATAACGTAACGCAATGTCACCTGACATGTTTCTGCCAAGATCACGTAACGCAATGCCACATGAAATCTTTCCCCAAAATCACGCAACGCAATGTCACGTGACATATTCCCAAGTTGGGGAGATTGGAACGTCCTGCTATCGTCTACGGACCCGACACTGCAGCTTGCTGCGGTTACTCGCGATCGGGCTGCCGATGTCATTTCAAAAAGAGGCATCGCCATGCATAGGTGGCGTGGGACCGCGCGGTGGTCCAGGGACCCGGGGGTCCAAACAATCTAGCTAATAACGTTTCTCTCTTTCCCAAAATTACGTAACGAAATGTCACGTGACAGGCTTCCGCCAAAATCACGTAACGCAATGTCACGTGGTATTGCATAATGCCTGACAAATTACGGCTAGCTTAAACGGCCTAGCTGTTAAAACTGGCACGCCTGACAAATTACGGCTCGCGTAAGCAGCTTCGCTGCTAAAAGCCGTTATAACTATCTCTGATTGTTTGCACTACGTTCATCGGTGATTAGCTTTCGCTGACTATATCACCGCGCAACGAAACGGCCTTGCGCTTATGATGGTGTCCTGTTTTGATTCCCGGTCCCCGTGACTGGTGCTCCGCGCTTTGAAAAGCATGTTAGCGAGGCCGGAGTGGTCATGACTGAATGCGCAAGCCGCTCCGCGCTGTCTCTTGGAATCCCCGCGTTGCTTCGGGGTGCCACTAATCATGTCTTCACTATAAAGTAAGAGCAACGTATACAAATAAATCAATAAGTGAACATGCATAGTCTCATTTGTTTATCCGAGCGGGACCAGATGCCCCGTTAACCTTTACGCGAATGTGTTCATATTACAGGCGCTGTTTAGTGCGGGCGCGGCGAGTGAGGCACTTTTCGCAGAGAAGCACTGAGCAGCTTGGCTTCGATAGTCAACGGAGCACAGTTCTACCGGCCATGTTGAATCCTACCCAGCCATACATAGGTGATGGGATACAAACCTGCTTCTAAGTCTCCTGAAGGTTTCGATGAGTGTTCGTCGTCTGTCAGCGCAAAGCGGACAGGTGTCCTTACCCCATAACCATAGAGGCGCTATATATATATATATATATATATATATATATATATATATATATATATATATATATATATATATATATATATATATATATATATATATATATATATATATATATATATATATAGTAGTTACGGGAAGGCAGTCAGTATATTTACAATACGCTTTAGCGAAAGGCAAGATGGCTCTGCTCGCGCTAGCCTCTATACACCTTTCCATCGGCACTCTCGCACCGGCGAGCAGGAACCTGTTTTTGTCGTCTGCTACGGCTCTCCGCTCCACGCCCCCCATCGTTGGGCTGTTTGTTGCGCCGAGCCGCCCATACGTTTTGCCGTGCTTGCACGGTGCGGCGCGCTGTTTTTCGCTCACTAGAGCGATTTAAAATGTTATTTAAGAACAGTAAATCGACAGGGCATCACTGCATTGTCTACGGTTGCACGTACAACCAGAAGAAAAGAAACGCTGCACGTAAACAGCTGTGCACCAAGCACAACGTTGCGCAGGAGGAGTGCGGCTGCACACTCACTGACGTACTCGTGCCAAAACGCCGCACCGCTCATGTTCCCATGTGGTCTAACGCTAATGTCGCCAACACACCCTCAACCCTAGTCAGTGCCGTTCTTAGAATATGGTGCGAATGTCCCAGATTTCTTCTTTCATTCTCTCCCTACTTGATTAGCTTCAACCATGAGAGCTAAACGCGTTTCACGGTACTACCAAAGCAAGGGGTTTTGGTACAGACATTCCTTTTTCTTTTCCTTTTTTTTTTTGTTGCTATTGTCCTTGCTGATGTATGCCTCCGGCCTGTGCAGTGCAAACCAGGTGGGCATGGTTTGTTGAACGGCAAACGTGCTTCAGCACTTTATGTGACGCGGACGCTTCCTTCAAATTAAAAAAAAGTGGAGAGCTCGACAGAAGTCGATAATGAACTAGGCTGCGAGAACGGAGCCGAATGATTGCTTCTTGACCATGAGTGCGATAAACGAGAAACCCGATTAGAAAAAAAAAAATCCAGGTCTCACGCACCGTGGGAGCCAATATTATGCCAAGATGCCAGCGATGTAGCTGTAAGTATTAGCCAACGTTATTCAATAAAGAGAAAGTCAGCACGCAATAGCCGACAGTTGAAGGAATTCTAGGCAAGAGTAGCTATCTAGCGCTGGTTTTAATTGAGTAGATGTCGCACATATGCCATGGCCTATACATCATGCCACAACATTATTACGTTGTTATGCATACAGATATACTGTGTCATTTACTCACTGACTATCACACCTTGTTAAAGTTTACTTGCTTTGTTAGCAGTGTCCGAACGCCGTTGCACTACTTGTTGAGTTTTGTCGTTATGTTGAGTAATGACCATATCGAGCCACGATCATGTCGTGTCATGAACATGATTATAAAATATCACATCCCTCGAATTGTAGTTTGATACCCATTTCAACCCCCTTAAAGCTCTCATGTTGAGTCATAATCATGTCGTGCCATGACCATGTCGTGTCATGAAAATGACTATAACTCACATCACATCTCCTGTGCCTTTCGTTTTACAACCGGTATCGAACCCCCTTTTGCATAGTGATGCTCATGTCATTTCATGTAAGCGATGTCATGAACATGATTATAGTATATCTTACGTCACATCCCTCGAGGTTTACTTTTCCTTTGACCCCCATTTTCATCCCCTTCCGTTAATTTTCGCTCTGTCATGCTCATGTCATATTACGTATCTCATGTCATGAACATGACTAACTCGTATCGCCTCTCTCGATCTGTATCTTTCGTTGGGCCCCTTCCCGTTGATTTTTGCTTCATCATGCTCGTGTCATATGTATTTCATGTCATGAACGTGACTAACTCGCGTCTCTGGACCTGTATCTTTCATTTGACACCCATCTTGACCTCCTTCCTTTACATTCGTTTTTGCAGAGTCATGCTCATGACATGAGCACACCATGTCATGTCATGAACGTGACTATGACCGATATTACATTCTTCGACATGCACCTTTTGTTTGACACCCATATCGATCCCCTTCCAGCGGTCTCATGTTTGCAGAGTCATGCTCATGTCATAGCATGACCTGAGCACATTATGTCATGTCATGAACGTGACTATGACCAATAATACATTCTTCGACATGCACCTTTTGTTTGACACCCATATCGATCCCCTTCCAGTGGTCTTATGTTTGCAGGGTCATGCTCATGTCATAGCATGACCTGAGCACATCATGTCTTGTCATGAACGTGACTATGACCAATATTAAATTCTTCGACATGCACCATTTGTTTGACACCCATATCGATCCCCTTCCAATAGTATTATGTTTCCAGAGTCATGCTCATGTCATAACATGACCTGAGCACATCATGTCTTGTCATGAACGTGACTATGACCAATATTACATTCTTCGACATGCAGCTTTTGTTTGACACCCATATCGGTCCCATTCCAGTGGTCTTATGTTTGCAGAGTCATGCTGATGTCATAGCATGACCTGAGCACATCATGTCATGTCATGAACTAACTACGACCAATATTACATTCTTCGACATGCACCTTTTGTTTGACACCCATATCGATCCCCTTCCAATAGTATTATGTTTCCAGAGTCATGCTCATGTCATAGCATGACATGAGAACATCATGTCATGTCATGAACGTGACTATGACCAATATCACATCCTTCGAGATTCACCTTTCGTTTGACACCCATCTCGACCGCCTTCTTACAGTTTCAAGCTTTTCCTTGTATTATGTGTCATTAATAACATGCTTTGTAAAATCAGGTCATTCTTTAATCGTGATTTGGTAATTATCACGGTGCACTCTCATTATCGTAACCAGTCTAACCTACCTTGTGTGACTTACCAACATTAGTTAGGGATTTTCAATCGTTGATTTCTGGACATGCTCACTTTCATAGTTATAGTCGTGAGCATGACTCAAAGCCTGGCTATCATGCTGATTATGCCCGAGTCATGTCTGCGTTAAATCAAGGGTTCGTTTGATATATCGCGTTACGTGATTATTCATTTATTTCTCAAGGCATCGTTTCTTGTGATAATTTTCCATAATTTTGGTACCACTCTCTTTTAAGGTGACTGAAACATTAAGGTTACTCTAATTGAGACATTAAGGCTTTCGCCTTAATGAGTGGCACCATTGTTAGCAAAAGCAACAGTATTTTTATTATGATACGAGTAATCTTACAACAGTAACTCAAACAAAGAAGAGGCGACAATGTTCCCGGTTTCCCAGTTTTACTGCTACCAACCGGCCCTGCTGATCCCGCTTCTGCCCGCGCAATAAGACGCAAAACAATGCCGATAACAACTGTCCTGCTAATCAGTCAGATCCCACATACTCACAAATTAACCTACCTAACGATTCCGCGATGTTTACAAACAGCGAAAGCAAGATCTTGCTGAAACACACACAACGAATGCACGCGCCCGCACGGAGAGCCCGGCGAGCAAACAGCCCAAGATGGCGCCGCCGCTAGACGTCGCTAGCGGCATTTCATGGCGGCGCCCAGGAGGGCTCTATTGGAAAGGTCTATAGAGGCTCGTCGACAACTCGTCGTCGTCTTCGATGGCGCTCTCAAGGTTTGCTCCTGCATTACATCTTGTAACAATATATATATATATATATATATATATATATATATATATATATATAGAGAGAGAGAGAGAGAGAGAGAGAGAGAGAGCGGACGTGTGACAAGGGGCGTGTGCAAACAGGGGAAAGAAATTGGCACGAGTAGTAGTGCAAGATAAATGCGCAAAAAATACAAATGTAATCCTCGCTTTCCTGAAGAACATTCGCCGAAGCAAGAAAAATTTCCTTGACTCGCGGCGAGGCGCCTGGACACCCTTATTTCTTGTTTTTCTACTTCGAGTGACAGATGTCTTTGGGATAGAGTCACTCGATCAAACTTGCATGAATTTCCTTTTCCAGCTGTAACTCGAAGGCCACGGAGACGTGAGCGGCCTGCTGATGAGGAGGCGCACCTTTCGAGAAGGGCATGCACCGGTAAACAGGCGTCGAGGAACGTGTACAGCGGCCGCTTCCATTTAGAGGGGCGCCTCGACCACTGCATGCGTGTCCGTTGTTCGGCGGCTACGGCGAGGGCGACCGCTTATTGCAGCCCAAGTTATCAACTGTTCCGGCAAGCGCCTCGAGTAGCCAACGTCGCGCTCTGGAATACACGTTTACAGAGGGAACAGAGAGACATGCTTCCTTAGCGGGAGAAAAAGAGAAATTGTAGCGTCCTAAGGTTACAACTGAAATACGTGCGTAACTTTTGAAACGGCCAAACAAGTGAAAGGGAAACTTAGAATCCACCCGTTTTTGTAGCACTAGGCTACATGGAAATCCATACGGATTTCTCAGGAATGAAAGCTTCCTAGTTGCCGAAAAATTCGTCCTGGTCCGTGGATGCTAATTTTCCCTTTCATAAAACGTTACTCCACCTTGCGGGTTTCTGCAGAACTCATCTGCCATGCATTCCTGGCCAAACAAGTGCATCGGTACCCAGGGTAGCTTGAATACCTGTAGTCAATATCGACCCTAATGACGCTTTAGTCTATTCGTTTTGTTCTCTTTTCGGTTTCTTTTAAAACGGTGTCGTAATGCACATTGTCCCGAGAATCCCGCTCTTTTTCAGACTGGACGTGCGCAGCGTATAGTACTTTTCTTCCGTTTCGAGAATAAAAGTCATCGTCAGGTGCTCGCCCCGGCGAGCCGCTCGGGCAGCCGCAGCGCACCGCCGTTGGGTTCCCCCCCTTTTAGGTCTGCTCTGCGTGGTCATAGTGCGCAGGGTGCCCCGATCACTTCGCGGCTATCGGGAGGAGTGGGAAGGGGGAGTGTGCGCGCAAGCCCCAGACATGGTGCGTGTCCTTTCCACATCCCCGGACGTCGTGGCACTCTTAATGTGACGCGGAGACAAAGAGAGAAAGGCCAGCGAGAAAGAAGCGGGGAGGCGAGGGACGCCGTAGCGCAACTCGCCGCCGTCGAGGGGGAGTGGATCCGATGGACGCTCGTGAGGACCGGCCCGAGGGGGGCCGCTATCCATCAGCGCTGACGTGAAGAATGGCTTGACGTGCTCGGCAGCTCTGCCAGGGATCATCCCGGCCGAGGCGCACGCTTGCGCGCTTGCAGAGTTGCAGCACGCAACAATCCTATTTGTCTGTCTCTCCGAGCCTACGCAGGAGCGAGGGAAGCCACGTTATAAAGCGCCCGGCAGCGACACAATTTATACGCGGAGACGAAGCGCGCGCACGCTTGAGTGAAGCACGACGGGACACTGATTTGCCCCCCCCCCCCCACCCCTTTTTTTTTTTCTTTTGCTTGAGCAGCGTTAATGAGCCTGTTCAAAGTGAGGCACACCAGGAGAAAACGGGTGTCCCACTACGCAGCCGAAGCGTTTGTCTCGCTCCGACCCCATGTCTGCACTGCGAAAAGGAGGCCGCGAATTGTGGAAGGACCCAGGCGAGCGACGACGCGGAAGGTGTCCCGAGAGCGCCTCGCGCGGACGTGCTCACAAACGCTGACGCCGCACTGCTCGGAGCGATGTTCCCGCGGGAGGATGCAACACCGTGTGCCTGAAGGGTGCAGACACAAAGCGGATAGAGGGAGTGGCGCCGGACAGCGGGCCCGCCTGATGGACGAATGACAGGAGGAAGGGGCCCACCCAGCGAGGGGAGAGACAACTGCCATGAAACACCGCAAGGTGTGGAGCTATAAATAAGCTTATCGCCAAGATGAATGTCCCACAGTTCTTGCTGGTGCGAGGCTATTACTCCTTGCGTAAGGCCGACTCCCCCGAAAAGTGCACCGCCGTACTCTTCGGTTGCTTCCACAAACGCTGCAAGGAAGCAAGCAGCAGTACACCGAGGCGTGACTGTTAGCAGCATCGCGCTCTTTGTGTCTACACAGAGAGACTTTAAGGCATCGCGAATGAAACCCACCTTACCGACGTTTACGTAGCGTAGCCACTGCACACGTATAACAAGCTGGCAGCACCGGCTTAACGAGAATGAGTAAACGGAACGGCTACTACAGGCAGGAATGCGCCAGATGGAATTTGGTTATGAATTACCCGAGGGCAGGCGCAGCTTTGACAAAGAAAACAGAACGCGCGTAAGTTTTGTTTCGGTTTTCTTGACGAGTGTCCCGTTCATCCGAGTGCGCGCCACGAAATGCGCCGCTCCGATGAGTCTCCTCTGCACAGGCAATGGCTCCTTTGGCACAGGCGCTGTTTGCAGGAGCTTGCACGATTGATGCCAGCCGAGTAGGTTCGATTCCTCCCAGGCTGGAAATGGAGTCCTCGCGCGCGCCCCCTCTCGAGCGCGTGGAGAAGGGCTGCTGCCAGGCAGGCGCCTCGTAGATAAAGCTTCGTGGATGATGCGTGGCAGAACTACGTGCTCGGTCCTGATAAAACGGGACGACCTTCGGCAAGCGGGCAGCGCCAAGGTAGCGCGCTCCCGGCCCATAACTCAGCCGAGATCCGTGCCATAGGCCTCAAATTCATGGCGGCACCACAACCCCCGTCGCTCGCTCATGTCTCTGTTTGAAATATGGGACAAGAACATTGTCCGTATCCACATCTCGGTGCTCTCTGGTCGCCGGGCCCAGGGCCCTTGCCAGGCCCCCCTGGTTTCTTTCTTTATGGCCGCCTCCATGCAAAGAGGGGCCGCCTTCAATACGGCCCCACGATGGAACCCGCTGCCGACACGCCGGCTCGGTGTAAAAGCGCATACGCGTGTAAAGTTGCCATGCGCACCACCGCCGTGCTTCCTTGCATCGCTGGGAGGTCTTGAGTTATGGTCAGGCTGGTTTCATTTTGCGGACGATGCGCCACGCGGCGCGATGGCTTTTCCGCGGTCGTTTGTTTCACCTGCGCGCTGCGCCTTGTCTTTCTGATTGTGCGACTTTGTGGAAGTACGACGGTAGCGGCTGCCCGGATCGCCCCTGCGTTATAAACCAGTCGCGCTTGTTTATGCTGTGTTGTCGACGTGATCATAAAAGCACTGCTCAGGTGCTGCCCTTTTCAACTTTCCGCTGGCGCCGCAACGGGCGCCTCGCGCAAGAGTGCTGCATTCACTGACAGCGACTCGAGAGCCGGAAAAAAGCTTTAGCCATTTACTTCGATTCCTGACAACGCCGCATCGAAAACAGCACAGTGTCTCTCGCCGATGACGTGGTATATACTTGCTGTTCGATGGCCATATACATTTTACACGCTCGGGCTACGCGTCCGTAACGACACAAATACTATAGAAATGCTTTTGTTGTTGTTTATTGAGCAGGAGTGAGATGGAACGTCCAGGGATTTAGTGTATTCGCCTGTCTTGCCGGTGCCGAAATCGATGTGTTTCTGTATGGTGCTAATATGAGAGACGACAATACACTTGAGAAACGAGAACAACGCAGTATACTGAGCAGTGGTGTCGTCATAGCAGTGTCGTCATAGCAGCATTGCGAAGGTTTTGAAAACATCTCGGTGGCGAAGTGTTATATAGATGCAATGACACTGCAGCTGCACTTGTGCCGGAATGTGTGTGCGTGTGTGTCGCATCTTTCCTGTACATATGTATAGACTGCTGCTATTGCCACGTTTCTGAAGGCTCACGAAAACTACTCCATTACAGGACTTGGCCAGAACTCTGCTTGGAGACGTAGCGAAGGTATGTCTTTGCCACACCTGTTCCTTTATCATGTTTTATTTGCTTTAATTATGTACTAGCTTTCATGAATACCACCTAATTCTTAGCAAACACCATAGCAGGAAATTGCTTTATATAGGAAGAGGCCAGCTGTGAGCCTCACATCTTTCTTTGCTTTGAAATAGCAGTTTGTTCGAGACGTGCGAAACATTGTATTGTGGAAAAGTAAACACGGATAGGTGCCTTCTTAAGAGTACTGCCATGAGCTGAAGCGTCTTGTTTCGTGAAAGTATAGTTTCCTAAAAGAAGCGGCTTGCTCCACTATCTTATTTTATTAGTATAACCTATTGAAATAGGATACTGAGGACGATACAGTTACTTTAACATTAGCTCGCTGCCACAATAATCATTCGATGATCATGTTAAATACGATCCCTGTCGATCATGCGTGTCATCTTCTAGCTTTAGCAGTAGCCGAGATCCAGTTGTTTGGAGTGAAGCGGATGTGCTTTACTTTTAAGCGGGTAAAAACAATGTGTATTGATGTTGCGCAGCAAATCGAGCGGAAAGCTACATCAGTTTTTTTTTTTTTGTACATGGAGAGGTTTCGGTATGAGAACTTTGAGAGACTTCTTCGTGAGTATGCTAGAATTATATAACATTGAAACCTTTCAGAGCGCGGATTGAGCTTATAACTAAAACTGGAGCAAACAGAGTGTAGGCTTGACGTGTTGTGTCCACTCCCATTCACTACAAAAATTCTTGCACAGAAAGAAACAATAATAGAATAGACTAACGCTCAAAAAATGATAAATACAGCGGAGGAGTAGGATAAAAAAAAGTGCGGGATGTTATGAAGGGCTGAGCTCCGTTGGCGACCTCGGGAAAAAGCGGAAGAGCGGAAAGGGGGGAGGGGCGAAGATGGGGGTGGAAGACTTAGAGATTGAGAATGAGTGGTAAGCCTCAGCCTCTCATGCCAACTGCGTCAATAGTCAGTACATGTATTCGCGACCTTTATTTTTTGCTTTAATACATGATGCATTTTACGTGACTGATCTATCTTGAGGCCCTTTAGGGTACCATGGTGTGTGAACTGGTCTACTTCATAGCGTATTACTAAACGAACAAAACTGCACGATCTGCTTAAGGCCGAGAAGCTCGAGAAGATATAGTTCTGGTCCCATGGCTGCAGAATATCTTACAAGCAATTATGGTGCACCAAGGTATAGATAGGTGTGGAGGCCGCAACAGCGCATATTGAAATTCTGTGATCACAAAGGGCTGAGCTTTATACACCGCGAGTTTGTAAAGGTAATGCGCTTCCAGTGCAGTGTGCTGCCCGCAAGAGGCCCCGATTCTTCACGCTATCGTATTCCGAAGTCTAAAGATGAAATAGTGTGGCACATTATAGAACTGCTGAAACGGACTGAAAATGGACTTTTGTAACGCATGTAGTACGTGCGGCCAGAGAGAAAGGCAGAAAGCTCGGCGAAGAAATACACAAAGCAGCATATAACTAAATGAGCGCGTTGCAAAAGCGTAAGTGGAGTTGCGAAGGCAAGTCGCCTCTCTTGTGCTTCAATAAACCTTCTAACGTCCTCGTTGATTTGATTTGTGAGGCTTAACGCCCTAAAACCAGCTCTGATTATGAGAGACACCGTAGTGGAGGGCTCCTGAAATTTTCACCACCTGGGGTTCTTTAACGTGCACTGACATCGCACAGCACACGGGCCTCAACATTTCGCCTCCGTCGAAATGCGGCCGCCGCGGCCGGGATTCGATCCCGCGACCCTCGGATCAGCAGCCGAGTGCCATAACCACTAGACCACCGTGGCGGGGCTTCTAACGTTCTCGTGGCGGAATGCAACTCGTCGCCATGACATTGCATTCTTGATAGGAAAGGGTCGACTATCATGAGAGGAGCCTTTAGCCAGATGAAGATTGTTAATGTCGGTCAAAAATCTTCCCAAATGGTGCAACTGTCTTAACTTAGACTGTTGTTTTTCAAGAACTTGCTCAAGCGGGGATCACGATAGTAAAGAATACAGTGTCTTGTAAAACACATGCATAACAGCCTGCTTAGAGCAATTTTAGGTTGGGTGCAAAGTTGCTTTCCCAGTTTTTAGATGTTAGCATTCAGAAAGAAACGAATATGCTTCCATTCAAACGGATAACTTTTTTTTTATTTATGTGTACTTCCGGTGGCTGTGAAAAGAAGCCTGCGCGATATTAGGCAAGTTACATAAAGTCAAGGCGACCGCAATGCGACTATATAGAAAGACCTTAAAGTTTAATTAACGTCTTCCTCGGCGTAGTGTTGCTGTCTCGTTCGACTTACTCTCCATCTGCAACCTTGATGCATTCGAAACAGTAGACGATATTTTAAGCTTGAAGTTTCGTTGTTTGATGCTTGAGCTGGGGTCTAGTTATGACTTCGGAGAATGTTGTCATTCTTATGGGCCGTATCCACAAAAACAACTTACAACAAAAATATTCGTAAGAGAACATTTCAGCCAATCCTCATGCCAAATATATCATTAAAGCAGGCGGCCAGCCAATCTAAAAAATAATTTACGAAATAGACGTTTTGTGAATTCGGCCCCTGATTTGCAACCACTTCAAGCTTAAGTCAGGTAACGCGTATGAGACGACGCATTGATTTCACACAGCAATGATTATCACGACATTAGATGAGTAAATGTTTACTCTGGCGTACTGGTATTGAAAATGTATAGGAGAAGTTTATGAATTCAGTTTCGTAAAACAAGTAATAGCAGCATATTAGCATATTAGCAGATATTATTACATTATCACTGAATGTAATGCCCTGGGGGCCTGTCAAGCTGCGATTAATCAGCTTTTTTCTCCATAACGTTTCGTCACTGCGTATTACTATCGCGGTAAAAATAAAATTCGCCTTTGATTAATTAATTATTATTATTAATTAATTAATTGCACAAATATGGTAAAAAGACCGTTGGTTAGCCATGAATACATGGTAAGTCACATGGAATGAAAGACAAATAGAAAATGATATATTGTGTTTAATAAGGAAGCGGTAGACACCACGATAACCGTGTTTAGGAGCATTATCCGAATATCATTAAGTGTGCTATTCAAAGCTTCCCAAGACACGTATCTCGGTAGCGATTCGTATGGTTAGAGGGCGTCTTTCAGTTATCATGTCTGTCCTCTACATGTTTTTATTTTTTCCGGGTACCTCTGCGGCTGTTATTAAGCGTCTAGTGACGTTCTTGTTGTATGTACGAGAATTAATTAGAACCAAATCTTGCCCAGCAGCTGTAAAATGGTCAATATACCAGTGGCTCACCAAAAGAACTGTAATCCATCCCACAGCGTCAAACAGGGGCATACACGTATTAATGCGGGCGCATTGTGTGCCCCATGCATGAAGCGAAACATACGGTGCCCTTCCTTCGACCGTCACCGCTGGTCGCCACCCGGATGGCAAGAAAATTCACGTGACCAAGTGATAACGGCATATGGTGATGTCAGTGATGACGTCACGTGACACTGTCAGGTGACCCTACAAGCCATCACTACCTTCAAGATCATCCACATTTTCCGTTCAGGCACTAAAAATACATGAAACCCCCGCACCCCTCTCCAAAAAAGAAAAGAAAAAAGTAAGCACAGCTTAATCCATCGCACCGTGGGCAGTGGCGGACGCGATGCCTTTTGGCGGGTTCACGCTCTTGGAACAGCGTGGTTGATTGACTTCTGAGGTTTTACGTCCCAAAACCACGATATGATTATGAGAGACGCCGAATGGTGGAGGGCTCCGGAAATTTTGACCACCTGGAGTTCTTTGACGTGCACTTACGTCGCAGAGTACGTGGGCCTCTACATTTCACTTCAATCGAAATGCTGCCTCCGTGACCGGTATACCACCCCTGGGAACAGCGGTGCAAATATCTGTACTTACAAGCGCGGGCGTAAGTTCTGGAAATTTGGCGTCTAACGCGTAACGTCTCCTACAAAGGCGTTAAAAGAGAGGTGTTTCTAAATGCGTTTTAGGGTCGCTCTGGACTACATATAGGAACACGATTTATGGAATATAAACGAACCCGTCGGAGCGAGTGCCTCATCCACGAACTCCTCCACGCTGACGTCGCAGTTGTTCACAATTTTTTTCTCCGCAGCGAAACTGTGTGCAGGACTCCCCTTGTATGTCTAATTTTCGAGACAGTTACGCCCAACCGCAAGAAATAGACAAGGAACATATTCGCTGATGGAATTTACGTGTAAAAACGATAATAGGATCATGAGAGATGCCGTAGTGGGGGAACCCAGTTAGTTTCGAACATCTGGGTTTGCTTAACGTGCACCTGAAGAAAACGCTAGAGAAGCTCTACGTGCGCATGCTACAGATGCTCGACTTTAATGCGATAGGGCAAAGAAGACCAGCCAAGATTGATAAGGCTGACTCCACGATGGTTCATATTCGCAACCTCATAAACACTTGCGCATGCACATGCACTCTCGTGTGCAGATTGGCCCACTAAATCGCTGCGTAACAAGGGCCGATCAGGAAGATCGGCCCAGGATGTTTTAAAATAGTTAAAAGTTGGGCTAGTTGGTGTTCAGACTTCACGTTCATCGTAATTTAGCGCAAAGGTAACACACACAGTAAAGAACCACAAACAACAAAGGCGCTACTAACAACTGATTTATTGAAGGTGGAAAAGACAGCTTTTATACACCCAGAGATCTGCGCAGGCGTACCAAAACAAGGAAATTTGAAAATCGGCAAACAGAAGGTTATCACATCAGGCGCGATAGGAATTTTATTTCTGCGTTGTATAATAAATAGAACAGATGTATCACTAACACATTTTCACCTGTTTTTCTGATAAAGTATGCCTCCAAGGTTTCACGGGCTGTCTTATGCTTACTTCTGCTAGTACTCTCACGCCACGGAAACATGGTGTGAGAGTACTAGGCAGAAGTTGTCGTTCACATATTGCATTGCCTGCACTGGTTGTGAACCACGTTTCCGTGGCGTGAGAGTACTAGGCAGAAGTAAGCATAAAACAGCCCGTGAAATCTTGGAGGCATACTTTATCAGAAAAGCAGGTGAAAAATGTGTTAGTGATACATCTGTTCTATTTATTATACAACGCTGAAATAAAATTCCTATCGCGCCTGGTGTGATAACCTTCTGTTTGCCGATATTCAAATTTCCTTGTTGTGGTACGCCTGCGCAGATCTCTGGGTGTATGAAAGCTGCCTTTTCCACCTTCATTAAATCAGTTGTTAGTAACGCCTTTGTTGTTGGTGGTCCTTCTTTACTGTGTGTGTTACCTTTGCGCTAAATTACGATGAACGTGAAGCCCAGTGTGTTCGGTGAGACAACCGACGGCAATAATACCTCACCGACCAGATCCAGCCGTCAAGCGACCAGTTCTAGATTGCCACAACAAAATGTTAAGAACCTTTCTCGAGAGTACTTTTCGCGCAACCCGAATACTAATAAGAGGTCACCTCACTAGTAGCTACAATATTTTTTCCGTTGTAGGTAGCTTCTTAACGGTGCTAATTTAATATATCAATTGGCCTTCTAGCAATTGTGAGATAGTTGGAACTCATCACCTGTTTACCGACGTCCGTTGTGCCCCATGATCTTGTTTCTAATGTCGTGTTTATCTTGAAAGAACGGTGTATACGAATTTTTAGTCTTGGCAAAAGAAAAAAGAAAAAAAGCAGAAAGCACCCGGGATATGCTAATACGCTGTGAGCGCTGTTCTCTGTACGAGCTATTCGGCAAAATAGCATCAGCCACGGTCAGCAAAGTTTGGAACGGGGCAAGTGGGCAGAGCAGTGCGAGTACTACAAAGCAACTATTAGAATTGCGCAAGCGATGGAAAGGAAGCGAGCAGTTAGTTTAGATTAGTGTCTATGAAGCAACAGAATGGTGAAAGCTCACGGGTAACGACGAGCCGTCACGACAGATGATATTACGTGATACACGCTGTTATTGAAAGGTCTTGGCTAAATTTGACGACCTCGGGTATTTTTAAACGCTCTTGTTATGATAGTGGGCAACAATTTTTGCCTTCTGTCCTTACGCTAACTTTCGCCCGGCCACGGTGGTCTAGCGGCTATGACACTCGGCTGCTGATCCGAGAGTCGCGGGATCGAATCCCGGCCGCGACGGCTGCATTTCGATGGAGGCGAAATGTTGAGGCCCGTGTACTGTGCGATGTCAGTGCACGTTAAAGAACCCCAGGTGGTCGGAATTTCCGAAGGAAGGCCTCAACTATTCGGCATCTCTCATAATCAATGGTGGTTTTCGGACATAAAACCCTAGAAATCAACCAATCAACGCTAACTTGCAAACTCCCCTTCCCCTGTCGACTCCACCCCCGCCTTGCCCAGCGGAGAACAAGCCAATTATACACGGTCATCGCGAGAGCAAACAGGTCATCGTTAACACCAAAAGGCCCAGAACTCGAAGTGGGAAGCGAGAAGCGAACATTGGCATTTTAAAAGATCAGTGATGGCTTTTCAGGTATAGTGCCCATCCTAGAAAAAGAAATAATAATAATACATTTTCCTTTCTTGATTTTCTCTTTTTTTCCAAAGAACCATTGTTATATTTATCGGATCTCCCTTTCTGTCAAAGCAACCATGACACCGGCCAAGCTGCGAGAATAACATTTTTGAATCGTATGCACATTTTTTGGTCGGTCCACAATCTTAAAATCTTTCCGTGCGATGAATATCGCGGCGCACTCTTGTACGCATAAGTTTCGTACGCATCCATTCAAGGCTGAATGGATGCGTACGAGCCGGCACCAGGGGCCAAAAAGCCGTGAAAGTATAGGCTGTTCTGTTCCGTACAGGCTGTATTCAACATTACTTATAGCGTGCGCTGTCCCCGCGTCGTGCTCTCTCTGATTCACACTGTGCATATACAGTACTCGCTCATTTCTCCTTTATATATTCGATGCAGACGCCTTCCGTCTTACCCTTCGAGTTTGCTTAAGTGAACCTTTCTGAAATCCGAGCTTCCTTCTAGCAACATACTGATGATTTCGGCGTAATAATTGCTGGGGATCTACGTGCTAAAAAAAAAAAAACACGATATGATCATGAGCCACGTCCAGGTGGGCGCCGGAGTCATTTTTTGACTTCCTGAGGCTCTTTTATGTGCACCTAAATCAAAATGCGTGGGTGTTCTTTTTTTTTTGTTTTTGCATTTGATCTACATCGAAATGCGGTCGCCGTGGCCGGGATTCGATTCCACATGTCATTGAGCTTAGGATGCCAACACGCTGACCGCTCGGGATTCAGCTATACCACTGCCCGTAACTGATGATTTGCGGCGTAAAACGAAATTGCAGGCTGACAAACAATTAAATGTTATTAAGCCCTGACGCATCAGATTTCATTCATTTAGGGATTGCCGCGCAGCTTTAAGAGCATCGCTCGAAAATAATAAACGGTTTCATTTATTTCTCTATAGCCGATTTCAGTGCACGCACCCGTTTCGCCTGATGAGGCACACAACACTTGCTTCAGCTGGAAAGGGTGAGTGGCAAATGAGCGTGAGGAATCGCCGTATGAAGGCGTCATCTCCGCGAATTTCTTACGACCAGTTTGACTTGATCACAGAATGATAGCCGGACAGACGGAGGCATCTCGTCAGAGGCTCTTCGTTTGGAGCACTCGCAAGACTGAGCATACACGCACGCCCACCTTTATGCACGCGCGCGTACAACCACGTAATGCACGGAGGGATTAAAAAAAATCAAACCACTGTAGCCGTTACAAGAAATCAAGCAAAGTGCGCGAGAGTGCTGAAGGCATCGCCCACGATAATTTGTCGAAGGAAATGAAGTGTGCAAATGTGGGGGGGTCGGGCGCCGGTATTTTTTTACTCAGCATGTAGGCTACGACTCGCCGTAAGCGCTGTTTTTTAAACGTAATTTTTTTTTGTGTGTGTGTGTGTAAGCGCGAGCGTTTAAAGCCAGAGGCGTGGAGGAAAAAAAGCGCTAAATTGTGATGAGATGAACTAATCCGATAAGTGACGCAACGTCGAAAGTTCCCGAATTAAACGTGTTATTACGTCTTGAAATATTGCCTTTTTTGTTACATATTCTTTACGACGCGGTCTACGTGCTTCTTCCAAGTAATTAACAAAGCAGAGAACGGTATGCAGCTCTATTATTATTTTTTTTTACACGTGCTGTCAGTGCTATGCGACGCAGGTTATGTCCAGTTACGCGGCGCATGAGTTTGTGACATTTTTTTATGAATTTGAAAATAATAAGTTAGGGAAATATATTTAGTCACGTGACAATGGTAACGGGCGCTCCTTTTAAAATACTGGAAAATAAGATTACCAAACAAGTTCAAAACGCGTTACTGACGTATCGCTTTTCAACGCTTCAGGGAAGCAGAAGCAAAGCTTTAAAGCACTCACTCACTCCCTCACTCACTCACTCACTCACTCACTCACTCACTCACTCACTCACTCACTCACTCACTCACTCACTCACTCACTCACTCACTCACTCACTCACTCACTCACTCACTCACTCGTCCTTTCATTTCCCACATTTAAATAACGCTCCCACACTCAATATATTGTGCAAGGAGCCGGCAAATCAGGGAAGTTCAAGGTTGCAGTTTCATCTCTTTATGATAATGGAAGGCAGCGTATGGCTCCATGTGGCTTGTCACCGTTCTTACAGTTACATATCTATTGCCGCTTTTTTGGATCATTATTTAAACATTATTTCTGTGTTCTTCTCGTGGGATACCGCAAATAATTTAAGCAAAAACTGGAGCTTGTATCACGGGACAGTACTGACAAATCGTTTGAAGTGCTTTTGTTTTTATTCGTGTGATGGAAAGAAGAAGCGTCGAAGGATGCAAACCGCGAATACCAAAAGGATGCAAGGAGGACGCCTTTACAGGATCAGTGGCGCGACCAGCATGGAATACACGAACCTTAAGAGACGTCTTCTATGAAGGCTACCATGCAGAAAACGTGGCTCAAATTCGGACGTTTAGGTGGCTGCTCTGGTGGAGCGAGAAATACGAAGCTCATAGCAACAACATCCGCAAACAACCCGAGTTGCAAGCGTTACAGCGAAGTCTCGAGAAGTGTTCAGGAATATACGACGGCTTGACAACGTGGTGGAAAGAGGCAGGGAGGATGTGAGCAAGCATGCCATGGGGAAGAAGTCGTAGACAGAGAAAATAGAGTAGTGTGTAAATACTATATCAAGGGTATCAAGCACGCGACCCGCAGAGCTTTCGCTGGAAGCCAGGGCAGCGCATGACTTTCCTCTTCCCATCAGAGTAGGCGTCCTTGTCGTAGTCTTTGCAGATCGGTATTGGAATGTTTCTCGAATAATGACACGAAGTGTCCTTCACAAATGGCCCATATTTGAGATATGGGAATTGTCTCCGCTGAAACGACAATGTTATTTGACATTTTCTTCGACCTCCCCCCCCTTGCTTATTTCTCTCCCGCTGCATCCTTCGTCACTGTCCCGCCTGTTTAGGGACTATATGCGTGACTGCGGCCAGCCAGCGGAGATGAGATTGAGACCCCTATGCTATATAGTGAAAATGAAAACTATGTTAGTGCAACACTATAACCTTAGAACAAAAGAGGGTATAATTGAACGATGTCTTGTTGCAGAAGTCACCTTCTAAGCTAGATGAAATTCTTTTACCGTGTTGCATTAAAAACCTTGAAGGCAGAAATTTGTTGTTTAAGCAATTGTGCAGGCTGCATTTTTCATGGGAAGCTGCTACGTGCAAGTGAAAGTGCTATTATGGCCTCGCGATCGTCGATGTACCAAGTATGTCAGCAGCTAGCTCTGTAAAGCTAGATTTGTGCGCATTTGTTTGTGCTGGAAAAAGAGGGTTGGAAGAAGCCTTTGTCGCGAACGGTCACCCGGGTCGCTTGCTTTCGTCGTTTTCGTGATACCATGTTGTCGTCAGCTGTATGCTAAACAACAAACATACATAGCTCTGGCCATCCGAGGGCCACATGAACACATGAGCCACTCTCTCACTGCAGCGGTGGGTGTGTTCCACGCCAGTTTCGAATCCGAGGCCCCGCGCACGTCCGTCGCTGTGGCATCACTCATGACACTGGCTCATTCCCTGTCACAGACGGCGGTCTGATGAGAGTGATGGAACTGTTGCTGCTCTCGGTCATAGGCTGTCTCGCGTGCGCGCCAGCAACGCAAGGCTGCAGCTCTTCGCTCTCCCCTTCCCCATCATCCACCGAGCACGAACAGCGTAAAAAAGGACTAAACGCTCTTTGTGTACGACGCGTCGGAGCCCTCTTTGGCGCAGTTGTTGCCATCGGTTCTCCTCTGTTCGCTGCCGCCACCCACTTGGGTCTTGGTGACGGCGCACGCCGCAGAGGCTGCCGGGCGCAGTAATCACACCAAAATGTTTCACCTATTCTTTGCGCTGTTGTGCATGCTTCCTACATCGGTGTTATCCGCGGCGCTTTGTGGCGCGCGTGCGCATGTTCGGGGCTGCGTGGGGGCCTTCGAGAGAGAGAGGCGCACGTGACGTGAAAGAGAGGGACAAACGGGCGCACGTTTTTAGCCTGGTTTTTAGCGTTCGAGACGCGTTTTGTTGTGCTCGCGGGAGGCGACAGTTATAAATGGCTGGATGGATGGCCGCGGCCGGAGAACAGACAGTTTTCACTCATCCATCAGAAGGGGGTTACCGACAACGCCGATAATGAAAACAGCCGGTCCGCCGCCGCCACGGCTTCCGCCCCGAGGATGTGTGGACGTGCGGAACCTGCGGCCTGGACTCCCACGGGCGGGGCTGGTCCCACCACTGATCGCTGCCCTGGCATTGGCCGCGAGTTCAACGGGGCTCTCCCGTGGTTGTGCTTCGTACTTCGTGGATTCTACGCCAGTGGTGGTGGCTATCCGTGCATGGCGCACGTTGGGCCTCGATTGCTCACCCTTCACATTTCCTTTGACGTAGATGACCTGCGGTAAAGGGTAGAAGGAGGGCAGGGTGCTATGAACGCTGACTGGGAAGTTCGAAAGGCCCCCTCTGAGAACGGCACTTGGCCGTACCAAGTTTACAACTGCGTTGACCAAAGCGATGTATCCTGTTTCCTCTACTGGAATAGCGAGACTAGCTAGAGGGCACCGATGGTAGTGTGAGCGCAACAAACGGCCGCATTTTCTTCATCTGCACATATCATCATTACTTGTGCGTCTTCCTCATCTGTACATATCATCATCAGCGCCCCATCACAACTTCTTACGAATTCCCAACATCTGACAATTATAACTTTGTAGTGGGTCAGCGTCATCACACGCAGCAGAGATTCGCAGAACAGATTGATTGCTTCAAATGTAAGCCTCATAAATGAATCCTAGGGGGAAATACATGCTAGGTAGAAGTATTATGGATACGTGAAATCGCCTTGTCATTGCTACTGAGAGTGTATCTGGCTACGTCATTACTATATCCTATAGGGCATAGAAGAGACGCAATGCACAGGTGAATTTCCACATCTGATACAGCAGAGCTCCAAAGGCCTTTCCAGTATAGGGGGATTTAACGGGAAGTTCATGCTCCATGATCCACGACAAAGGAGCATCTCCTCTTCGGTAATGTTCGCTTGAAGAAAGGAAAATATCCGAACTCCTTAGCTCCATGGCTAGACGATATGCTCTTGCACACCTCTCTAAAAAAAGAAAACTTGGCAAAGCACAACGGTAAAGTAACTCATTAACAATTTTATTGTTGGTAAAATCAGCAACTAATTTTTTCTTAGCCCGACACTGCAGAGATACCCTGGAAGCAACATAGCCTTTGCAACGATTATTATCGCCACCTCCTCGTTATGATGGCCTCTGGCAGCTTCGTCACTCCATAACTTCGTCTAAATACTGCTTACACGAGGCAGTATACGATTCGCGTGGCTCTATGTAGTTTGGACCCAGCTAGAGAGCACCGATGGTAGTGTGAGCGCAACAAACGGTCGCCTTTTCTTCATCTGTACGTATCATCATTACTTGTAAATCTTCCTCATCTGCACATATCATCATCAGTTGCCCGGTTCGTTTTTTGGTCGTTGTAGCTCGTGCTCGGCTGGAATAAAGCAGTTCCTCATAAGTATACACATATTTATTTCGGATTTTATGGTCCGCTCAAAGCAGCATATATCCTGACCACGTGCCCACGTTGGGTATAGCTCATGAGTATAAATTTTATGGATTAAACCTATACAATGGCTAAATGAGCGCCTTGAAATGCGAGCGCTCCTGTTCAGATCGACAAACGTACACCCGAAATATGCTCGTACCTGAACGCTAAGCTAGAGGCCAAATTTAGCTTCGCTTGCATCATGCTTAGCGCCATATGCGACGCCTGTCGAGGAGGCTGCTAATGTGTACGCCTGCTGTATTAATGGCTTCTTTTCTCGACACGACAATGCTAAAGTGAGGATGAGGATTGTGTGCAGGACGGCAGCAAAGAAATGTTAAGCGATTGTACTAGCATAAGTTCTCCTCACATGCTGTCATAGGAAGAAGCTTCATATAGCTAACCTCCCTGTCTTTCCTCCTTTCCTTCTTACTCCTTCATATAAGCTTGCTGCACTGAGTGGCTGTAAAGGCTATAATAAAGGCAAGAAAGAAAGAAAGAAAGAAAGAAAGAAAGAAAGAAAGAAAGAAAGAAAGAAAGAAAGAAAGAAAGAAAGAAAGAAAGAAAGAAAGAAAGAAAGAAAGAAAGAAGACAGAAATAATTAATGGTTTCGTCTAGCGTTTGTTGAATAAGCCTTACCGTGAATTTTGTTCAAACACAACTACGATGCTCATATCAATAAATAGGCATATACTTTAAATTTAGAACGATGTATAGCGTATCCGAAAAAGTGGGCACATTGCAGCAGTGGTGCAAAGCTCAACTAAGTCACGCTATTTGTCACGTGACTAGCTGTTACATGGTTTTGGCGAGAATATGTCACGTTAGTAGCTGTGACGTCATGTTACGTGATTTGGGTCACGTGCCTGGGTTGAAATTGGCTTGTCGGACAATGTGAGCTTTTGACGCGCTCCCCCTTTCCTTCCTCACCCTGAAGTCGTTGCTCCTCACCCTCGCCTACTATATTGCACATGCCTACGTTATGCTTCACCCTCTCCCCCCCCCTCATTTCTTTAATCTTCACTATCACTTCCCTTTCCCACACCCTCAATATACGATACGAGGCTATGCTACCGTACGAAACGTCTTCGCCTTTGTGTGTTAGTGGGTTGGGGGACATGAGCCCAAAGAGAAAAAAAGAAGTGCGCGCGCAAATTCCATTCATTTCATAGATATGCAGGCTCTGGCCACACGCACCATAGCATGCCTGGCTGCCTAGCGGCTACCTGGACTAACCCGCAGTCAAATAATTACAGAGAGTGTTATTTGAACCACGAATGCAAAAGGACAAGACGCTCTGGTATGGAACTGGAACACTGGGCAGAAAGACATGAAATTCTGCGGTTACGGTAGGCCTGCTTGGTGGAGGTACCCCTGACTCATTAAATGCGCTGTTAATTCCAGAACGATATTCACTGTGCTGGAACCATACATCGGACAGATGACCATTTTCCTACCGCAGTATGGGTTTGGCCTCAATTTCAACGACTATAGACACCCAGAAAATGCGGGAGACATACATGAGATTTCACGCAGAAGCAAGCTGTTCACGCTGACGACGACACACATGGTACACACCTGCTGGTGTACCATGCTACGCCTCGACTACTAAGTGCCATATATACTAATTACATTATTTATTACTTTCCGTCATGCAGAAAGGCATGGAGAAGTGGCGCCGACAAGAGAAGCCGAGCTAAGGTGCGGGGGGGTCAACCGCTTGGGGGTTGAGAAGTCGACTGGGCGGCCAGACTTTTTTCATCGAACACACACCAGTTGTAAATGCCGCATGTCGAATCATGCATCCCACTTGCAACACGCTTATTTCCCTTTCCCACTCTCGGATTAGGGCAGAGAGTCGTACCCTTCAAAGAGCATAAACTTCTTCAATCAATTAATCGTAACATAACTGCACAACGAAAACTTACTTTCGTAGAATATCACCAGCGAGGTGCAAAACGATCGCTCTCGGCCACCCTCCCTATATAGACTTGTCTTTCTGCGACGCTCTGCGAAGTAGTTGCACTGCAAATACGAAAGACAAACACTGCTACGCTCTTGCTTCTGCGGATCCTCTGCCACCCTTGTGGTCTCTGCTCCATTGTGCATTCTGGGGCGTTTTCAAATTATCTTTACACAGCGCACATGCGCTAACAGATTTGGAAAACCCCACTTCGTATAGCAACAGTACAAGGTGCAAAGTGACTTCGCGTACGTAAGTGACTTCGCGTACGTGTCAAGCACGATCATTACACTCGTGGTCGCTTTCAGTTATAGATCAGTTCACCGAACAGCGCGAAGAGACGACCGCAGTGCTGGCCACGTACTACTTTTTATAGAGAAAGAAAGAAAGAAAGAAAGAAAGAAAGAAAGAAAGAAAGAAAGAAAGAAAGAAAGAAAGAAAGAAAGAAAGAAAGAAAGAAAGAAAGACGTACACACAAATATCAAACGCACTAGTAGGCCTCGGAAGTCGTTAGCGTCGTCACCTCAGCCGCGACGCGCTCACGCACGCACGCAGAGACTAACACGATGGTAGTGCGCGCACCAACAGGGGCCCGAGAGGCCGAACCTGGCCCATCGGTAACGGTGAATGGCAGTACGTGGCTGTAGAGGGTGCGCTGTAGGGAGGAACCGCTCCGATCGACAGAGACGCATTTCGCGCGGCGTTCTCCCCTCCGAACAGGGGCGGGCGGGACAAGCGGGCTTGGAATGAGCCCTTTGACCACTCCGGGTTCCCGTCGCTTTTGGGGAACCGAAGCTAAACTGCGCCATCATTATGATTTATTAGCCGGCCGATCAAAGGAAGAAAAGGAGACACGTTCGCCAGGAATGGGTTTCCCCGCAGTGATGCCGGGTCGAACAGTACAGCGCCCACGAGGCTTCAGCTAGCTCTATTCTCGAAGATTTTTTTTATTCCTTTATTTTCTTTTATAGTCCCGCTGTACTTGTTCGGCGTTTGAAGAATAGCTGCTGCATCGCCTGATTGATGGCACCTCTTGACAAGCTCTCACATGACTCTTCCTGTCCTGCTTTGTGCTCGCACGGTGCCCGAAAAAAAGGGCATTTCGGAGCCGCCTACATGTCTCTCCTCACCCGCTCGAAGGGCGTTCAAGCTGGTCGCTAGTGTCAGATGTTCCTAGCGTCTTCCTTCATGCTTCGTCTCTCTAACGAGCCCAGAACCCCTGTTTAGACCGCCACGACGACCGTGGATCGTTTTGAACTGCGGGCACAATCACACGAGACAGAATTCAGCTGAGCCACAAGAAATCCTCGTTCGCTGTGGTGTACATAGGTCCTTGTAAACGGACCCAAGGCAGTCAGGAATATTCCCCAGCCATTCACGGCGGCATTTTTATAGCAGCTGCGTTGCTTCGAGGCGACAAAACCCAACAAAATGTTAACAACTTCACATCCATAGCTCGACGGCTGCACTTCATAGTCTACATGATGTAATATATAATAATGCACCAAGGAAATTTGTAGCGTTCTAGTGTTTCTTCGTGGTTACCAATGGCACCCTGGCGCCCATAAAAAGAGCTGATTTAACGTAATTATACACAAATAAGAAAGTGTGCTTCGGAGTAACTGATTGACTGATTTCTGGTGTGTTACTCCTCGAAACCACGCTGTGGTTATACGCCGTAGTGGAGGGCTCCGGAAATGTAACGTGCACTGACATCGCACAGTACACGGGCCTCAACATTTCGCCTCCATCGAAATGCAGCCGCCGCGGCCGCGATTCGATCCCGAGATCTTCGGCAGGCGAGCGCTATAGCCACTAGACAACTGTGGCAGGGCTCCTTCGAAGTAACTACATCATTCGGGCACCCTACGTTTTCCGTTTTACAGAGATGCCCGTCGTTTATGAATTCGATGTCACCCAGGCCTCGTTGATAAAACTGCAACGCCCTTGGCAGTTTATGTATATGTCTGTTGAACCTCGGATGGGTCGAAATTTTCGGAGACCTCCATTACGGTGTCTCATAATCATATCGTGGTTTTGGTACGTAAAAGGCCGAAAAGTTATAAAGTGGCTCGAGGCATAAACAGCATTGGCTAATTTCATGATCGCGGAAAGATCCCCTGCTACGCTTGGTTTGTTTGTTTTGAACTCGATGAATAAAGAAAATGTGCGTATCTCACTTGAAGAGCAACGAAAAACGTGAAGCGACGTGTAACGTCATATGTTGAAAGAAAAGCGACCACTTTCTAGCTGCGTTTGAGACGAAACTGTGAATTGCCTCGTACGTCCAGTGCAGCAATATTTTTTATCACATGTTCATAGGCGCCTCCACGAGTGATTGCCACCGCTTTCTGACTTTGTTCAAGAAGTTTTGCAGGACCCCTTTAAATATAAACAATGCAAACAACAACAAAAACAAAGTGGCGACAGAAAAGCACAGGACCCGCCCTGGTGCAGTGTTTTCAAGGCAAAATCCTTAGCTGTCTCAGGGGAAGGTGACCTTCACAAGAGGGTGGCAGGAATATATGGTTTAAAAATATCGAAAACTCGCGTCTCGTTCTCTTGGTATATACCAAAATTGTCATGCAATGGTACGAATGTACGACTGACACGATTGGTAGGTCATGGCATCAATAACTTCACGTCCTCGCCATTCGCGTCACGTACAACGATAATAAGGTCGCGTATGGCTCATGCCGCATTGGATACGGGGACCTAACAGCCAGGTTCCTTGTTCGACTATCAACGATCTTGGCTTTAGCTCTCATTACATCTTTTAAGCGATAGCTATAAGGACTCCTAAGGATTTTCGTTTCTTTCACGGTCTCTGTGGTCTTTGTTTGTTTGTTTGTTTGTTTGTTCGTTCTCTTCGCGCTGTTTATTTAAAATACAAGTATAGGACTCGTGAGGCATTGCCTCTGATTGACAATCCTATATGTCGCCTTTGTTTGCGCATTCTCGGCACTTAGCAATATACAGGACCAAGTACTGCCAAGCTGGGTGCTCTATCCATTACGACCTATGCTATAGTCACGTCAAGAAGGGGCGGTGTGCATGGTTGGGCTGCAGTGGCACACCAGTTCCCAAGACATAGTACCTCTGCACAAATTGCGGCTGCGCCTTGTTATTTATTTATTTATTTACTTATTTATTCATTTATTCATTTATTTATTTATTTATTTATTCCGAAATACTACAGGACAATACCAGTGTTGTACGGAACGTCGTTCCAAGGAACGACGTTCCTGGAACGCGTTCCTTTTGGGAGGAACGAAGGAACGCCATCGTTCCTTTTAGGGTAGGTGTAACTGTAACGGTAACGCGTTACATTTAGGAAGGAACGGCAAAGGGAACGGCGTTCCTTCTCTGCACGTTCCACTCCACGAAGATCGCACGTATACGCAGCACGTATGCAGGGCGGATAGGCAAGGCTGCAACAAGCCATCCCTGGAGTCCTCGTTTTCCTGCCGCCAGTATCGCTCTCTCATAAAAAAAATCACGCGCTAAACACCATTCTATTGTGGTTTTGATGATTCGACATGGGTGACGCTTCCCCTTCTTCACTGCGGCTGCACGACGTCAGGGTATCCCGATACTCCTTGGCGGTTGCCGCTTACTATGGACACTGGACAAGTAGTTTCCGGCTGTCAGCCAGCCCTGTATTGGTGTACGGCAACGCGGGAGGAACTGCATGCAACAGCGAAGTTCCTTTCGTCCCTTACATGGTTCTGCCGCCAGGGCTCCCTCCGAAATAAAACACCGTCAAGGTGTGCTTTACCATCGCCTCTCCTCGCATTGGTTCTGAGAACCCGGTTGTGGCCATGGTTGTCCATATTTGTAAGACGCTCTCCGTCAATCTCTTCAAGGCATTTTAGTTGAACTGAACGGGCCGCGCATGAATTTAGCTTCAGCAGTCATATGTCCTCAGCAAAAAGCATAAACGAAAGGCTTCTCATACACGTGCTCAGGCGAATGTATGCTGAACATGCTTACGTGCGTGCATGCGTGTTTGTAATGCGGAGCCAAGTTAACATTGTTCTAACCCGGATATGGTCAATTATGTTCCTTGATGCCCAGTTTATTGTTTCTAATAAAAACTATGGTTTTATCGCTACGCGACCAAACGGCTAGCTACACAGGAATAACCAAACATTTTAACGCACCGCACACCGTCCACTTTACTGGATAGCCCCATTTTCTGTATAACAATGTCCTGTCAACCATGCTTGCGTGGTGTGGATCATTGTTGTTGGCGTCCTGTCAAATTATGCATGTGAGGCCATTTATTTTCTTGTTTATTTCCTGCATGTCAACAGCATTTCGTCCTTGCATTAATGTCAGCGTGCCTACGAAGTGAACAGGCAATTAAAGCTTATTCCTAATGCCACGAAGAAAATAACGAAACAGTCCTGCGTTATGCGGCGGTAAACGCACAAAACAGCCATATTAAAATTCCTCACACCGACATGGCGTTCAGCGAAGCCATAATTAACAACAGAAGTACAGTACAGTACAAATACTTTAAAGTGAGGAAAACTAAGTAAAAGCAATACATCCGGAACTGCCAATTAGTTTTAGTAAAATACTACAAAAGCTACCAGTTACGAGCGAAATTGTTTTGTATCGGGAATGCTGACGGCATCGGGGAATCTTGTTCCAGTATTTGCGCGCAAATGCATGGGTCAGGCACAAACCTTTATATACTATCCTAAGTCAAAAGGTCTATTACTAGCTTTTAGTGTCAGATGCATCGCTGTTACATGCATTGGTACATGTGAGTAGCTACCTATTTCCACGTTAGAGGCGCAGTATCCTGGCTACGCATCTGAAGACTGAAGTGGAAAGTGCCATATGTGTCGCACTTGTAACAGACTAGCGCCAAAGTTGCAGTGGAGTTGTCCGTAATATGTTCGGCGCTCCTTAAAAATATTTGGCTAGGAACGTTTCTTTACACATTTCCTTGTCTACAGATATTACGCTGCCGCTGACGTTCAAATTCGTGAAATATATATATAGGTCGACGCGAGATTTAAAATGTTCACATTATTTTGCCTCAGGATTAATTTTCAATCGTAGAAATCAAATCTAACGTTAATGTAGCGACACGTTCCAATTTTTGAAATGTAACTGGAACGCGTTCCTTTTTTATTAAAGGAACTAGTAACGGGAACTCGTTACAAAATTGTGAAGGAACGAGGAACGAATTTCCGTTCCTGTTTTGGAGGAACGTGTACAACACTGGACAATACGTTCGCCCCATGCAGTATAGGTTATGTAATGCATCAAAATACAATGTGTTACAAGAAATGGCAGTTGAAGAGACTGTCCCAAATAAAGCGCAGTACGTGTATACATATACAATGATCATTCACTTGAACAAATAATGCTTTGGAGCTTTAACAAAGCTAGACGACTGCAAAATGCCTGACAGCCTCATACTTCCTGACAGCCTCATAGTCCTTATATTTGCAGTGGCCGTCCATAGAGAGGGAAAAAAAAAAAGAACGGAAAAGTAAATACGTGCACGAGGAAGCTACCGTGCGCAAGAATTTATACCCGCACAGGTTGTGGTGGTCGCTGCTCCCGTGATCTACCCTTTGTGATTTGTGAGAGCGAACGCGGAAGAATTGATCATTTTACTGCAATCGACCATTTTATACGCCTCTGTAATATCCAAATCCGGCTACATCTGCAGAACAATGCTATAGATTGCCTCGATGCCGAACATAAGTTTTATCGCTGTTACTTTGGCTTCAGTACTGGAAATTACGGCTGAAGTGACGACTATGTTTAGCTCTACTACCATGCTATGTTGTATGCGGGAAATGTTGCGTGCTAGTGGTACTCTATATACTTCACAGAATTGTTCTAACGGGCCATAATACAGGTGCGATAAAAAGGAAATGCGAAATTCGTATATTTTCGTTGTTGAATTAGGCCTGAAAGGTAATGCTAAATAGACGAAAAGTGCCAGGCTACTGCTTTACGAGCACCAAAAAACGTAGCACGCAGGAGATGATATATTTTCCTATAAAACTAACGTGCAGGGCCTCGGAGGAGAAGGAAGAGTTTGAGTTTGACATTAGCTGTATTGTAGCTCCTGCTTTGAGACAGGAAGAGAGTTCGGGATGCAAAGTCCCAATAGTCCCATATTCATTTGATAATTTTCTGAAAATTATGCCTCAACTTGTGCTCGAACATCTTCGACGTAATAATTACGTTATGAATCCAATAATTCCCACAGATTACTCGTATGCGTAGTGTTATTGCCTTCTGTATTTAGAGGAACTTTCATTATTTTGAAGTTCGGGTCAACAAAGGCAGACAAGGTGTAGTAAATAAAAAAAAAATCCGTTCACGAAGATGAAATTAGCCTACTACTCCATGAATCCCGAATGATATTATCAAAACGCGATCTCAGAGCCTGAGTATGCGCACACTAAGTATCACAAAACTTGCTGGGCGCTTTCATAACTCCGACAGTGGTCACAAAGAACGCCTACAATTTAGCTTATTCACTAAATTGTTCCGCTAAACATACATGGAAAGCCGTAGCTCTCGTCGATCTGGCGATGACAACAGGTGGGAAAACTTGCACGCGTGCAACATTACAACGCGTCAGGATAACACCACTGCACAGTACCTGTGGATATCAGCGTTCTCATCACTGGGAAAGACTTTCTGAGCTCATTGCCAGCAATCTGGTGTATATGCCCATACACAGCTGAAACAAAAAAAAAAAAAAACAAGGGCAAGGTACTGCACGTTACTCCATGTATGACGAAGAGTAAAACACACACCGATCAACAAAGAAAAACAAAGAGAAATACGGGCTTCCGTCGAAAGCTCGACTTCAACTCCATGCATGTGACCGTATATCTGTTTTGGTGAAAGTCATGCACCGCGCATTTCGCTAAGGCCAATGCGCTTGTGCAGGCACGGCAGGCGGGAATGATAGCTGCAGCGCAATGAGAGATCCTTTGCAAAGGCAACAACAGCAACAGCGGCGTTTCTCGGTGTGGTCCTCCGAGGCGTTGCGTATATGCCGGCGAAATATTTATCGGTGCCCGACGTGCGTGCATCGCGGCGCGTTCGCACACTGCGCACCTGGTTCGCTGCTTCTGCAATGTAGGGCACATCTTCTGTCTCACGTGTGCGCTGGAATAATTACGGGCCGCATGCATACAAAAACACGAAATCCATTCTGAAAGCCCCCCAAGCCATACTCCCTGCCCGCTTGCGCTAAGCGGGCAAGCCAAAGAAGTCGGGTGCTAACCTGACACGCACACTGACACAGCTCACACGCTGCGAGACAAATTCGGTTGAGCGGAATAAGCGTTAAGAAGAATAAATAAATCGAGGAAACTGATTATTTCCATTGTATAGCGCCCAGTGCAGGTCATTAGGAAGCAGCGCGGCAGCGAGAGGCGCCGCTGGGCGAAGGGTTTCCCGCGCGGCCGCCGTTTGCCATGCGGTGCCCGGCGTGAAACGTGATTAACCTTACGCGCAGCGGTGCGTGAATCAATCACGGCCGGCCGATTGATCAAAGGACATAATTTCGCTGTCGCACTAACAACCTGGCCTGCAAAACGGGCGCCGCAGGACAACACAATCGATTGAGCGGAGACGGATTTGCGGCTATCACCGTTAGACCCACCTGGATCGGGTCCGCGTTCTGTCTGCTTTGACCATGCTGGTCACGTGCCCGCGCCTCACACGCCGCCGTGGCAGCGGCCGCATGCTGTTGCACACGTAGTACACCCCCCTTAAGGAACAAGGGGCCGCCCGGCGCGAGTTCTGCGGCCCGACCGTTGCCGGCTGCGACGCCAGGCGGTATGGTTGTGCCCCGAATCCCGCGAACGACGCTTCCTGTTCCTTTTGTTTGGTTTCGCCCGGACGCCTTGACCTGAGCCCGCAATTTTTTCTTCCACCTCCTTAAGCCTGCGCAGCGTTCTTGTGTGTTACGCGCACCGACTTGGCCGACGTGCGTAGTCGAAAGAGGGCACACTTGAGTCCCACGTGGTGTTGCGGAGAAAAAAAATGCGTTATTTATACCCTATATCGGAGGAGAAGGAGGAGACATAAGCCAGCGCTGTATTCCGAACTTCAAAGGTCGACGTAAGTTAGGCAGCTAATGTTCTTTACCTGGTTCTGATAATCTGGATGATCATATTCTAGCACTTGTATACGTACGCAGTGTGCTACCTCAGCTGCACTGAAGCCACACAAATGGAAAGCACATTTGTTGGTGACGTTTTGCTTTACAGCACTTGTAACGTTTCGCCTAAAGCGCACAGATTGTTGTGGGCGTGATGATGGATTTATTTACAGCGCGACAGGTGAAAGCAGTAGAGCCAAGACATGGGACGGTCAGAAGCGGATGATCGCCCAAATCCTCGCGCCCGATCCTGTTCGCCGTCCTCTTTCACGCTCTTCAAGTGCCACGTTACAATACGTGTGAACCCAACGATTTACGATGCCGTGTTCGGACAACTTGTCCGAGGCTCGGCCAAGTTCGGAGAAATTCTATCAAGATTTTTGTAACACTGTGCCTCCCTTGATTTTGCTGTCGTAAAGGGATAAGTAGCGCAGGACCCGTATGCTAAAAAAAAAAAAAAGACTTGCGCTAAAATATTCGTAAGAGAATATTTCAGCCCATCCTGATGCCAGACACCATTAGAGAAGCCGCCCGGCCAAAGCCATGAAGCCCTTATGGAAGAGAAGTTTTGTGAATTGGGCTCCAGGTGTATACGACTTACAGACGCAACCAACCTTAACGAAGCGAGTGTTCTAGATGTATCGTTAACACTGTGGGTATGTAAATATGATATATGCTTTCTTTTCTCTGAACAGTACAAACAAAATCCGGCATATAAGTAACATGCCAACCACCAGCCGGCGTGGACTGAACCAGAACGAACGGCGGGGACTGAACTTGCTGAACCATGTAAGCACGTCTAACAATTGGTCCCTCACTGTACTTTACGAAGAAAGTGACAGTAAAAAATCCTTACGTTCCTTACAAAATCATTTACGACAATCCGACATTACGAAGAAAGTGACAATAAAAAAAAAAAACCTTATGACGTCCCTTACAAAATCATTTACGACAGTCCGACGATGGTCCATCGAGTTGCATTTTCTTCACATTGTATGCGCGTAAAAGGGCGATAACGCCCAACGAAGCGAGCGCAGCGCTGACGTTGCTCTGCACTACAAACAGCAGCTGTGACGCTGAGAGGAAGTTTCCTTTACTTCGTCGACGTTCAAAGAAGGGTTGCGTGGCTGTGATGATAATGTCGTTATATATACGGGCCAGGTTAGCCTGATAGACCTGGCCGGCAATTGCTCCGCCTGAGCGTCTCTTTTCACGTATGACACCGTTTCACCGAGTGCCGCTCAAGCTGAAGCCGCTCGAAGAAAGAAGGACGCTGGACACTTCCTCGCGAACCATCCGCACACTTCCAGAAACGCAATCTGTTTAGTGCAAGCATGGCCAATCCCTCTCTGCTTTTCATGTTATCCATGATGCTCCTCCTTTTAGGGCAAGAACTCCTGCAGGACCAGACGCAGTGGTACACATCGGCCACTTCACTGTTCTCAATGCACAGTGAACAAGCGGCGCCACTTACTTGAACATCCATACAATCCTACTCTTATACCGATCCTACTCTTATACTGTGAGCAGAGTTGACTCGGCGTGGCTGGTGGCTGATGCGGAGAGTTCCATAGAGGGGAGATTGCCTCACTTTTATTGTTGTTGTTGTTGTTGTTGTTGTTGTTGTTGTTGTTGTTGTTGTTGTTGTTGTTGTTGTTGTTGTTGTTGTTGTTGTTAACTGACGGGAGCTCCTGCTGTCGGTTTTCTTGAAAGTGGTTCTTTGGCTAGGGCATTTGCTCTTCCGTTACCGGTAACCTTAAAGGGACTCTAAAGAGAAAGAATAAATCAGTTTATACTAACGGATAGTTCTTTCCGAGCTTCAATATCGTTCATTTTCTCAAATTTTGGTTGATCATAGAAATATAAAATGGAGATCAAAATTTCGTTCTTGAATTTCCCGCCCGAGAAGCTCGGCACTTGAACGTAAGCGTGAGGTCACGGATTTCAACGACTTTTTCGCACGTTTTAGCCATATCAGCTCAATGGAATTTCATGAAACTTGCCACGTCGAGCATGTAGCCCCTTCTGAAGGTAATGCGACACATGGTTACCTCGAAATAATCATGTAGACCTTTACAGGCGTCTTTAAATCTATGACGTCACAGCGGGTTGGCGCAGAAACCTTGCGGTGGCACTCACACCTGTATTCTGATTTTGTGCATTTTTTGGCTTAATAATCGAGTCCTTGTGGCAAGAGTGGTGCTGTTGGTATCGTAAAAAGGCCATTTACCTTTTACCTTTCAAAAAGGTAAAAGCAAAAAATCGTTTTGCTCTTTGGTGTCCCATTAACGTGCAGTTGGTATTAACGAATTTTGTTGCAACAGCATACGGCCAGACGCAGTATAACAAGACCACTAGAGGCAAGGGAAAAGGCCTCAGTGGTCTAGAATAGGCACTGAAATACTCGAAATGAAAGTGATAACGTACGTCAACAAGGACGTGGGAGAAAAGGAACGTCATCTCTACTCTTACGAAGGATGCCTCTGTGTGCCTTGTTACACCTTTCTTTCTTCTTAGTTAAGTTGCGTCCAGAGAACAAAGAGAATAGTCAAGCATGTCTTAATTCGTTGTTTTTTGTTTGCATGGTTTCTGCAGAAAAACAAAGGTGCTGTTTGCAAAACAGGAGTTCCATAAGTAATTTCGCCTCGTGACCTGGGGAAACTCCCTGCCACGAGTGATTTCGCTGAAACAGACAGACAGACAGACAGACAGACAGACAGACAGACAGACAGACACACACACACACACACACACACACACACACACACACACACACACACACACACACACACACAAACGTTTATGCTGAAAAAGAGGCCTTCGCGTGTGATAAGAATTACGCAAGTTACCAGGCAGATCCAGGGCTTTGCGCGGCCAGAGAATAAAAACCACGATTTCTCCCCAATTTGTCTATTTAAAAGCAGCAACTGACTTTTACCTCCTGAATTAAAAAAAAGGAAAATCGAAAAACCCGAAGTATAAATTGGGTTAACCACTAGAATTCTCTTATTTATTTATTGCTTGTTGATGTCTAGTTCCTTAGTAAATGTAAGCTCTTTCTCAGTGCAGTTAACTTCGGTAATTTGGCACAAACGATATGACTTCTTAGATTTGTTTTAGCTTTTGGACGTTGAAATTGACGAAAGTGTTTCAAGACTATATGGGAGGCCTTTTACTATATTTCAGAGGTTGTTGAAGTCAACAAAGACTCACATGAAAATGCCCGTGGTATCAAGGCGTATTCTACGTGTAACATATACGTAAAAAATACGATATGAGAATTCTGTTTTGTTTTTTTATCTCGTGGGGCTAACTATAAGGGTTCACTCGCAACATAACCCCTGTTGAAAATGTTGGATGTCGCCCATTTCTTCTGGGTGGTTTCTTTCTTTTTATTTATTTATTTTCCTGGCGCAACGCAATTCTTTTTTCCTTCTGTTCTGGGAGACATTGTGGTTAGAGCAGCGTGCGAACGACTGCGGAGGCTGGCGCCAATTATAAATTCTACGAAGGGATCTCTTATAATGGCATAATTAGATGCGTGACGTTGGCGCTGAACTCAGCAGCAGCCTTCCTCCAACTCTTAGCACTACGATGTGGTCCGCCAAGCGTATGACGTCTCGTGTCTGTGAATCGCTTGGCATGTGCGTCGAGCGGCGGCGGCACCGCAGCTCCCTTGGAAAGGCTTCGCGTCGCATTTATAGATGAAAAAAAAAAAAAATCGTGCCTGCCACAGTTATCTAGCTAGACAACATCTACTGTACTTCGGTTGAATTCTGACAAAAAAGGAATAGCTGAATGCTTAGGCTCTGACTCTTTAGATTAAGGAATTACCTAGGCTCGAATTCATACAACGTTGTTGCGCTAGCAAAAGTTCGTAAGAATAAGACTCTGAAACAGTGGCGCCGAACATACGTTTAGTGATGGTCGCCCACAAATCTGAACGCCCTTCTTGCGGACGAAAGCCTACGCGAATTCGGCCTCTGTATTTTCGCAAACGTCGTATCCTTCTTTTGCTCATGGATTAATAGTTCGCTGCACGTTTTACCACTTTATCTTTGCTTATACACGCTTACGCGTAGGAGGCGTACAGCTTTTGCAAAAGAAAGCGTTTGTGTGGATCGACTAAGAACTCGCGTGCACCGTGCACAGTCGGCTGTTAGACCAATGAAACTCCGATGGGCTAGGAAATGGTATAACGAAACCATGCGCAACTGCAAGCATAGATGGAAATGGAGCAACGCTACTTTTGCACACATATATACACGCCCTTCGTCCAACAGAAGTGCTCTGAATCTTCTGTATAGTATTGCCTATTACAACCTCATACAACCTTGCGACGTTGTGGAAGCGATGGAACCAGTGTGTTACAGGTATATTGAGCCTCGGCAGGCATACCCTACAGACTACGTGACGCCGTAGCCTTAGGCATGCCAGTCATCGTCACGCAGATATCGCACATATACTCACCCAGCATGCGGGTGTCAGCAGGCGTACGCTCAGCAGACAGCACGGGCAGCGCGCGAAGGTGTAAATGATGAAAATAAGGTAAACCATAGCGCACAGCATCGTCAAGAATCGTAGGACGTACATTTTTCTTGGCCCCATTGGTGCGGTAACCACTTGGTAAACGCAAGCGGACTGTCAGGTCGCATGGTAGTTGATTTCCGCACAACTTTGCTTCGCTGTACGCGGTCAACTATACGTCGACGTCTGATGTCGGCAAAAGAGCAAGTTATATCGTTCCAGCTCTATAAGCACCAGAAAGATGAATGCATGGTTGCAGGAAGGAGCGTGCAATTACTTTAAGCCAGTAACAAACCATGCTTGAAACAAATGATACGCGCGTTTGACGTGTGCTCTGATAGCTGTTCCTCCTAGACTGGTTCGACGCACCTGTTTCCCTGGCGCTCCTTCTCCCGCAGTGTGTATTTTTTCTTTTCCTGCATTGATGCGCAAATATAAATTACTTACACGGGGGCAGTATCAACGGAACGATTGCGCATAAGAGTTTCCGAGTGTACTCCAACCCACGAGGTCCCTCCGTAAGGCGGCCGCCCGAAAAATATCACTCCAACATTTTCGCCGAACGATTTGTCAACTCGTTCGGACACTTATAGACGCTTGGCCGCGCCACAGTTGTACTCGGGCATCGCTGCCGTTGTCATCCGGGTATCAAGCTTGATGACGTTCTTCTATTCGTCTTCTGCTTCTTTTTCACCGTGCACACTGCCTGCCTCCACGCAACCAAAGCCAACTATCAAGCAAGGATGACGGCCCACCGCGTTTCATTTCGCCTCGCGCTCATGAGAGCATGCTTGGCGTTTTCTTTCTTTCTTTCTTTTCCCTGTGTACCCTCGCCCTTTCGAATGCATTAACTGCTTGTCGAGTTCGATGGAGATTGCCGGCGGGCTTATCAGGGAAGCCATCTGTCTAATACATAATTTCTCGCAAGCTCATTCATTCCGTCTCAATGAATCTGTTGAGAGAGAAACGCGCACTCGGCGATCCGTCGCTAAGCTAATGCAGCGCGCTCCGCATCCAGCGTGACATGGTATATATCAGGCGGAATGCGCTGCGAGACGAGTGTGCGGCGGAAGTCGTTTGTCGTCTTCCCCCGACTGACGGTCCTTGAGATTTGACTCGCTGGCGAACGCTTCATTTTTCTTGTTTCTGCTTGCGAGACGTTTCCTTTCGCTTCTTTTCGGCGACGACAGTCCAGGATGGCCGAAGGCGCTGATATGACGAGCGGCCCGTCGGCCGGGCTCTTCGTATAACTCGGAACGCATGCACCCGTGTAGGAACCCTTGTAAGCCTTCGACGCTGTTGACATCGACGAAGTATACGCCCACGTTAAAAGGCGTCTTGATGCGAAGATGTGAAACGATCTCCGTGAGTGCAACACCCTATTGGCTCTTGGAGCTGAAACATCTGTAGTTGACGTTCTGTATACAACGTCAACTACAGGTCCTTGCTGAAGCTGCCAGAAAAAGTACGCTGTCGGCAGCACAGTGGGATGGAATAGCAGCTGACTTGAATGGCTTTGGGTTTGTACTAATGATCATTCACCAATTGCATTCGTGAGTTTATTTTACAGAAGCACTGTTCAGCGTTACTGCGTTTTCTTTTCCCCGACGCTTTAAAATGCGCCTCTAGTTGTTCGTTCCTCTTGCCTAGTGAGATGCTTACTTAGTACAGTCACAGCAAATCACTGCCCGTCAATATCATTGCATCATTTCCCATTCAAATGTGCAAGGCGTTCTAATGAATCTGTGTGTGTGGTGGGGGGGGGGGGGGGGGGCGGGGGGGGGTCGAGTTGTCGGGACTGGATTCAGAGGTTTAGCGGTCGTTCATTACCGCAGCTATGCTTGAATGGCACAGGGCCCACCTCCACTGTATACGAAGTACTGGGTTTAATCCCCATCTGAATTGCAGCCGAGCACCCACCGAGTTTCCTAAAAAAGAAACTCGGTGACCTGACCTCGAGCTTCGTATTATTGGATGATAACGGTTTCACATTAGGAGGAACATTTAAGAAGGACGCGGTGGGGTGAGAAGGGCAGTGAAAGAGAGCGGGAAGGAAAGGCAACCTTCTCGACCGTATCTGGACGCCACCAAATGCCAGGTCGCGGTATACCGCCGGAACTGGCAATCGAACCCAGTGCATCCCGCATTTGAGGCGGACGCTTTAATCACGCTCTGCGGTTCGTGTGGGTGATCATACAAGCGAGAAAATGCGGATCCTCAACTCGAATTTCACGCGGTCAAGCGTCTGCATTTCACTCGCTACGTGCGACATAACGTGCAGCCGTGTAGCTGGGAATTGGTTTCAATTCCCAGCCAATGAAATTGGCTTGAAGCGCCTACGTGCGCGAAGTTCGCACAACATGGTTGCTTGTTCTTTCCAATGAACTAGTGACGCCGTTGCCATAGCGACAGATAATATGGAGTCTAGGTTTGTCGCACTGCAAATTATCAGTTTCTGACGTTCTAGCACTTAATTAAAAACAACTGAAGAGAACACAGAACTAAATAGTATCCCGTTTTTCCGATGTCATTCCGCGACCATTTATCACTTCATTTTTTTTTTTCAATCACAGCCTTATGCGTTATTTGGTACATTCCGCCACAAATAGTTATGGCGAACGCCACTACACTAAGATGCGGTCGTCAGCGATGTGCTGACTTCACTACATGATTAAAATATTAAATAAATTGATATGGGCGGTTTGACCTATGCCAAAACTATACCCTGTCATCTGTCTACGCGACCCGCGAATAAAAAACGGGTACATGAAAAGTGTTCAACGAGACTTTATTAGCAGTATCACTGTGGGTCAATATCTCAGACCGCTGTGGTGCTCTATAAACGACGTACATGATCGCTCTCACCCGAAATTGGTAGCACGCCACGCAGTCAACCAGGTGTCAGCCTTCATTAATCATAGCATCCATGTCGTTAAATCTAGCTGACGTTCGCTATGTAGCCGTAAAGCTGCACAAGCTCACTCTTCTCCCCCTCCACCCTTGACGGTGGGCTCGATTGATCGAGGCATACTTAAAGCATTGGAAAGGAAATAAGTTGCTGCCTTGACGAAGAAAAGCTTCGTTGCCAAAACGTCGCCTCCAGCGACGTTCCCTGTCCGAAGATATCTCATCCCTACCCTTGAAGTGCACCGCTCGTAAAGCTGCATAGTTGCTTTCAAATTCAAGGAATCTTATTTTCTTTGTTTCTGGTTCTATGACGTCCTGAACACCATCGAACGCTGAATAAGAATGATTTCTGTCATGCAACAAATTAGCAACGAACTTTTTCTTTTTCGATAGGAAAGCAGGAACGTTCTGTAGGTATATATGTACACTGTAGATCTTTCGAAACCAGGCAATCAAAGTTTCGATAAATCCAATGACTGACCAGATTTTCTCTATAAGCCAATGCACATTTTCCACCGACCTGCAGGCGGCCGGAGGCCCTTCCATTGGGGGACATTAATTTGTATACGGGGAAGTAGAGCCGCAATGACGATTCACGTAACGCCGCATTTCCCTCTAGTGTACTTAGTATGACGCTCCGGTGACATGGACGGGGGGAGGGGACTCATGAGGCGCTTTTCAGTGGCGAGGCCGACGTCCATGGCCGCGGTGCGTCACGCTCTCGCGTGCACGAAGCTCGGGCGTCAGCGCATGAGGCATTATTTACTATACAGGGGAGTTGCGAGGACTCGCGCATGATGTGGAACGCGTTGAGCGCGTCAGCGCGTAGCCCCGTTTGTCCTGCGGGTCACCTCCCCCCCCCTTTCCCCATCCCTTAACTTGAAACGCGGAGGAAACGAGCGGCGCAGTAGGGCCCAGTTGTGTTGTTCTTGGCCGGCTCTCAAGAATGGCGCATTTCCTGCGCTGTCGACCTGCCTTCCTCGCGGTGCGCGCGTTTCTCTTCCTGTCTGTCATATGTCCATCAATCAGGGGGCGCTTTCCCCGCGCTCGGCGGATTTATTTTGTTTTCCTCGCCAGCGCGCCGTTCCCTCGACATCGTCCACACCGGCTTTGTCGACTACCGCGGGCCCCGCAAAGGGCGCTGCGCGCACGGCTGCGCCGGCGTCGCGGCGCACACCGTCGCCTTTCGACGATGGAAGGCGAAATCGTGCGTTGTGTAGTATACATACACACACTGTGGAAGCGCCGGCGAGACGGCACGCATGGCCACGCCTGCTCGTCACTCTCGGCGAGGACGCTGGTGATGCTTTTTTCGACGCATCGAGAGCGCGCACATGAAGCGTTTACCGCGTTAAATTTCCGACTCATCTTCAAGTCGTAACGCACGATCTAGCATTGTGATAAAAATTACGCAATGAAGGAAACACTGACGAGCTCTTCCTACCAACCCTTTATTCGTTCAACACGCGACTGATATATATATATATATATATATATATATATATATATATATATATATATATATATATATATATATATATATATATACCGCCACTACGCCCTCTATTCTGTTGTGTTTCTCGTGTATGCGCAATTTTAGCGCTAAACTCTTGAAGCGGTCATGTCAGACGAGCTGGCCCAAAAACAGTCCTTAATATTACGATATTGCAAGAAATGCAGTGTTATTTATTACATACAGCAAAAAATGTGTCCCATATGATCAAGAAGGCATGACGATACCCCGTTCATGTCATCATGCATGTAGGCCATGAACGTTCTGGGAAGAGAGTTCTGAACATTAAGTGATTAATGAAAAAGAAAAATAAAGGAAAGCGAAACTTGCGCGGCTGATTTTAGAGGTGTTGGCGGCCACAATGTTTCGAGATATCGCTTCATCGCTTAAAAAGAGATAACAAGCATGTATACGGATTAAACGGGCATACGTGCGCAGTTAAAAAAAAAAAGGATTCTCGAGCCAAAGGTAAAGCCTATCGCGTGGTGAAGGAATATACCGGGGCAGTACGGTCACAATCATCAATGCAGAATTCATCTGAGGTGTCAGCGACGTGTGATAGCCGAGGAGCAGGTCCCGGCGGTAGTGGTGTCTGTGAGTCAATCGTATGCTGCATCATCGCAAAGATGACATCCTGTACAGGTGAAGGTAAAGGTCGCCAGTGTTGACGGATTTATCGTGTGCCGAGGGTCCAAGCGCCACGCGGCAGCTCTTCGCTCCATTAGCGCACGTAAATTTGTGTGCGAGATCTTCCACCAGAGGCTGTTCTTTCTAGAACAGTTGTCGCCGTTGTTGTTTCCGTTTGCCTGGACCCTTATGCGTCACGCATTTATACGGTACAGCTGTTCAGAAGGACTGGTGCAAGTCAATTGTGATAGCGAACATGAAGTTATCGAGGGTTTTCAGAGCCAATTACAAGTGGCTCTCACGAGGGCGCAGTATCCGGTTTTTCATGTTCTTTCATGTTTTAGTAATATAAGCACCAGGTTAGAGTGGAAAACGGGGTGAGGATAAAGCATGTGCCTGGAATACGGTCAACACCAACGACAAGTGCTTCAGGCTCAGTGGTCAAGCGCTAAGCATTGTGCTGCAGCCATGGCGGGATGCGAGGTCCTATTCGGTCAGTGGTAAGCTTTTCTCATGTATAGTACATCTGAATGACTTCGACAATGTGTGCTGTCTCCAGTATACCCGGTCGTCTATGCGTTTTGAATTACCTTTACTTTTCTCATGCGCAGGTGTTGGCGTGACGTCTGCCGCACTTAACTACGTACAGGATGAGTTCCAGAGCCTGTCATTATGGTATGCAGGACAACTCTTCCCACATGAGTGGCATGGGGGCGACTTGGTCCGGCATGTATTTCAGATAAGAGTGAGGCGACTCGTATAGTTACAGATACTTCGTTATGCTTTATGTCGCAAGACCCGTAGCTTCTAATATTTGCCTTTTATTGGCACCTTTCATTCAAGTAGGTTTTTGTGAATCAACACGGGCTACGGAGCGGCTGACGGAATAAACGGACATAAAGAGAATACCTTTTTTATTTCATTGAAAATAGGTGACTGTCAAGGCATGCATGTGGTCATTACATGTAGCGACAGCCCAAATGCAGTCGATGACTTTTACGTTGACGAGCAGGAACTACGATAATGCCACGCATGCAGAAGTCCTTATAGCTTGTCGAGCGCTGCCGACGTATACGCCTCCCCAACTGCAGCGTCGCAATTTCGGCAGACCCGACTGTTTTCAGAAAATCATATACCATGCGCCGCAGGAGCCAGGACACGAAGGCGTTCACTCAGACCTTGTCATCAGCTATGGCGGACGGCGTGACGACCCGTTGTCGTCCCTGCAAGTCGCGGGAGCCATTCATGCGCGCAGCGCATCGCCGGACACAGATGCGCTCGCGACGATAGCGAGCGCGTGCCCGCGGACCGCGCTGGCGGGCGGTCACCCTTTCTCGCGCGCTTTTTACGCGATGCGCGTGAGTGACACAGCGCGGGCGTCCGGACATCTCTCGCGCCTCAAGGCCTCCGCGCCGCGTGCCAAGTCGCCCACGCCGGGGCCCGGGTCGGCGCACGTCCGCTCCGTTCGGCGCGCCGCAGCTGTGCGACGTCAGGGTGGCTGACAGGACCTCGCGAGAGGCGCCCGCCCCCGGCCTCGACGATCCGTCCGACGCCCGTCTCGCGCCTCCCCTGACAAACGTCAGGCGGAAATTTGAGAGACGGCTCGCGGCTCGTCTCCGGCTATCTGCCGCCGCCCTGCAGCCGACGACGAGGGTCCGTGTGCGTGCGTGCGCGCGCACGGGGCTGCCAACGACCGCCGTGCCGCTTGCGCACAATCAATTGTCTGGGCTCACCATCATTTGAAGAGTAAGCCATGACATCTGCCGGTGTAGCATTACCAACCGGCTGGCCATATCGGCGAATACTCCCCCTTATTCACGTCAACGGGACGGGAGGCTCTCGGCAAGGAATTGTGACGCGTATACGAGCTGCTGGCCGAAAGCGAGATTGTCTAGGTATGAGGCAGTGTTGTACACGTTCCTCCAAAACAGGAACGAAAGCTCGTTCCTCGTTCCTTCCCGATTTTGTAACGAGTTCCCGTTACAAGTTCCTTCAATCAGAAAGGAACGCGTTCCAGTTACATTTTGGAAATTGGAACGTGTCGTTACATTTACGTTACATTTGATTTTTAAGATTCAAAATAGTCTCGGAAAATTGTGAGCTGAAATTAAGTGACTTAAACGCTTTAAATTCAATTCGAGCTACGTACATTTCGTGAACTTGAACCTTACCGGCAGCAGATTACCTGGAGATAGAAAATATGAAAATAAATGCTTCTAGACATTTTTTCAGGGAGCACCGAACGTAGTCCCGAATTGCTGACAGCGAATTTGACTCTAGTCTATTACAAGTGCAACACATATTGGGTCTTCCAATGAGTAGCCAGAATAGTGCTCCTCAGGTGTGCAGATAGAATGTCACTCACATTCACCAACACATGAGACATTGTGAGTAGCAAGCCTACATTTAACACTAAAAGCTATGTATGCTGTAGACCTGTCGATTTACATTGGCATATAATAGCTCGTGCTTCACCCGCGTCTATCAATACTGCAACAATATTTCCCGATATGTCGTCATCATTTGCTGCCCTAAATTTCTTCTCTCAGTATTAGTAGTATTAGTAGTCTTTTTAGTCGTTTATTAGTCTAATTGACAGTTCTGAATATAGTATTTTGCTTAGGTCTCACAATTTTAAAGCATTTGTGATACTGTTCTTTCGCTGTTAGTTATGGTGGTGCGCAGAGTGTGTCGGTGTGGAGAATTCGAACTGCATGATCAGCTGATGAGCTTACCGACGACGACGTAGGAGTATCTTTTTTGCTTATGGCGTCCTAAGGAGTACGCTTTGTCTGTTCAATTTGTACAGCAGCCCCACTTTCATTCAATAGTGAAATTACATTAATATATGGAGAATAAATAAATAAATAAATAAATAAATAAATAAATAAATAAATAAATAAATAAATCGCCTCACGTGTATCATTTCATCGGGCGCCAACCAAGAAATGATGTCTGAAAACAAAAATGACGTATGTCACGCTTGAAAGGTTCGCAACAGCACAACCGCACAACCCAAGTAGCAAAAACTTGCGCACGTGCTACTGAGCGTGGCTCTAGTTCTTATCAGATCAAGACATAATAGAAATCATACCTAATGTGAACAAGAAAGTAGCAAATGGGCCGATTTACACTTAGAACACAAAGCTGTCTTTGCGTTATGCGAATAGGAAAGAACATTAAATAAACCATACCTGCACGTGCTTCTTTAAGTTTCTCGCCGATCTTTTCGACACTCCACTTGTATTGTTTGATGGAGCACAAGTCATACATTGGGCTAAACACAGGCGTGCGATGTTGTATTCAGTCGGTTGAAACATCGGGGGTAGTCATGGCCAGGAAGCAATCTATAATTCCACATCGGCACTCATTGCAACAGAATCTGATGGCACAGGAGGCGAGATATGGTGTTCCGTGATTTTCGAATGCCAAGTGAAAGATCACTGCAGTGTGTCCAGCCTTCAGAACGACCCTTCCTTGCTCTTCAGACTGGCTCAAATAAAGCGAAAGACTTCTACCCCTCCCCACGTGGTTGGTGTCGTCCCGCGCGCTTTCCTGTCGATTTCCTGCACCCCTGCTGGCGCCTGAGAGTTGTTCCACCAAACTACGGCCCTTTCGTCGACCCCTTTCGTCACAGCAGGAGGGCCAAGTTTTCCTTTTTCGGCGGACGTTGTCGCCCCATCAGCAGAGGCCGGCAGCGTGTCGAGTAGAGTATGCTGCGTCGGAACGGTCGCTTGCAACACGGCTTTCGGAGAATCCTACAATTCCCCACTCAAGCAAGCCGGGAGCGTCCGTGGAAACACAGCAGCTGATGTCTTCTCAGCAATCTTAAGTTGGACGTTTGACAAGAGACCACGCCACCCTTTTGTTAACAAACCCCAGACGGCTCGGTCGTGCTGGCTGGCCTTGTAGTTCTGTTCTCCAAACTCTCGTGGTTTACGTTTCCGGCTGCTAAGTGTCGCCAGCCCGCACACAGCTACGTTGATCGAGACACTGCCTGCCTGCTAGCCACGTCACGTTATCTTGACTTCACGGTAACATTTGCGGCTGCTCGCTGCTTCGCCGAGCGGTCTCCTGCGTAAAAAATTCCATTGACGCCGAGGCCCACACGTTTGAGCCGTAACCGCATTCTCAGAACCAATGCATTGAGCAAAGAGCGCGTTGTCAGGGTCTTAGTCCGGAGGGAGCCTTGGCGGCGGGATATGAAGGGACGAAAGGAATTTCGCGGCTGGCTACGGTTCCGCCTGCGTTGCCGTAGACAGCCGGAAACATTTCGTCCAGCGACAGTGCGCGGCCACCGTATGGGGGTAACGAAATGCACTTGTGTGGTGTGCTTACACTGGCGAAAGAGAAGTTTCGCCCTCGTCGAAGCCTCGAAGAGGGAGAGTAAAGGAATGACGTTTTGAGTGTAGTTTTCTTTTGAGTGACAGAGACTGCTAACAGGGAAGCGGGGACTCAAGGCTCGGCCTCAGCGGTTGTGGCCCGGCCTATCCGTCCTGCATGCGGACCTGTGGAACGCTTATAAAAGGAACGTCGTTCCCCCTGCCGTTACTGCATAAATGTAACGCGTTACCGTTACAGTTCCACCAACTCTTAAAGGAACGCTAGCGTTCCTTCGTTCCTCCAAAAAGGAACTAGTTCCAGGAACGTCGTTCCTTGGAACGACGTTCCGTACAACACTGGTATGAGGCACGTCGAGATCGAAGCCGGTCATCTATACAGCTCGTGTTGTATGGCCAGTGTCCATCGGCGAGCGGCAGATGGTAGCGCCAAATGCCTCGTTTTCAGAAGAAAGCCAATTCCGAGTCCCGAATGAACATGACTTTATCGTAAAATGGATTACACGGTTCCGCGATGTGCAGAAACTGCCATCATCAGCGTCATTGTGTTGTTCTATAGGTGAAGAAAAAGCGCTACAATATGCAATACGTTACGAGGACGACGTTTGTTTTGAGGAAAGGACAGATAGTATTATCCACAAAAGATTGAGCTTCACTGAGCAGCAATACCACCATGACTGCCTCACAAGAGAAATATAGCATGGATTGCGAGAGCAGAATATATCAATGTATACACTGTACAGACTGGGGTGGCGCAACGAAACACTGCGATATCGGGTGCTTTTTGCTTCCAACACGACCACTGGCTCCTCAGGGAATATCAACTGAATATTGTAATAGAATTAATTGAGCGGTTGTTGCGCGTTGCAGGGTCAACCTAGCAATAATGGTAAACCTTGGCTTTTCGGTCGAAGGAGTGATGAGATTTCCTTCCGCGGGGTGAGCTCTGCAATAAGGAAAAAAAATGTCATTGCGCAGGAATATGCGACTGTTGTCTTTTCATTCGGTGACTGCAAGAGGAAGAGAATGGGAAAGAAAAAGTGCACACCATCCGGAACATTTGAAAGACTGGAAATTGCAAGAGTAGTGGTACGACATAATCGCTTGCTTTTTCTTGAAATTTAGAGACTTTTGAGTCCCAAGTTTTGCCAAAACTGAGAAGTCTGGATCAACCACTCTCACAAACCGCACTTAGGCAATCGTTACTTTGGAGACGGTATCCACGCGAAGGGTCGGCGTTGTGCGCAAACCCCCCTGCAGGCGGACGGCGCCGAGCTCTAGCGGCAGGTGACGACGTGAAGCAAGCGGGGGAGGGATGGAGGGGACACGTTGTTCAAAGAGGAAAGGGAAAGGGGGGGTCCATTTCGGCGGTTTTCCTTTTCAAGGTGCCTGTGCTCCTGTGACAAGGACATGCCGGCAGCTCACTGCTAGACAAGGTTCAGCACGCGGCTCGGGAGCGCGGTGCGGTGATTGACAGATCCAGTGCATAACCCCGAGCTGCTGCAGACGAGGCTGTTTATGCGCCAGGGCTTTATGTAGACGTCGTCGGGACGCTCCGAAGAGCCGCGGGAATGCGGCGAGATTGCGGGTCTCGGGCCTGGGCTGGGTTCCTCGGGGAAAAGGGAGAGAGGCGGTTGCCGTGGAACCGCCGCGGAGGGAAGCCGCGCTGCCGGCCACGACGCCAAAGCTGGATTGACAGGCGAAGCTGGTAATCGGAAGGCAACTGTCGACTCCAAGTGACAGCTGCGTGAGTGACAGGCCCGGTTCGTCCCACAAACATGGCGGACGATGGCGCGGTCCGTCGCTTTTTGTGGTCGAGGGACGCATCGGGAGAAAAGCCGCTGCCACGCTGTGCCTCTCCTTGCGAGCGTGTGTTGTAATCACGATGGCAGCGCTGCCGTCACTCATTCCCGGGGCTCTGACGGAGTCGTGTGATCCTGCGGTTTTGTCTTTTGTTGTGCGCGATCCGAGGTCCCTGTGTGTTGTACCGCGCTCGGCGGGAGGACTCGTTGCGTGACGTCTGCTGCATGGATATCGGTACTCGACGACGCAGCGGCTTTTTTTGGAAACCTGCTCTTTGAAAATGGCTGAACCGTGAACATCTCGGTGTTTCACTTGAGTGGACTCGGCTGCGGCGGCGAACGAGGCGGTTCGCCGTTCGTGGCCGGTATACCTTGCAGTCGCTCACTGAGTCTCGGCGAATGCCCTGTTCTTTGTACAGTACGCTCATTCAAATGAGATCGCATCGTTGGCTACTGGAGAAGCGAAGCTTATTCGCCGCTGCTGTTGATGCGTGTGCAGGCGGTACGGAATAGTGATATTAAAAAAAAGAAAACGAAAACAGAGGCTTTGCCTACTCTATATCATGCTGTGCTGTGGTTATGATGTTTACACGAATGGCCGAGAAGGCGTGCAGCGCACACGCCGTTATTACGACGCCCTTGTGCGAAAGCAGAATCCACGTAAAAGTGAACACCTAGTCAAATACATCTGTATCAAAATTATGGGAATAATAGCGCGCGGTATATCGGAGCGCCGCAGCTCAATAACATTCGTTCTAAGCACTCAATTCAAGCAAACATAAGCTAGAAGTGCAGATAGCATGGCGGAGATATTTACATTTAGTGAGATAAACGAAGCTTCTCACAAATTATGTCTTCTCGTCGTTCTGGGAAAGAAATTTCGCGTGTCGCAAAAACGCCCATCATTTCCGAAGCTCTGAGGCAGCTGAGAGAGAATCAAAATGGAAGCGCGCGCCCGGTTGCTGCTGTTTGTACATATATACTGGGCCGTTGCTTGCATGCGGTGCGTGTAAAAAAGGAATTAAGTTTCACAGCGATTCTGCAGAGATGGGCTACTTGTTCTCAGCGCGCGGTTTCGTTGTACATAACAAAGACGAGCGCCAACCTTTCTCTGGCCTCGGGCTCCTGCATCCACTCCCGATCGGAAAACCGAACTCTACCGTGTACTGTTTGACCACACGGCGTGCGGCGTAAACGGATCTGTCAGTCATGGCTTGAGCCCTAAAAGTGAGACAAATAAAGAGAAGTGCGGAGGTCCGTTCCGTCCATGAGCCACGATGAAACGAGAGCTGTCGAAGGTTTCCGGGAATAAGCGTCGTAAAGCGGCATTTTCGAGGAACAGAAGAAGGCCCCGCGGTGATGCTTGTAAGACAGCACGTCACTCAAGCGGGAACGGGAGACGTCGACATTGACGACCTGCTTTGCAAAATATTTTGCTTCGCGCGACGAACGTGTATAGTGCGAGTGAAATCGCTTTAGCAATCCTGACACCGTGACGGGAAAAGCATCGCTCTTTGTATAGAAGAACGCGCCATTCTTGCCATTTTTCTAGACATTCTTCTCCGTACCGGCATCCCCTGCGGACGGCTGGCCGCATACGCGCCTTCGAGGCGGTTTCGTCTTTTTGTTCGAGCGCTATAGCCAAACGTCGTCACCCATCGTGTGCGTGTGGTGGGAGCAGCCACTCGGTTTCGGTTATCACCTTTTGTTTCACGTCTTGCGCCAGCTCCGTTGTCACCTGTCAAGCACCCAGCGGTGAAGCGGCGGCGTGGCCACCTCCACGGAACCAGCGCGGTTCGTCGGCGAGGGGTGAAAGATCACGTCTTCGCGGTGACCTTGCACGCGGGCTTGGTCCCTGACCGCCCGTACCCGCAGTCCGACACGCGCTGCCTGCGGTTTCGCGCATGGCTGATTCGGCTGACGGCAGGTGTGTCGTCCTGCCCGCATTTGCGGCGTTGATAAGAGACGCGAAACGAAGTCTTATCAGCACGGCTTGACGTGATGTGCAGTCGTCGGCACTGTTTGCAACGGCTGTCCTCATTGTTTTCTTTTTTTTCTCTTCGTCCGTGAAAAAGTCCAGGTGAATTCGATTGACGCCAGCACTCGCTTTCACTAACCCCCCCTCCTGGTCCCTACTTGTTTTTCAATAATCAATTTGACAACGGACGAGAAACCGCGGTTCAGTAAGGTGACATATAGCGCGGTTGAGCTGGTCGCAGACGGTTGCTTCTCGCAATAAGTGTGTAAGCGATAAAATATTACGTTTCCATGTATAGAAGTCCCAATATTGCAGTTTGACTTGGGCCTCTCTGTGTGATTCACCTCTCGTGGTCATTTCTCACAATGTGAGTCATACAAACATAGACGGCGAAAGAAATACGTGGATGTCAATGATGAAGAACTAGCAAGTGGCTATTTGCTCTAGGAAAACGCTGTGTAGAAGATATATGAACGAATGCCGAAATTCAAAAGCAGAAAGCGGTCGAGGTACTCAGAGGGGAAAAAAAAAAGACATAAAGCGTGGACGATCGCAGCCTCATCCGATCCGCGCTACTTCGAATGTATTATAAATAAAAGCATTTCCGACCAGGTCGTTGAGTTAGTTCGTGGCGTCCACTGGCTGTGCACTAATGACGATAAAATCAACCCTTGGACATCCTCCCAAGCCAGGTGTTGATTTAACTTCATGTTATGCTCCGTGTTAAGCAAACAGGATTTTGTAAATCTCGAGATTTTCCCTCCTAAGCTGCACTGGTTTTGCTCGCATATACTATTCTGATAAGAGAGATGCTGGTACAGTCTTAACCAAGCGGGTGGTTAAGCCCTGGGATTTGTTTGTGGACAGGTTTCATTAATTCGGACCGTGTTCTGTAGTAAATTTTCTTCTTGCTCGAAGTCAGTGATTTCAAATTCTCGGCACGCCGACCAGCAAGCGCGCCTTATTTTCTGGTTTCCCGGTGCTGTTCTTTGCGGTTTACGCTCTCCTTCCAAGCGCTAAAAGAAGCTGAGGTTCATGGTATGGTAGATCAGTATACGGATAACGGTGCTTCGGGAAAAAGATATCGAGCGCTTGTTTCAGGTTACTTAATTACAACCCTCTAAAGCAAGTTTTCTTCTCACAGCGCACGCAAGATAGGCGCGGCTTCAATGAGCTTTACGTGCTCTTGTGGCAGTCACTTGCTCCCATCCAAACGAGAAGGGAGCCCACGATTGGTTGCATATTGCAAAGTTAAGCAAAGGATAAGCGATCCTTTAGGAAAAGCCACACCTAACTTTTCTTGCGCACTATAAGCCACAAGGAAACAAAGCAACCATTAAAACATCATTTTCCGTGCAAATCAACTATTTATTTTGTCTACACCGGTAATCACCACCTTCACTCATTCCACTATCTTCTCTATTTCTTTCACTCTTTGTACACCTCCTCCTCTTTTCCTACGTCACCCTCTCTTCTTTTTTCCACTTTCTCCTCTTCTTTCTTTTTCTGTATTTATCACTATCACGTAGCCCAGTCACTTTCGCTATTATTGTCATATGGCGGTGGGCTTAGGTCAATGTTATGGGTAAATGGTCCAAGGAAAGCGCGGGTCTGCTTTCCCCTCTGCGCAACCCTCAACCTTTCTTCCCTTCCTTCTTTCTTTCTTTCTTTCTTTCTTTCTTTCTTTCTTTCTTTCTTTCTTTCTTTCTTTCTTTCTTTCTTTCTTTCTATATTGTCCTTCGCATAATCACTATCATGTAGCAACGTGCGTATTGGGTCAAGGGTAGCAGTGGGTCCGCTTTTACCTTCTGCGTGACAGCTGCACTCTTAACTGCGGACATCATGGAAAACCTAGCGAAGCTGTAAAAACAAGGAGAGATAGTACGGCCAGAAAGGCTTTTGAGTAACGCTAAGAAGCGTTCAACTTGCGCGCAGTAGTTGCAGTAGGCTTCAACGTCTCGATCTTTCAGCGCCACCCGTGCGAGAGTGCGGCATGTAAGACACACCCGGCTAGCGACCCCTCCGTGGGGGTGTTTCTTACCGAGTTCTCCTTTATTTGTTATACATTTGTCCCTCGCGTTTTTCGCTCACAAACCCGACCGATACCCAAGAGAGAAAGTCCAGCGGAATGCTAAAGGAATCAGCGGAGAAAATTAAGAGTTGCGCGACGGTGCACGCATATATGAAGGTTGCAGGCGCCTTCTAGATCAAAGTTGCGCATCGCCGGAACCATCGCGGTAGTTGTCCACCAGAAAAGCCGGTTCCCTTGCGCAGCTGTGCAAAGCGGCTGTGCTGTAGAGTGGTCAGTGTCATCTCGTCTTCAGTACTCGTGTTCTTTGGTCAAATCTCCGATTGCGATTCTCTCTCTCTCTCTTTCTTGGTTATTGCTCTAGTCTAGCTTTTTTTTTTTTTTAAAGAGCAACACAGCAGCGTGTGTTGCTCTACTTGTTGCTGCTGTATACAGTTCTGCGCATTACGCCGCGGGGACCGCCCAAGTGTTCGCCGCCCAAGGAGCTGTTGTCGCTGCTCAGCCATCCTTCTCGAACACCGCGAAGCTCCTGACGCGGCTGAAAGGAGTCTCGTGCAACCTTCGGGTCTCTGCAGGGGCACGCAAGCCCACCCGTGGTTCAGCTGCGAGGCCTAAAAACGATCTAACGATAATGATGCCGCACGGAAGGCCCACTGCGCTGAAGCCTGTCGTGGCCACGACGTCGTCATCGCTCTCGCCGAGTGTCGCCCGAGCGAAGTGGCCTGACGCTCTGTACGCCGCGCCGAGCACACTGCGAAGCAACCTGGCGATGCTCTGCGGCAGCGTTAGCAAAAACGGCGTCAGGACGGGAATTCTAAACAGTCGATTTATAACGTGCGTGAACTTGACACAGATGCGGATTAATCACGCTTACCGAGAGGGAAAGCGAGAAAGCGGCTAAGCGGTGCTCGGCACCCAAGAGCTGTCGCGAACAAGGTGGTGGCGGTTGATTTGTTTGCCGCACGTAGCGCGCCCGCCGGACGGTTAAGCGCGTTAGGCGTTAGGACTAATTACCGCGGGACTCGGCATTGTCTTTTCGCGGTCTGCCGCGCCAATTACGCGCACCACAGCGCCGTCTGGAGTGCGCCTTGAGTAATCGCTGCGTCACGCTAGTTTTCGGGAGGACAGGGAAGTCCCTGCGTTGTCACTGCGTCCCGGGGCTTAAGAGTTTGCGGCTCTCTTGGTCTTTTTGGCCGCCGGAACAAGCGCAGCCGCCCGACCGGCCCATAAATAGAGGCCGGAAGAAAATGAAGTGGGAATCAGTGGGCACGCCGGCTGCTTGCGCGCGCTCAGTCAAGAGGAAGTAAAGATGTCACGAACAGAACGCCGAGTTGGCATTCAGTATAAATGGCTTCTTCTGTTTGTGTACCGGCAGATCGCTGGGAGCAGGTGCGCGCGCTTCGCCGAGCATACGTCGCGTCCCATTGTGCCGGCGAAACTCTTGTTTTCGGGGCGTAATTTGTCGCCGCCGCCATGGGTGCGGCGCCGTGAGTTTGGCGCAGTTTTGCCGCACCAACCTACGGGCTCCCCGCCGCTCAGCCGCTGCTACGTGCGCGGTGAGCAAGGAAAATCAAATCAAACTTTATTACAACATCCAGTATGCCACGGGTCGTGGTCAAAAAGAGCTGCGGCGCACCATTCGTCTCCTTTGCGTGTAACATCCTCTCATTGCTGCCATGCGCCCCCGTGGCATACAGCCAGCCCGTTACGCGTAAACATACACAGACCAAGATACGTAACTGCGCTGCATAACGTAATGGTGCTGCGTAACTTGAGTCCAAGAAAATGGGCTCTGTGAGTGACGCTGTTTAGAGGTCTATATAAAGATCAATATGCAGGCTAGTACTATAGAAGAAAGAAAGAAAGAAAGAAAGAAAGAAAGAAAGAAAGAAAGAAAGAAAGAAAGAAAGAAAGAAAGAAAGAAAGAAAGAAAGAAAGAAAGAAAGAAAGAAAGAAAGAAAGAAAGAAAGAAAAGGATTCAGGAGAACTTCGCGTCTCTAAGCCGGGAGTGGGACTATGTTCGGTGTACAGTACTTCAGCAACTGAACCGTTCGGCGCCTTGAACTTGTGAGACCGATGGATATTAGTGGGCTCCACCAGAACCACAACTGTAAAGGTTGGCGCCGCAGTCGATGTCACATACCTTCAGGGGTCAGGTGGCTGCGTCTCCTGGCCGAAGTTATAGGGGCGCGGGATGAGAACAAAAGTTTCAGCAATGCTATAGGTGCCGTACGCGGCGATATAGTTCAAAGCTTACCTATGCTATATAACGAAACATCGAAAAACAAACCAGAAAAACAAAGACCCAGTCGTTGCGAACAGTTATCGCAGGTCCCTGCGGGTGAAGGAGTAATATATCTGCTAGAGAGGTTTTTTTCTCTTTTTTTTTCGAGCAGATCCAAAGAGTCCGCACACCAATATTTGCTTTTGTAGTGTCAAATTCTCTGTTGCGACCACGTCACATAAGCAATACATGCGTTTGATACAGGTATACGCCATGTTGTTTACGAAAAACAAACGAGATACTTCCACCGAAAGCGCTCACGGGAACACCACCTTATCCTATGCAAAAAAGGGCCGCTTCCCTACTTTTTCGCTCGTGAAGCCTTATAATAACAAGCTCAAAGTTACAGGCTCATTTGCAATACACCGTTATTTATTATTATTTATCACCCTCCATGCTAGCATGCTAACATATAAGGCAAAATTTCGCGCCGCTATAAGCTAGAGGACGCGAGTTCGATTCCCGGCCATGGGGGCCGCATTTCGATGAGGCAAATTGTAAGCAGCCAATTACTTCAATATAAGTGCACGGTAAAGAACTCCAGGTGGTCCAAATTAATCCTGAGTGCCCCAGACTCTTCAAAAAAGAAAGAAAAGGTAGCAGTTACTAGCTTTTTGGCAACTTTACTACATTTTCTGACATTTAACTGCCTTACGAATTACGCGAGAGTTCGTAAATGCTGTCCTTACTACTACAGTGCGTCAGGGGTATTGATTTCTGGGGTTTTACGTCCCAAAACTAGCTATGATTACGGGAGACGCCGTAGTGGAGAGCTCCGGAAATTTTGACCAGCTGGGGTTCCTTAACTTGCACTGACATCGCACAGTACACGGGCCTCAACACTTTGCCCCCATCGAAATGCAGCCGCCGCGGCCGGGATTCGATCCCGCGACCCTCGGATCAGCGGCCGAGTACCGTAGCCACTAGACCACATGGCGGGGCTGCATCAAGGGGGTAGTAAACGTTACTACATGCGTACATGACGGTTTAGAAAACGCTACCACCTCCACTGGCAGTATACATTATATGCTGCAATTGCGACAGGCTTACACAGAATTTAGACAAACGCATTTATTTTATGTTGGAATAAGAGTCTCGTGCAAAGTCGTGGCATACGTATACGGAAACAGTTAAATATAAGAATCTGGATCCAAAACATTGGTTACTCGTCTGGATACATGTGTGCTGACCGGCACGACGTGTACATTCTAAGTAATGGCCATAAATAGCGTTAACGTTGCTGTTTGGACATATGTCGCGTATATAGAAGCTTTGATCTTCTGTGAGCGGTAATGTGTGCTGTCGTTTCTGGTACGAACACGTTTCTGTCTACACTGTCACCTAAACATTTCTATAGGCATGTTCACAGGGCTAATCGAATGAATTAGGAATTGTTAATTAGTGTAAAACGATACACTTAGTGAGTACCAATCAGAGCCACCGGCAAATGCCGTACCACTTCACTTTTATGTGATCTTATTCATCTGTAATAGAATCGACTTGATATATAGCAACGTAAACAGCACATATAAACCGAATCGTCATTAGCCCGATAAAAGAATGCCGTGGTAGTAAAGTTACTGATGTTGGTTGCTACACTTTTCTATTTGTAGTAAGTGCTAAGTGCTGGTGGTAAATGGCATTGCAGTAACGTTACTACACTGTCTTTTACTAGCTGATAGGGGATGTTGCGACAGGCATTTGTTACCTCAAAGTTAGTGAATAGCCCTACCTTCTTTTATAAAGAGCACTACGACGTGCTTCGTAATCATATCATGATACTGACTCGTAAAATCTGAGCAATTAAGTGGCTGAACAGTTTGCCTGCCTCAATTGTTAGGCTAAGTTGGCATACATCTAAGATTCTCAAGCAACACGGCTCGATTTTTATTTTATACGTTAGGGGATGTAGTGAATTTAAAACCCATGACAATGTTAGAGAGGCTCGCATGGAATAGTACATTAGTATATGCTGAAGTGTGGCACGCAGAAACGTTACTCCCCATCTGATGCCGGACATGCATCCAGGTTTGTGTAAGACCCGGTAAATGCAGAATGGAGTCTTGGCTTCAGCAATGTGCTATGTGCCATGCGCAACACAGCTTCCTACTTCGTGGGTGAGGCTCTTAAGCCAGAAAAAAAAAAAAAGTCATCGCGCATACCTGATGGAGTGTGCCGGCACCTTCAATGTAAGAAAAAGAAAAGAAATAAATGCGTGGGTGTGTGTCTGTGCACATCCATCTATAGCTGTGAACGTTCGCATGGGGCCGAAGTTTCCTCATCTTGCGAAAAAGGAAATGCCGACAGGTGTTACCGGCAGCGCATATGGCGCAGCCGAGAGGGAGGCCAGCAAGCGCGTCGCCGTTGACGGACGCTTGATTGACGCGGCTGAAAGGGAGTGCGGTGGGCGCGAAGGCCGGCTGCCCATCCCGACCGCGGTAACGGGACTTCAGAAAGCGCCACGGTGATGCCAGTGAGTGAGATGACCGGCAACAAAGACACCCAGCGTTTGTTTCCGCCAAGGCCGCTGACGCTCCGCAATTACCTGAGCGCGGGACAGTCGGCGGCAAGTCGGTCAGGCGGCCTCGCTACAGGACGGGCCTTGCACCCGCGCCCAAAAGCGGCAGGCTCCTCTTGACAGCCTCAGCGGCCTTCCCCTGTCATTGGTCATCACTTCGAGACCTGCGTATCGCTGACAAAAGCTGCGAGACGGGCGCTGGCTGCAAACACACCCACACGCGGACGCCTCAACATCTTGATGTCCATTGTGCTCCGCTTACAATGGCGAGCCTTCAGTCGTTCGTCAGGCGTCTCTTATTTTTTCCGGCACTTGGTTTCCTTTACGTAATACGCGCGAGTTACGTCTTCATGGCTATTAACGAGGACGCATCCGCCGCGGCGGCTCTGGGCAGTCGCGCGCACGCGTATTATGCGACTAATCTCCGATGGACGCGAGGGTGGCGAGGACTCGGCGTTCGAGGGCGCGCCATTGTGGCCGATCGGTTTTGCACGCGAGCGACGTGTAGTGCCGCCCTTGCGGTACTGCGTGCCCCGCGACGGGCGATGGAAATTGAATCCTCATGGTGGTAAAAGCAGGTTTGGGTTGAATGCCTGGCTAGCCTGGAATGCCGCATCGCATCTCTGGCAGAACTTCACGAGCGGCATATTCAGGCCGAGCCGCGAGATCTCAGAGCTTGGGAAATGTCTGTTAGCCGGCTGTTGCGCTCACCTGAAACGTCGCAACGCCTATCGACGCCCGTATAGAGAACCATCTCACTGGAGACTGCAGAAGTGAGCTGATCCGCTCGGACTGCGAGGTGTCCGTTTTCACTTCTTGCCTTATGGGCTGGAACGGATAGATGACCCGGTATCTCTTTATGCGTTCTTTCTTTTAGGGGCGAAGCTCCTTAGGGCGTGGGTCTGTACATCCCATGGTGTTCGTTGTTGGTGATGTACGTAGCCACGTCTACTTTTATAAAAAAAAAAATTCCGAAAGTTGTGTCCTCTGCCTGGATTCGAACACAGGCTCTCGGCGTGGCAGTCGAGCGTTCTACCACTGAGCTACGCCTGTGGCTTAAAAAATATCGCTAAAAGACTTAAACAGGTATAATGTCTCCCGCGGAATCGCATTAACAAACGTAATGTTACGTTGAAAAATAGTAATACACCGCTACACGACGCGAAAATGGATTGTATAACGAGGTCGAGGCATCATTTGAAAGAACACAGAGCTGCGTGCTTTGTAGCTTTGAACCCATTACGGAGGCACTGGTAATTATGGCGTAGTGGGTACTTCCATACTTGGCAAAATGATAAGTTATGGCGCAGGAGATACCTACCACTTCTACTTGCACTAGTTTCCTCAAGCGTTTAAAGTGGCCTCTAAGAAAGTAGCTCCTCCTGCTTACGCTGTCACTGTCCTGCAGTTCCGCGCAGGCCTGGCTCTAGCACAGCATATCCCCCTTAAACGCGAGATCCCAGCGTACGAATACAGTGTTTCTCACGCCTTTACATGATGATCGACTGGGCGATTTACGCGAAAGATTCACGGTTTACCGATGATTCCCTCCGGAGCTTCGCCCACTCATCATCATTCACCCCGTGGATATGCTGTGATGTTTTTTACTTAATACGCAAATGGCTGAGGAAAATATTAAATTATAAGGTTCCAGTTGGTCACTAAAGTCAATGGTTGGGAGAAGCATCGTAAACGACAACACCAAGACGATAGTGGAATACAAAGCACAGTGCACCAGCGTCCCAGTGCGAAAGACAAAGGTAGGCAGAATGCATGAGCCACCACACCAAAGCGCTCATCACATTGACTAATCACTGAAGGGCTTACTGTGCGATGGGAGCAAACAAATACAGACAAAAACCAACGGGCGAACCATCACGCATTCTATGCGGAATTATCACTGTCTCGCTAAAAGCGAGTGGCTCAACTGGCCGAGAAACGGCCAAATATCGCCTCATAGCGGTGTGTGCGCGTCCGACGTACAACGCTATAAAGCGCCCGAGCATAACGCGCAGCGCACACTTTACTCGGGCAGGTGTCGCGCTGAGCCGAGCAAGTGTTCGGCCGAGTCATGTGGCAGAGTGCGCGCACAGCGGCCTGGCCTTTCCCCCTCTACCGCCAAGGTGGCGAAGACTTAACGCATGTGCCAATAAGCTCCTAACATAACACAGCCTAAGGGGGTGGGAAATAGAGGTGAGGGGGAAAAGGGCTGATGTGAGAGGGAGGAGGAGGAAGGGAAGGAGGAGGGGAGAGGGTAAAGCATGGCATAGCCTTGTGCAATATACTAGTTTAGCAAGGGGTGATGGTGAGGAGGACTGATGTAAGGGCAAACAGGAAGAAAAAAGGAAGTTGGGGGTGTGAGAAGGAGGGAAAGAGGAGAGAGTGTGATGTGGAAAGGGATAAAGAAAGAAAGAAAAATGACAAAGAAGAAAGAAAAAGATGCCAGCTCCGCTGTTTATTCAGACTTCGCAGGCGTGAAACAGGCCTTATTGTGTTGCACGTAAAACCACAGAACTTGTCTTTTATTACTGCGTTAGTGCTTCAAGAAAGTGAAGGTGAGTGCACGTAAACGCATGTGTCCAATGTACGCGTGCTGGAATTTAGTAAATACGTGTTGAACTTCTGGGATAGTTTCCATGTAAACTTGTTCGGATGTAGAAATGTCATTTCGATGACTCCACAGCGCCGTTATCACTATCAATGTGAAACTGCATGCCACTACGCAAGGTCAGCATTGTATGAACTTTTATGCCATAAATTTGTGATGTAACCATCCAAGGAAAACATACACGATTTTCATATGAAAAATCTACGGAGAACTTTGGCGCAGCGACCATACAGATACAGCGACCATACAGATACCGGCGGTACGTCGATCTGCCTGATCTTCCTGCTTGTATATTGCTTATCTTACAGTGTCTCGCGTACCTTATGTAGCGTCAATCGCAATTAAAGGAATATAATCTACTTGGACTAAGCTGAATGCTCTTCGATGATTGCCTATTTCCGATGGGTGGGCTTCCCGACGCGACCAGGCCCATTTTGCATTGCTTTTCTCAGGAAACTAACATATCCTATTGCTTGTATAACATTTTTTTCTTGTTCTTTCATGGTCATACTCTACATTTGTGTGTGTTTGCTCTTTATTTAGCAATTCTTTCCATTTTCCTACCTTCCCGTCTTCAACAACTTTTTCTAAACCTCCCTCCCGAAAGAGTATGAAGGCGTCGTGCCTCTTTCCGTGGCAGATGTCAGCCTGCTCCCTCCCTGCTTCCTCTTCGTTCTTTCTATATTTATGTTTGCATCTTTAACAACAACAACAACAACAACAACAACAACAACAACAACAACAACAACAACAATAATAATAATAATAATAATAATAATAATAATAATAATAATAATAATAATAATATGGCAAATAAGTTCTGCAGATTCCCGCAAGGTGGTAGAAGGGTTACGAAAATGCAAATCGGCATTCATCCTATTGTAGCTAAAGCTATACGAGGAAATCCATACAGATTCCCCAGAAAACAAAAAAAAAATGCTTCCTTTCTAAAGCTTTTCTGTGAGAAATTTTCCTTTCTGCCCTGCCACGGTGGTCCAGTGGTTATTACACTCGGGTGCCAATACGAGAGTCGTGGGACCGAATCTCGGCCGCTGCAGCTGCATTTCGATGGAAGCGAAATGTTGAGGCCCGTGTACTGTGCGATGTACGTGCACGTTAAAGAACCCCGGGTGGTCGAAATTTCCGGAACCCTTCACTATGCGCCTGTCATAATCATATCGTGGTTTTGGGACGTAAAACTCCAGAAATCAGATCAGAATCAGATGAATTTTTCTTTCCGAAGCTTTCTGAGAAACGCGTAGGCGTTTCCTCGTAGCCTTGTGTTGCAATAGAGTGGCTGCCGATTTCCCTCTTCCTAACCCTTCTACGGCTTGCGGGATTCCGCAGAACTGATTTGCCGCGTTCGTTGTTAGTGTGCCTCGAGTTATGGGCTAATTCACCATTGCGCAGCCACTTGCCGGTCGCCTAGTTAGCTCATTTGGAAGATGGACTATACCCCTGACCTCTAGTTCGATCCAAGGATCAGGACGAATTTTCAGTCAACTTGAAAGCTTTTCTTTCTTTGAAATCCACGTGTATTTTATTTTCTGTGCCAGAAACTGGCGGATACAGATTTTCCCAGTCGTAATAATAGTATTACGATTTTGTAATAATCCCATGTTTTAAACGCAGCAGACGAAACGACGCTGCGCATGCAGTGTTGTGTTCCTAAAGCAGTGTTTTGTTGTAAATGATAATTTCGCCACGTCTCAAACGTGTTGAAAATCATAGGGACATATTTGAGGCAAATTCACACGTAGCACGAAACAATTGCAAAGCCGGCTTAAGCATCATGCTTGCAGCCCTTGTAGACACTAGCACCAGACTTCCGTCAAGCAATTTTCACAGGAAACTCCACAGTACCTTCTCTTTGGTTTTGGGACGTTAAACCCCACACAACAACAACAACAACAACAACAACAACAACAACAACAACAACAACACCCTTCTCTTTGGCAACCCTCAGAGATACCTTTCAAGGGCAAGATGACGCTGCTCTCGCTTTTCGAAATATACGGAGGCTGTGTGCCTGCTTATAGTGATGGTTCAACCTGGTCCACAAGCTATAGTATAGCAGCCACTGCCATTCCAGGAAAACAGACCACTGTGATATTCAAGGTGTCGCATATACCAACGTACACAAAGCCAGAAATTGTGGCCCTCCATGCTGTTTCAGGCTACGTCAATGACCAAGCTGCAGAGCGATGTGCCGACTTTTGTAACATCAATGTGACCCGTCACCACGTCAAAATTGCTTTACAGCACCGTACATATGAACAAGTGGCCTTCGAAATAAGAGAACAAATAACCACCGTGCCACGAAGAAAAAAAAATAAATAAAAAGAGCGCACTGTCCCCTTCCAGTCAGTGGCTTGCGGGGTCACTATGCCATTACGGGTAACGCGGCTTCACTCACAAGGCTGCCGATCTCCGTGCCACCTCTGCTTTTCCTACGAAAGTGCCCAAACTTCTTGCACCGAAAAGTATGAACGCTACCGCAGAATTTCGGCTCTTGCTCGCACATTAACACAAGCATTGCGAAGACCTCCAAGTGTATGCTTGCCTTCATATTATAGCAGCACTTACATGAGGGAAGAAAGCGCTCGTCCAGTCTACGCGATACACACACACACACACACACACACACACACACATATATAATATATATATATATATATATATATATATATATATATATATATATATATATATATATATATATGTGTGTGTGTGTGTGTGTGTGTGTGTGTGTGTATGTGTGTGTGTGTGTGTGTGTGTGTGTGTGTGTGTGTGTGTGTGACATTTAGCAACCTATTGGCCCAGGTCAACGTTTTAGCTTGGTATGTATGCCGCTTACGCACCACGGCTCCTCTTTGCAACACTTCCACACTGCCTGTGCCTTGCTATGGCCTTTTCGAACACATTCTATCCGTCTTGGAACGACAGATAGAGCACTTCTTCATGTCTTACAGCAGTTTTACAGCGAAGCTGTATGCTATATATGGCTAAGGCATTGGGTTACCTGTTTGTCCTTGTGCAGAGAGGGAAAGCGCTCTATGGGCCGATCCCATAGGTAGTGCAAAACCATGTGAGGGGCAGAAAGCTTCAAGCATTCGGCCAACTGCAACAACTATGACGAAGACGACTACCACCACAACAACAGCAGCAGCAACAACAACAGCCAAAAACCCATAACAATAATAACAACATACCAGGAAACAATTAGTTCATCCAGCTCGTGCTAGAACAGGTGAAGTCCCACATCGCATTATAGTTATGACCGCAGTGACGCAAACACTGACGTCGTCACGTAATATTACGCTGTGATGTCTTCATGACGTCATCATGGCGTCTGTGTGATGACGGCGCCTCGTGGTCACATGACGCTGTTAGCTTGGACTTTGTAAGTTAACTTTTCCACACGGGGAAAGAGAAAACAATAAATAGTGTTTAGAAGAGTTCTATGGCTGCGATATTTCGATATATTGCCCCTGAAAAATTGGCTTCTCAGCAATACATGACTGTCTAGAAGCGAATCAGACTTACAGGAAAACGGTGTTATTTTCATTTTTGTAAGCTGGCTTTCACACATTGTGTGTTGCAGTGAAGCCTACTCACGAAGCCGAGAATACCGTCTCGTAAAGTGGGCTTGACGAGCAAACGTACCACGATGGCGGTTTCGTGGTAGATGGGTTGCGGTATACTGTGGACAGTAGTTAGAACGTTGATGGGCATGTTCACAACCTGTCCCTCTATACCAAACTAGTCTCCACCATATCACCTCTGTGTCGTCTGCTGAACAGCTTCGCCGGTCATCCACCTTCACGGAGTGGAACGGAATGACTCCCAATTTCTTTGGGAAACACCGGCGTCAGTGAGCGATTGTCGTCATTTTATGCGTCCTTCTTTGCGAGTGCACTACTCACTCTATCTCCCTCTTTTTTTTTTTTTTTTTGTTGTAGTCTACATCCGTTTACTAGGAAAGGAAATCGGACGCTCGCATGGTTGACCACCTTGCCTTTCTTCTTCTTACTCTTTCTTATTCTGTATCCACCGGGCATAAAATTACTGTGTTTGCTTTGGTGTATGTGGTGTAACTCTCAACACATAATATCTGAAGAAGTGCAGTAGAGATTTCACGTTTGAGGCAATTAGCACAACTTCAAAAGAAATATGGATAGATATTGGTGCCTGCCGCTCAAGTGGATAGATTTGTGTTATCGGTTTTCTAAGATGTTAATACAATTCCACATACTGCGATAATTCTAACGCACTCAATGGAGCATACTATTATTTAGCAGCCTCAATATGTGCTGTCTGTGTTTGTTGCATATCGATAGTTATTTGCGTAGGAGCGGCCATATAAGGGAAATCCCAGGTTGCCCCGGACAACTGGCGCCGCGCGAGTGAATAGGCGGAGAGGGGGGTTATACCTCCACGACGGCCGCCATGGACGGCCGAATGCGCACGCACGCAAACCGCGCAAAAGCCGGAGCGACAGCAATCCGCTTAGAGAGCCAACAAGATAACGCTCGGTCGCACACCGCTCCTCGACGGGCGAGATCCGTCAAGTCACGACAACTTGACGGCTGCTCTCGGAGGCTGGCCAAGCGATGCGACAAACGCCGGCCGACAAGCGCGCGCCGAAACGTGCTCGGAATACGGCATCGGCGGGCGACGTCGGCTGCGCGTCAGGAGTCGTCAGGGAATCGTGATCGCGCGAGGAGAGAAGAGCCGTCCCGGGGATCCCGGCGCGACGCCGCCGATCCTTGTCAATCCATCATGAACTCGCGCGGCGAGCCCGCGTTGCGTGGACAAGCCAGTCAGCTGCCCAGGTCCACTTTGTCACTGCCAGCGGTGCCCGCGGGGATTGGCCCGCGCGTTCCTCCGCTCCAGCGAAGGTTCCTCGGAAACCCGTTTCTGAAGTCTCGGCTCCGAGGAACTGGACGACGACATGTATCTCCCGGGCTCGCTTATTTTTCCCAGCCACTGGAGAGCGAAGCTCTGCTGGTCAAGCCGCGGCGCGGCGGTGTATGTAAAAGGTGCTGCTGCGCGCCGCTATTTGGGGTAAGCCGTGCAAGACAAGAGTTGCGAGACATGACGTCGAGGCCGACGCCATGTTTGGCCACCAATTATATTAGAAAAGAGTACGCGTGTCGAGCCAGTCTGGCTGCGGGTATCCACGCAAAGCGGATGACATGTCGTGGGTACGTTCGTCATCTCTGGAATTTTCATGCAAGTATGGTCTCGATAAGCGGCGCGATGCCCAAACAGGTTCCACCAAACAGCCAAAAGTAGGTAAATACTCTAAGTCACGTTTTCGTTTTTTTTTATTTATATCATTCATATACGTCTAATGAAAAGTACTCAAGGCACTGTTTCGAATAGTAGATGAAGATCCATAGGTTATATGGTCTGGTTAACAGGGCGTCCAATTATTTGTGCGGAGTCTTAGCAGAACATTTGCGATATAGATGCCTTGACCAACTGTATTCAATGTGCAACCATGAACTTCAGAGACGCAGGAGGCGGTTGATATCCGCGGCTCATCAAGATTATGTCATGGCTCAAACTCATGCGCTCACATCTACACAAAACGGGGCAGTTCTGACCCATTTCAAGACCACACACGCATATAAACGCGTCACACGAACAAACGTATGAACTTGTAGACTAATAGGGGGCAATATTTCGTGCAGTCCGGCCCATTCAAAACAGCGTCCAATTGGCCAAAATTAACACGAAGAGTTGAACCATATATTACATACCGCCTTGTTCTTCTGTTCTTTATTTTCTTTCTTTCTTTTCTTTCTCTCTCTCTCTCTTTTACTGTACGGAGTATTTAGAACTACGTGTGATAAGTAGCGTCATCGCAGTCATTGAGCTCGCTTACTCCGAGCGACGGGCATTACTTGTGCCAGAAGTCCAGGTATGCATAACTAGCGGACTAAAAATAATTCCCACATGTATGTATAGTGGCCCAAACTGATGCTCGCTGAATACAGGGACGGCAGAATTGTTCGGTTCTCGAACGTTCAGTCTTCGCTCACGCGAGTGGTCAAAGGCCAGCTGTTCGACGACGACAGCTGGTCATTGGCCATAGTGCGCGAGTCGTGGCTGGACGTTCGAAGACCGCACAAAGACCGAACGTGCACAAAATCCCACCTCAGGTTCATGCTCACAGCGCCGCATGCTCAACGCGAAAAATCAGTGACTAATTACTAGAGCTTACCACATTACTCCGAGGTATGGCGGTACACTGTAATGCTCCTTTTAGTCTGCGCAGATGTCGGCAAAGTAAACAGAATAAATAACTGGTCGCATGCGAACAGCTTCGAAGGCGAGCGAGAAAGAGTGGACAAACAGGAAAGAGCAAACCATACCGGCCGTGCGGCGGTGAGTTCCTAACCCGTTTGCGGCTCCCTGTGACGGAAGCCATCCATCAACACCGCGCTCTGATCCCGCGGCGGATCGAGGCAGGGCCCGATTCGGGCGCCTCACAAAGACTCTCGCATATCGCGCCTAGCTCTCCCGCCACGTCGGTGGAGGGTGGAAAGGGCTGTGGCCGAGCGTGACCCGCACTTTCCTTTGCCCACCCGTGTCTCCTTAACGCGCTGTATACGCGTAGCCGTCAATTGACGCATCAATCGTGGTGCATCAACCAAAAAAGGCGGACAACATTGTGCGCCGTCGTCAAAGGCGCCGACAACGCGAATTCACGCTGTACACCGCGCCCTTTGTAAAAGAGCGTCACTGGGCCGAGCTGCAGCGAGCGCGCGCGCACGAATACGCACGAGACGCGTCCGCCACGCTGCAGCGAAGAGTTGCGGCCGGCCGCGCACACACGTCGGCACACCGCGCTGTCCCAGCGTCGGAACACGAGCAAGAGAGAGACGCTCGCTGATATTGCCGGAAGCGGGTCATCCGATCAACGAGTCTGCATGGCGAAAATTGCACCTCGCCGAGGAGGTGGGATCTCATTCAGTACGCGCTTCAGCATAGTCGCCGCATTTTTTTTTTTTTTTTTTTGAGGCGCATCTGCAAACAGTTTCATTCAAGAGAGCGGCCTGTATACGCTGGCGTGGCCTTGCGCGTAGTTCTGTTGTGCCGTTGCCAGTTATTTGCTCTACGATCACGAAGTGCATGCGGTGGCGTGTACAGTCATGCTCGAGCGGGCGAGCCGGAACTGCCCTTCTTGCTTCGGCGGCCTTTTGTGAGGATGGCGGGTTTCCTAAGCCTTCGAAAACGGGCGGCTCGTTTTATTTTCTGGATACGGCTCGTATGTGCGGCGCCAAGTAATTCCGCGAATGCACAGCGCTCACGCACTGAGTCGAGGAGTTTCGCGCGTGGGATGGCGTTGAAGGTCCGTCATCCATCGCGCTGAACGCACTCGTGCTCAGCGGCAGACGTTTCGCCGGCTGACGAGTTTCCTCTCGATTATTCCGACCTCCCTGTCTGCGAACACGCAGTGTAGAGCTCGGTAGCCCTTGCGACTATACAGATGACGTACGACTGACTGCCTTGACACCCGAGTGATTTGTGAGAACTGGCGGTACAATGACAACTGAAGAGACAGACGAAAAACTATGCACACTGAGAGAGAGAAAGGAAGGTACGGACGAGAATAAGCTCAGCTCTTTACATGTTATTGCATACACGCATTCCAATCGACTTACTCTGTAACAAGGGAATGATATTAAAAGCTGCGAGTGCGCTACGATATAGGTTGCTTCTTTGAAGATGTAGCTGCAACAAAGGAAAATTAAACGGATGAGAAGAAAAGGTGGCACATTCAACGGTAACGAAGTGGTCCTGGGTCTAGTTTATACCTCTGGTCTGTTAGGATCCGAGATTCACGTCTATTGCCGCACAGCTTTGACAGCCAGACAACGAACTTCAGGAAATATATAGGCGTGAATTGCTTACATACCAGCTGCAGCAACCACTTTTATTGGGATATAAACCGATTGTTTATTCGGAGAGTTGCCCTATATACAGGACTAATTAAAAAAAAGGGGGGCTGGAGGCGAACCTAAGCAGCAGTCTATTGCTCGAGCAGCATATTGCTCGAGCGAACCTAAGCAGTAGTCAGCCCTTTGGATTACGTTAAAATGGGGAAAAGGCAGAAAGAATGTGTAAATAAATAAATAAATAAATCCTAAGAGTAGAAGACAGGGAGAGAATCTGAATCTCGTAATGCGCCAGACAAGCGACTTCCTTGAGAGGTTTTTTTAATACCCGGCCCTACGCCCCGGCAAAGTTAAACCTCGTAAGGACACGCTGGGTCGTAACTGGAAACGTTGGTTCACGCGCGTTGAGATTTTGAACCTCGCAAGATTGTCTGTCTGTCTGTCTGTCTGTCTGTCTGTCTGTCTGTCTGTCTGTCTGTTTAGTGTCACTACTTTCTTAGTTTAGAGTGGCGTGCCGAGCACTGCTGCATACCTTGACAACTCTTTCGATCTTTACGTAAAATGTACGAATTTGGACCAATGTTAAGGTTTTCCGAGTTTCGGGGCACAATACTGACGGAAAATTGGATCTGGTTCCGAAAAAAGTGCTGCATCCAACCCCCACCTCGCTCCCCCAAGAGAGAGAAAAGGAAACCATTATCGCTTTGCCTCTGTACACCACTGTCATGCAGTGAACCATATTGGGTTAGGCCGGAGTATTTTGTATATTCATTACATGTGCGGCAAAATTACGAGTACCAACTTCACTGAAAATTATTCGGAGCTGCCTATGACGCTGCTGCTACCCAGGGAGACTATAAATAAACGCACACCCAGGTTTTCTTTCGTCACCGTTCTGCCGCCACCTCCCACTCGTCGCAAGTGTACGAATTTGAATGTCTTCAGGGGGGCAACTACGAAAGCAGGAAATAGGAACAATGTCCCAAAATCGAGTGAAAGTAGGAACAGTGTTCCTACTTTCACATGATTTTGTCACGACTTCGACGTTATCTGTCCCTAGGATTCTAAGATGTACGCTCTACGATCGTTATGAATATGCGCTTTTTCACCACCCTTGTTCCCACAAAGCAGAGAATGTTCTGGTGTAAGCGTGTTGCTTTTTGAATAATAATAATAATAATAATAATAATAATAATAATAATAATAATAATAATAATAATAATAATAATAATAATAATCGTATGCATGATAACCAACTCACCCACCTCTGAAATATCTTCAAATTCCTTCCGCTTCCGAGCGTTAAGTGGGCTTCTGAAAAAGCCTAGTTAAAAGTAAAATGAGTTTCATGATGTTCAATATACTCACCTGCTTGTGTTTCACAAATAACGTGGAATCAACGGCATTAAGTAGGTAGGGTTGAATGAGGCCTAGGAGGTATGCTGCAAGCAGCGCATTTCCTGCTACTCCATTTTTCTCATATGCAAGAAACAAATTTTGCGCGTTACTTTATTGACATCTCCTTGATCAACTGCCTTTAGAATGGTCGCTAGAGTGAGTGAGTGAGTGAGTGAGTGAGTGAGTGAGTGAGTGAGTGAGTGATTCGATCTACCGACGGATCGATCGGTTATTAATGAATGCGAATAAAAGGGGTGATCTTAAACACGCGAGGGATACAGCCGGCCTGCAAGCTTTATCTACGCGGCACAGGTTGCGAGTGGAGGAACAGAGCAAGAGCACAGCATCCCCGCGGAACCAACATGCTTAGGCCAGGCGAAAGTCTGTTCCCTACGGCCTGTGCATCAGATACGTGGTCTGACAACCACGCGGGCAGGATGAGTGCCCCTATGAATTCCACAGCTTCGCTCGTGGAAGCGCCGTTTCTAGGGAACACGCTCGCTGCGGGCGCTCACCTCGAAAGCGCCGTTCGGCGCACCGCTCCCGAGGTCTAATTAACAGCGACACCTGGTAAAACTCAGTGTAACTCAGTTAACAGTGCCGACGACGCCGCAAGATTTATCGAAGGCACGCCGAGAGCACGACACGCCTCCGGCGAACGGGTTTACCGGATATCAGCTAACAAATGGGCAGTCAAGGGGCGCCATCGTTTCGCCCATCTCTCAGAGTTCCTCGCCGAGGGTCCGCGCTCGATGAGCGGCGTCGGTTAGTGCCTCGCTCTGGAGACGCGCCTCCGATGGAGCGCGTCGTACAGGCCTCTGGCGATTGCACCTCGCTGACAGTGGCCGATCTGTGCGCTGAACCACCGCCCACATTTCGGAGCATTTTGGGACAACTTGCGCCTAACTGAACGGAGAAGCCCCTCGAAACTCGAGTTTTTCGGAGACGCACGTAGGAATTCCCCGTTTGGCTGTCTATAGGTATCCTCTATACGACGCGCAGTGCGGGTAGAGTGCACGGACATGTGCAATATATCATTCGGAGAGGAGAATCTCGCCTACTGCATGACCGGTATACTTACACGGAATCCAACTTGGCCCAGGCGTTATTACGCACGCTGAGGCCTCGTTTTTCTACAGTGTTTGTTTCACGTATTCCATATCTCTGTGTAAACACGTGTCCACGCGTGTGCGTATTTATGCGTGTTGCTGTGCGCAGGTATTATATATATATATATATATATATATATATATATATATATATATATATATATATATATATATATATATATATATATATATTCATGTTTCCCCGCCTATGTGTTGGTAATGCGTATGCGTTGCGTGTCTGCGCGTGCCTCTAAAACTGGTGCAATGGTTGCCGAGAAAAGAAATTGCATATATCTAGATAGGAGCACCTGGACCTGACCTCCTTCGTGCCAACTTAATTTTATGTGTATTGATTTTCTACCAAATGTATTTCCTAATCTTACCAAACATAGACTCCTCTCTAACTTCTCTGCCTGATTACCTGCAAAACATCATCGGTTCCTGTGCCGTCATTACTTCTTCCTTGCGTTCACCTCGAGGTGTCTCATGGAGACACGCAAAATATTTCAAAGACCGAGCATCGTCGGAAGCGTTCACACGAATATAGCGAGCCTCTAAGTCTCCCAGGCTCAGAGAAGCTTCGTTTACATCGATTCTCACAGTGAGTTTGGCATGCATTATAGCTTCATCAATATTATAGTTTCTTTCCGAACACCGTTACAATCAATGGAATGAGAGCCATGACGAGGTACACGGTCTCAGAAGGTGGACTCGAAAAAAATCGAAAGCCAAGTGGCGATAAACTTGTCATGCCATCGCCGAGATTGCTCCCGGCCCGCCTTTTGCCGGTCCTCGCTGTGGTAGGGACGCAATTAGGAGGGCAGGGAGGGAGGAAGACGCAAGAAGCAAAAGGAGAGCGCAGGCAAATTTCCGCGTGGATTAGCGCCGGCGGCCGGGAGTCCATTCTGAACGTCGGCCACAGGAGCCAGTTGGGCGTGCAGGGCCCAGATCTGACAGAGCAATTTGCATCCACCGAGCGGATCACTCGTTGGGCGCACCTCTGTAGCGGGAGTCGCGGCGGAAGGCCGTGAAAAGAGCAAGCTGCTGTTTACGCTTGCTCAGACTTCCTGCAATATTTGGCTTGGCCGGCGCCCTGCCGGCCGCTCGCTTTCCTTTCGCCAGCAGCCTCTTCTGTTGGCACGACGACGACCCAGTGACGTCTCTGCTCGCGTGTCCGCTGGGTGGCGCCGCTTCTTTTCTCGAGAGCGCGCCCGGGCTTCTTGACAGACTGGCGGGGGATCGCAATCCGTCAATGACAGCGAGAGGCACTCGGCGCCAGCGTCTCGGGTTTTTAACGGCCCGTGCGCGCGTGCTCCGTGTGCATCTCGCCGACCCTCGCCTGCGCGGATCCCTCTCTCAGCCGTACGAGGGGGCGGCAGCTATTTCTAGAGATGGACACCGGTGCTAAGGGCGCTAATTAGGAGCACGCCTCACGCGTGTCCCACGCTTGAGACCCGGTGGGCAAATGTGAACAGTGTTTAAACACACAGCGCCGGTGGCAGGAAGCGCCGGAAAGAACACAAAGAAGTGGTAAAGCGAATGAGTACGAACAACGGCGAATTTATTATTAGCACTGAAGGACACGTGGTTGAATGGTCATTTGAAGAGCGACCTACCATGGTGATTTCTGCAGGGCGTGCAATCCTTGCTCTATAATCTGTCAGCAGCGTGGATTCGCTATGCAAACAGCATGTTAGCCAGGGCTTGTTTACACAAAACATCTCGCACTAGAACCGTTCGCAAGAGAAAACTTTAGCCAGGGGCAATAAAGAACAACTCACTAACGAAGCTTTCGGCCAGTGATAAAATAACCTTTGCGAATTCATCACATTTTCTTTCTTTGTTCTTTCATTTTCGTATTGCGATATAGTTTTACTTGGCCTATCGTAAGAAAACGCACGTATGTAGCGCGCTACGCAGGCTAATTGATGCTGACTGGAGAAAATGCCGGAAGCGTCTAGTCGCTCAGTTCAGGTTCTGTAGGCTTTTGGTGGCACTGTAGCCATTGGTTGACGGCCTCCAGCAGACTTCTGATTTATTCTGCGTGCACTTCCGGGTGGCCGCCAAGGTTAGCCTCGCTTGCCTCGCGAAGCGGGCAGAGAGAGACGTAATAATCGCTACGATATAACAACTTGAATGGTTAGGTCGTACGCGGCCGCCGTACACGGTGTGTATTGATGGGGTGTTCCTCGTCTTCCGACGGCGGCCATTATGAGCGGACAAAGTACTTTCCTCGTACTTCGCTCATGAGAGCCGACTCCGTTAGAGATCCGTTTACTGCGTTCCCAGCGCCCGATATTTCCTCTCTCGACAGGCACACTAACAAGCATTTGTAGCAGACCTCTTACACCAAGAATGCTGATGGCCGGCAGTATGTTTGGCGCTCGGACGACTTGTAACATCGTTCCCGTTTCTTAAATGAAACGCATACTGAGCTTTGAAAAGTGCCCCTCTTCTGAAGCTAATAAGCAGTCATTAGTTGTTCATCTGTTTATGTCATTTTTGTTCCCTCCGGCGGCGCAAATCGGTTTGAATGAACCATTCTACTGCTATCAGTGCTAACGCTCAAAGTGAAGTGCAGTGGACGACATGCACTACAACCCTACAATGGTGCATTGCATTTAGTATGCATATTAGTTTCCCGCCATTCACTATAATTTACATGTGCCATACGACACGCTCGATTAGATGCTCATATCTGTACCAGCATAAGGGTGTCCGAATGTACGCAATAAATTTTGCCCCACACTTAAGGGTGCTGCTTGGCCTCAGCGCCTTTATAATTAAGCAACAACTTCGAATTGTTGATGGAAAGAGGAGCCTTTCGGTTCCTCGAGCTTTCAGGTGATCTTCGCGCCAATGACGACATTTCTGGCGGTATTCTGACGACATATGAAAAAATACGTCAATGTGATACACTCCCCATTCTAAACTATTCAAACATCGCAGAGCTAATTTGTACTTATCACAACACCTAGAAAATAATTGCTCTAATTTTACAGTCTGTTGAGCAGATATGTGGAGCTGAGTGAACGGATTATCCTGGCTCGAGTACCCATGGTTGTACTATATGCTGTAGATGATACCCTGTCGAATAAGCTTAAAAGTAACTCTTATGTACATATATCAATGCTCGAAGAAGTAAGAAGGAATTAGGACAAGAAAAAAGGAAAACAAATTGTGCAAAACCAAATCGGGTTACTGTTTGGCACATGCGAGATCACATGGATCCTGACACATTACAACAAACGCTTTTCTTTCTCTCTCTTTAAATAGAAGGAGAGAGGGAGAGAGAGACCTTTCTCCATCCCCCAGTGTAGGGTAACAAACCGGACTCCTGACTGGTTAACATCTCTGCCTTCCCTTCCTTATTTCTCTCTCTATCTCTTCTCTCTATTTTGTCATTTCCCCGTCATTCCCCATTCTTGTGACGGCAAGACTTGGACATGAATGCTGAAACATGCCACGTACCTGAAAAATCACAAATGCATACAAAATTGGTAGACAACTCAGTCGGTGAATTGAGGCTGCACGAAGACAGTGTTTCTCCTATGACGAAGATAGACAACACTAGTGGACATTTTCCAACAATAAGCCAACATTAACAATTATTTAGCCATATGTAGCCGATGCTAGATAGCAATAACCAACTTTCGTCGCTCTTTAGCCAACGTTATTAAAAAATAGCCGACTTTGGCCATCGTATAGCCAACAATAGCAAACATTAGCCGGTGATAACCAATGCCCACGCAGTGTGCGAGTAAAGAGAGAGGTTGTCACAAAAAAGCGCCCACTTTGTCCAACAACACGGCATCGAGTGAGAGACGACACGCCGAAAGCAACACAGCAAAGAAAAGAAAAATCACAGCATATCCACGGGGTGAATGATGATGAGTGGGCGAAGCTCCGGAGGGAATCATCGGTAAACCGTGAATCTTTCGCGTAAATCGCCCAGTCGATCATCATGTAAAGGCGTGAGAAACACTGTATTCGTACGCTGGGATCTCGCGTTTAAGGGGGATATGCTGTGCTAGAGCCAGGCCTGCGCGGAACTGCAGGACAGTGACAGCGTAAGCAGGAGGAGCTACTTTCTTAGAGGTCACTTTAAACGCTTGAGGAAACTAGTGCAAGTAGAAGTGGTAGGTATCTCAGGCGCCATAACTTATCATTTTGCCAAGTAGGGAAGTACCCACTACGCCATAATTACCAGTGCCTCCGTAATGGGTTCAAAGCTACAAAGCACGCAGCTCTGTGTTCTTTCAAATGATGCCTCGACCTCGTTATACAATCCATTTTCGCGTCGTGTAGCGGTGTATTACTGTTTTTCAACGTAACATTACGTTTGTTAATGCGATTCCGCGGGAGACATTACACCTGTTTAGGTCTTTTAGCGATAGTTTTTCAACCACAGGCGTAGCTCAGTAAACGCAATTGGCATACAGATCGCAAGAAAGGGTCCTGATTGTCCCTTAAAAATAAAAAAACGACCAATTAGCTGCTTAATGAACAAATGAGCCAAGCCAAGGCCACCGTTGCGAACGCTCCGAAAGAGGTTCGTTCTGCTTGTGCGCTCCCATGATGATCCCCATATGAAAACGGCAAATACACGATGCAGCTTTTGTATATTCAAACGTGAGCAATGCAATACTTGCAGTACGTACCACAGCTTGCTTACAAGAAAAATATTGCAAGCCGTAGCACGCCCAAAAATTGATAAGTCCCAACCCTTCCACCTTCCCACTTGACTTCGTAATTCTGCACTTTGGATCCTCCAATACGGGTCAGTGTCAGTGTAGTACTGAAGGGGTACTCCCAAGTACTTCACTGGTGTTGATGATCATTTGATATTCAACAGTTTGCTCGGCGTTAAATCCCATTGCCCATGCCACAATCCTTGACATTTCTCCCAGTTGACAGCACTGCCACTGAGGAGGCAGAAACGTTTCACTATTTTGACAGTTTCACATATACTCTCGAGGTTCGTAGCGAAAACAGCGATGTCGTCCGCATACGCTAGGACACGTACTTCGTACGAACTTAATTTGAAGCCAGTGATACCTGTAGAATTCAGAATACTGAGGCAGAAACATTCAATATATATTGCAAATAGAAGAGACGAAAGCGGGCACCCTTGGCGGACAGACTTTTGGACTTGAATACGATTACCAACTGATTTGTTAACGATAACTCGCGTTGTGCAGTTGTTGTAGGCCATGCGTACACCTTCAAGTATAACAGATCCCACGTTAACATGTTCTAAAACTGCCATTAGGACGTCATGTGGAACTTTATCAAAAGCTTTTTCCAGATCTAGTTGTAACATTGCCACTTGACTCTGCATGGCGTCACAGCATTCTAACACACTTCGTGCTGTGTGGATATTTGTTAAGATGGTCCTTCCTTTTATCCCACATGTTTGGTGTGGGCCTACTAACTCCTTGATAACGGTCTGCAGTCTGCTTGCTAGTGCTTTCATCAAAATCTTATAGTCCACGTTAGCTAGGCATATAGGACGATATGATATTACTTGACGCAGTTTGTCCTTGTCATCAGTTTTCGGTATTAATATTGTATGGGAAGACTTAAAGGAGGGAGGAAGAGCGCCTTGTTTATAAGCCTCATTAAATAGTACTGTTAGTGGGCATGCAAGACCGTTTTTGAAGATCTTGTAAAAGGAGGCGCATATACCATCTGGCCCCGGAGACTTGCCGAGGTTTAATTTGTCTATGGCACCTCTCACTTCGTCCTCTGAGATGGGTAATTCTAGAACATCTTTTGTTGCATCATCTAACCGTGGCATAAGGGGCAAGAACTCCCTTTTGAAGTTGTTAATGTCTACTACATTGTAAGAAAAAAGCCTGCAGTAGTGTTCATAAAACACTTGCTCGATTTCCGTCTTTTCTTTTGTAATCCTGCCATTGAATTCGATTTCTTCTATTTCGTTCCGAGTTGCGTGTCTCTTTTCCATGGCTATGGCACGTTTGGACGGTAATTCAAGGTTCATCATGTGTTCTGCTCTAGCCCTCACAAGGGCACCTCTATATCGTTCAGTGTTAATATGTTCGAGTTTCCTTTTTACCGCACAAATATCATCTTTGAAAGCACCGGGCGCTGCACTTTCCTCTAAAGCCATCCCTGAGTATATTATCTCCTCTGCGCATCTACCCGGAACCCTACGAGGTTACTACAAAGAAGTGGTCCTCTCATATCAACTCCTAGTGACTCGGTTTTCTTTAGATTACTTAAGCAGTGTATCACGTAGAAAATTATATAAAGATGTGGTAAGCACTATTTTCGCTGTTCCTGTATATCGCTCCTTGTGCTCTTCCGGCCCCGGTCAAGACGTCCTGAAACGTGTTAAAAGAATGATAGTACCACCGGGGCTTAAGACGTTCTTCTTCCAGTTACATACTGGTACCGTACTTGTCAAAACATGGATGGCGGAAAAGGGTTTATTTGTTCCGTGGGGTACAGACTGTTCTCTGTGTAACAAACCTGAAACAATCGAACATGTATTTATAGAATGTTGGGATGCAGTGTTCTTCTGGGATATACTCCAACGTACCCTCAAAAAAGACTTACCCATAAATGCCCGTGGAATAAGGTTCTTGCCAGTGGAAAACGATGTCGGTGTACCATTTGACACTCTTATGTTACTGGGCCTTCATGGCATATGGAAATCTAGAATTGCTGTACGTCATAATGATGTTGATGCAAAACCTGTTCGACAGTACTTCCATGAGGATGTGCTAACATTTTTAGAAGTGCATAAAGCCCTGGCATGTGTACCTGAATGGGTACCTCGTGTAGAATCTGTGTTGCACATGAAACCATTCTAATTTACCATGGTTATGCCATGGTGGGCCATCTGTAATATGTAGCGTTCCTTTATTGATGTGGATGTGAGTGTGGAGTACCGATCTCCACGTATTATGTAAGAATGTCGAATGGCGATAAAGAAAAAAAAAAAACAGGCGTAGCTCAGTGGTAGAACGCTCGACTGCCACGCCGAGAGCCTGGGTTCGAATCCAGGCAGAGGACACAACTTTCGGAATTTTTTTTTTTCATAAAAGTAGACGTGGCTACGTACATCACCAACAACGAACACCATGGGATGTACAGACCCACGCCCTAAGGAGCTTCGCCCCTAAAACAGCGCGCGCGGCAAGAACCTCAACGCACCCAAGGTCGTGCAACGGCTGGCCGAAGCATACAGGGCGCGATTCTAGTATGTTCTGACTCTGAGGAACCCTGGAATGCGGCATTGACTCACCCCATCCCAGCTTGTGAGCTTGCGAGGCAGTGGGAGAGAAAAGGAGGAAGCGGAGAGTACGCGCCGTAGGGAGCCTACTCCCTAACGCGCCGACGCTCCACGCGAAATGTGTGAGAGAAAGAGGTGCGTCCGAAAACGAGGAAGGTACCTTCTCTCAGCTTTGCGCGTGCTGAGATCACGTGATGCGCACCGAAACGTCTCGGATGCCGGCCGAAGACATTATAAAGAGCCGACCGCGGGCTTTCGTCAGCAGTCGCAGTCTGTGACACAGCGAAAGAAAGAAGTTGAACGACGCTGCTCCACGGACCAACAGACGAGCTCGGCCTGCAAGCTCCATGTCGACAAGACGCTTCGGGTGACTGGCGAATAGGATCGTTTTGTGTTTTATTCTCAATTCTAGTGCATGAGCTTGTCCGTTTGGTGTTTGTTGGTTCCGTGTTATGAAGTAGCCCATCTATGTTTAGTAGTTGAGTTAAGGCGACACCAACCACGAAAGTAAATCTCTCCAACCAGACAGATTTCTGTCAAATGTTCACCTTTAAAACCATCTATGTTTGTATTTTGAAGAGCCGTGTTTGTGCACGTTTCTGAACTGCCTGTTGAATGAGAATATGTTTGTTTTCTTTTGATCACCCTTGGCTCTGACTCGGTCTTTCAACCACTGCTGGCGTTCTGCTAGTGCACCAGAGGGACCTAAAACTTAATTGTCCAAGCTTTCGTGGCGTCATTTTCGGGAAACTGATATGTCAGTTCTCGTAATCCTTCCCGGCGATTACCTCCGGTGTCTCATAGCTCGGGATGGGTGACAGGGGTAAATGACATGCTGAAGGCAGTGAGTAAATATATCGGTACTCCAGCATACCAGTTCAGGGATTGGCAGGAAGTATATGCTATGTATGCTCTCATACAGAAATAATCATTATCACATGTTTGCATGGCGTTTCGCCCGGCCTAACAACAACATTCCTTCAAAAAGTAATACGCAATTAGTTTCCCTCGTTTAAATGAAACGTGTCCGTCAATCGTAAAAATCACTAGCCCTTCGCCTGTTGAGTAAATTGGGCAAGGCGAAGGTTGGCGTGCGCGTGCCTGACGTACTAATTTCCGTTTTTATTCTTTCTTTCTTTCTTTCTTTCTTTCTTTCTTTCTTTCTTTCTTTCTTTCTTTCTTTCTTTCTTTCTTCTTTCTTTCTTTCTTTCTTTCTTTCGTTCTTTCTTTCTTTCTTTCTTTCTTTCGTTCGTTCTTTCTCGGTGCTGCTTCATAATTTTGTTGTCGTTCGAAAGTTCTAGGCATGTTAGTAGAAAATCCAAGCACTTATATGGTTCAGATGTGCCCACATCTCGCAAGCGAGGGTGAATAGCCTAGTGGTTAAGATACTTACCTTTGGACAGTGGGGTCCCGAGTTCAAACCCCAGCACCGGTAACACATTCTTTCTGATCCAACTCGCCCTCTATTAGTGGCGGAACAAAACTAGAATAAGTTAGTTTCTTCCGCAACTTTATAGAGGGCAAGAGGGGTTCCTCTTTTCAGTGACTGCCACAACTACTACTACGCCTACACAGGCTAGACATTACAAGTTTCGCTTGAGAAAGAAACTAAGACAGCAGGACACGCACCACAACCGCGCGCGATAACTCTTCAATGCGCGCCTGCACATAATCCCACCGACATGTGGAACGTGTTGTGTCGAACGTTATGAGACGTTGTGTTAAAGGCAGATCACGTGAGCACGGAGAAATTTCGTCGGATCATGCATGGGACAACATTTTTGCATTCTAAAGAAAGACGATGGTTGTACGCACTGCTAGCATCGCTGCACGCGAAGCTCACGCCCTAAATAAATATGTGTCCGCCGTCGCTGTTTCTTTTGCAAGAGAAAAGGCAGCTTTACAGCCTCCACAACGATCTAGTTTTTCCCTAGGTTCTATAGGAGCGCCCAAACACGGGTCAGTTTTTCCTGCATGGAAGGCTCTTCGTGAAGAAATCTACAGTTGAAAGTCCCAGGCTATTCCCGGGCACTTGCTCCTTTATGTTTGTGCGTCTTTTCACTGGCTTTTGTACTTCTCCCCTGCTCTTGTGTGCGGTTGTTCTTAGACGAGTGCATCAAGAAGCCGCAACATGGACGCAGTTTTACTTAATCACAGGCGGTGTATCATTGTGCCCCATTTTGATATGTCACTTGCAGTCCGGCAGTGGCCTTAAATGTTTATGCGCCCACGTTTTAATGGGGACGCGCATCAAGTGGCGCCAAGTGCAGTCGTCGTAGCGTCGGCTGCAAAATCTCCAGGCGTTGACGCTGCGGGCGCTCGCGCGCCGTTACCGACGGCTGAACGATCCGAGCGATACTTGGTCAGCCGAGCACGTCCGAAAGACGTGCTGCTGCGGGACATCAATCCCCGTCTTAATGGGGAAGGGCACTGTAGAGAGCTCAAGCAACGGGCGCACGATGTGCGAACGGTACTACGCATGCGTGCCAGAACCACGCCTTCGCGCATTTTGCCCCCCTTTTGCGCCTTTCATTACTGCGAAAAGATAGAGAAAGAGAGAGAGAGAAAGTTAGTGAGCAAAAAGAAAAAAGAAAGAAGAAGAATGAAGGGATGTAAAAAGATTCAGCCCAAAAGGTGGAACTTTTGTTTCCTCTTCCACTCGCTTCTTTTTCGTCTTTCGAGCTCGACGGCTCGAGAGCGTTCTCTGCTCGACGGTTGACCAATTGTCGTCAGCAGCTCACAATGCCCTTTCAGCGTTCGTGTCTCCCTCGGCGCGTTCGCTCTAATAACGCAATGCAAAGCCTCTTTTGTCTCCGACTGCCGCCAGCAAACGTCATCAGCATCGCCGACTGCACTCGCTCGCCGACACTCGGTCGCTGCTGCTGCTGCTGCTGTTTTGTTGTTTGCGCAAGCGGGCGGCCGCGGGGACTCCGTCAACGGCTGCTCCTTGCGCTCGCGATGCGCGTCTTGGTCGCCTCGGAAGAAGAAGAAGAAGAACACGGGTTTGTTTTGTTGCCCCGGCAAATGTCTCTCTGAAATCAGAGTCATTGTTCTCAATCTCGGAGGTGGTTTCATTGTCTCCCGCGTCTCTTGCGGCACTTTCGCCCCGTTTTCTCCCTAGTGTCACCTCTTCTCCTCCGCCATACCAAGCCGTGGCCTGCGTCAACTCTGTCGCGCATGTACTACGCGAGCGCCTGTGCGCACCTCTCTACGCACGTGTGTATACGTGTGTTTGTATGTGTGTGCATGTATGCGCGTGTACTTCCTTACCTCGGCTTTCCTTCCTTCTTCACTTCCCTCCCCCGGAATACATCTCTCATGACTGCTGTAAATTTTTTTTTCAACCCTCAGCCACCCTCTCCCACACGCGCCTCGGTGTCGGCGGCTGCGACGGCTTTTGGTTAGGCGCCACAAAGCACAAAAAGGGGGTGTGCGAATAACAGCAAGAAGAGAGGGAGAGAGAAGAAAAAAAGGAAACCAAGGCAGAGCACCGAAAACAAAAGGCTGTAGCTAAAAGAGAAACAATTCCGTGATAAATTACGGGCGGCACCATTAAACGTGAATGCAGGGGTATAACTCCCTAACGACACTCTAGCATTCACTGTTTCTACGACTGTGAATCGAACAAAAGATACGGCAGGAATAAAAACGAAAGACAGAAAGAAAAGAAAAGACATGAAACACGGCAGAAAGGAGGGAGCGGACCAGCATGGGGGAGGGGCCAGTCGCGAAAAAAGGAAGGCGACGAGCGATGCAAAGATGATGAAACGGGACGCCAGGAAATGGGTACACGTGAGATGAATGAGCAAGAAGGAAATTAGTGAGTAGAGGGGACAACAACTCCGCTACGGAATAATGAAAACTGCGTAAAGAAAAAAAAAAGAAAGCGGGAGAGATGGAGCCGCTGGATGAGGGCGGTTGGGCAAGACTATTTGGAAAAAAAAAAAAAGAAAAGAAGAGAGCGAGAGAACAGAAATGGTGGTGGCCGCCGGCGCGTTGTTATAAGGCGATCCGCCTTTCCCTTTCGCGGCGGAAACCGAAATTTGAATACGACGAGACGTTCGTTCGAGGCGATGCTCACTTTCTTCTTTGGTTGCCGTTGATGCTGTTTTCTTTTTTTTTTCCGTATCTGCCCTTCTTCCTTTAAGCCACCTCCATCGCTCTCTCTCTCTCTCTCTCTCTCTCTCTCCTTTTTTTACGCTTTCTGTTTTTCCGGAGATCGCCATCGGTTTTGGGTTTTGTCCCGTGGAAACTGGTGGCTTTGTGCGCCGCTTGCAGAAAACAAAAGGTGGGAAACCGAAATTTCTTTTGTTTGGCCCGGACTGCGTGACGCGCCGGGAGAAAGACGAACTCTGGCGGAGACGAGTTACGGATACGCTCCGAATGAAGCCGAGCGAATTCAAAGCGACGAAATGTTTCTCGAATATAAATGATTCTCGGCGCGCGGCTTTTCATGCGGGGAAACGAAAACGACCCGGCCGCCGTTACAAAGGGAAGACCTGGCCGGCAGCAGCTAAAAGGGCGCCGCGTTCATTCCGAGTCAAAGTTCCGCTCGCCGAGTCTGCGGCGGCTTTCTTTGCCGCTCGCCTTCCCCTTTTGTCTCTGCCGCTGGTTTTCACCGCTACACTTAAGTACCACCCTACCCCCCCCCCCCCCCCCATTTCTAAACACACACACACACACACACACACACACACACACACACACACACACACACACACACACACACACACAGACGTGTTCTCTCTCTCTCTCTCATTTACGGTAAATGATGTTCGAGATTCATTGTTGAAACGTGTAGTAAAACAACGCAGTCATGCTAGTGCAGGAATGTCGATAATGTGCACGCGTTCTGCGCGCTGGCTCGCAAGTATGTCAAGTTGTTCTGACGCTTACGTACAACCGCGCTTGTCTGTCAAGCGAGGCGACGCAGCACGGCTGTGGCTGTCGTTGTATTGTGGCGCCTCGAGTCTCCCCTAAACCATTGTCCTGCGTTTGTTCTCGGCATAAAGAAGGGAACAGCTATTCTTACTCTCGAAGGTGGTCGCCCTCCTTCTCCCGTGCCCCCAAGTTCTGCGCGACCGCATACACTTTCTAAATGTTTAGTTCAACCACCGCATACACCAAGTGCTATTCATCTTGCCCTAAAGTACGCTGGGCCTCCACTTCTCTTGCGTCAAGTCTATATAGACTGTTTGGAGCACTGACTGGAGCTTCATTTGTAATGCCCTTAAATATTAGAAAACCCCATCGCTAAAGTGTGTTGGACGCATCGTGTTACGGGTTGCTGCTATAAATGGTGTCGTGTTGTAAGGTGCAATCAAGTTTTTATCTGGGTGTTGTGAAGGTAAGTATACTGAACACGACATGTGTAAAAAGCAAATTCGCACAACTGAAGTTTCACATTTTGGTCTCTTTCGGACAGTTCGCAACGTGCTGGCGAACATTCACATCTGTTGAATAGGTACATATGGGATAACAAGCACCATATACATATAGGTTTGCCTCGTGGAACTTCTAGTGCACTTATTCGTTGGCTTTGTAGGCAAGGCCCTGGATCTCCACAGTCGGCCATTTATCCTCCTCGTTGCGAGATGGAAACTGTACTTGTTTGCTAGTTTAATTAAAGACGTAGTTGGTGTTTTGATAGTTAATGCAACAAAGTTTCAAGTGTGCAAAAAAACGCCGTGACCGTGAACGCCTTCAAGACAAACGGATGCGCATCAACTGCGTATGCAGGGATACATTTCATCCATGGATACTATATCATAAGCTTGTGCCTGATCAATTTTCCACCCGCTTTTTCAATTATGGAGTGTACAATATTAAAGTTATTACGGTGTTTGCTTGCTTTATTGTCATATCGCCCAATATTGTCCAGAAAAAAAAAAAACCGTCGTGGCACTATAGAACACCACGGGAAAAGACCGTCTTGTTCTTCAGCATGGGCTTTAATGTAAATGCCGGCAATAACCTAAGTAGATACAATGAGTAAATATATCACGCTTACCCAATCGGTGCTGTCACATCAGAATGAAACGCGTACACGAGTACCGCATTTTCCTCTTCTGCGTTTATCCAGCGCACGTGTCACGTACGGAAGTGATTCATTTCCAGGCGATTAATTTTTGGGGCACACGTGACATTCCGAGCCTGCAGATTCGTCACCATCAGAAGCAATCTCAAGTAATTAAGCGTAAGAGGTGTTCTGCGTTGTCATTCACATTCTCTTCTTATTACGACTTAATGGCGCTGTACCGACACTGTAGCGTCAGTGTGTGAGTGCGGCATTGGAAGGTCCCTAAATTCACAAGAGGTAAAACGTTGTTGTACTATCTTGAGATTTTAGTCCCGTAAATAGATATCGAACAAAACGACATCGTCGTCAGGTCTATCGTAGTGCAAGTCTTCCCGGCACGCTGAACCAGAAGACGCCCCGAAGAAGACGCCCCTGCATGAGTACATTTTATCGCCGTTTTGAGTGGATTTCAGAAATGACGCATGCCCAGACCGGCGACCATCGCCTGCGTTATGTGACGCGTTCGAAGATGTTGCCTTTCACTCGGGCATGCAGCTCTCTATGTGTGTGATAAACCGACAACGTAAATTAAATCTAGATAGTATAAATTAAACTTTCTTCGACATTTAAATATAACAGATAATTGTTAGGAATTGCATAAGAAGGATAGCAGAAAAGCAGTCAGGAGAATGGTGTGATCACAAAACCAGAGCTCATTTACGCATGCCTATGAATATCCACGTTTGGTCACACTTTACGGGAAGTGAATCTGACGTACGGTGAATGGAAATGCTGGTGGTCTGATGTTCTACTCGACAACAACACTGCACTGCTGGAAAAGATGAAAGGACGAAAAAGGATTATATATTTATCCTTAGTCTTCCGCGTACTATATGACCGCATTTAAAAGTTACACATAACATTAGAAGAGGCGAAACGCATGCCGCGATGGCCCCGTGGCTATGGTGTGCCGTTGCCGTGCATGGTGCGATGCCCACCTGCGGGCGCCCGTGTCTTTAACAGCGGAGCTGTTGTGGGGACAGCAATGTCTGAATAATTAAGCAAGGAATCGAAAAAAAATCGCTTAAATATATATAACAAAAATTGATGACCCGACAGCATCATTGCAAACCCCATAACATTACACATGTCTGCCGACAGGTAAGTACATAAGGAATATGAATAGTGATAATACATAATCATGAAGGTAATTAAATTATGATAATGAGCATGACAAAATGGAAAAATGGGTCGAATAACCCCGAATATCGAAGAATGGAGAATTGATGATCATAACTGGTACGAACGAGGTTGTGATGGCGCCTCATAAAAATGACCGTGACCCGCCTAATCATGTGCAATTCAGTGACTCGCGAATGACACTTACTCGCGGCTAATCATAGATGTATCACTAACAAGCACAAGTAATGAAGGAACTAAGCCGAAGTTGTCCATCTATAAGCAAAAGAAAGGCGACCACGATGCCGGTTCAGCGCTCTGTCGCAGTGACAAATGCAGCGACAATGGCGGTGAGTTGGTCGTTGACGGAAGATAAAGGTACATCTACACCTTGGGCCGATTGGCAAATGCAGTTTCCACAGTCGTTTTTCCCCGAAGAAGAAATAAAGAGTGCTTTGGTCTTCCTGACCACTCCTTCCATTTTTACGTCCAAATCTTCGACTTTTACTTGGATGCCCGATATATAATTGTTCGAGCGAAATGTACTGAAGTTAGGCCCGTCGTAGCTCGCAAAGGGCACCCGCCCCCCAACCACATCGCCATATTGGCCATATCCTGCACGATCTCATGCTGTCGTATTCCCCTCCTCAGTTTCTTAATCTTTTATAAGTGGTAACTACTAGTGTAAGGACGCTATCGGTGTTACAATATGTCAATGCGAGGAATATAATTGACTGATGGAACGTTCCATATTATCACTCAGGCTTTCTTTTTTCTTGCATATTATTCCTTATTTTTCCGAACAAGGGATTAAATTAAGCCAAATAATGTGAGGAAACAGTTTCAAGCATTTTAAACACAAATATGCCATAGTGACATACATCTTGGAGGCCATATTGAAAAAAGAAAAGAAAAAGCTACAAGCGGGAGCCAGAGCACCCTTTGCTATGCACTCATCCGAGACATACCTTTCCTTTTAATAGCGTTTGTACGATGTTTTCAGGGAGAGGGGATTAATCCAGTTTGTTCATGCTGCCGTAGGTATTAGTCATTTCGTATTTGCACAAGTCGAACAGGGCTTTCAAAACAAGTACACCCATGCAGGCATACACAAATTTTCTTTTCTTTATACCGCGAGCTTATCTCGTATTGGGCGCGAGCTATATATACAGTATATACGTATATATCTGGCCCATCTCGAGTTGAGGGCCATCTCATCTAGGCCGTGTGCCCGACTTCTTTCAGCAGCGCGCACGTGTTTCCGGTAACCCTTGCTCGAAACAGCCCTGACGATTCGCGCACGGTAGAGTCAGGCACACACGCGCTGCCATGCCTGATTTCCGAGATGAATCACGCAATATCGTATGCAGCTCATGAATGGCCGTACTCGACGACCGTGCTAGATCGTATACCCGCTCCCTTCTCGCTAGCTCTTTGCAACAGCCCAGACGAGGAGGTGCATCGGCCGTCTGATAAGTGAGCGAGGTCTCGCGAGAGCGCCGGAAGAGGCGCGACATTTTATGCGTCTCAAGCGGCGGCGAGGTCCGGCTGCCAAGAATGTGCGGTTGTTCTTGTCCGATAGGCATCTGCCTGAGAGGGGCTCCCACGAGAAACTCGGACGCCGTCGTCCCGTGGCTGCCGCATCGGAGACGGACGGACGTCGGGTTGTAATGAAGGTCGCCGGACGCCGCGGGGCCGTCTTGCTCGACGGATCGCCGCGCCGTCCCGTGTCGCTCACAACCGGCGCAGAAGAAGCGCCTGGTGCGACGAGTTCTCACAGGAAAGCTGACGTAATTGCGGCTCGCGCTGTTTCCGGGAGATCTGTTATCCTTCCGCTCCCCTTGAGTGCGTGTGGTCGTGCCTCGCATGCTCGTTTGATATGCAACCGCCCGATGTCGCGCATGCGTCGCACGCACTAACCCCCACTGCCGTTGCTGCGGTGCCGTGCCACGCCTGTGCCGTATAGAAGATCGTCCTTCCTCACGACGCCTCACATTATTTGGCACTTCGACTTAGAGCGTGTCTCATGCGGTAACAAAATGGAGCAATTATTTTTCTTTTCCTCGCTTTTCTTTTCCATCTCTCCAAGTAGTACCTTCGCACGAAACGGAGTTGAATGCATAGCTGGACAACAGTCACTGGCAACTCGCTGACTTCATTTTTGTGTCTAATGTTCAAGCAAGCGCATGTGGCACTTTCATCGAGTCGCTGAAAAGTACAGTCACGTGCAAAAGTTCGCATACCATGGCACAAGTGAAATTTTTGAATTACATCTCTGCAGAGAGAAGTCGTCCATCAATCCGGCGAAGCTTAGCTTCTAACTCGCTCCACTGAGTTGCGTAGGACGCGCAAAGGCAAAGCACATGAGTGATTGTTTCTCCGCTGTCGCAAAAACTACATGTCGGACTGTTCGCCATTCGTATGAGGAACGAGTACAGGCATTTGTATATGCCACGCCCAGCGACATGCGCGCAGTAATGTCTCTTCGCGACGAGCGCGTCCCCGTGGCAATCGAAGTTGCAGGTTTGGGTCCAAGGTATGCAAACGGGAGTTGGAGAAATCTATGTTGAATTCCAATGGCAGATCCAGATCAAGCTTTTCTGCTCTGTACGGAGCAGTTACATTCCAATGGCAGATTGGGAGCAGCCGCGGATTCCGGATCGCTCCGTGGAGCAACAATTCTTGCTCTGTCTAAATCGGCGGATTTGGCCGGTAGTCCGCGTGACGTCATTTATGCGCCCGCTTCAGGCCGGCTCTCTTCCCGTTACGGCCGGCTGTTTAACAGTTTAACAGTCGTGTGCCGCCATGGACGACAGGAAAAGCCCTTCCCGCAGTGCGCTCATGCTGTTTTTGCTAGAGTTTGGAGTCGGACAGCACTAGTGCCGAATCCAGTGAGGATTCTTCGGACACAGACAGCGAGTGTGAGGCTGCTGTGTGCAAACGCGCATTCGACATGGTTTTCCGCCTGCCTGCTAAGAGGCCTAATGTGATTGGCTTCGTCGAAGACGTCGTTCGGCGATATTCGGGCGATGAGGTACGGCACAACTCTGGTGCCTATAGCGTGGAAAAAAAGAATTTATCTGAAATACTGTTTTCCTCTAGTTTCGTAGGCACTTCCGTTTGTCGCGGCGTGTAGCAGAGCAACTACAGTAAACCCTCGCTATAACGAAGTCAACGGGACGGCAAAAAATCACAGCATATCCACGGGGTGAATGATTATGAGTGGGCGAAGCTCCGGAGGGAATCATCGGTAAACCGTGAATCTTCCGTGTAATTCGCCCAGTCGATCATCATGTAAAGGCGTGAGAAACACTGTATTCGAACGCTGGGATCTCGCGTTTAAGGGGACGCTAGCACAAACGCGTTAGAAACGTGCAGTACACTCTAGTAAGGGGGAGAGGCCACAGCGTCTTTCGCAGCCGCCACACATGCCGGAACGCGCACCGCGTTTGCCGACGCCATCACATGACTGCTGAGAGAGTATAAGGCGGAGAGGCCATGCGTCTTACACCAGCTTCTTACACGGGCCGTAACGCGCTAGCACAAACGCGTTAGAAACGGGCAGTCTTTCGTTAATGTCGGGTATTTAGTGTCATCGTGGTGCATGTGTCCATGTTCGCTTCGTGGCGTAGTGGCTAGCGCCGCGCGTTCAGAAATGAGGGGTCCCTGGTTCGATTCCCCGCTTCGGACACAACTTTCGGAATTTTTTTTTCCATAAAAGTAGACGTGGCTACCTACTACTACTACGACGACGAAAGGGCGCCTTTCGCTTTCTCTCTCTCTGTCTCTCTGTCTCTCACACAAGACAGCAGATGGAAGAGTGAGAGCTCGCGCGCCGGGAGGCACGCGCCGAGGGCGAGCGCGTGCCTACCGGGAGATACTGCCGGTTACGCCTGATGCCTTACGCGGGACAAGGTTAGACTAAGAGGAGCTTCGCCCCTAAAAAATTCGACATAAGCGGTAATTCGATATACGCGACTGCCCCATAAGAGCTCAGCAAGTACAGCTAAATTAGCCATGACAACTTCGCAGAAGTGGTATTCAGTGAAACAAACTTTTACTCACACACAAAAAGTCAGTCAGCTGGCTTTGTCGGGTGCTTCGGCTGGGCGCGAAGAGTGCCTGCTCCGGTTTGTTCAGGCAAATTATGAGATCATGGTCGCAGCCCGCGCACTCCACTGTATTTCGCAACAGACCCGGAGGCACCCCTGCGTTTGTGCCACTGTTGGTAATTTCGCGAGGCTGTTCGTCTAGCGGCTCATCTTCCTCATCGGGGCCGCCAAGCAAGTCGATTATTTCGGCTGGGGCAACGACGGGTACATCTGCGTCAGCCATCGCGAACGATTCGAAGTTGCCTTCCATATCTTCGCCAACTATGCTGTTCACAGCTTCGTAGAGATCGTGGCAGTCCTCGCAGTCATGATCAGCGTCTTCTGCGTGCGACCGGGAAAATCCGTCATGTGCAAAGCAGTTTGCACCCGCCGTGAATACGCATCCGCAACTTGTTACTTCGCTCTAAGCGGAGCAAGCTATCGACATGCTTCGAGTAATCCGGTCTAAAATACACGCATTTGGGTCGGGACTGCGTGACACTACGATAAAAGCGATAATTCGAATAAAGCGACTTCGTTATAACGAGGGTTTACTGTAGTTGCGAGATTTGCTGCTTCACGTACGTGCCCGTCAAGCAGCCACGGTGGAGTGCCCGCAAAGTGTGCAGAAACTCATGTGCTGACTTTCATCTGGTTCCAGGCAAGAGCACCAGAACGTGCAGCGCTCGCGCAAATACCGGAAGAAACAAAGCGCACGGAATGCTGGGATCATCCGGGTCCCCGCTACGCTAGCGCCCTCTCGTACTAAGTGCTCCCGCGGGAGCGAATGCACTCCAATGTCAGATTTGACGAGAGCGATCTTGCTCGGAGCGGCGCGCTCTGTTCGCGATCCGGCTGAGCGCTCGCGATCTGCCATTGGAATTCAACACTAGTGGGTGCCAACATGTAAGCGTGGTGTTGACTGGAGTTGCCGGGTCCTTGGTACTTGGCATACGCGCTCCTGCATGCTCAAGGCTACAAAGACACTACTGTACTCCCTCAAGTCGACGGGACTTCACTAATGCTTGTGAAAGACAATCCCGTGCAGTGCTTTAGCGCTCTGTGCATGCCTTCTCACTAACTGTCTTCTTTTTTATTTTAACACGAAAGTGTTTTATGCCGGGGTCCACCAAGAAATCGGTAACGTACTTCCTGTAACGGAAGTGGATCTTTGAAAAAACGAACTTGCATTCACACTGAAAAAAGTTCCACCCAGGCGTAATCGAACCCACCTTCAACCGGGATTTGACGAAAGCAGCTGGATGCTCTACCGATACACCACTGCAACATCGCTCATCCAGGGAACAGATGGGCCTTATATGTTCACTTATAGCGCTTTAAAAGTTGCATTTAGTTGTCGTCCGGTAAAGCAAAGATGTTTAGTACAGTAAACTATGGTGCTTAACAAGCAAAATTATTCTTAAATTAAAATCGCGTCCCTTATACTGCACTCCTGGTTCGCTTAGGTTCGCTGCGGTGGTACCGCCATCTAGGAACGATAGCTATAGCGAAGCAGATTGTTGTGCTGATTCGCGCCGGCAGCCAGCGCTTCGGTAGCGTTCGCACCTCGACCGCAGAGGAGGTGGCGGCGTCGTGACGGCGCGTTCCAGGGGCAAAGTACGAACGCGGCCGCTACAAAGTTTGTCCTGCGTGGCCAGGTGTGTTGCGACGCGCACTGCTCCAGGATCCCAAATACGACCGTAGACAAGCAAATGATTGGCCTTTTCGTTGCAGTGGGCTGTGTTTTAACAAAACGATCCGCTGACAACCCGTTCGGTTTCTCTGTCAAGGCGTAACCATTTGCGGACGATCCTCGTTTATGGCAGGCTTGCGCAGGGCTCTGGCGCGTGCAATTCTGTTTCCAGAGGAATGTGAGTCGCTCGAAAACTTTCGTGTACAACTGATTGATTGATTTGTGGGGTTTAACGTCCCAAAACCAGCTTTGATTACGAGAGACGCCGTAGTGGAGGCCTCCGGAAATTTCGACCACCTGGGGTTCTTTAACTTGCACTGACATCGCACAGCACACGGGCCTCAACATTTCGCCTCCATCGAAATGCAGCCGCCGCGGCCGGGATTCGATCCCGCGACCTTCGGCTCTGCATGCCGAGTGCCATAACCACTAGATCACCGTGGCGGGGCTTCGTGTACAACTGTCGAGAATCCCTGTGCCGTGTCGAAGTGCCGCTGATGTCTAGATTTAACGTGTTCACATTGTTGCGTGAGCACGGGCTTGCACGCTTCTCCCTGTATGTGGCGGAACACCAGGTGCCTTGCCGGCACGTCGTTTTCCCGCGTTACCGGCTACGGAGACGGCCATCCCAAGTGACACGGTGTGGTAGGAATGCGCACCGCTCCCCTGCCGACAATATTTATGAGCCGCGGGAGGTGTTTCCCCGTCAACGGAGACAGCGGGTTTCGGACCAGACCGTCGAGTTTGGACCACAAGCGCTCGCTTCTTGGAAGACGCCGGCCTGGTCACGTGACCACCGACGGAGAGGCCGTCTTCGAGGCGTCGAGAGGGGAGTCTACCCCGGGCAGCCGACGAGATAAGCTGCGCCGGGAGCCGCCTGCATCTTCAGTGGGGCCTGGGGACCCCATTCTTGTCTTATTTAAATAAACACCACTCGTAACCTTCAACGAGCTCCCAGTCTGATCTTAAGCTCCCCAACATGTTCACGGTACCCAGCCATATCCTGCCCCTCGATTCGATAGAACGCCGCTTATGTATTCTACAACTTCGCGAAGACAGGTTTCACTTTCGTATTGTCCAGATTCCTATGACAGAGGGATCAACCAACCTTTTTTTTTTACATACTCTTCTTTCCTCTATAGCTTATATATTATTCTCCTCTCCTCTTTCCCAGGCGTAGAATAGCCAACTGAGCATGCCATTGCTTAACCTCCATGCCTTTCCTCTTCATTTCTGTTTCTCTCTCTCTCTCTCCTGAATTACATCTAGCACACACCTACAACGTGGAATTGCTTCAGTACATCATATCTGTCGAATGTGAGCACTTAGGCTGGACCAGTCGATTTCAACCAACATACTCAGGCTGCGAAGAAAAATGACTATCTGCGGCACCCATTGGTCTCCGAACAACGAGACAAACGCGCACCGATGGCATGTTAATCCCTAAAAAAATTGTTTGTTTATACCGTTCCACAGTTGCCAGCTATATGGTAGAAAAGCAAGCACGACGTTGCTTTACTTGCCGTGAACGCTGCCTGCAATTATCTGAGTTGTTTACCTGACTACAGCTGCACTGGTAGTACGAAAAGATGCCATCGCCGTATAACAGAGAACTTGTTACGACAGCGACGAAATGTTTTATCGCATAACTTCAGACCTTCAATGTTGAGCGCCGTGGTAGCCTAGAGTAAAGTGTTGGAGCGCTAAGCTCGGCGACGCGGTTTCGATTGCCCGCTATGGCGGCCGCCTGCCGATGGGTTCTAAAGGCAAGAAAATACCCGCCTACTTAGATTTAGGCGCACCTTAAAGAACTCCAGACGGACAAAATTAATCCGTCGTCGTCGTCTACTACTGCGCGTCTCATAATTATGTGGCAGTTTCGGAATGTAAAACTTCAGCACTGACACCTTCGGGAATGACGCTCGTGACAGAAATTACGCGCCGGTAACCTTTGGGGGAGAAATAATGTCAGAACAAGAAATATCTTCCGGTATACGATAGAAACTCGTGAGTCGTCAGAGGTGCTCCTGAGCACGACGCATTTTCAAACAAATAATAATAATAATAATAATAATAATAATAATAATAATAATAATAATAATAATAATAATAATAATAATAATAATAATAATAATAATAAATTACTATATGCAAATAACTAATTAGCAGACTCTCAAATACTGCTTCGGCTCTGAACTACTTAACTAAGACAGTACAGTTACCTGACTGAAGCTTTCGGAACAACCTTAACATTGTGCAGAACTCTCGCAAACCGGCATGGACTCTCTGAACATTAGCATACAACGAATATGACGAGTTGTCGAATATGATGATGGTGATAATCGTTACTGTAGAGGAAACAAGTTGCTTTGTGCGCGAACAAGTGAGCGCACCATCGCTAACCATGCCCCGCATTCACAAGATCCTCGTGCGCCAGGATGGTTCGCAGGATAAGATTCCGACGACCAGCTAATGCTGGTAACCTATACAGGACAAGCAGCACAACACCATATGGTTGCGCGGAACGAGGAAACGACCCATCTGGGGCTAAGAGAAAAGTTGAGTCATTAAAGGAAGTTTATTCCCGCTGGCGCCGGACATATCATTAGTGAAGGTAGCCGACCGAGAGAAAAGGACACTTGCGAATGAGATATTTTTTTCGACATCCTTTTTTTTCCCCCTCAGTTCCTGCAGTTTCTCATCCTAATCATCTTAGCTTCTTGCTCATACTTGGTACGATTTATATGGACATTTGGCGTGATTATGGACAGTTGCTATAGCGCCTTGCACATGGTATAAATCAGATTTCAAGGCGTCTCTCTTACTATAAGGAATCTCTCGTAAGCAGGGAAAGCAATATTACATCATAAAAGGTAATTAACTTACATCACGCATTACTTTTCTAAAATTTTCTTAAGTATACTTAAACTTTATTACAAGTTATAACTGGCTGACAATGCACCACATTACCATCACTATACTGAGAAGTCATCAAATTGCTTTCAAATTACTTTAAAGAATGCATATTCATGCGCTAACTCACGTATACATTTTGTTTACAGCACATATACGTTTACGGCACATACAAACGCCTTTTCTGTGGGCACGCCTTATTCTCAGATTTCATGTTTGTCGCTCATATTCATTTGTTATTTTTCTCTTCTTTGGTGATTTTTTTAAGGTACGAGGGAAGCCGACATGATATCGTAGTCTAAAGTAATTGTGCAAGTTATGAACAAATTGCTCACTTGATGTAGTTCATTACATTACTAAATTAAGATCCCTCGAAAGTAATGCATTACATAGCTCATTGCAGCCAAAAGTAACTTAATTACTGCAGCTTCAATCCCGTAGTGTCATTACTGCCAAGTCTGGTCGTAACCTATATATGGTGTAGCTACAGCACGTTAAACTAAACCCGAGGACTGTAATTAAAGCAGGAAACAGGAAGCAAACAGCAAAATAGCGAGCTGGACTTAACAGGCATCATATCGTTATGAAAACGCTGCTTGGTTGACTTTAAAGCGATTTCGACGGCGCACTCATACAAATGTCACCTTCTCAGTCAACCTGGGAAGCACAGAATATTTCCCCGGGCTCCTCTGTCCACATAACACGTCAAGATTTGGAAATCTTGGAACAATGGACGTACAAATGACCGTAAACATTTCCCTCCATGCTCTCCGATTAGGTCGATGACAAGGGCGCGCTTCGCCGATACGGCATTGGCCTGCAGCGAAGCAGCGAAGATGGGTGTTCCACACAAGGAATCCTTTTCATGTCCCTCCTATTCTGGATTCTATTCAATATTGTGTTTTGTGCCACAAATGAAACTTAAAACGCTCCCTTTGTTCACTTCGTTCCATCTGTTCTTGGTGCCCTGCCACGGTGGTCTAGTTGTTATGGCACTCCGCTCCTGATCCAAACGTCCCGTGATCGAAGCCCAGCAGCAACGACTGCATTTTGGTGGAGGCTGTATGTTGAGGCCCGTCTGTGCACGTCAAAGAACCCAAGGTGGCGGAAATCACCAGAGCACTACGGCGTCTCTCGTAATCATGTCGTGGTTTTGGAACGTAAAACCTCAGAAATCAAATCAATCTAGCTTGTCCTTGGCCCATATTTCCTTCTTCATAGTATGTGCCAACGGTCCAAGAGAATGTCTTCTCAGCAGAAACTGTGATTATCGCTCTCAATATTTTTTAGGGGCGAAGCTCCTTATGCCGTGGGTCTGTCCATCCTCCGTTTGTTTGTAGTAGCCACCTCTAGTTCGTGAAGTGCTCACTAGATGGCGTTGGTGGCACTCGCTCCATATATATATATATATATATATATATATATATATATATATATATATATATATATATATATATATATATATATATATATATATATATATATATATATATAGAATTGCATATAATATCGCTAGATGGTGCTAGTTTTAGTATAGTTGATGACTAAAGCTAAAAGATGACGCTGTATGGCTCGCTTTATAATATGAAGAATGATCCCTAGATGGCGCGTGTTAGCGCGCCAAGAGGCTCCCTCTTGGCGCGCTTTCTCTTTCGCTCGGAGTCGCCGGAAGACAAGGCTGCGGAACGGAGGGCACGGAAGGCGGCGTCAGCGCGCGCTCGCAGACAGAATCCTGAGGTGAGAGCCCGCGAGGCCGAAGCTGCACGTCGACGCCGCGAAGCAGATACCGCTGTTCGAGCCCGCGAGGCCGAAGCTGCTCGACAAGCTGCACGGCTGCGGCGAGAAGACCCCGCCGTTCGAGCCCGCGAGGCCGAAGCTGCTCGACAAACTGCATGGCTGCGGCGAGAAGACCCCGCCGTTCGAGCCCGCGAGGCCGAAGCTGCTCGACAAGCTGCACGGCTGCGGCGAGAAGACCCCGCCGTTCGAGCCCGCGAGGCCGAAGCTGCACGGCTGCGGCACGAATCGGATCTTCAAAATGTGAAGGACCGTGAAGCGGCGAGAAAGCGCGCGTACCGGCATCATATAAAGAGTGTTTCTCACTCTTTATATGATGATTGATGGGGCGTTACACGGAAGATTCACGGTTTACCGATAATTCCCTCCGGAGCTTCGCCCCACTCATCATCATTCACCACGTGGATATGCTGTGAATTTTTTTTTTCTGGACCCAGATAGAACTTTTAGAAACTGGTTAAGTGGTACGTGGCCTAACAAGCGAATATGTTCGGTTCACGTGTGATTCAATCTAGAGCTATCACTGTGCACATGAATACTTGCAATCAGTGCTCGATTCACTTGATTCTAGTTTCCTTTGCCTCAGCTCCTCCTCCTCAAACGTCTTTACACCTCTTTACACCGCCAACTGCCCAGGTTATTGCACGACGCGCAGTGTCTAATTAATAATTGTGCCTCTCGTTTGCCTTATTCTGTAGCTATCACTGTATTTTGGGGGTTATATATAGGTATAGGAACATTTTCCTCCTATAGACTTTCTTTTCTCAGAGTGAATGAAAACTGCCGTATTGCGAGCCCGACGTTGCATCGCCTTACGACTGCTCCGTCACCTACTAACTACCCGAACAATTGGCAGCAACAATTCTCGGCATATGCATTGTGAAATTTGGGACTTGCCGTGAAGTAACTTTCGTTACCATGTGCACTAATGGACTGGTACCATTGTTACAATTATTTGTCGACTGCGACATCATTATGTTTTCTTTTCCTCACTTTTTTCTCTTCGTAGTTCTTAAAATTCTGCTATCAGAAGTAGCGCCTCAATGACTCATTGTTTCCACCCGTCGGTGCAATGATTTTCTTTTTTTCATGAAGTTTTGAGTGGCGCACGTGGCGTGACCCGACCGTCGGTGACCGATCGTCGAGTCACCACCTATCCACGAAGGCGTCCCGTAGCGGAACCAGTGATCTGGAACGAACTCCGCGTATCCTTGGCACAAAGACGAAACGGCGTACCGCGCGAGACGAGTCTGTTCTCATACGCGGTACGCGTGCGGAAACGGGCCGGCTGTATATGTACGGCACAACTCCCTCTTGTTTTTCTTCATATAGCCCGCTGCTCTGTCTTTCGGCTATTTATGCGTGTCTCTCTACGCCCACGGAAACCGTATAGCGATGCGGCACTCGAAGAGGATAATCCAGGAGTACATTTCCTCTTCGCACAGCCTCGTTTCTTGTTTGCCGTTTGTTTTAGGGCGCAGACACGCGACGGCCATAAAATGTGCGCGGGCGATTTATCAGGGATCCTCAGCGCGCGTGTATTCCGCGGCAGCGTTATATTCTGCGGCCGCGAATAAGAGCCGCATGCGCATCTCCGGGGCGCCCAATAACAAACAGGAACGCAAAGCTGTGGTCCCGCTTTAATTATTCCCAATAAATAAAGCGCGCGACCATCCGCTTCCTCGGCGCTCGCAGTCGACAGCCGCGGCGCGCGCATGGCGGCCGGGGCCAGCTTTGTGTCTTTTGCGGCCGCCGTCTCTTTTCGTGATGTTCCCCTTCATTGTCGGCCATATTGGTGCCATTCTCGCTTTCCCTGCAGGTCCCGGCCGAGATTTACGGTGGACTATTTACGAGGTTTGTTTAGTGCGAGCGCGCGCATGGACGGGGCTTCAGGAGCGGAAAAAGCGTCCCGAGACGCGCGCGCCCGTGGTGGACGACGGGCGGCGCGGAATGGTCCCACCCAGCCGACTCCCCCCGTTTTTGCATATAGATTCGCGTCATAACTCATCGTCTTTATTGTGCCTATTAATCCGGGGCTTGGTTCCGAGGCTGGCGGTGTCACGGCGGCCGCTCCGGTGGCGCCCCCACCTCCCCCTTATGGCGGGCGGCTTTAATTCTCGGCAGCTGTCTTCATTTGGCAAAATGAATCTCGGCGAATCGTCCGCGCTCGCATTGAAAGTTGAGAGAAAGGGGAGAGGAGGGGGGGGGGGGCACCGGTCGCCTCGACTGTGCAGTGACGCTGTACTCGACGCATAGCCATGGCGTTGTTGCATTGCACGCAGAAGAGCCGCTGAGATCCACCGCTTCGTTTCTGTGATAGGAGACCTGTGTCAACAATGTATGACAGCCAAAAATACCTTGGACGAAGTACGAAACAGTGCCAGCCCCCACTTGAAGGTTTCGACAAATAAATATTAAGGCAGCTTTTTAGCAATCGAAATTATTTTGCAGCGTTTCTTTGGCGTTCTCTGTGAGCAACGTGGCAAATCAATTCTTCAGCAGACCGCAACATTTTTCTTAAGTTTTGTAGTAGCTTTGAGCTACAGTAACGGTGGATGATAACGCCTAAACCGAGATAGATGTCAGTTGCCATTTTACGCAGAAAAGTGTGGCATCATCCGGCCAATTCTGTAGAAAACGGGGGGAGGAGGGTTGGGACTTGAGAGACGCGTTGTTGGTGAAGCTGCTAATTGCTACAGGAGTTATTAGTCTGGCAGCTATTGCTCGCAAATATTTGTAGCAACTCTGACACGGTAACGTTGACTAGTAAAACATCATAAAAGGCATCGTCTCTTAAGCCTCGCAGTCAAATCTGATGATATTTGCGTCCTCTTATCGACGGAGAGTTATCGTGCATTGAGGCTCGGGAAGAACATGCCCTCAGTCTGTGCCCACGACTGCGTTTAAAGTTGCAACCTTTTACGTAACACCAGTGTTGTACGGAACGTCGTTCCAAGGAACGACGTTCCTGGAACGAGTTCCTTTTGGGAGGAACGAAGGAACGCCATCGTTCCATTTAAGGTTGGTGGAACTGTAACGGTAACGCGTTACATTTGCGAAGGAACGGCAAAGGGAACGACGTTCCTTCTGCAAACGTTCGACTCCACGACGATCGCACGTACGCAAGCACATCATGCAGAGTGGATAAGCCGGGCTACAACAAGGCGACCCTCGGGTCCCCGTTTGCTGCCGCCAGGATCGCTCCATCATAGAAAACCACGTGCAAAAATGCTATTCTTTTTCTATCTCTGCTTTCGATATCCGACAAGGGTGACGCTTCCCCTTCTTCATTGCGGCCGCAAGACGTCAGGGTATCCCGCTACTCTTTGGCGCTGGCCGCTTAGTGTGGCCACTTGTTTCAGGCTGTCAGGTAGCCCTGTAGGAGTGTGTGCGGCAACGCGGGAGCAACCGCATTCAACAGCGAAATTCTCCTCATAATCCCACCGCCACGGCTCTACTAAAACACTGTCAGCGCGCGCCTTGCCATCGCCGCTCACTGGCATGGTTTTGAGAGCGTTCTTATAGCCATACTTGTAAGACACTCTAGGCGTCCATCTCTTCAAAGTGCTTTAGTGTAACTGAACGGGACGCGCTTCAATTTAGCGTCAACAGTTCTATGCCCTCGGCAAAAAGCAGAAACGAAAGGCTTCTCCTAGACGTCCTCACGTGAACGTGTGCTGAAAATGCTTAGGTGCGTGCGCGAGTGTTCGTAATGCTTAGCGAAGTCAATATCGTTCTGACCAGGACCTAGTTAATTATGCTCGGTGATGTTCAGTTTGTTTCTAATAAAAGCTAAAGCCCATGTGTCATCATCTAATCAAAACTATAGCTTCATTGCTACGAGACCTAATGGTTGCCTGCACAGGAATAAACAAATATTTTAACGCACCGGACATCGTACAGCACTGGACCGCTTCGTTTGCTGGTGACAATATCCTGTCAACAATTCTTGTGTGAGGTGCGTCATTTCTGTTGGCGTCCAGTCAAATGATGCATGGAGGTTACTCATTTACCTATTTATTTCCTGCACCACAACAGCAGTTCGCCCTTGCGTGAAGGTCGGTGGGCCTATGAACTGAACTGGCAATTTACGCTTGTTCCCAATGTGCCACGAATAAAAGCAGAAAACAGCCCCACGTTACTTAATTCTGCGGTAAACGCACAAGATAGCTATGTCGAAATTCCTCACAATGACCTACATTGAGCGCAGCCCATAACTAACAACAAAATAACAGCATATAAAAAAAACTTTCAAATGATGAGAACTATAAGTAAAAGCAATATATTAGAAATGGTCAATTAGACTAATAAAACGCCATAACGCTACCACATTTGAGTAAAAACATTTACCACCAAGAATGCTGACGATATATTGGGGAATCTAGATGCAGTATTTATGTGCAATGGCGTGGGTCAGGCACGAACCTTGATATGCTGTCATAAATCAGAAGGTCTATTACAAGCTTTTAGTGCCAGATGCATCGCAGTTTCGCACGTGCATTGATACATGTGAGTAACTTTGCACATTAGAGGCGCAGTATCGTTATAACTACGCAGTTGAAGACCAACGTGGAAAATGCCATATGAATTGCGCTTTGACTAGCGCCATAGTTGCAGTGGAGTTATCTGTAGTATGTTCGGTGCTCCTTGAAAATGTTTGCCTAGGAGCGTTTCTTTGTATATTTCTTTGTCTCCAGATAATATGGAGCCAGTGACTTCAAAATTTCTAAAATATGCATAGGTCGATGAAACATTTAAAAGCTTCACTCTATTTTGCGTCAGCGTTATCGTACATGTACCTTCAATTTTAGAAAGCAAATGTAACGTTAATGTAACGACACGTTCCAATTTTTGAAATGTAACTGGAACGCGTTCCTTTCTTATTAAAGGAACTTGTAACGGGAACGCGTTACAAAGTTGTGAAGGAACGAGTTTTCGTTCCTGTTTTGGAGGAACGTGTACAACACTGCGTAACACCTTAAAAATCACAAGGATGTAGGCGGAGCACATAAGGTAGAATCAGGCGAACAATGCGAGCCCCGAAAAAAAAAGGTGTGTGTGTGTGTGTGTGTGTGTGTGTGTGTGTGTGTGTGTGTGTGTGTGTGTGTGTGTGTGTGTGTGTGTGTGTGTGTGTGTGCGCGGGTGGGGGGGAGGAGAAAGACGGCAGGCTGAGTCGAGGAAGAAACATGGTGCTGAAGCCGTGGAAGGCGACCATCAAAGCAAGCGAGTAGCTTATGCTGCTCAAAAGGACAGAAAGTTGAGCGAGTTGGTAAGGGTCCATAGTCAAAAGAAGAGGCGTGCAAGACACGGGCACAAGGGGAGAAGTGAACAACACGAACGCCGACTAACAACTGATGCAGAGCACAGAAGCGAAAAAGAAAGAAGACACACAGCTTATCTGCGCATGCTCGGAATGGTAGCGCCACCTGTCAAACGGTTACACGTGCCGGTCTACGCGATAGACAACTGCTAAGGCATTCTATCTCCTCTCTGTTTAAGCTAATCGACGGCTGACTCACGCACGCACTTCCACTAATACTGATATGCCAGGCCTCGACCAATAAACGCGTCTCTTCATTCTTATGTCTGTACAAGATCTCGGTTTCGTCTGACTCGGGCGTGCAGCTACAGACCTGGCAGTGCAAAGATAGATTAGATGGCGTTCCACCTGATAGCGACCTTCTATGTTCAATTAATCTTTGATTAATACAACGCGCAGTTTGCCCTACATAAAAACGTCCGCAGCTAAAAGGAATCTTATAAACCACACCCATGCGACAGTCGGTAAAATTGTTCTTGGCTATGACAGAAAGGTGTCAGACAAGGAGATACAATTTCTCCAAGGCTGTTTACTGCATCTTTGGAAGAAATCTTCAAAAGACTAGACTGGGATGAGACAGGGCTAAGGATTAACGACGAATATCTAAGTAACTTACGATTTTCAGACGACATAGTACTCTTTAGCAATGATGGCAACGAACTGCAAAAAATGATTGAAGACTTAAGCCGAGAAAGCTCTAAAGTAGGATTAAGGATAAACATGCAGAAAACAAAGATAATGCTAAGTGGCACGGCGAAGAAACGTGGCTTCACGATCGGAAACCCGACATTAGAGGTCGTAGAAGAATACCTATATCTAGGACAGCTACTGACAGGAGAACCCGCCCATACAAAAGAAATCAACCGTAGAATAAACATGGGATGGCGCGCGTACGGGAGACATTCCCAACTCATGAAAGGAAATCTACCACTATCACTCAAGCGGAAACTATATAACTACTGCATTTTGCCAGTACTGACATACGGGGCAGAAACTTGGAGAATCACGAAGAAGCTCGAGAGGAAGTTAAGAACCGCGCAGCGGGCGATGGAACGAAAAATGATAGGCGTTACATTAAGAGATAGAAAGAAAGCCGAGTGGGTCAGAGAACAGACGGGAGTCGCCGACATAATAACCGACGTTAAGAAGAAAAAATGGACATGGGCAGGCCACGTGATGAGGATAGATAACCGATGGACAGTTAGAACGACGGAATGGATACCAAGAGAGGGCAAACGTAGCCGCGGACGACAGAGAGTAAGATGGGGGGACGAAATCAAGAAATTCGTAGGCGTCAAATGGAATCAGCTGGCGCAGGACAGGCAAGAATGGAGAGGATTGGGAGAGGCCTTCGTCCTGCAGTGGACATAAGATAGGCTGATGATGATGATAATGACACCACACCCATGCGACAGTCGGTAAAATTGTTCTTGGCTACGAGCTTAACCTGTATGTGAACAGGAGAAATCACGTGGACACACTACAAATGCCTATAGCGGTCTGCTGAGCCAGTCAGTGCAGTATATGGTAAATTTATATGAATGAGTTGACAGCGGGAACGTCCTGCCTGGTCTTTCTTCATAGCTGCTATCAACCCGCCGAGCATATTTTGACGATAGAAACACTGACCACTGTAACGTGGTAGCACAAATTATTGCCTACATGTTTTTGTAGACGGAGCATGACGACACAAAGACGATGAACATGATGAAAGCGCGATGACTACGACAGTATACCTGTATGCATAAGACGTTTTCACGACAACAAAATCGCACGCATTATGACAAAAGCGACGGCAGCTTCACGGCAACCACAATGCGCTTTCCTCTCTGTTTGTTCACTGCGTGTAGGCCACATATACTTCTTCATCTATCCACGCAATGTGGGGTTGGTCTGCAGTGAGCCAGCAAGACGAAACGGCGCGCTTTCCCGACTAGATGCTCGGGCAGCTTTCGATGACGAAAGCGCCCCGCAGTCGTCAACGCTGGTGGTGGAGTGACACGACACAGGGTCGGCATAAGCACCACAGCATGTGAAGCTTCGGAAAACGCACGCCGCGAGAGCACGGGCGCCTGTAAGTTGGCGTTCGGCAACAAACGTACTCGGTTCTTCTCTCGCACGTGAAAAGGGCGATGTTCTTCGGCTCTGTTACCCTTATCCTCAGGCGAGAGAGCAGGCCGCCACTGAAACCATGAAACAAGTAGCTAAACGCGACATAAAATGTTATTCAATAAAGCAATTCATCAGTCATTCCAGGATGTGGCGGTGAACGATCGGCGAAGCTGTGCAGCTCGCAGTACAAAGGGGACACACACTATTAAAGGTACGAACATCTTTAATCGTGTTGAGCGGCGGCGGCGGTCATCTACACGAAAAGCGCCCTGGGACACACACACACTGCTCAGATTTGTCACTGGCCAACGCAACTTGTCCATTTGATGGAAACATCCCATGACGCAACCGTAACTACAATGTGATATCTACTTAACATGTCGAAACAAAGTTAACCGGCAGAACCTAATCTTAAGAATTTTTTATTAATGTTCGCTTATTAAGAAAGCAACACCACTTATGTCTGATCAGAAATCTGCTTGCGCGCGTTATAGTCCTGTCCTTGCTTTGAACTGAGTATACGTCTGTGTGGCGCTCCGTACCGACAGAACATGATGCCGAAGTTCACTTTCTTTAGCAAAAACGAACATCAGTGTTTGAGAATATATACGAAATTTTGACCCGTATGTAATAACAGCAGCTCTCATTCTTTCAAAGTTCGAACCCCGAGACCTCATTCTTCTTAACACTTTCCATACGCTATATAGCTTCAAACTTAACCTAACAAACTGAGGGTAGATAATATCTGCACCTAGTGGCGTACGCGTATACCGACATGATGGAACGTGCTGCAGCTGGCCAGTCCTACAGGTATGCGCCGGGGCTGGCGCTGCGACGGGGCTTTAGCTTTTCTTTGTAACGAGTACAGCGAAATTGAGTGGCCGAAGGCACACGTTATCTCAACCTCTCTACACGAAACTGTGATTGATCTGGTGGGAATTTACATCCCGAACCTACTCCTAGGGCTATGAGGTACGCCCTAAACGGAGCGGTTGTGAAGGCTCGGGAGTAATTCTGACCGCCAAGAGTTTAACGCAACGCAAAGTCTCTACATGTGCACGACCTTTCTCCTTCTTTTTCATTCCATCACCACTCTGCGGCTGCCACAGCCAAAAATCGAACGGATGACTGCGGCCTTCAGAGCGAACCATATATCCAAATCAAAGCAGAGCACCGTCCCACAAATGGTTTTTTTTTTTTCCTTTCGTAAAGCTGCAACAGTGTTTCCACGGGTAAGGCGAGTGACGTCTTGGGAGGCCCTGTTCAATTAGTCGACCCATTTGTGCGGTGCTTACATAGATGGCGGCGCGATCGGTCGTTCGCTGCGGCGGCCCACCGATCGCGCCTTTTGGGCGACGCGGGCGTGCTCGTGTGTGACGTCGCGACCCGTCGTGCCAAGCGGCCCGCGCGGGTTGACTCAAGGTCCGGGAGAAAAGCGCTGGGACCACCGCTGAAATTGCCGCCAGGATGAGTCGCTCCGGCGATGAGTGATGATGACCGCCGGACGCGCGCGTTTTTCAAGTTTTAATTTGAACCGGCCGGCGCTCCGAGTATTAATACGGCCAGGGAAGAGAGGCGACTGACGAGCGGACTCCGGGAACAAGGAGCCAAAGTAATGAATCACTGGGCACGTGATGAATGGCCATGTGTCCCTCATGCGTGTCTCGGGCCGGCAGCCGTCGCTCTCTGCGGCCGTGGCTCAGGCCCAGCCGTCGCCCAGGAATTGCGCAGAAATGGAGAGAAATGAAGGAGTCGTTTTCTTGGCCATTCCGAGCCGCTTGCCATGGCAATCCTCCGGGGCGTGCGGCGCTTCTCGCCCGCAGTTTAATTTCATTCAGAAAGCTGCGGCGTCGTTTGCCTTTTTATTATTGTTATTTTTTTCTGCATACTGCTGCTTCGTGATGCGATCGTCTCGCTTTTTGTGCTGCTTGCTCAGCCAAGATCGGACCTTCTTTGTCATTCTCAGTTCATTTCGAGGCGCTTGGCATTCGCTGAAAGGGCGGAAATAAAATGCCCGCGACAACGGGGCTGCTGCTCCATGACTTTTTTTTTTTTTTCCGTTGGGTTGCGATGGCATCATTCACCGCGGGGCAAGTGAGAAAGCAGGTACTTGGCGATTCATTCGAGGCACCACTTCGCCGGCCGAAGAAAACTCAGCCCCTCCACGACGCCAGCAATGAAAACCCCCTGAAAGTGCCTCGCGTGTTATGAATTGATTGTCAACGTAGTGTAATCTTCATTTAAGCGACTGGTAAACGACGTGTAAGCTTGTAGGTGGGCCATGCGCCGACATATATGTTTCTTTCCTTCGGGTGCTTCTATGCTAGAAGGCGTTCTGCGGCGAGGAGCAGCTGTGGCTACATATGTGAGCGTGGGTGCTGCCTAATTTCCATTTAATCTTGTCCGAATGTGAATAAGGCGTAGGGTTTGCGAAAAAAGCATTACTAACAAGAGATACTGTAAATGGATATTTCCCACAGGCGCGCACATGCCTAAAAAAAAAGGAAGAAAAAAAAAGTAAGAAGTTCATCACTTGTAATATTGGGACACTGGTGAGCACGCTTGGCGGTTTACTAGCGCCGTTGAAGAGCGCCAGTTGGCACATGTGACTGCACGTACAACACGTGTGACTGCAGTTGGCACTGCGACCGTATGTAGGATAGTATATATATGCGCCACTTGTCCCGCCCCGTGCGAGAGAGGCGGCTGCAGCCGGGTTCCTTGAACCCTCGGCGGCGGAGCGAAGGCTGAATTTGTCATTTCCCGGCGACAAGAGGATAAAGGGCGGGAAAGCACTGCCGCGCGTCAGTCAGGTCGGCTTAGCTTGCCGCCTTGACAGACGGCAGCCGAAGCACGAAGCCGGCTGATGGGTCTCGGACAGCGGGCCGTGGTGAGACAAAGGTGTCCCGTGTTGTTCTTTGCTTTAAAATCAATAAGGTGCTGGCGGTTGTCACTGGATGTCAGGTATCGTTATGATACGGGGCCATGATGAGGAAGAGATGAAAGCGACGACTCGGAGCTTTTCCTTCTTGTTAGCGCGCTGTCCCCCTCCTGTCGCAGGAGCCGCTGACGGAGCGCTGCGCCGCACTGCATCCGTCGCGTCGGCTGTCTGCGGCGGCTCCGTTTGGGCGCACGAGGAGGCCCTCAATGGTGTATCAGTGACGGGGTGTCGGTTCAAAGCAGCCCGCGTTTTCTCTGCGAGCGAAGCCATCTTTTTTTCGCGTCGTCACGGGGGCTCAATCATCTAGCGGACACCATACAACTCGAGGTGATCGACTGTCGTCACCGACCGGCTACAGCAGACCGGTCTTCGGCCTTTTCAGAGCGACGCGATCAGGACTAGCAGCACCGGCGAGAATTACTCAAAACTATGGCCGCGAGTACACACATATCGAGCACGCGCCCTTAGGACGAAAGAAGTGGAAACGCACGTCGTGTAGGATACATCAAAGTTTATTGATGTATCATATTGAGAACGGTTTATTGAGCGGTTTATTGAGAACAGCAAAGGAGGAGAATGGGAGAGATATTCGAACTGTATAGCACTGCCTACTGGCTAGCCGACTGGTATGTAACATTATTGATCAGTAACAAAATATCATTAGATACTTAAGATGCGTTTGTGGCTCTCGACTATATGTCTTTGAATATAAAGCATCGTATAATGAATGTTGCTTGCTTAACCGAAAACACCTACGCCCTTGCACATACTCTTGACCCAGTCTTGGAGGGCCAGGATAACCATTTTTACCTCTTTTAAACGCAACATCTGATGCACAATGGCACGTAACCATCCAAACTCAGCAAGATCATTTCAATGGTCTCTGTCCTCTCGTTAATTTGCTGTGACTCATTTAAGAACAGCAACGGCAACAAAAGGGTAAATGCAAGAAAAAGTCAAACGACAAGCAAATAAGTATGTAAGATAATAACAATGAGAGAATCTCTGGTGAACTTAGTGAGACGCTGAAGCGTGACTTCATCGGTGAACTTGTGTGCTTTTCTCACCGCCTATAGTGCAGCTACCACTCGGCGCTTGCTGTGTTTACCACAAAAGAGCTCGCTACTGCGCTACTGTATTCATTCATCTGTAGATTTAGCAATGTAAACCAACAAGGAGGCTTCGAGCATTAAACACTCCTTTGCCGTCCTGACGAACACAAGTCCACTTGTCGAAACGTTCGCTCCAGCGACATTCGCTGTTCTATGTAGTTTTTAGCGATCTGTTCACCGATTCAAGCTTCCATCTTCGACTGAGCTTCTCTTCTAGTATGAAACAATCCGTTTTGTCGCACCAAACTGTCGAAACAAACGGAAGCACTACATTATGACTTATGCGTGGAAAGCAAAATACTCTGGACTGTTGTGTGGTAGTAGCCTATGCGGTTTGTCTTCTTTCTTTTTCTTCCTCTCTCTATCTCTATTTTTCTACGATTACCAATGTTCCTTTCGAAGCAATGTTGGTCTTTCAGCGTGGTGTATGTGTCTGTGCTCACCGCTTGTGCCTCTATAGCCTAGTATCGTTACCCTCTCACCACAACACATGCATTACCCCACTAATCAGTGCTTTCATGTCTATTTTCGAAGCCGAGGCATAACTGCCCATATTATGGTCACTTGAACAGGCAGTTCATTCCGGCCTTCGTAATACTTGCATGCGCGCAGAAAGAAATGACGGAAAGGGGGGTGCGGTTCCCCCAAGCCGCGTCAGTGCGGCTTTTTTTCCCCATCCACCTCCATTTACCACTCCTCTGTGTGCGTGCGTAAATAGAAACCAATAAATCAAATCAAATCAAATCAAAAGGTGGGGGGGGGGGGGGGAGACAGAGAGAGAGAGAGAACAAGGAGGCTCTGGCCGGATGGAACGAACTATACACATCTCAGATGCTTAGAAAACCAAGTGTACACGAAGCTCTCCTGAGCCACCAAGGCGGAGTTATACATGCCGAAACCACGATGTGATCACAAGGCACGCGCCGCAGTTGAGGTTTTCGGTGTAATTATGACCACCTGGGTCAAAAAGAAATATTGAGTTGAGCAAGACTGAACGGTAAGGTTTGTGTAGCAACGAAGTCGCTTTTCCTGACGAGAACAGAGCAGCTGTAAGCGAGAAAACGACGAAATTGAGAAATTGCAGCGGCGCCTTCTGCCCCTCACCTTTTCGAAATGACGTCAGTGATCCTTTTGAGTACTGGAATACTGATCCATGTTATAAAACAAAAAAAAGAATCATACTTTTCAATAAATAAACGTGCAGCAATGAACGTGCACTTAAATGCCCCCCCCCCCCAAATAAATAAATAAATAAATAAATAAATAAATAAATAAATAAATAAATAAATAACTGTGGACCGCAAGTGCGCATGCCCAGAACAAAAGTAGTTCTTAGGCTCTTGCGTTCGCGTTGTCCCAAGGCCAAAACTTGAAAACTAGCGTGGGTCCCCCGTTCTTGTTGAGTATAACCCTGGCGACCAGAAATCGCGAGATAGTCGAGAGTCGCAGCCATTCAAACGTGGTGTGCTGGCGGCCCATTATACAGGCGGCAAGGTTTCTATATAGCACCTTATCAAGGCGGCGGGCATGAAGGGTGCGCCAACTTCCAGCATGCGCTCGCATTTCACGGTTGAGAACCCCTCTCCCCCCTCCCGAAATAGGAATACTGCGTGAAGTGCTGACCATCAAGCATCAACCCTTTCGAAGACGCAATGCTGTGTGCAGAAGTCGCGAGGAATTCAAAAATGCATCCTGCTTGTTTTCACTTTTAGAGAAAAAGCTCTAGCTCTCCCTCTCTCTCTCTCTTTGTTCTTTGATGTCTTAATGCGTTGGTTTACACGACGGTATTTCCGAATGATGTCTTATTTAAGCCTTTTTCCTTTCCCTAATGATCCGAGAATCTGGATTTCGTTCTTGGGGGAGCCGGGTTTGTATGCATGCAACAATCACGTGTGCAATATGTTCCCTTGATTCAGCGGACGTCAGTATACGTGTGTGGAGTCCAAGTGGATAGCGATTATAAACTAGCATCATAGGCGGGAAGGGGGGGGGGGGGGGGATGTGGAGGGGATACGCTGTGTAAGCTTCTCTTCAAAGTGAAAACTCCTTGCGCAAGCCATCCAACGTTCAACTCCTTTAAGCACTGCGTGCAAGCGACGTTATTGAAATTATACATGTATAACTGTTTTCTTGTTCATACTTGGCTAGCACAATATAACCGACTTCCTGTAGAAGCGAGCGATCGCAGCAGCGGCAGCAGCAGGAAGTTGAATAAGAGGATAAAGAAATTACGAAAAAATAACAGAACATAAAGAAAATAAATGACAAAGCTGGCTTACTTTACTTTTTCAGCGCAGAATTTATCGTTTCGTTACGGCCTTAATGCCATTCACGTTGAGTGAGGGTAACCTTAATTGTGACAGTTACGAGATTTAAAGTAAACAAGTCTCGAAATGGAGCCTCGGATGACCCGTCCCAGGGGAAATAAATATATATCAATATTATTTCGAAACGGGCGCTGACCAAACATGGAGTGGAATGTGTCAAAGTGGGGACTCCACTCGGGGCGAGGAATGTAATGGATGCCAGCTCGGGCGGACATGCGGCCGGCATCTACGACAAAAGAAGCCGCGCACCACTCTCGGCAGACGTGCACCCGTCAAGGAAGAGTCGGGGGACGACGCGTTCGAACGGCTGCCGTCACTGCTAGCGCAAGAGAAGAAGGAAGGACCGCGCCTGGATTACTCTTCCTCGCGCGACGAAGGTGAGGGGCGGGTGGCTCCTCTCTCGTGCGTCGCACGGCCGGACTTAGCGACGCCGCGCGGCGCGAGTGTCAGGCCTGTCTCCCGGAGCAGGAGCTGACAGGCTGACGGCTCGGTCCGCTGTCCGTCCCACCGCGCTGCCTCTCCTCGGCGAGGCTAAAACCGCCGAGCTGCCACCGACACAAGTCCACTTGGTCGCACGTAAATACGCTCGCTTCAGCGGAGAACCCCCCCCCCCCCTCCCCTTTGCTTCCCCCCCTCCTCCCTCCGTGTCCGCCCCGCACTACGGCTGACGAATGCTCCGTATTGCGGCAGGCCGCCGCTTAGCATGAGCGCGAGCCATATTGGCCCTGCTCATGATCTCGTTGTGATTGGAGCCGGCGACGAGGCCCGGACAGGCGATCGACGTGTGCGGAAGATGGGATGAAAAAGAGCCGCGGGGCATACACGTTTCCCTGTCTTTCTTAATTTTTTTTCTTTTGTTTTCTTCACTTCGTGCCACTTTTCTCTTCTTACGGTCACATTGTCACAATTACTAGCAATTCTACCGCGCTTTGGTACAAGTACTTTGTGTTCTGACAAATTTTCGTTACGATGTGACCAACGGCAAGGTTCTGCTTAAAAGAAAAACACATACACAACAAGTTGGCTCACACCTGAGTCGAATCGCATAAAACGATCCGCGCTATAGGAGCTCAAATCGGAATTAACTTACAGTTAATGATGGAATGTGCATTAAAGATTTTAGTTGAGTGTAACCGTTCAACTGAAAGGAATTCTTTTCTACAAATTAGTGCCTAATCAAAGTGGTGGCCTGCAGCCGAGGGATTATTCGAGCGTCATTTAATATCGAAAGTCAATCCAACTGCTTCGCTCGCTTTTATGGCATAAAACTAAAAGGAAATAAAGGCGACGACGTTTTCTTATCTATCTGCCTTGGCCATTACGAACCACTCTGGCAGGCCCATTGAAGTACAGATTGATTTATATTATATCAAGAAATAAAGCTTCTGAAGACAACAGGTTACGAATACTCTCGAATGGGCACACAGATCTCGGTTGAAGGACAAGGTATACAGTGGATGCAGCATTGGGAAAGGCTACATTTTAAATATGCTAGCAAAAATGTTGCTTGCAACACGTATGTGCCATTGAGTTCTTGTATAAATACACTTATGTATATCTCGTAAATACAGGGCCCATTTTCCAAGCTGGAGCAAGTCCTTTCAAATGCAGTATTTTCAACTTGATTATCGCCGTAATTTGAATTCGCTGTGTTGTGAGCTGTCGCCCCATATTCAAGGACAAATAAGTGGCCAGGAACGGTTTATGAGTGGTTGCTTGGAGCTCCTTTAGAACTTTCATTCTCCTGATTAAACTGTTCTAATGGCTTCTTGGCAACATCAGCAGTATCACGTGCATCTGTTAGTGAACGGCTAAGTGGCCGACCTGCCCGCACCGAAAAAAAATGTCAGGAGCGTCTACTCTTGAAGCGCAAGCCCCTTTAGAATATATCGTACACAATGTCTTCGGAGTTGGCCGCGGTTGCCAACGTCATTCGGTAGATGAGACCAAGGGGGAGTGTGTTGCATATCTGTCACATTCAGCAGGGTATGCTACAAGTGTGCTCACCCGCTATCGGCTTAAGGAATGGGAGGCGTCCGTGATTCGTAGAAACGAAGCCATGTCATTATTCTGAGATAAGACTTTTTTCTCTCAGAAATGTAGGAATATCGCGAAAGAATGTGGCAAAGGAGCCTCAGAATCCTTCATTGGCACATTGTTCTCGTGTCTCACGTTGAAGATGGAAATTTAGGCATGTGGTTGGTGCACTATGAACAGTCAATGCTCGAACCATCGACTGAATGAACGAACTTATTTATTTAAAAAAAATGATATGCGGTGAGCGCAATCACGTCCTTGAATATCTTGTACCGCTGCCCTTGCCTACACCTCAGTGCCTCAGCCGATCCCGAGTTTTGTGTTGCTCTTCTAGCATTTATGCTGATATCTAACTAAGCCTTTCCATCCTATCAGCTATAGCAGACGGATAGTTTGTATATTTCTTCTAGGAGTTGTTGTTGGTCAGCTGTAGCTAGATGAACAAATCTGTGCGTCTGTCTGTCAGCGTAGTGACGGCGGCGTAAGAACGTTAATTTCTTATGTGAGCCCTCGAGCTTCAGAAACACGAAACGGGGCAGAATACGAAGCCAAATGCTGCGATCCCCAAGTCGCGTGGCCCAGGTGACGAAAATGTACGACGCGTCTCTGCAAAAGGGCGGCGCCTGGGACAACAAGAAAGATGTTCGGCAAGAAGCAGGTCACAGTAGGTGGCGGCTGCGTGCGCACAATGCGCGGAGCGGCCCCGACGACAGGCACGCTGTATACACTACGCGTCGCCGCGGGAAAGCGGCCGTGACAGTCCCCTGGCACTGCACTTGAAGGGTGGATATTTGCCAGTCCCGGATTTGACGGGAGACGCCGGGTTCGGCTCACCGCTCTTCCCTCCCTTCCTCTTTCGTCGCTGGCGCGGTGACGTCGAGCCGGCTTCCCTCGGGCCTGGCGCTTTCAAAGCTGATTGCACCGCTGGCAGCACGCGTGCCCCGAGCCTGCGGGAATTCGTCACTGGTTTCACAAATTTCCTTCCCCCTGTCACGAGCTGTGGCCTTCTCCTCTTGCAACTCTCACGCTGCCGGCGAAGAAATAAACGCGCCCAGTTCACAACACTCCTCCAAGAGCGGAGGCACGCGCGCTGACCAAAGTGCGCGTTTATACTATATATGATGCGTGAGTGTGTCACTGTCAGGTAACACATTTTTTTCGGCTTCTTTTCTACAGCGACTTCATTTTCAGTGGCCTGACAAATATGTTTGTTCGCTTTGCTTTTTGAGAAGTTTGTTAGAACGGTGGAGCCGTTTCCTCACCTTTCTTACTTGTTTGTCTCGCCATAAGTAGGTAATCCTCTGGAGCTTTTCTGCATATTTTTTTATTTTTTCCTTTTTTTTACGCGTTCATGGAGCTGCTGGTTCAAGGTAGCGTAATCTGATACTGACGCATAGAAGAGACGTGTTCATATTTTTCGTCGAGTCAGTTCAGCTTGACCTGATAGTGAGTAGATCCACAAGTACACCTTTAAATTTAGCTATCATTCGAAACTTCATTGTCATACTACATTTCTCGCCATGACATTCGCTTTTCTGTTTTAACAAAGGCACTAAACTTTTCAACGAATGGCACCTGCCAAGGGTCCTTGTAGAAAAAAGACCGAAATTCTGTGTGGTCTTCCTTTCCATGAGAGACATAAAATGACGCTAAACACTATAGGGAGCAGCTTCACCGCAGTTCCCGTTTAATTGAAATGAGGTGACAAAGCTCACTCCCAGTGGTCACTAGTTGTATTTGTGTCCCTTCAGCGACATTTCATCCCCTTTCTGCAAGACCGCTAATCACAACGCTCAATAAAACTCGTCGGAGGAACAGCATGCTCTGACAATGGCACCCTCCACAAAGCGACAGAACACTGTCCTGATTAGCGGCGCAATTCATGCAGATAGGCAACCAAGTGCCAATACACATTTCAATTCCACATACCTGCCAACCTTTTTGTGACTACTTTTGCTGTTGTCATGGCACCTAGCGACGACTTAATAAAGTCAGATATGTTAATGTGTTAGCAAGTTAATGAAGTGAGATCGTCTTCAATGTTATCTTTTCCTCTTCATGTAGCTGTTATTGCCTACTTATCGTAACTTACGGACCATCTCATGTGATTTTATTCCTTACCTCCGTCAGCTCTAGTGAGTGATGGATGCGATGAATCTGCTTACATAATATGTACTACAGCCAAGGTTAGAAATTACGGCTTTGAAAAACGTGCGGCACGTAACTGACAGTTTAAATTCAGCGGGGAGAAACGGATCCCTTAACATCTCGAAACAGATTTAAGAATCAGAGAAAATAATGGAAGTGGTTCCTGTGTTAGTTAATTATGTCCTACTTGAATGCAGAATCTATCATTGTGAGTTTGTCTTGTATGTCCGCATTCTTGGCGCTCTAGCGTTGACATTTTCCCTGAGCCGTCTTAGCGCTCTGTTTAGGATGATACTGTATTCTTTTTCTACATTACCTACAAGAACTAATAGCCGACAGTGAGAAATACATACATACATACATACATACATACATACATACATACATACATACATACATACATACATACATACATACATACATACATACATACATACATGGAAAATCGTAGTTCACCAGATTATACAGCACAATGAGCTAAAATCTCTACAGATTTAACCCTCCTCCGTTATACAGGCTCCTGAGGAACTGATGTGTCATATTCAGTATGCCCGCATTGCAAGCTGTCGACGGATTCACCTCCACGCTCAGATACGCTGGACTCTTGTTTCACTGATATGGTAAAGCGACTGCCCCCGAAAGGCGTTTGTCCTGCAGCTTTCAAATCCTAAACCAGAACGAATTTTTCGTCGACTATGAATTTCTCTCTGAGGAATTCGTATGGATCTTGTTCGTATAGCCTCGGGCTACAAACAGGTGGATGGTAGTTTTTCGCTTTCTACAGATTACTCCACCTGGCCGGCTTCAGCCGAACTGATTCGCCACAGACGGATGGACAGGCGCAGGACGGTTGTACGGACAGGCCAGAGGACAGAACCTCACCCTAAGGGCCTATACTCGGTCAGCCCGCACGCCGCTCCGCACGCTTGCGGAGAGCGTGCGGAAGAGGTGAAAACGGCTGTTAAACGGATCGAATCACGAATTATTGAAGTCGGTGGGGTCACGCAAGCCCCACCAAATCCGATATTTCGCGATTCGTTCCCTTTTACAGCCGTTTTCACCTTTCCGCGCGCCCTCCGCACGCTTGCGGAGCGGCGTGCGGGCTGACCGAGAATAGGTCCTAAGTCCGCTCTTTCGACGAAACATGCTATTTCGCGCACAATGAGCAGAACGGTGTCGTTTTAAAGCATACACTTATTTCGCTATAAAAGGGCATCATAAAGGTACCTGTTCATAAAAAAGGTACTAAGCTGTACCGAGAAAGTCATTCGTTCGTTTTTGTAAAGCACGTCACGTGTGACGTATACAGGTAGTCATGCAGATGCGTCGCGTGTCTGTCGAAGATGGCCTTGCTAGAAGAAATTAGCGTCACAGACGTTGCCGTATCAATGGAAGGTCGCATGGCCCCACGATCAACACGAGTCTTGGCGCTTCCATGTGCAACTTCATTGGTTGAGCGTACCTTAAGCCCTTCCCGCACCTTTCGCCTTCCCAGTGGGCCAGAGTGTGGTCAATTTTATGCGCATCACTTGCAGGCGGCTTTGTTGAAGCAACTTATAGAGGCAGTTACAACCTAAATAGAGTTGCTTGCAACGACAAAAATAAAAAAATAAAATAAATAAATAAGGAGGCCAACAGCGACGCAGTTATATATATAGAAGGCTTGCTGGTTGGTTTATGGACATCTGGGTAATATATCTTAAGGGTACCTTCAATTCATCGCACTTTTGCAACTTGCCCAGAGCGAAAAAAAAGGTCTGCCGATTCTCCCTTTCTTTATTTTTCCTGAATTAACACATTGTGAATGTGTAGAATTCTGTAAGTTAGTCCTCTTTCTCGAGCTTATTAGTTTTTTATTAGTGTTTTTCCCCTCTTTCTACTCTTTTTTTTCCCCCCTTTTAGTGCGTGTGTTTTCCAAGTTGAGGAGATTTCTGGGCGACTAGAGATAAAACGCAGGCAGTTTCGAAGGCCCGGTACCCTATACATCGCGGCTGCTGAGGAGGCAAGCATCCTGTCGACGCTCAGTCAACACAGAATCGGCGCCCTGTCCGGGGGCAGCATGGGGTCGGTTCACTGATGGACTGCTGACGGAAGTCAGCCTTGAGCTATTCCGGTCACAACGGGCAGCTACGTCGAGAAACGCGTCCACTGCGCGATGAAGCTGATGACGCCTTTTCTGCCTGCTTACCAAAAGCACGCTTCCTCGCTACTGTTGAGCGTGGAGGTAATTTAATAATAATAATAATAATAATAATAATAATAATAATAATAATAATAATAATAATAATAATAATAATAATAATAATAATAATAATATAGTACAGTGGCCATTTAGCAGAAAATACAAGAAAAAAGCGTGAGCATTAAATACAACTAGGTTTTTAAGTACCTAACTAACACTAGCGAACAGTAGCGACAACGAGATACCAGCGCTGGTATTATGCTAGTAATTTCATTCATTATTGTCCAGTTAGCTCAGAAACTCAAACACTCGCACACCTTTATGAACCACAACACTTCTGCTCTACTTAAATTGACCAAGAACCAATATTTAAGGCACTTATTATTATTATTATTATTATTATTATTATTATTATTATTATTATTATTATTATTTCTTGTTATTTTTTCCCGTGCGCCTGTGCAAAGACCTTACGGTTGTTCCTGGGCACGTTAAATAAACTTTTGATTGATTGATTGATTGATTGATTATTAACGTCTTCTCTGTACAAAGCTACTAGTGGGGTTCCTCAAGGGTCGGTATTGGGCCCACTCCTCTTTATAATTTATGTGGATGTTTCTTCTGCCATTCGGAATACTTTCCTTTGTATGCCGATGACATAAAGATATTTAAGGAAATTCATTCAGTTATCGATTGTCGCTTGCTGCAATCCGATTTGTGTTATTTTTCTGAATTGTGCAAGCGCAATAACCTCTCTCTAAATATTTCAAGAACCAAGGTCATGAGCTTCACTCTAAAAACATCTATAGTGTGGCACTTACATATTCTGTCAATTGTGTGCCGTTGTGTCAGGTTTGTGAGATCAATGATCTAGGTGTTCTTTTTGATAGCACCCTACACTTTTCTGCTCACGCTAAACGTGTTGCTTTGCGGGGTCTTCGTATTCTAGGCTGTGTTTACAGAATGTCTAGAGAATTCCGTTCTCTTATGCCCTTCCGAAAATTGTACACCGCGATAGGTCTTCCTCAACTTGACTATGCATCTGCGATCTGGAATGGCATTTCTAATTCCAGCAGCAACGCCATTGAACGAGTCCAGAAAAAAATTCCTAGACATCTATAACCATCGGTTCGCTAGAAATGGCCCTGATTCTTGCACTGACACTGTTGGATCACTATCACTGCCATCACTACACTGCCGGAGAAAACGCGCTGATCTGTTATTTCTTTTCAAGCTTGTGCATGGTATCATATCCTGCCCTGTACGGCTCAACTGTCTTAATTTCCGAATTCCGCGTAAGCTCACCAGAGAGATTAGACCTTTCCATGTAACCTCCTGCCTCTGTGAACATTCGACCGTTGACAGGATACAACGTCTTTACAATGCTTACTTTTTAGAGCTCGATGTTTTTCACAGCTCCCAGTCGCTGTTCTGCTCCGAGCTTTGCACTGTATTAACATAGTGTCGTACACTGTTGAAATTTTTTCTTCTTTATGCTGCCTTGCGTGTAATTGGATATGGGAAATTTTATAGAGCTTTTGTATTATGCACTGAATCCCTGATATTATATTATCAATGTTGGCTTTTGTTGTTGTTTAGTAGTATTTTCTTCTGTAGAGTGTCCTTATTGTACTGCTTCTTGCTATTTTCTTTTTCACGTGCGCCAGTACAAAGACCTCATGGTTGTTTCTGGGCGTGTTAAATAAACTCTTGATTGATTGATTGATTGATTGATTGATTGATTGATTGATTGATTGATTGTGAATTTCAGAGTGTCTAATCACACAATGGCAACGGGGAAAACGCCGTGAAAAATTTATCAAAAATTTTTAACAATCGAGTCTTACACAACACGTGTTGCATACAGTAGCCGACAGCCGCCGGGTGTGCGCTCCAGGTTCTGCCGCAACTGAGCGCATGCGCTGAGCGCGCCTGGGAGACGCCGGGGGCATGCGTCACGGTTAAACGCACGTTTTCGGTTCCCATGAAGGTGGCACCACGTCTCGGTGTCGACTCCTTTTACTGCGTATGAAGCAAAGAATTGGGCGGGGTGCCTTTTTATATACCGACTGTAACTGTGAAACCGCGTTGTGCTTTTTCCTTTAACAACACAGTAGTTTTAACACATCAATTTCCCGTGGTGCCCCACGGAAGCAGCAAAGCTATCGGACGTTGTCGGGGCGACACACCTTGACTTGAGCAGCAGCAAGTATTAAGCGCATGCATGCAGTAACACGACGGCAGGCGCAATATGCAAAAACAGTTCTTTGCTCTTAAAAATATTACATTTGAGAAGTTTAGGCCTCATATTAGCATAATGTAGAGCAAGGTGTCGAACATAAAGAAGACCGCCGAATATTTTGACAAATTTAGTGGGGAATAATTTCATTAGCTTGGTTAACATCGCGGCTTGCAAGCAAGAGAGAGGAAGAAAAAGAAACAAACTTGTACCGTCTTGTACAATCTTCTTTTTAAGGTTAAATTGCAAAAACAATTACGTGTAGCTATAGACGCATGTCGATAGTTTATATGTACGGTACAGGTACGAAAGGTACTGTTCACATCTAAAGTAGCTGACATGTCACAAAAGTACTCACAAAGCATGGGGAGGCAAAAGGCTGAGGTGCAACGAAATGCTAGAACATTCATACCTGCACTAAGCCTTGAACCAATGCGTCCTTGGTTATATGACTACAAGTAAACATGGCTTGCACGTGATCCATTATTCCCTGGTGAAGTGATTCAGCAGTGGTAATGTCCGCTATCCTTCTTGACAGCCCTCTATCCTTTCTTCCAGTTACAAGACCACTATCCAGCACATATAATTTCAAACGAACACTCGGAAATCCGAAATGTTAAGTTCTCCAAAGAAACAAATTTTTAGAAAAATTGGCGGATATACCATGTTGGAATTGCTAATGCGCTAAGGTTTGGTATATGTTTACTGAAAGGCTTGGTTTGTTCACTTCTGTAACCTGATGCTCAATGCAGGCACTGGCCCTGCTTGGTTCTGCTTTCTTGCTCCACACTTAACTGCTTTTTTTTTTTTTTCTGTCGAATTCTTAGCTTATGTGTAAACGACTTCTCCAGTTTTCTGTAGGCGATTTTCTTTTCGCTTCCCTGTCGCTGAATGCGCCTTACCCATTGCTCGCTCTGGTTCCGTTTTGTTCCGTCTACTTCTTGACACTCGGCTGGTTTTGCTGTCGGCTTCACGTCTCTGCAGCCAACTTCTTCAATTTTTTATTGCCGGATTGTTCACGTCTTGCATTTTGGTCTGCTTGTCTATGCTGGCACATACTCAGTCGCACGTACAAATTATGCGGTATTGGCCAAAAGTGTTTCCACACCGTCTGCCGCGTACGCGTTTGAATATAATCTGTTAGCACAAGTTGCCTGTTCGGGCATATGCCTGCAGTAGGTCAAGTATGCTCAACAGCACAGCAGCAACAGAAGCCGCCAGACAACATCTGCTAAATGACGTGAGAAAGCGGGAGGGGGAGGGAGAAAAGCTTTACTTAAACAATGGAGACTTTTCGATTGCTTGACTGCAAATCTCGAACATTCGAACACATCCTAATAATGCTATGCAAACAACAGCTGTCAGGAGTAATTCACTGCGATATGAATGGTGCGGAATACTTTTTAATTGCAAGGTGTTGCGCTAATTAAGCGTTGACTCGCGCTTGGCGTGATGTACAAAAGGCGGGAAAGAAAATAAAAGAAACGAAATGGGAAAGGGGCGTACGGCGCTGAGAACTACTACAAGTGAGCGCACGCACGATGTGCTTGCAGCAGTTAAGTTCTATACGCCTCACGTCGGCTGCATCCTCTTAGCGGATGCGCCCTTCCTTCCTTGAGGCTTCCGCAGACAAGCGCGTCACGTGGTGTGGAACCGCTCTTCCTATGTAAGTACATATATGATTTACTTTTTGTCTTTGCTGCCAATGCACTAAGCCTGCTGAACGCCCACCTGCTTCTGTTGTTTTGTCTCGCGAGTGTTCTTGAAATTGCCCTCTTATGTACCCCCTCCATTTATGTGGATATACCTCCTCGGCAGTAAAAGTGGGAGAGAAAGAAGACAAGCGCGATCGCAAATTGCATTTCATCAGAGGCCAAAGGCGAAAGCGGCAATCGAGCGTTACTTCTGCGCCGAGGAGAACATCAGATGCGATTATTTTTGTTGAAACCCGTCTGTCCCGTTCTCTCGTTTCCTTCGTGCGCGGCGTCCCTCAGGGCTGCCGCTGCTCGGACCCGTCATGTGCGCTCGCGCCGCCAGAAACGTCAAAGCAACTCAGAGCTCACGGAGAGGAGACAAATGGCCGGAGAAGTGACCGGAGTTAACTGGGCACGCTGCCGGCTGAGCACTGCTTCACGCTGTGCCGCGTCGTCAGGTCCGATCTAGTATTTCGCCTTTGAAGCTAGGGCTGGTCCCTGTTTGCGAACCGAGCCTGACTCGTCCATGCGCTGGCCGAGGTAGCCCGCCTCTGACGAGCGCTTCTTTGCAGAATGACAGCCGCGGCCACGGAGTCTTGCGACATTGCGGCTGGCTTTCCTGGTGCGCAGAAGAGGTAAACAGCGGCCGGTCCCAATCAAACGCCCTGATGTCCGAAGGGCGACCGTGGCGCTGTAAATACATTATGGAATGGCAGTTTTATTTTCAATAGGAGCGGAGCATGTTCAGAGTCTTTCAATACCGCGTCCCAAAAGGGGAGTCGGGCTGTAGTTTCGTTTACCTCTGCCTTAGGTATAACGCGCTATTGTGTCACCGCTGAGCTTCAGACGTACGCCACTGACGCGAGTAAAAAATGGCAAGAGTAGATTACGTGTGACCTTGCGATGTACATGTTGCGCCACCTATTTGCGTAGATGTATACGTATAGTGTGCCGCGTGTCTTTTGAAATGCTCTAGTTGAACATCGAATTGTAATATAGCAAATATAAGCGAGCCGCCGAAATACAGTATTCTGCGCATATAACAAACTTTGACAACGTGCCTCTATTTAGTGTGACGTTATTTATTCGGTGTCAAAGAATTAGAATGGTGTTTTCATAGGATGAAGTGTATACAAAAACTATGGGCCACAAGGAATGTACGGCCACTGCAGAGGGACAAACACGACATTCGTTAGCAAGATAAATGAAACAAGAAAGGAACAAAAAGAACAACGCAACTAAAGCGCGTCTGTGTTAAGTATATACGCTATGCCCCTCGATGTGCATAGCGCAACGCCACCGCGTGACGCTGAACGCGGACAGGAGACCCGTTAGCGTGGCCTTTCCTCACGCGTCGCATTCTTTCGCCGTCGCGTGCATGGGGTTTCTTGCAGTGCACGAGGCTGCAGTGACGCGCTGACAAGCGGGGGTTTGAGCGCGAGGCTTCTCTGCTTGCGCCGTCAGCGTCGGATAAAGTAGCGCGCCCTGCGGGAAGCCGTGACAGAGGAAGGCGAGGAGGGCGCGCACCCCTTCTTCTCGCTCGGCGACTACGAGCGACAGGCCATAAGGCGCGCGTATAAATCACGCCCAATATAGGTGTGCGTACAGGCGCACGCACGCACGCCCACTGGCGCGCTCACTCGGAGCGCGTTATAATACATTCGTAAGACTCGCGGGTCGTCCATTAAAACGCTGTATTATCCCGGGCTTGGCCGGCCCAACATAAAGTCGGGCATAAATCAGTTTTATGGGTTCCGTGCGCCGCTGTCCACGTCTCGGTGAACGCGCGAGCGCGAAGACGCGATATGTCTCCGGCTCTTCCCGCGCGGTCAAGTTCGGCGAGCGTGCCATCTTTTCTTGCGGCGGCTGCCGGGCGCCGGGAAAAGCCGGCGATGTACGGCCGCGACTCTCGCGGGGGACGGGAACTCCCCCCCCCCCCCCCCCCCCCCACCGCGGGCGCTTCCGACGCCGGGCTTATTCTTTCCCCGCCGGGGCACATCACATTTGTCGAAGCCGCACCTGTTCTGCTGCGCAACTTTCACGCTTGACGATGGCGAGGCGGTAATCTTGTACACTGGCTGGCGTCCGCCGCCATGTGACCGGACAGCTTCCCTCAGCCGAGAAAGGCGCCGCGTTTGATTTGTGCAGCGCGCTCGTTTACCGGCGAGGCCCGTCGCTGGCAATTTGAGCCCGTTTTACGGCACCACGCTTTCGGGACCGCGTGTGCCTCTGCTATGCCGAGGGCGCCGGCCTCGCGTATTCTTTTTTTTTTCTTTTTTCTTCCTACTCTTGCACTCGCGCGGCATACGCAGGGCACCAGTTTTATCACTTTAACGTCTATAGCACACGAGCAATAAATGAGTGCACGTGGCGTGATGCAACTTGGCCGAGAACGCGGTCCTCGAAATCTATAATGACAGGATGCTTGAAGAATATAAACCGTGTAGCTCCGTAAGTGCACGAAGCCAGTGTGCAATATGTCACGCCGTATATGGTACGAAGAGCTCCGAAAACGTGCACACGCAAGGCCGAAAGGTTACCAAATGCATGTGCCTGTTTTTGACGAATTTTTCAGCTGGTACAATGCAAATGCATACAGGCAGGAAGACGAAAACGGTGCGTCGCGGCTTACCTGCTTTTGAATATCCGTGGCATACTGAGCTTCTCATCAGCATGTGAGAGATATATCGAGCCTCATACAGGCCCCTCATATCGGCAAGATGGCTCTATTACGCTGTAATTTATCTCGTCATGGTTGCTGAGTGCGGCCGCTAGGGGAGCGAAGAAAATGAGACAAGTCACATGACTGCGACCTATGTAGGCTTCGTCATTTGTCTAATCGTTACACGCCAAGCTTTGTCAAGCTCCAAATTATCGACGTGCGCGTTTCTTTCGCCAGTCATGCCGCGCGTGCGCACTCGGAAAGCTTTGACGCTGAAAAGTTCACTTTAGCACTAAGCGATTTGTGATATCACGAATAACGTGCGTCATGTCTCTTCAATTACTTGTTCATCGTCTTCCAGGTTATGTGTTCTGGCGCTGCCTGCAACTGCGAGGAGCTTCAGCGTAAGGTGCCTATATGGATATAAGGAAGAGCATATTGATGGCTGGTGCACATGCACGCCAACGTTAGCGCAAAGCTGCCTAATCATTCTGCCATTTTGGGAGCGTTCCCTGTTCGGTCACTCTAGGATGAAGCAACGTAGTCGTTTTCCTGAATGACGTGTACTCGTTACGGTTACCGTGTCGCTACCACAATGTAAATTCGAATTCACGCGCTCCGAGTGACTTCGAATGGAAACCATCACGTTAAGTGGCGGTAATATCTGACGCTTTGTTCAACCAAAGCATGCAGTGTGGTTACGACTACGTTGACTTATAGTTGGTCAAGGCTAAGAAAATCGTATTGGGCGAAAAAGTGGAAGGATACGCGGTGCACGATAAAATGTCAAGATCCAGTGCCTATATATATATATATATATATATATATATATATATATATATATATATATATATATATATATATATATATATATATATATATATATATATATATATATATGGGTGGCCGGTGAAAGGTTCTCCAGCGCGAGCAGTCGGTATTTTTCAATCAAGAAACTCGCTAGAAGACGCTGCCTGCGTCAAGCTTGTCTCTCGCGGGTGAGGGCGCGTTCTCCTTCTTTGCGAGCTGGTAGCGCGTTCATCGAAGAAAGAGCGTTTCCATAGTCAACGCGCGCCTTTCGCTCTCTCTGTCTCTCTCTCTCTCACAAGACAACAGATGGAAGAGAGAGAGAGGTAGCGCGCCGGGAGGCACGCGCCGAGCGCGAGCGCGAGCCTCCCGGCGGCGCGAGCCGGCGGCGCGAGGTGGCTACATACATACGACGACGACTACTACTACTACTACTACAGAGGAGGGAACGACCCACACCCTAAGGAGCTTCGCCCCTAAAAATTGGCCGCGTATCTGCGTGCTTCGCTGCAGATGTCGTCGAAAGACGATAGTCTTCTGCCGGCCGTACTACGCTGCGTGAGATATGGACGCCATCTGGCAGCGCCATCGGGAAGCACGAGCTTGTGCAGAATCCCTGGGCAACTGCCAGGTGGCAGCACCAAATCGTCGGCAGAGGCCTTTTTCGTGCATAGCGTCGCCTTTTTAGCGCAGCCTAAGAAACACTAGGGTCTTTAGAATTACGTATCTATGTATTTTCTAGTAAAGGAACACACCACCTAATACTTACGTATTGATGCGGCGCCTCAGATATGCGTAATATTTGCTTTTTGATCGACAGTGTTCACAAGTATGAACGCAGCTACCAGTTCAATATGGCTGGCCGTTAAGCAAGTGTTTAAACTTTAGCCGGGTGGCTGAATCGTGTGACAGACAAACAAAAATACAGACCAAAATTTCTGCGTTCAAGTACCCCAGGAAAGACTATCGTCTTTAAAAGATGAGCTCCGTCAAACAAGTTCACCTGTTGGTGTCCGTGAAAGTGCGAAATATTTATTTCTGCGTCTGGCGTCCAGCGCAAGTGCACGCGTGAGCTGACTGTTGAAGTTTGACAAGCTTTTTGCTTTCAACGGAACTGGCCACGACCAGAGCGATTTTCTGGAACGAAGTCGCCGTTTTACTAATTCACGCCGAGATAATGCAAGCGCAAGGTCGACATTAAATGCGTCGTGCCATTCCTACAGCCGTTCCTCATGTCGATATAGGTGCCCTGGATGTTGTGCAATGTCTAAGGGCACGCAGCGGCATTTGGGCATTCAGAATTATGCCAGAGAATAATAAATTGATCGCCTAGAGGTCGCTTGTTAAGCAAGCGTTGCAAGTTTGCAGCGACTTCCCAAATACCAGCACGGCAGCGACCTCGCGAGTAGCGCTGTAGGCATGGTGAGGCTGCTTCGCGGCGCCCTCGGACGTGTTCTGCGAAGTTACCCCCCCCCCCCCCCCCCCCGCCATCAAGTATTCGATATCTGTGCAGACGACCGCACCATTTATGACCATGTTACGTAATATGGGCAACTTAGTTGCCCAGTGTCTCTGTAGGCAGTTTAACGCCTGAATTGACTGCATTCGTTCAAGAGCTTATGCTCTTTGGAAGCCAAAGAGGCATTATATGTCAAATGGCATCGATTGCACATAGTGACGCACCAAGAACCGACTGCCGCCAATGAAGATGTGGCTGGGCGCATCCGTTGGCAACGCTTGTTGTCTTCTCTACGAGGTGTGAATTTTACGCTGGGGTAAATGTGTTCTACAAACGATATCTGGTCATGCATATGTAGTGTATAAATGTTCGGATCATACGCGACACTGGTTGACGGTATTGTCGCGAAGACCGCGTCGCGTAGAATGTTTTCTTGTTCTTTTTTCTTTTTCGACTGCTTTCTTAGAAGGGTGCTCAAGCAAACGAGCCGGTGCACCACAGGGAGTCTTCTTGACGACGTAGTACAGAGAACGAAGACCACGTGTGTGCGTCGCGGCCAGTTTCTGGAATGTGTTGTTTGTATTAGTTTTGTAGCAAAGCCGGATGCACGCGATCACGAGGGCTCGCGTTGAGCATCGTTAACTTCGACCTGCCTGACTGGTCCGTGCAAGCCGTTTTCCTATTGGTGGGAGGCAGTGGTGTTCCGAGACGTTCGTGTTGCCGTGGGTGCTAAAAAGTGCTATTTAAGCGGCGACACTGGCCTTTTTTTTTTTTTTTTGAGAGCGGACTAGGGGACCATGACGCTCGAAACCACCGGGGACCAGTTCGGCAGGCCTACGGGGTATGATACCATTTTCTATGTTGTATAATTTTTGCCCTGTGTGTTTTCTAAATTCAAGATGTCTTAGCTAAATAAACCCCCCAATGAGTGCTCTCCCAATTCACTGTGTCGACTCCTCATCGCTTGCCTGCGCGGAGTGACTCCCACGCCTCTTCGTATTCCTGACCTTCCGATGCGTCTAACATTAACGGCCCCGACGTTTCGCTACAAAGTGGTGGAGGTTGCTCGGTAGCGATATTCCCGCTCTGAAATTATGCCCCGAGTCAACAAGCATCAGAAAACTACTTCGGACTGCTCCACTTGACGGAACCCCCTTCCTTTCTCTCTGCTATGGCTACCCCCCAAGCAATACCTTTCGTCGGACCGCCAGTCTTTAGAGGCGCGCCAGAGGAATCTGTTTCCGAGTGGCTACTTTGCTACGAACATGTCGCGTCGCTGAACAACTGGGACCAAGCCACGAAAGTTAAATTTTTATATTTGGCTTTAGACGGCGATGCAAAGAAGTGGCACACTACTCAGATTCTAGCGGGTGCCCCTAATTCATGGGAACAATGGGCGACGTTATTGAAAACGTCATTTACCAGTCGTCACTCAGTCGAGATCGCCCATTTACGACTGCAAAACAGAACTCAGCTGCCGTCCGAAAGCCCGGAGCAGTACTACTATGACGTCGCGCAGCTTTGTGCAAGGGTCAACCCGTCTATGTCAGAAGATGACCGGTTGCGGCACCTTATGCGTGGTCTGCAGCCGGATGTACAGGAAAAAATGATCATCGCAAACCCGGAAACCTGCGCCGCATTCCTCCAAATTTTACAGCGCATAAATTACGCAGCTTTGATGAGCCCTGCTTCTTGGTCACGTCCGATCGACACCCACTATCCTACCGGATTGCAGTCGTGGATGCAAAACATCGCGCCTCCGGTAGGGATGGCATCCGCCGCCGCGGCAGTACAGCCTCCTCCTACATGTATCGCCACCTGCGCCGCAGCAGAACTGCGTTGCCCGCGGGAGGCTGCCGACCGCGAGGGAAACTTGAAGGCGATTGCAGACTCCATCGCCTTACTGTCGGACCGGATAAAAAACATCGAAGACGAGATGCGTCGCCCCCCAGTGCCTTGGCCACCGAGAACATCCCGTGCGAACGACGGGCGTCCCCGATGCCAGATTTGCAGCCGCATCGGCCACGAAGCACGACAGTGCTGGCAGCGGTTCCGGGACGACAGAAATGATCATGCGGATTCTCTTGGCAATCAGGACGGGCAGCATAACCCTTCGGGAAACGAGAACGGCCGGGCCTAAGGGGCCAGCCCGGCCGTCCCATCGGCACATTGTCGGAAAGTCAGCTTCACGCAGTCCCCACACGAGCCAATGGTACAATAACGTTGCGACACCGCCCTGACCTCAAGAATGGAAATGCCGACACGCTTTCCCGCCTTCCTCACGACCCTGCACCAGTAAGCGAAGAAAACCTTTTACCGTTGCTGGTTTTGGGTCAGGCGGATGTTGGAAAAAAGCAGAGGGCAGACCCATGGATTAGAGCCATTGTACAGCACCTCGAAGACCCGAGTGCGCCCGTTGTCAGGAATACCAAAAGAACGGCACGGAGTTTTCGGTTAATCGACGGTGTACTGTATCGGAGGGCGAAAGGCTTTGAGAAAGATCGCGCGGCTCTCGTTGTCCCCAAGTGCTTGAGGTCTGAGATATCAAGGCACTGCCATGACGACTGTACGGCAGGCCACTTGGGTGTCAAGCGTACATGGGAGAAGTTGCGTTACCGATATTTCTGGCCGAAGATGTTCTCATACGTCAGCAAGTACGTTCTCTCCTGCCCTGACTGCCAGACGAGAAAGCAACCGCCGGGGAAACCGGCCGGTTTCCTCCAACTAATCCCGCCTCTAGGTCGACCGTTTCAGCAGACGCTACCGGTAGATGTCGGGTCGGGCGCACAACGTGGATTCGACTACACCCTGGATGCGATGAAAGGGGCTCACCGGCTGCGGCAGGCTCGAAAATTAGTGAATGAACGGGAAAGGCGCCAGCAAGAAAAGAACAAGCGCAGCTACGATGCCGACGACGCAGACGATGAGTCCGGTGCCGATCACGAGGTGCGAGATCCAAGTGGTGATGTGCGCGAGTGCAGTGATGACCGCGAATTCCATCAAAGTGAAGTGCGCGAGCGCAGTGCCGGGAGTGATGACCACGAATTACATCCCAGTGTTGTGCGCGAGTGCGACGTCAATGGTGATGTGCGTGAGTGTGGTTCGCGAGCGGACCGAGAACTTCGTTTGCATCATGGTGTGCGCGAGTCAGGGACCAGTGATGCAGTGCAGCAGCGCGAGAGCTCTGACTCTGAAACTGAACTTTACAGCGATTGGAAGACATTGTCAAACGGCAACAACGGACAACGAAATGTCGCCGCTTACGATACTGATACTGACTTGTATTACAGTGCCAGCGAGTGAACTTTAGTGATTTTTGAGTCTCGCTATTTTCCATTTGTTTTTTTAGGTTTTCACCTTTTAGAGAGATGTATAACTTTTCTGAAACGAGCACCTCACATAATTGTTCTATGTAAAATTGCTTTTCGTACTTCTTTTCCTGTCTTGCAGATAAAACGAGTGGGTCACTCTTTTTCGTAGGGGGGAGGTGTCGCGAAGACCGCGTCGCGTAGAATGTTTTCTTGTTCTTTTTTCTTTTTCGACTGCTTTCTTAGAAGGGTGCACAAGCAAACGAGCCGGCGCACCACAGGGAGTCTTCTTGACGACGTAGTACAGAGAACGAAGACCACGTGTGTGCGTCGCGGCCAGTTTCTGGAATGTGTTGTTTGTATTAGTTTTGTAGCAAAGCCGGATGCACGCGATCACGAGGGCTCGCGTTGAGCATCGTTAACTTCGACCTGCCTGACTGGTCCGTGTAAGCCGTTTTCCTATTGGTGGGAGGCAGTGGTGTTCCGAGACGTTCGTGTTGCCGTGGGTGCTAAAAAGTGCTATTTAAGCGGCGACACTGGCCTTTTTTTTTTTTTGAGAGCGGACTAAGGGACCATGACGCTCGAAACCACCGGGGACCAGTTCGGCAGGCCGACGGGGTATGATACCATTTTCTATGTTGTATAATTTTTGCCCTGTGTGTTTTCTAAATTCAAGATGTCTTAGCTAAATAAACCCCCCAATGAGTGCTCTCCCAATTCACTGTGTCGACTCCTCATCGCTTGCCTGCGCGGAGTGGCTCCCACGCCTCTTCGTATTCCTGACCTTCCGATGCGTCTAACATTAACGGCCCCGACGTTTCGCTACAGTATAATGCGGTGTCATAATGGAAAACGTTATATGTGCAATCTTGCGTAAGAGTGTCGGCGTGTGACTTACCGAGACTAAAACGGCATGAGTATGGTGGGAAGTATACATGCACATGAATACTTCCCACCAGCATGAATACTTCCCACCAGGCTCAAATGACTTAGTTTCTCCAAAAGCGTTGCCCTTTCGCGTTGGCAAGTGGATTTAGCGCTTGCAAGTACACCGTTTTCTCTCGGACTCCGCAACAAGGTTATCTTCCGCAGAAAATTTCTTGCCCGTGTCGTTTAATAAAATACTTAATCAACGTTGTCCTGTCCTTCAAGTGGGCTTTTAGCTCCCGAGAAGCAGAGAATTGAGCCCGCGTCTCAGCGGCAACCCGTTCATTGAACGACAAAACCCACTGCGATAGAAGCTTTCTTTCATTCTCTTTCTTTTTTTTTTCTTTTTGTACAAAGCACAATTCGACGGTGCCGATTTTCTCATATAGTGCAGACAAAAAGAAATGAATAAAATCAACCCGGCAGATTCTACACATTGCGGGACTCGGGTGTCGTGCGAAGCAGTCGGTGAGGAAATTCCCTGTGCCGAATTGTTTGGCGCTACGTTCATTCCTAGAACACACCGTTTCGGTGTGTACTAAGTGAAGCAGATGACCAGATGAGCATCGAGACGCAGACAGACAGACAGACAGACAGACAGACAGACAGACAGACAGACAGACAGACAGACAGACAGATAGATAGATAGATAGATAGATAGATAGATAGATAGATAGATAGATAGATAGATAGATAGATAGATAGATAGATAGATAGATATTGTCAACGTAGCTGAAGTTCACCAGTAAATGCTGCCTCGTTGCAAGTTATGAGTGAAAACAAAGCAACACCAAGTAAGAAAAAGCGCGCCGCAATTTGTCCTATGACACGTAAACCGCTGTACAATAACTACAATGATGTTTAGTTTACATAATAGATTTGTAGTATACCGATAATCATTCCCACTAACCACTGACCTCTACCAGTCTATCGCTTTCGGTGCATAACAAACGTACGACAAAAAAATTGCGCTTTCATTGTTTTAGTTGTGAAACATCTCTAGATGAGATGCGCGCATTTTAATGTGTCATCTTTTCTACCTATGCACATTTCTAAATTAAATCGAATTTTACTGAAAGCAGTTCGCTCGTCTATAGGGAAGCATGCTCAGACTGCCATGTGCCACAAGAGGGAGCTAAAGAAGTAGTATTGAGCTTGCACAATAAATACATGCCTCTCTCTCTCCCCCTCTCTCGCCCTTGGTCCAAATCTACATGCACTGCACCTAATCCCCGAAGTAGCCAAACGATTGCAGTTACAGGTTTCTTCCACAGAAATCAGAAATTACAAAGCTTCATGGCGGATATATATGCTGAAGAAAAACCGCAGTTAAACAGTGACCGTGTCTGAATTTTTGGAGAGAGCAGGGTAACTACCGCATACCAGCCGTCAACGTTCTACAATCGCTCTACACTGCATAATGCTCTCTCTCTCTCTCTATCTGCTTTTTCGCGACGGACATGGCGCTGTTTGAGAGGACTAATGAGGAACGATGAAGAAAGGAAGGGGGGAGGGGGGGTATTCTTACTGTAAATTACACGGGAGGCCAACGTATACCTTCAAAAACTCTGTTGACGACATTGCAATTCGGCAGGCGGCTTTCAGATTTATCGCTTGGCGATACTCACAGGAAAGATAAGTTCTGCTCTGATAATTTGGAACATACTTCGCTGCAGTTTCACGAACGGCTGCGCGCGGCTGGAAACCGCGGCCGCATGTCACCACCCTTATCACTGCAGGGGGCGTTAAATCAAGCGCCTTAAAGAACTTCGGGTAAAAAGCTCGAAAAATAAACATTATCATCATCCTAGAGCTATTTTTATTATTTGATCTTTTATTAGCTGTTGTACTCCTCCACTCGAAGCAACGAAATTACGTATCGTGTAAAGGGCATGGTCCCCCCTCCCCCTTCCTCCTCATCCATCCCAAATGCCCCGCATTCCCACGATCTCGTCAAAATACGCCCCTCGGGAGAAACCCTAGGTGTGCTATTGGGGCAAATGTACTATGTATCTCTTGTATCTTGGCAGAATGAATAAAGAACAGCGTGAGGACTCCAGGAATTTGAAGCCGGGCATCTCGGAAAGAGTTGTATCCAGGTAAGCAACATGGGTACACTGGAGACAAACCTGAAAACAATAGTGTGTCAGTACACCGCCACCGCCCCTACCGGCTGTGCCAGTGGGTACGTGCAGTAATTTCCTGGAGGAGGAGGGACGACGGATAGAAAGCCGACAAGCTGTGGTAAAGCGTATAGAAAACAAGAAGTGTATTTCACAGAGAGGAGAGGAGGCGAGATATGAAACAAACTGAAGAGCAACCATGCCAGAATAACACACCAGTGATATTTAAGAGACTGCGCCGCCAACCACCACAAAAATTTTGCTGCGGTATGTGTATGCACTTTTAACTCTATGTGTGGGTGGCTCTTGTCTTACACCTTTGCTCCTTCTCTCTCTGTCCACTTTCTAACCTCTACATTTCGAGCCCAGACCAGGGTAGCAAGCCGGAGACCTATACATTTTCTTAGCACCGGTAACCTTTAGTTTATTTTATACGTACACAAAAATGTGAAAATATGCTCCTTTACTAAAATTTAAAGCACTTTAGCCTTCAGTAAAAGAGCATATTTTCACATTTTTGTGTACCTATAAAATAAACTAAAGGTTACCGTGCTAAGAGTGTAGTTAACCGCCCTGCCTTTCCTCATCTCTCTGTCTCTCTTGCTGCGTGACAATGGTTAACAATTTAATGCCCTGCGTGTCACACACTCAAAACATATTTTTTAAAGCGACAAGAACTTAAACACCAGTTTAATTAATGATTTAGTACAGCAGTGTTGCTGTCCTATTAGTCTACGAATACGCGCGCAATTTACTTGCGTCGCACCGCTTTATAAGAAAGCCAGAAATGGGCCAATGAAACATGGCTGACTCAAGTGCCTGGCCTTGCGTGATCATGAGACGGTTTTTTGACGAAGAGCACGCAGTCGAACGAAATGACCCACGCTTCCGACAACGATGAGCTCGATGAAGCATCCTGAATGAAACAGTGGCCAGTCTCGAATACCTGTTTCTTCGATATGTCCCAAGAACCCGGTGCTCAGGCTTATTTGTATTCGTTATGTTTCGCCTTGGAATGGGGATGTCATTGCCGACAGCATATATGTATATTGCGTGACCTTGAGCTCAGCAGCAGGAATGCCATATATCCGCTGAGCCACTACGACGTCTCCGTATCCGTCCATTCATCCAGACAAACATACAAGTTGGCACTCGAAAGCAAACAGCTTCGCTTTGGAGGCCTGATATGTTTGCTAACGAAAATGAGAAAGGGACAGCTCATAATTGCCATGGATGTGTAACCACTTACAAAAAATAAATAAAAATAGAGGTGTCTACATCAGGAAAACTACCGATGATTTACAGAACGAAAGGAATCAGAAAAGAAAAATAAAGAGTGCTTAAATCGGTAGTTATGCTACGTCAGTTCATGAAGTTCAGCTTATTTGTGACAGAGTGGCAACTACAAAATTTTGGTTTTCGCTCAACTTTAGGGGGAATTGATCGTTTATTGTTAGGATTTACAAAGACTAAATGTGTGCTATTTGATTAATCAAACCCGACATTTGTAATACGTCTGCAAAGTATCTGTCTCAGCAGCAGGGGTATGTAAGGGGCAGGCTTAATCTGTAATCATTTCAAGCGCAATTTTTGCCAGTAGAGTCCACTGTAGTATTTTCAGGAGCACTGCCCCGCCTCGGCATCCACTGTTCCGTTATAATGCGGTCTCTCAGTGTATATTCTTGTGTTCTTTGCTTTCCATAGACTACATGTGTGTTATAAACCATTTCTACACCGAAAGACGTTCATCGTTAGTTCCGTCGTCTCATTGCCTACGTCTTGAATTGATCACCATGACTCGTCAGCGGACAAAGATAATAGAGAGTTTTAGCAGTGCTGGTTACCGTACGGTAATACCGTACCGTCGTGGTCCGCACGCAGAAAATTGAGCTTGTGAGAACCTTACCAGCAAGTTTTATCATCTGATGACGTTACGGTACTCCCCTAGCAACTAGTGCAGGTGTTTCCGACTAAAATAGCGACGCGCCGACCACGACCGTACGGCATTACCGTACTTACCGTACGGCATTACCGTACGGTAACCAGCACTGCTAAAACTCTCTAGTATTTTAACGTTTTAAGCACAATAGCTATACACGCATGGAAAATAACATCCGTTCGTCGCGGTCGGAGCCGGGGAACAAGAACTCAACACATGAATCTATGGGCGGCCAAATATAGCATCTAGCTCTCTTACTACGCGGCTGCTTGCATGGTCCTAGAAACGTGCTCGAAACGCCACAGCGTAAGATACGAAACGCGGTGGGTTACGGTGAGAACAAGCGAACAAGTAGTGTTGGTAAAGTCGCCTGTGAGAACGTTACAACGAAGTAGGAAATTAAGAAAAAAAAAAGGAGAAAGAGAGATTAGGAATAACGATTACATTCTCGCCGAGGCGAAGGCGAACAACTAACGCCGCAGTTTACGTTTGTATTTTTATGTTCCTTCTTTTCTTTTCTCACTCCCTCTCCACACGCCGAAAAAAAAAGGAAAAAAGAAAGAAAAGAAAGACCTATCTACTTCCGCGTCTACCGTGTCTGCACGCTGCGGGTGTGATGAATAGCGAGCGAGTACAGCCGTCGCACAGGTTTCGCGGCCGCTGCGTATACATATGCTCTCCATCCGAGTTATCTCCTCCTGAATTACGCTTATTATATACGCTCGCTTAATTTACATGATTGGGCCTCGTTACGTGTCATTCTTCTTGGGTCCTTATCCGGCCATTTCATTTATCAGCGACGGCCTTCGCGCGACGCTTTCCCTCGTCTCTGATGCCTCCAGTGTATGTACACTCTCCCTTGTTAGCCACCTTAATAGAGGTGTGGCGGCAATTAAGGCGCCAAGTACACAGCGCACAATGGGAGAAACGTGTGCGTTTCTTCATTCCGCTCATCCTTACTGGTATGCGTGGGGAAACAATGACGCATTACGCACCCTAACGTGTTACTGAACGAACGTGCATGCTTGGGATTTAAAACACAATAAATAAAGAGGGCATTTTCTATCATCATGCACACGGCAGTCGAGCGATGACGTAACGCCGTGTGATAGGCGTTGTCAGTTGCAGAGAAGACGATATATCGCGGTAAATTTGACAACCTTTACTGACGTATTTTAGGGTTGAAGCTTCGAGCTCACTGTAAGCAGTATCGGAATGTCCTACTTCAATCTACCCAGCTGCCTACTCGTCTGTACCACTCGGTAGTCTACTGAGCTTCTGTGCCTCTGGTGTTACTAACGCTACACACGCAAGCGAGTCGCGGAAGGCGTTCCAGGTGTGACGTACAACGTGTACACTTACGTCTACAGTTCTTACTACATGCGGTCACTCGACCGAAAGAACGTGGAGAGGATTTTCCTGGCGCTGGTCATTCTTCAGGGCGTTTTGGAGTCGTTTTGCTGCTCATGTCTAGTGCTTATAAGACGGGCAAGATAACGATATTTTCGGACATGCATTGGAGTGTGAAGGATGAATGGTCAGAGGGGGCAGGTTTTATTTTTACGCAAGCGCAAACTCCGGCAGCATAAGCAGAAGATTCCCCTTCGGTTAAAGAATACGGAGACGAAATATAAAGAAGTAAAGTTCAAAAATAGAAGTAATTAACACAAAAGAAAAAAATGTGAAGGAGATGGATGAAAAACAATAATGGACATCCTTCGTGTAAAGATTGAAGGCCGCATTCGATCTTATGTAACACTCTTTTACACAAGCAAGACTTTCAATTCTTCACTATTAATAGCGTCAACAGTATTGGTGCGTACTATAAGCCAAGTTTTGTACATCATTGTGTTTGTGACGCCTGTTGCAGAAAGCAGAATGGCAGATGAGACAATGTAAGTTATTTTCTCATAGCTTAATCTTGCTTCTATTTTTTTTTAATTTTCGTGAGGTTTCCTCTTCTTCGTTAAATCCAGTGATATATTAAGTAATGACGACGATGTTAGTGATACAGGTGTTTCAGCCCATAAAGTTACGAGCCTATAATTGCACCATCTGAACGTGTCTTGTGGTATCATCAATTCCCGTCACCAAACATTCACCAAAATGAGTGTAATTTCGCAAAGCCTTCGTTGTGGAATAGATCTCCCGGAAACATGCTCTGTATGCCTACTCATACGTAATTACCTGTGTGGAAAACACCATCGGTAGCGCCGGAATGACTTCGACACCGCGTATGCTACTGCTTCGAAGGGAATAGGAGTGCTATTATAGTCTATACATTAACTGGCTAAACCAGCGGCAAGAAATAAATCTAGTTTCAGGGCAGCGGCTATGCTCGCTACCTCTATGGTCGGTATCATTCCAACTACGCTACTTTTTAACAAATATCGGCCAATTATCTCAGTTCCGTGCTCTATAGCAAATTAGGGAGTCACAAAATTTAGCGTGCTCTTGGCAGTTCTTCAGCCCGATCTTCAGTAGCACGAGAAAGCTTCGAGACGTAGCGTATTTGGCCAAGGCTAGTATTTGTGATAGGTCTGCGGCTTCTACTAAAGCTTCGCCAGTTTCAATATTTCTGCTGCGTATGTCAGTAGTAGTAGTAGTAGTACAATATTGTTATGTGGGGTTTAACGTCCCAAAACCAGCTCTGATTATGAGAGACGCCGTAGTGGAGGACTCCGGAAATTTCGACCACCTGGGGTTCTTTAACGTGCACTGACATCGCACAGCACACGGGCCTCAACATTTCGCCTCCATCGAAATGCAGCCGCCACAACCGGGATTCGATCCCGCGACCCTCGGATCAGCAGCTGAGTAGTAGTAGTACAATGCAATTTCGCCAAATTATCACAGTTCTTTCAAACCAAACCAATTGGCGCATCAGAACTCTCTGGTTGCCTGGTGTATATTTCCATGCTAATGCGTCGCAAGTACAAAGTCGATGCATACTCAAGGAAAGGAAGGTTTCGTCGATCATTTATATCTTGTCGTCGAGGCGTGATTACACAATGAGAAAGCTTATTTCAACATTTATTTTGGGCCAGGAAGAATACAGGAAGAATGGGCGCTGGCCATCTTTGCTTGCATCATCGAAGTTTGTCTCCCTCTTTGTCGATTCTAGATTCAGGGCAGACTTAAATGGCAGAAAAGAAAGCAACAATAAAATGCGATTTGCATTCACGTGCCGTCTGAGCCGTTATTTCTTTGGGTACAGAAAGCGATAAGGGTCTTCTGTTTTTAAACTGCGCAGTACCTCGCTTGTCGAGACGAACCTCGCAGCTTCGGACAGACAAAACATTTCCCCACGTTGCAAGCCCCAATTCCAGGTAAGTCCAAACAAAATACGCATTATGTGAGAGAGAGATTCTAGTTAATTAAGGAAGTGACGAAAACAGGGTGAAGAGTGCTTAGCACGCAAGAAAGAAAGAAAGAAAGAAAGAAAGAAAGAAAGAAAGAAAGAAAGAAAGAAAGAAAGAAAGAAAGAAAGAAAGAAAGAAAGAAAGGACGCTTGCCCGCCTGAGTGTCAGTAGAACACCACCAAGAAATTATTGGGATGGTTCTGTGTGAATGCAACCAGCTGCGGCTTCGACTGCCCTGTATAACGAAGGATATGAACGAACGAATACTGCGATGAGAGCGCTTGAAAGCGTTGCGTCTTCTGTGCTTGTACGGCCCACTTATACGAAGACCATCTTGCATAACGAAGGGTCCGAGGAGATGTGACAACGCACATCATATACCATATTCCTGTTCGCTGTTCCGTCGGCGCGCACACGTTCGAGCACGACTGCTGGCGGCCGCACTCGGCACATCCATCTTGCGTGAGCCCATGCTCTGGCGTGCATTATACCTGCATGCGCCGTGGCCAGCTCGAAAGCCGCGCAACCCTTTCGCGGCGTAGTGGGCGGCTCGATCGACGCACGGACCATCAGAGCAGCGTTCAAGGCCGCAATCTTTGCGCTATTGGCCTAGATACCACGCCGCCACGCTATCTGCAGTCGCATATATATATATGCGCGGTAGGGGAAGAACGATAGGGCGGCACGCGGGCCGCTCTGATCCTTTGTGGGGGGCTCGGACGCTTACTGACAGACGGACACGAGCTGCAGTCGGGTGGCCACCCCTCCCCTGGCTGCGAGCTCATGCCGCGTAGCGGGCAGCCATGTCCGAACGGCGAGCTTGCAGGCAACCGGCACAAGAGAAACGCAAAACTCATGACGGTTTGTAATTACGGCAGCCGTTTGATTGATGGAAGCTGACGGTGGCGTCCGCCATCTTGGATTTCGCAAGCCACATGGGCCTGCGCATGACCGATCGGCGACGTCAACTGACGGTTTGGGCCTTGACTTGTCTCGGAGTCATCCATCCATCTTGGGAGGCGGGCGGATGTGCAAGCAGGGACCTGCGCCCAATTCCGGGACTCGCACGCGTCGGGCCCCGGCGTCCGTCAGCTGCCGATCTGTTTCTGTGCTCTCCCCCCTCTCCTCTCCTGGCGATAGCCGCCAGAGAAGAGCACGGTGCCACTAGTGCGCCATGACATGGGCGAAAGAACTTAAGTGATCGCGCAGGCGGCATGGCTCGTTCCTCCATGATGCGTGCAAGGCGGAAAAAGAGAAATATTGGCATCACTTTACAAGTGGATCCACCGCGAAACAGCAGTTAGGAGCTACAGGAAATGGGCCGATCGCGTTCGGTTCGTTTGTCACGATTTTTTTTCGTTCAGGCACGGCACGACGAAAAATATGGCACGTGTGAGACTTGCAAGAGATAGACGCAACGACGCTGAGGTTTCAAGCATGGCATTTCAACGGCCATGCCGAGACCACCTTAGGTGTATAGGACGCTTGAACAAACAACGCGTAGTTCTTTATTTAATTCAAGCGGTTTGCCGTACGCCACGTTATTCATCTTGCGTGAGCGTTGGTTTTCGACGGTTCTCGGTGGCGCACACCCGGTGTTCCGCGCGGGTCAGTTGACTGAAACGCGGCGCTAGCGCCCATGGATTCCTGTACCCCTCGTTGGAGAATGCAGTTAAGCTTAACTTTAAAATATGCATTCGCGAAACATGAATACACTGAAGGAAATATGTCGCACAGAATTATGAGGCCTCACACGCTACAGTGAATCTCGTTTGTTCAGAGAGCGCACTAAGGGAGTCATTTTAGTGACGAGCTACTCAGTGTTTCGAACGTGGTGCAGCGTATCTTCTTCTCTGTTAAATATAACAGCGCTACAAAGACCTTGAATTAAGGAGAGAAACTAATAATGAATGAAAAGTAATTAATGCTCTGCTAGTAGATTACCGTTAAACAATATTCACTGCATCCTCCTAGCCCAATAGAAAGTGAATGACTAAAAGAAAACAGACCTGTATTCTCGCCGTGATGACGGGTTCAACAAGCCAAAGACCATGTCAGGAGAGAAAACAATACTATGAATGGGAAGACTTAAGACTTTAGTCGATTACCAAACTTTCGCTCGGTAGCATCTATTCTTTGCTTTTCTTTGCTTAAAAAAGAAAAAAAAAACACTGGGCTCCTTCTGCCCCACCCTCCCAATGTGCGTAGCGAAGTGGGGGCTAAATGAATTTGCTACACTTGTAGGGCTAACCGCGAGATCGGCTAGACTGGTTGGGTGAACAGAAGCGCGTGCTGTCAGCCAGTCCACTTGCTTTATCAATAAGCAGGCGTGAATGAAAAGCCCCCTCACATGCAACACGAACTACGTAGAGCAGAGGAGTCCAAAAACTGACGGGTTTAGAAGAGCAAGGAAAGCTAGTGAGAACACGAACCATTGAGTGGCAGCTTGAGTGACGAGCCATGAAACGCATCAAACCGAGTAACAAATATAAGGAAAGGTCAACATACGTACCTTTCCGTTTAGTACGTTCTGTCCCTGTTTTTCTCATTTCAGTGTGAGTTACAGTTACGCCAATGGAATACATCTGACGCTATGTTTTTTTTTTTTTTTTTTAGCCACCGTGAAGGCAGTTAGCAACTGCAGAGCTGCGCTTCCAACTTTTGACGTCGCGGGTGCGATACCGTATGATGGAGCGAAAATGCAAGAGTGCTCGCGAGTGCTCGCGTGTACTTATTCTTACGAGCACCTTAACAAATCCCATGCATCCCAAGTTTACCACCTAGACTTCCAAACAATGGCGCGGCACCTAGGCGTGGCACCGAAGCCTTACTGACATCGCTGTTTTCCAATGGCGCTAATAGTACTGTAGCTGCCAGGATAACTTAAGTTGCTCAGAAAGTCGCCAATAATTTTAAATAACAGAGCGAACGAAGTGTTCGAACGGAAACGGGTAGGTGCTTCGTGCAACCTATGCGATGACGTCACAGCCTCCCCGGTATCAGAAACGTGGAGCTGGTGGCTGAAAAATCAAAGTGGCGAGGTCATCCGACGTCGTATTGAGCTCTTCAAGCTTTTCTGAACTTGACAGTGACGACTTGAGCTCTGAAGTATCAATGTTTCGCTCTTGGGCGCCCGCCTCCTCGGGTAGGCATCGTTGAAGGTAATGACGTCAAAAACACAAAGTGGCCTGCCCGTAAGTCCGGTAAAAAATTGTAAAATTCATTTTCAGGGAAAGTAAATGACTTGCAGCTGCCTGGCTTGGCATGTATTATTACAGTGCTCAGACATGCGTCGATTTTAAGAGTGGAATGTGGCAGGCCAGAGCACTGTTGTTAACCTCGCACGTTCTAATGCATCCTCACATCTTCATCTCTTTTCATCCCTTATCCCCTTTCCCCAGCGTGGGATGGCATACCGAGCGTGTGTCTGGTTGACATCCCTGACTTTCCTCCTACCCATCCTCCTCCACGCTCTTGCTCCCTGTCCTTTTAAAAATGGCACTGAATTAAGTCTTTCCTCCTCTCATGTCGTATTGTCAGTAACAAACAAAGGTATTACCATTGACCTGTCATCGTGTGCAGAAATAATGAATTGCGACATCTCACATCTGCACTTCATATATATATGGGTCATGCCATATCAAGTGTACCAGCGTGTGTTTCGACCATATCCAATCTGGCTGAAAAAATCCTCCAGATCCCACGCATTGTGGGAATCGGCGTCATGCGAAGCAGTCAGCGGTGGAATTGCCTACACGACGAATTTTTCGACATTAAGCCAAGTCTTACGCGTATGATCAAGGTCTTTGTGCAATAAGCATGAGTGGGTGTGCGCTTAACGTGAGCTAACCAGCAACGTCGACAGCACCATGGTGACCGAATGGTACTTCATGGCACATAACGTTGGCACTCATGTCAGTGCACAGCACAGAGCTTTCTTTTGTGGAGGTAAAATGCACGCTAAGGGCGCTGATGCGCGTTTCGTGAGCGTTGTTTGTTGAAGTATTCCTACAGGATCGAACCAAGTTCGACAAAAGCATGCCGATTGATAGTAAAGCATGTGTCTTGTTTATTACATTGGTATGATAGCGCTTAGCAGACATTAGAAGCGCAATTCATGTTACACGAGCACCATCATCACTACTGCAGGTTTAATAGGTTAACTAACTATAAACGCCGTGTGGGAGGTTTACCGTATCGTAGTGGTAACGTGCTTGCTTGCACCTCGGGGCCCTAATTCGATGCCCTTTTACCTCTGCTTGGTAAGTTTCGTGTGCGCCTGTGCGCTTGTTATATTTCAATCTCAAGCTACGACACACGGTGTGACTTTTATTTTTGAGTGTATTATAACGATATGTTAGATGTCTGTTTTAGCCGATCCTTGATTGATATAGGCTGCATACAGTTCGACCACCTGTGGCGCATATCCGCATACCATGGGTCGAGCACTACGGGTATGAGCCACACATGACGGCAGTATCCTTAATCCTGACGCACATGACGAGCGTATCATGTTAGCGGTGTAAAGATTTGCCATCCATCCTCGTCACACATTTGCACCCTACCATGCAAATGTTGGGGTGTATCAGGCGAACGAAACTACCAGGAAAGTACAGAGACGTAGGCAGCTAGATAGATAGATAGATAGATAGATAGATAGATAGATAGATAGATAGATAGATAGATAGATAGATAGATAGATAGATAGATAGATAGATAGATAGATAGATACGAACGATCAAAGTCGCCGAAGTTCGCTAAGAAATGCTTCGCATTTAGAAGAGTAATTCTTGTTTTAAGCGAGAATATTTTTTAACCTCAGAACCACATGGCTGCACAAAGCTTCTCCTTGTTTCGCCTTCACCGCACAGCACGTTGGCGCGGGATCGTTGTCGGTACTCTTTCGCCATCACCCAAAGTACCTCGCTGTGATTGCTCTACGTCATACGACTCTTCGTCGTAGATTTGAGCAATCTGGCTTCATAAAACGTCGCGCTAAAACGCCGATAGCGCTATAAAACGACGCAACACTACGACATGGCCGAGAAAGCTGAAGGCTGCACAGAAGGAAAGTGGCGCCCGTGTTGATACCTTATTTGGTATTCGAGACAGCAGAACGTGATCGAAGTCGATTCTATCTCGATATATTTCGTGATAGAATGGAAAATTTAGCGCACTGGAATTCCTGATAAGAAACTGCTTATCTATGAAACAGTACCTTGCGACGTAATGACTGCTACATAGGTTGCAATCAGCAAAAGATACGGGAATTAATGGACATATACCGCTTAAGTTCGTGCGGTTTTTTTTTTTTTCCGGAGGAATTTAAATGCTGTGCAAGATTTTTCCGCGAAGTATTGTAGCAAAACGCATCTCATATTGTGCGATATTCTGATCGCATATATATCGATCACCTCCAATCTCGCTGAAAAAAAAAAGGAAAATGGCGCTCTTAGATTTCCATGTAACGACATGCAACATGCAAATTATATATATCCCGATTCGCCAAGAAGACTGTTTTGGATATATATATAATATATTATATATATATATATATATATATATATATATATGCAGATTGATATTGATGGTACCCCACAAAATTAAGTGTATGACAGATAGAAACAGAAATATGGTGGTGGCTATAAGGGTTTACTAATGGTAAGAAACTTGATGGATAGTAAAGAAACACAAGGATAAGTCAAGGACTACGCACCTGACAATGGAACAAAAGACAGCAATAAGTATTACAGGATTACAGCACCGGGTGGATCAACGAACAAACAGGTGTAGCTGATACTCTAGCTCACATTGAATTTGAGAAGGCGTACCTGAGCATGTCACCTCAGGGCAGATAGATACCCGGTGGACCGTTAGAGCAATTGAAAAAGCATCAATGGGAAACGCAGCCTAGGTCGGAAGACACTTACATGTGATGGTGCAATTGAAAAATCTGCAGGCATAAATGGAATCTGCTCGCACAGTACTGGATAAAATATAGATCATTTCAGATGCTTGAAGATACCTTGATTCTGCGGTGGACATAAAAGAAAGGAAGGGGCGAGGGGGGGGGGGGGGCGGTGATGATTGCAGTAGTATCGAGATCTTTAGTCGAAAGCGCATGAGTACCCACGTATGAATGTGCTTACCGCGGGCTTACCAGGACCGTCGACAGCACCGTGGCGATTGAATGGTAGCTCATAACATGACGTAACGTTGGCTCTCACGTTGGTAAAAAGCATGGACGTCTGTTTTGTCCATGGGCTATCATAAGCGTCGTTCCTTGAAGTCTTCCTACGGGATCGAGCAAAGTTGCAGAAATATGTACCGAATATTATCATAACTTATGTATTTCTGTGATAGTGCTTCTCACGCAGTAGAAGCGCACTTCACGTTACACAAGCCGCATCATTACAACTGCAGGTGCAGTGGGTTTATTTATATATATAGATACCGTGTGGGAGGAGCCGCCGTAGCCTATTGGTAGCGTGCTTGTTGGCACCTCCAGGGCTCGTATTCGATACTCCTCGACTGCTTGGCAAGGTGCATGTGTGTCTGTGTGCTTGTTATGTCTACATTTCAATAGTAAGCGACGGCAAACGGTGTTCGTTCTGTGTTTTAAGGGCCGAGCTCTTTAACCCGACCGTCCCGTGTCAACCAAGAAGAAAAAAATGTGGGCCGATCCTGGAAGCAGTAGACTGTGTGAGGTGCAGAAAACTTCAGACGTCAGTCGAAGTTGCGAGTTAGATCCTCGAAGCCGCGACGTTTAATATGCCTATTTTCCGCAGCGGCGATGTTTCATCTCTCAATTTAGTTGGTCCTTGATTGGCATAGGCTGCATAAAATTGAAGAACCTGTGTCACATACCCGCATACCAACTAGCAGAGCGTTAAATCGAAACGTCTTATGACTTTCTTCTTCTTCTTCTTATTATTATTATTATTATTATTATTATTATTATTATTATTATTATTATTATTAGGAGTAGTAGTAGTAGTAGAGAGAAAGAGAGAGACTAGAAGGAAACGGTATGGCGCTAAATTAACGGGACAAAGACAAGGCAGAACACACACTGGCCAGTGTGTATTCTAGAAGGAAAGGCAGGGAGGCTAACGAGATATGAACTTCCGGATTGCTACCATACGGTATGGGAAAAGGGAAATAAAGAGCGATAGAAGAGTGGACACACACACAAAGAAGCAAAGGGGCGGGGGGGGGGGGAGTAACGGGGCATTACAGTGTTTCTAATACGCCAGTGCCACGGAAAAACGTCAAGAAAGATTTGAACGACTTCCGCTGCGACGTCACATTTGGTCGGAATTCTAATACAGTCTGTTCAGACAGCGCCCTGTTTTCAAGACATGCCAGCACTGCCGCTAGCGACAGTCCGAGCGCACTGTAGTAAGGTACAACGGCAAGGAACGTGTTCTATAGTTTCTTCGCTGCCGCAGTGACTGCAAGCAGCGCTATCGTCCATGCTGATTGTGAAAGCAAAATATTTTGTAAAAGCGACACCAAGGCCACAGCCGGCAAAGAATTGTTGTCTCGAGTCGAGAGAGTCCAGATGGAGGTCGAAGTCGAATAGTCGAGTCCAGTCGATACAGGCGTGCATGTTTCGAACTAGGCGTGTTCCACAACGTTCTGTTTTCTGCATTTGCAAAGGTGCGAATTCTTGCGGCTGCGTCTGTTCTTAACAGTGGTATGGGATTTTGCAAGCCCTCCCCATGTGCAGATCGGGCAGCTGCATCGGATGTTCGTTCCCCATGATACCACATGGCTTAAGGGCATCACATTGAAGTCGCTTGGGATCCACTGCAACGTGATGTGCCCTTGCTCGACGAGGTGGCACAACAATAGTCTGGTTTCTAGAGCTAGCTGTTCTTAGAGTCCGCGTCGTAAGGCACAGACCAAACGATGAAGCGCAGACTTAGAATCACTGGACATACTTCATTTCTTGGGTGATTCATTAGAAATAAGACGAAGTGCTCCACGAATAGCAGCAAGTTCCGCAGCAATTGACGCAATCTGGTGAGACAAGTCTATACGATAATGTGTAACTGCAGACCCGTTCATCATTGTTGAAGCATTGTTATACAGATGGCTATGTTGGTTGCATGTTGTATTATGTAGGAATGAAAGTTAGAAGACCAAATATTACTGCAATGCACGCAACGGGGAATTTGCAGTTTGGTTTCAAATACCGCTGGAAGCCGCCTGCTCTTCTTCCAGCATATTACATCATAAGGAGCAGTCACTTATCGCTTGAGGCAGAACTAGCATCGTGATTACGGAAATGTCCTCAGTAATGTTGTATTTGTTAGTTTCGAGCACAACAAATTAATAAAAAGAAATTGTGGATCCAGTTTTAAGAACACCGAAAAATATCAAGTGACGTTGCCGCTGCACCTTGTGACGTAATTTGCTGAAAGAATAGCACGCGATTTCCAGCTGTATTTGAAACAAAACTGCAATTCCCCTGATGTGTACAGTGCAATAATATTCGGCTCACATCTTCACAGGATCCCTTCACATCTTCACAGGATCAGCACCGTTTTCTGACTGTGTTCAGGAATTGTCGCAGGACATTTCTAATTTGTGTATCTTCTCTCCTTAATAGCATGTCGTCACAACCTTTAAGCACGTTCCTACAGCACTGCTTACTTGCGAACCACGTTTCTTGGACCTCTTCCATGACGCGTGTCACACGCCATGGGTGCGGCCCCGAAGTCGCTCCGGAAGCGGGAACCGTAGACGGCCGGGGTGGTCCCAGTCGTGAGCTGCAAGAGGCTGCTGCTCTTAGAGCATAATTGTTCGGTTCCGTCAACAGGTGGTGGCCCTGGTGCGAGCCGTTAACACCGTATACCGGCCGCAGAACACAGCCGGCTGTCCTGTGTGAACGCGGCGCGCCTAATTTGCCCGCCATGTCTCAGCGTAACGACTTGTCCACGGCAGCCCAGGGGACAAGCACCTTCGCTGAGCATGGGATGCGCGCACGCGCGCTTTCATTGTCCGGCACGGATGGCGTAACGTGGAGCGCGTTTCACAGGGGCAGGGCAGGCACGCCGCCACTGGGTGGCCATTATGCGGCCCCGTTGGCCCCCTCCCGAAATCGGCCCGCGTTCGTGGCGAGCTGCTTAGGGGCCGAGTGGCGTGACCTCCGGGGCCAGAGCGGCGTGACATCGGACTCAGGCGCCGCTAACCAGGGGTTTAGAGCGAGGCGCCGTTTGAAGGATGACCGCGCTGAGCGCGCAGTCCGAGGAAAAGCGGCCGAATTCAGTGCGCGCGCGCGCGACTGGTTGTTCCACGCGCCGCCTAAACCTCCCCCTTCAGAAATAAGGGATCAATCAAAGTTTCCCGAACTTGCGCGTCTTGACCGATGAGGAGGAATCGCGGAGCGCTTGATGTGTCTTTCCGCTTGCGTTCTCTCGGCATTCTCTTCTTTGTCTTTCCCTCACTTGATCTTTTTTTCTTCTTTTGCAAAGTCCTTCCTGCGTTGCCTGCTCCGTACGCATCGCTCGACTCTCTTAGATCCGTCTCCGCAGTCTCATTTTCTTCTATGCGCCTTTCTTTTTTCTTTTGTTTTGGTCGACTCGGCCGCGTGCATGGGATGCGCCTCGGCCTTCTCTGAAGACCACGCGCGTCTTGGTCGGTCAGGCGGCATAAGATTCCAGGAATCACGGCGGTCGATGCTCGAAACTTGCTGCATCCTTGCACGGCTAGGAATGCCGCCGCATGCGGCGCCGACGTATCTTTTTGTACGCTTGTCAGGCATGCAAACCTGCGCATCGCCGGACGCAGATTGGGGGAAATTAACTACTGAGGGTGTATACATCTTGATGGATAAGCACGCCGTGTATGCTGTAAATATGAAAAGCACGCTTCCGCCGAGAAACTGAATATCACATTCTCAACCGTCGATCTCATTCGTCACATTTTCTTCCGTGTTTAGGGCTACCGGCAGTATGCTGTTGGCTAGGTATGTCCCATAGAAAGGAATAGAGAGAGAGAGTAGAAGAAGAATAAGGAGGCAGATGAGGACAAGAAGAATGATCGCCAGTGGGAAAGTACCTATCGATCTTATACATACAGAAATCTAAATACCTACAATTTTTCGCCACCGGTCTAGCTACCAGACAACACGAGCGTCGCAGTAAACACACGCACACAATTATTACCCTGCTAGAACACGTTCCTAAACTGATAAGACGTATCTCCTCCCCCGCCAGCACTAGTTTGCTTCTTCAGCGTCCCAAGCATGTATTAGAGTCAGTGCAGTCCCAAAGGGTTAGTGGGAAGGGGTAATTGGGCACTGTCATCATCCAGGCTTCCTGGGTCAGTACGATATTAACTAAGTGACGAGTGACAAGTTGTTTTATGACCATTGATAGCACAGCGGATGTCAACGCTTCATGCAGCGTGCGACACGTTTCCCTTCAAAATATATTTTAAAAAAAACGAATATCTAATGGAAGAGCTTCTCAAATACGCAACGCTAGTCTAATGTCACCCCACGCCTAAGAAATTGCCTTATTTTGAGCGAAACCCTTTCTTGGACGGCCCACGCCACCATTTATTTATATTTTCTAAAATTTCGCTGCTTGTATATAAACTTCTTTTGTCACGAAATTGCAGCATAATTACAAATACCTTGTATAGCAGAGTATTCTTACGTGCAAGACTGTTTACTTTATAGAGGAAACTAAGATGGTATTATATTATACCTACTGCAACCTGCTCACATATTGCTACGCACAGAGGCGCACAACATCAAGCAAACAAAACTGAAGGATGCTAAATAATTGTTATCGTCTAAGCGCATGGCTTTATGCCAAGAGAAAAGATGAAAAAGTTTGTCATTTAATATCATCAACAGGTATATCACATAATATATAGAATAATTAGCTATGTAGCATGCGTGCTATTTCGGGCAGATAGCAGTTTTTCACTTAGCGCTGTTAGTATCTCCCAATAAGAACCAGCTAGTGGCAGCAGTGCTGTCGCACTCTCTTTATTCCAACAGAGCGTACCGAATCGTCAAATCAAAACGTTTGCGAAGGCATCTTATGGTCTGAAACTATTTTATGCAAACATCCGTTCCTTTATACGGAGGTTCCCCCCTCCACTACTTGTGCCACTCAGCGGCGACCTCTGCCCTCTTGTCACGTCGCCTTGTCAAAACGCATTCCGAAGCCTCTGTTCAGATAACGTAGTTTCGCCAAAGTGGCATCACTCTCGAAACATTTCGCGGGAACACAGTCGGCTCATCGAGGGCAGCCCCGACAGGCACCCGCCCAATTCTCCACCTGCCTCTTCTTCGCTCAGCAAGCTGGTGACATCGCGGCGTATGACATTTCGCCGCAAACACACACACGCACATTGAGTCGCGCGCGCCGGTTAAGTGTGAGCAGCCGAACAGTTTTCGGACGTGTGGCGGCAGGCCCCGTCACACACGCGTCGCGCACGCCACTGGCGCAGAGACGAGGGCGCTGTCGCGAGCAGGTCGTTTGCCGAGCTCGCTACGCGTCGGCACTTCAAAGTCTGTCAGCACCGGGGGCGCCAAATTACGCCTAAATGAACCCGAGGCCGACAGCGCCGCGACGACGAACGCGCGTCACCGGGAGCTCGCGCATATATCCGTCTCCTTGCTTACACTCCTCCATCAGGAGGCTTTTATTGTTGCTCGTCGCGGGCGGCGGCAGGCAGACGCTCGGGCGATTGTGCGCCGCTCGACGGCATTCGCAAACGAATACGGACGGGTGTCATCCGAGACCAGTCGCTCGGAATGCGACACGTGCGCCGCGCCGCGGGAGTCTTTGTTTCGAGTCAAAAAGGGCGTCGATGGGGCCCGACAGCCGAGTGCGCACGTTAGCCGCTTTATCTTCTGTCTGCGCGACTCATTTGCCTTGACGGCTCCGCCTCAGAGCGACGTCGCGCCGCGGCTCGCGAACGCGGTTGCCGCTACGGGCTGCATGCCTCCGGCGCTGTAAAGCAGCACGCCAGAGCCCCGGCTGCTCGAGGTCAAGTAAACAGGCTCCTTCGCGCATCTGTCACTTGCACGCGACACGCGCGCCGAAAGTGACCGCGCGCGAGGGTGGCCTCACTCGATTATCGAACCATCCCGTTGTGTCGACGCGCTCGCATGCATGCACCGGAGCCCCATTTCTTCAGCATTGGCTTCGAGTTCTGTGCGCCGGACGTGTTCGGCCCTTGCTCGAGCGAAATCGAGTGATAGCTCCGCCCGAAACTTTTGCACTTTGTATGATATACGCACAGCGGTAAGCGGGCCAGTGCATCTATCTATCTATCTATCTATCTATCTATCTATCTATCTATCTATCTATCTATCTATCTATCTATCTATCTATCTATCTATCTATCTATCTATCTAATTTCTGAACAGCAAGGCCTATACGGGCCTAGGCAAGATAGGCAAAGGCACCGAAACGTAGACAACGTACAGCATAGTGGCAATGTAGGCGAGACGCGCAACGCAAAATATCTTGCACAGGTTACGTAGTGTGTTTGATGCATGTTTCATTCTGTTAAAAAATGTTTTATCTCGCTTTTCCTGTTTATGTTCATTCTTCTTCTCCTATGAGAAAAAATTAGTTTTTACTATGTGTGTGAAGCGTAGTACGGTGGTAAGGAATGCGGACTTGACATGCCGCGTTAGCCTTGACAGGCATACTCGTTGGGGGTTGATAGCAAGCTTACTACATAGCCAGGAGCAAGGATAGCAATTGGATTCGCTGAGATTTTCTGCGCCAGTGGAATCGCTCGATATGGTTTTCTTTATTAGTTTGGAGGAAGAACTGCAGCGGGAGTAGTTCGAGTACATTAATGTTACGTTCTCTTTGTTCTTTTTTAGCATGTGTCAGCAGGGGGATCACAAAATAAACATACGTGCGAATGTGCGAGCCTGATCATGGTACAGTGTAACTGATTAGTTAAGTGCAGGAAGGCGCGATATTGTAGATTGTGTCTTTGTAGACAGTTTGCGAAAGGCCGACCTGGAAATTTTTGGAAGTGCATGCTCCACAAAAGAGGTGATTAGCGATGTGCTAATCACTTCTTTTGTAGAAGGCTTGGCCAGCTTTAGATCACACAAAAGTCTACGCACGTGCCAATAGCAGAACCAAGTGCAATGATTGTCAGAAGTCTAATACGACTGAAATATTTGGCGAGTATAGATTCGGCTTAAATATATATAAAGGAACAATTCGAAGCCGCGCATCTACTTGCACGTGTAGCCATTGGTTTGGTGCTTAGTCTTCGATGTTTTTATTGTCGCTACCATCCGTGCAGTCGCTTCTCTAGGCACGAGCGTCTACATACTGCTTCAGGTGCGGGCGTTAGTGTTTTACGAGCATTCCTTAAATATTGATCTGAAGAGCGTTTTCGATGCCTAAGCATTAGAAGCGTCATTATGAGCGAGCGAAAATGGAGGGAAAGCATGCGTGAGTTGTCCGTCCGCGAGAGCGGGGCCCCGTAAGGTTGGAAGGACGAAAAGTGAAATTTTATAAAATTTCGACTATGGGAATTGATGCTATGCGAAGCAGCCTTCGGGAATCTGGCTGAGGCACATGATGCTACCTTTTGACGGCGTCTGCCCAGAGCGTGGCAGCATGATGCCGAGCCAACATTCGGTGTTTCACCGGTGCTTGCTAGTGCCTCATCCAACGGCGTCACTCATCGTTGCTCGACTTATAGGCTGCCGGAGGCGACACGCCGAAGCGCCTATAGCCTTGGACGAGCTACGTCTTGAGACCTTAAGGCGACACCGAAAACACCGCCGAAAGGTGCAATGCCAGGAGACACTGGTACAGAAACGCATTATGTGATCTAAAAGGACCGTAGACGAATGACGACAGTGTAGGGACCGCGATGACAGCACGAAGACGAGATCATGTAATTTATGCCATTCACCTCATTACGTGCTATTTGTGCGTGCGTGATAGGACATAGGACATGTAATGGCATGTAATGTCATTTATCTTTACAACGAATTTCATGTCATTCAGGTTACGTGATCCATAGATGTCATGTCATGACATGGCACGCCACTTGTGCTACACTTTACGGGATGTACGTCACTATATATTAGTGACATGGCATTCTGACAAGGTACATCGTTTCTGGTACGTAAATGCACATGTATCATGTCATAACGTGCCAGTATTTTTATGATACACGTGTGTCACGCCGTTACATCAGTCGTTTATACATGTGTTTCTTCTTGCGAGATTTTTGCGTCTGTGCAGCACGCTGCGACAGTTAACTATGTATAGCCAACTAGCACTCACCTTGGCTCTTCTATCAATCGCGATAGTGAAGTATCGATACCATGACGGTAATGTCATGACACTCACGTCGTGACACATACACTCATGTCGTGACACATTATTCATGCTGTTTCAAGAATGCCTACATGAACCTACAGCTATTGACTGTATGAGATTTCACTCGGGGTGTATGATGCAAGGTGGTCATGACGTTCATGTCATGATATATCATGTATATATCAATTCATTAATGTGATTACATATTCTTGATTATGTAGTATTGCAATTTGCGCGTATATCCTTATCTCTTGGTGAAAGGAACGACTGTGTAGGCATGGTGTGAATTTTGCACTTCATGTGGAGTCATATTTGTCATGTCTTTAAATTCTGCATGCGCGTTCAAGTTACCGTGCATGTTACGATGTCTCAGTTAAACAAATAACCGCAGTGGTATCATGATACTTTGCCATTCATTTCATCACATACATGACATGCATGTTATGCCAGTCATGCAATTAATTACCTGTCTTTCATGATTGCTATTGATGCTCGTCACATTATGCTAAGTACCAGAGTAATAAAACGACATTGGCATCAAAGGAGAATCTGGCCGTTTTTGTCGTGACATACACGACATGCTTATAATTTCATCCACGTCGTGACCTCTCCGTCAGGTTTGTCGTACGCGCGCGTCATACCATGCGCATTCTGCCAATACGATAGCAATAAACGACCATTATGACATTACCATGGCATCTTGTGATTTGTATCATGCACGTATTGATATTACACCAAGAGCTTTCATACATGCACGTCATGTACTAATGCCATGCCACACAAATTCTGATATATACCAAATTAATGACACCACCACAAGAGTACGAACACATAGCATGCCAGTTTATTCTAGAATACGGCTTTCGATTCCTCAAGAAATTCTTCGCATTTAAAATTACGGCAGAAAGCATCTGCCGATGATTCTCAGACCCTCTGTGTACAGTATATGCTGTCGTTGATGAAATTTAGTCAATATCTGCACCGCATCCGATTGATTGATTTGTGGGGTTTAACGTCCCAAAACCAGCTCTGATTATGAGAGACACCGTAGTAAAGGTCTCCGGAAATTTCTACCACCTGGGGTTCTTTAACGTGCACTGACATCGCACAGCACACGGACATCCGCACAGCACATCCGATTGAATAGCGGCTCACATGGGCCCCACGAGCACGCCGCCGCTTCTGTATCTCGTGCTGCAAAGATTCATGCAGTGTCACGGCCGAACGCGCGTCTCCACGTGTTAGTCCGGCAGTGGAAATGCTCCGCTGCTTAAAGCTCCGCCGGTCTACACATAGTGCGCTTACAAAATCGAGTACCATGCTGACGGATTTCTGATGCAGGACCTGAAATTTTTACTCACAAGTGTTCAAATATATTTTGCCTACACTCCATTGCGTCTCGATGCGCAGCATCTTTTCTCCACCTCATCCTTTTACCCTCCTCCGTCAAATAACGTCACACAGAATTGCAGTGCATAGCCACATCAGTGGAGCAGCGATAAATGTAAAAAAAAAGGTAACAAACGGCGACTATACTCAAATTTTGTCAATGATTTTTATTTAAAGTTTAAAGTTTAATCACACTCATTAACCGCCGATCGGCTAGCTCTACATCGAACTCTTTCGCTTTCTCTTCTCGAATCTCTGCCTTTTGGGCTGCTCAAATCTCAAGACAGAGAGCAACGCGTTCTGACATCAGACGGCGAGCGCCTTGCAAAAAGTGCGAGGAGTGAGCAAAAACATCGGCGAAGTGAGAAGAAAACAACAGGGACAGATCAAAAGACAACAGCAAGCTTAAATACAGTGGAGTCAGCCGACAGGGCAAGCGCGCGAGAAGGAGCGTGTAGAGCTTTCTTAACAAACCAAGAGCCGATACGCCGGTGCCATATTTTTCGGATAACGATCTAGTACAGCTATTTCTTTTTGCCTCGCTCGGCCCGTGCTGTTTGTTCTCTCCTTTTTTTTTTCCCCACTCACAGTCGTCGGTGCGCGCCCGAAGGCCTCGCGCAGAAATAAAATTAGACGCGGACGAGCGTGGGTGACATTTTGTTCGTGGGTCTTGACAGTTGGAGAAGAGCAAGGAAAGTTGGCGTGGGCGGAGAGAGGAGTCGTCTCCGGACAAGGCCAAATATCGTAGGACACCTAAAGCGAACAAGAAGATAGATGTCATAGCGGCACTTAGATGTTGTTGACAAGCCCAAAGGAAATGGGCAGCAAAGCCGTTGCCTTCTTCTCCGGGCAAACAGAAAATTGACACTTGAGGAGGAAGTCGGCGGTCGAAAGTGAAAATGTTAAGTGGGATGCCGCCCAGCATTGGCGGGCCTCCCCGAGATGCTGCGGGCGCGCACGAGCTGGAGGGGCGAAGGGGGCCGATGCGCGCACCCCGCTGAAGACCGCTTCCCTTGCGCGGCGCAGATACAGTAATGGCCGCACTGAAAAGGGGTTGCGCAAGGACTGGTCGCATTTTCGCGTCGCTCACTAGTGTCTACGGTGACGTGGCCTTGTTTCGTTTACCTTCCTCCGTCCCTTGCCAAAGGGGGGGAGTCGGCCACAAGCAACCGCATTCGCGCGGTGAATCCTGCTGCCGCTAGATGTGCCACTTCCGCCTTCCGCTTTCGTCCTTGATTTGGACGCCGCTCTTGCGGAAACCTCGCCGCGTCGCTCAGCGGTCAAGCGAGGCGTGATTGTCGGCTCTATTCGAGAACGGTGCATCGGTCTTTTGTTATAGGCAATAGTGAAGAACGCGACAGCGCTGCTCAGCTATGATGCGGTAGAGTGCCGTTGCGTGCATCGCAACGGAAAGCCGATACACGGCTCAGAGCACTGCACGGGCTCGGGCCTGCCCAAGAGCACGGGCACGGCCCGGCCCGCTGGCGGGGCCAGGCCTCGTAAAGTGATTCTCAAGGCGGGCCCGGGCCGGGCCAGGCCCTGAAGCTTTGGGTCGGCCTCGGTTATAGGTGGCGAGCTCTGCTCGGGCCGGGCTTGTCTTTTGGCCCATGCTCGAGGTGGTTGCACGTCCGCTGTGCATATATATGTTTTGCACATAATTTCAAGCAGCCTGTTTAGAAAGAAGGTTATCTAAACTGTAACGGCGGAATTTTTTTAACGTTTTGAGATTGCTTGATTTGTTTGTTATGGGCGGGCTAGGTCAACCGTTTGCGTAGTTAACATCTAACTATTTTGCTGTCTTGTTTGTTTGCACTCGTCGTAATTTCGTATTTCAGAGATTGTTTCTTAATCGCAGCAATATATGAAATGTAAATGCAAAGAGTGACGACATAGCTCCAAACCACGGGAACACTGCTGAACGTTTTCGGCCGTCCACTGAAACCAACTGTCTGCGCGGAGTCTCATCAGACACAATCACTTGTTTCCATGGCTCTATCCTCACTTCTACTTGCCATGTGACACGAAGTGGACACGCCCAGCATGCTCCTGTGTGCGCCAGCGTTGTTGATGTATATGTCACTCTTACTACGCCACATGGTGTCATATCCAGGGTGTCGGAACAAAATGTTTTTCGTTCCGGTTTTCGTTTCGTTCCAGAGAAAGAAGTTCCGTTCCGTTTTCGTTCCGGAACGAAAAAAAAAAATGATCCGTAACGGTTCATAACGTTCTTTTTTTTTTTTCAGTAAGAAGAACGAACAAAATACTTAATATTAAAAGTATCTTTTAAAAACAGCAAAAAAATATTGAACTAATACATATAAATGCAATAATAATTGTTGGGGTTTTACGTCCCAGAGCCACGATGTGACTATGAGGGAAGTCGCAAAAATTTTCGAAGCAAGGACACAACAAAAACTTGGTATTTATTTTTCCTCAAGTTTGAATCCCGAATTTTCGTTAATGGGGGGCACACGATTTCAGAATCAGCAGGTCATCAAGTGTACTCGCCGATAAGCGAGGCCGCTGCTCTGACAAAATGAACTTGAGTGCCGAAAATGCCCTCTCAACGCTGACTTGTGTGGCTGGCACACCGAGGGCCACTTGCGCTAACATGTACAGCTCCGGTTGCCGCTCTTGAAGTTATAGTAACTATAATATCATAAGACTTCCCCTTTAAAAACCCTGGACAGGAATAAAACAAACAAGTAACTTTACCATGAATTCCTAACCAAAATAACTAAAATCAGTGCTGTTCTAAGTTATAGTATTTAATTTTCTCAAGAGTTAGTTAGAAATTTTCTCAGCAGGTTCAATACTTTGAGTCAAGAGTGTGAGCATGATCTTAAAGCCACCCTTCATCGAGTGTACTCTCTGATATGCGAGACCGTTGTTCTGATCGAGCAAAGATTAAGCGACGACAAAGCCCTCTCCACGACGGCCTGTGTGAGAGGCACGCAAAAGTCAGCTTGAATTTAATACAAACAGCTATGGTTGCCACTTTTTTCGTTTCCTGCATTATTTCAACGCATCTTTCCTTTGAAATACCTGCCCGAGATGTGAGCTGACGTTGAACCCTGATTTATGCATTATTGCTCACGTTGCATGACCTCGGTTGTTCCGGATCGCAAAGTTTTCCCGTGAACCGAAAATAGATAAAAAATATTTCGTTTTCGCTCCGGAACGAAATAATAAATAACGTTCCGGTTACGTTTTTGTTCCGGTCAAAAATATCGTTTTTTTCGTTTTTCGTTTTCGTTTTTCGTTTTCGTTTTTCGTTCCGTTCCGACACTCTGGTCATATCTTTACAAGACTCCCTAACAGTGTTGCCGGGCCGGCTTCCAGAAGACCGGCCCGGTGCCTCTTTTTGTAAGAGGATATCGGCATTCCGCGAGTGCCTCCCAAAGAATTATACTCCTGCTGAGAGACTTCCGACGCCTCCTTGGTGTTTGGCCCGTCCAAAGGTACGGCTGACAGTGCCAGGGATTCGGACGAAAGCGGAGCTCTCACCGCCGGCTTTAAAACAGCTGTCTCTACTAATGATACATGAGGACTACAGGAATCATCTTCAGCTTTACACTGATGGCTCAACAGCAGCGGGCAGATCTGCAGGAGCTGTGACCTTCCCTGCCAAAGCAGTAGATGTGCTGTTCAGGACGTCTCGTGGCACAACATCGACAGCCGTGGAGCTTGAGGCACTACGCACCGCACTTTGCGTGATCGATGGAGAGCCACCACAGAAATGGGCCATCTTTACAGATTCCAAGTCAGCCCTTCAGTGCCTTTTATCGGCCTTACGTAGCGGGCCGCAAGACCAATGAGTGCTTCAAACACGACAGCTCTATCACGAATTAACCGACAAAGGCCATGACATCACGTTTCAGTGGCTACCAGGCCACTCTGGAATAATCGGCAACGAGCACGCAGATAATGCTGCGAAACGTGCCCACGAAATTGGAGTGCTGCAAGCCATCCCACTGTCAAGAACGGATGCAGTAAGAAAACTTCGCTCGCTTGCGCGTGATATGACTATAGCGCAGTGGAACACTCCTGGTCTTCTACATACCCGTCTACACCGCCTCGACCCATCACTACAACTGCGAGTTCCGCGTGGGCTTACCCGCTGTGAAACTACCGTACTTTGCCGCCTGTGGCTAGGCACGTCATTCACAAGAAGTTTCGGCTGTCGCATTGGACTGGAAGACAGTGCTGCCTGTATTCACTGCGGCAGCGAGGAAACAATTGTGCACGTCCTCTGCGATTGCCCTGGGTACTGCTCCCAGCGACAGACTCTCGCCACAGAATTGTCAAGCCTTGATGGTCGACCGCTGTCCGAGCAAACCATATTGGAATGCCGGACAGACAGTGTCTCGCAGCAGAAAGCCACGAAGGCTGTGCTCAAGTTTTTGCGCGCAACGGGCCTCGTGAACCGTCTGTGACACATGCCGTGCTTGTGTGTGTGCGCGATTTGACCTCTCTCTTTCTTTATTCTTTTTCCATCTCTTTCTGTCTCCCTTCACCCCTTCCCCAGTGCAGGGTAGCAAACTGAATATTTTCTCTTCCGGTTAACCTCCCTGCCTTCCACCCATCATCTCTCTCTCTCTCTCTCTCTCTCTCTCTCTAACAGTGTTGAAATCCATAAGCATGTTATGCTGCCACTTAAGAAGGCGTGGGCCGAAGTATATTGCAATAACAAGGTCTCTGTCTTGACGTGACAGTTCCTTATACCTGGAACCATATGCATTCACTCTGTAAGCGTTGTAAAGCTTGAAAGCGCCGTAATCACTCAGCACCAACGAATTTAGTAAATAGCGGTGGTAAGAAGCACCGTGAGCGTGCGTCAACAAAACCTCCACATTGCGCCAAAGGCGGGGAAACATTTGACTGCCGTGCCAATTCAGGCATCGATAATTTTAGATTGTGGGTATCAAAGCTTATGCAGGGGAAACAGACGCTGACTGAACTAGAGACCCCTGCGACGTTCTTGAGGCCACCTTTTCGCCTCCTGTGCGTACTCGAGGAATCATAATGAAGCGCATTGTAGGTACGTCAGCACAAGCGAGAATCGTCACTATTCTGACGAATTTCTCGTCGGCTGATGCATACTGCACTTCTGAAACCTGCAGCGGGAAGCGCATACAAAGCAGGTTCGCAAGTGATCTTGAAGGGTGGCACCACGTTAGGGAGGCAGAGAAGCAATCGGAAACCTGCGCCAGCTGCGGAATTCTAAGACGGGTTCCCCACGCTTCACAATTCACAGGGCCCATTTTGTACGCCCCTGCTATATTAGCGCAAACAGCGACAGAAACATCAGCAGGGCGAGACATGTGACGCACAAGCAGGTACATTTTTGAAGACAGAATATCTCTTGATAAATTGCCCTATTTATTTATTTATTTATTTATTTATTTATTTATTTATTTATTTATTTATTTATTTATTTCTAGAAAACATAGCAGGCATGCAAGTGTAAATTATGACGCAAATGTCTTATGCACCGCATACGCTTCAAGGGATGTTGTGAGAAGAAACCATTCACAATCTGTCTTTCCCTTCTTTTGGGTTGTAGAGCGGAATCGGATCTGGGAACAAACGGGGCTAGCTGATACGCTGATCTGTCAAATTAGTTGATAGCCAACATTTCAAAAAGCGAACCTGGGCATGACACGCAATGCGGAAAGCAGACAACCGATCAACAGTGACAACCACAGAATGGATACCAAAAGAAGGAGAACGCGCAGCTTGATTTCTGAGATTTTACATCTCAAAACCAGATATGATTATGAGAGAAGCCGTAGTGCAGCGCTCCGGAAATTTCGACCACCTGGGGTCCTTTATCGTGCACTGAAATCGCGCAGTACACGGGCATCAACATTTCGCCTCCATCGAAATGCAACAACCACGGCCGTGATTTGATCCTGCGACCTTAGGGTCAGCAATCGAGTGCCCTAACTGCTAGACCACCGTGGTGGGGCCTATTACTTCTGTTAGATGTAGTTTTGAAAGCTTGTAAATGCGAAGCATTTCGTGGCAAATTTCAGCAATATTTACATCTATCTATCTATCTATCTATCTATCTATCTATCTATCTATCTATCTATCTATCTATCTATCTATCTATCTATCTATCTATCTATCTATCTATCTATCTATCTATCTATCTATTCGCCAATACGACTAGGCGGTCTCAAGAGTGGGACGGCAGTGTATCAATGTTTGACGAACAGAAATCATTGATGTAGACGTAATTGAAATACATTCGTCACGTACGTCACGATTAACGATAATGCGATCACTTGTGGCTCATACCCTGAGTGCTCGGCCCGGGTTGTGCAGGTATGCACCACAAGTGGCTAAATGTTAGCATTGCAGCTTATGTTAATCGAGGACCGGCCAAAACAGACATTGAAATTTTCATGAGAACACACCTTTGCGTGTGTTAAAGGAGAACTCCGGCGGTTTTTTTCCCCCATCAATTCTGGTATCGCTGTTTTCAAATGTATTGATATTCCTGTGGAATCCAGGGTGGTTCAGTTTGCTCAGAGGCTCGCCAATAACTTGAAATGAACGATTGAACGATGCGCTAAAACCGAAACCGATACAGGTAGACACTTCGTGCAGCATATGCGATAACGTCACATCCTCCCAGCCATCAGAAATATGGAGCTGGTGAGAGAAAAAATGAAAGAGGTGAGGTCACCTGGACGATTTATTGAGAGTTATGCCAGCTTTTTTGAACATGACAGCGACGATTTGAGCGCTAAAATATCATCGTTTTACTTTTGACCGCCCGCCTGGTGGGGAGGCAGTGTAATGACGTCAAAAACAGAGTGGCCCGAATGGAAATCCGCCAAAGACATTTAAAATACAATATCAGGAAAACTAAATGACATAATAACCCCTGGCTTAGCACGGATTGATTGATTTCGGGGGTTTTACGTCCCAAAACCAGCTATTATTTTTAGAGACGCCGCAGTGGAGTGCTCCGGAAATTTCGACCACCTGGGGTTTTTTGACGTGCACTGGCTTTGCATGGAGTGTTTCTCGGTTGCATTTTTGCAGTTGCTATATATTCGTTTGAATTTGTTCAGTACACTTTCATTCCTGTGTTATTCATGTGCAGCTGAAATGCTATGTGTTATTATATCGCACTACACTATGTAACGTGCTGTTTACTATTGGATTAAGACCAACTTCACCCACTGTCTGACCCGGGGACCAGAGCCGCGTCAAGCCGAAGAACTTTCTGATTTTTCTCCAGTTCTCTCTTTTTCACTTTATGCATGAAATGGTGAAAAGAAAAAAAAATTGATTGTTCGACTGACTGATTTATTGATATATTATTGGAGCACCGAGTATAGCATATACTGAAAATTTCACTGATATCAATGCACACTGAAAAATCGCCGGAGTTGCCCTTTAAACAGGAACACGACACACAGCTTGCTGTAGCTATACACTTTTGTACTTTCTGCACTTGGTTATTTCTTTTTCAGTGTATCGCTCACCCCTGCCCAAGGTCTGCCATTCAGACTGGCAGTAATTTCTTAAATAAATAAATAAATAAATAAATAAATAAATAAATAAATAAATAAATTGTCGCAGGTGTAATTGCGGAACTGTAGAATAACTTTTAGTTCAGCGCGATCTTGCTGATAAGCTATTCGTACATTATTTCCAATTCACTTCTTCCCTGAAAATTTTAGTTGATTTTAGCAATCGCACATCGTACTTCCCAATACCACCCGAGTCATTACCAACTCCCCGTTTGGGTATGTGTCATCAGAGAGAGATAGAGAGAGAAAAAAATCGCGGTCTCTTTCCTCCGTTCTGATTAATAGACGCACTATACGCGTGCTCAGATCTTGCGTTAATAACAGATTAAATTTTGTTGCGGACTTTTCACTCCTTTTTCCATCCACACACTTAAATAGGGTCTCGGGTCACTTATATTTTAATGGAAATAGCAGATCATTTTCGAAAGGTTCCCATAATGGCCTGGTATCTTCCCCACTTTTCAGTTACGACATGTGGATCTTCATCGAGACACAGAAAATTCTATCTTATTCGATCTTACAGTAAAGATTAAATATTATCGAATTCTAATTTCACGCGTCTGCAGTTCACATGGTAGTCTCATTTGTAATATTAAGAGACATAAACAAGATTGCAAGTTTTTTTTCCTTCTTTATTTATTTACTTTTCTTTTCTTTTTTGCAAACAGCTGGCCCGACCCACTGCCTTTTCAAACAATTTTGTAATCAATCGGAGAAAATGATCATTTTTTTTTATTCAACCGTCTGTTATTTCTATAAAGAAAACCACTTTTCAAGTCTTCATATAGACGAATTGGACTTGCAGTGAATTCTCCAATTATTCTTCTTTTTCACGGACTCCACTTTGGGCTTCAGCCACAAGGAGCGCAATTTCATTTGTAAAACGAAGTGATTGCTCCGCTGACTCTATACTGGACTTCCTTGAAATGTTCTCGCACATTGTGACTTTATACTTAAACAAACTTGCATGTTTCCGATTCGTCTTTTTGCGATTTCACTGCTTGTTGCTTTATATACATCAATCTATTACGATTTTACCTTAACTGTACCTCCAGCTTCTTGCCAAGATCCCTGTTGTGCATGTGAACCAGGTCATGGATTTCATCGTTATATTGTATTTTTCATGCTTATTGCTTTATGTTGAACTCCATGAATATCTACTTCATTAAATGGAGTAAAAAAAAAACGGTTTTACGGAGATTCGGACTTCCATACAGTACCCCTGGTCCCTGTCACACCGCCTTACCTCAAGGGAATGCCGCCCGCACTTCCCTCAGATAGTGATGCCGTTGCCGCCCCTGGCTCATCTGTAGATCTACTCTACAGCCTCAAGGACGTCTTCTCAGTCACTTCAGTGCTCGCAGCAACTAAGCCTCGACAAATTCTCACCATTGACGGTTATTCGGGAACTGCCGAATTATCGCGGTCTGCCGCGTGACATGAGGCCTTTTGGGCAGAAATATTCAATGCCCTCGAAACTCTCCATGCTTCGCCAGACTACTAGAAATTGCCGGGTGCAGAGAATCAACTTGCCGGCGTTAGAAAAGCGTAACGTAAATACGAAGGCGTCAGACATAGGTCTTGGTGCTTTCGGCCTACTTTCTCATGCCTACGGCAAGTCTTACCACGGCCGCTTCATCCAACGGCCGTGGTCCTACAATCCACCAACCTCAGAAGATGCTATCGGGGCGAATCTCCTTACCGCAGCAGCTGTGCCCTGTAGTCTCTGGACAGACAACTTCATGGACGGGTACTCCGCATATGCAGACACCGTCCACAAGTATTTCTTTTTCTTTTTTCTTCTTTTTTTTTGTGTGCGTCTCATAATGTGCGTCTGCATAGGACACCAAAGCACAACTGCTAGAGGCAGAAACCACTACTCGTGTACAAGTTGAAAAAAAAAATCCTGCAGATCCCACACATTGTAGGAATAGGTGTCATGCGAAGCAGTCAGCGATGAAATTGCCTATATGACAAAATGCTTGGTATTCAGCCAAGTGTTACGAACGGGACAGACGTCTTCGTGCAAACCACATGTGAGGGTCTATGCTTAACGTGCGTGTAAACTAGGAACGTCGACAGAACCGTGGCCTGAATGACAGCTCACGGTGAAACTTAGCGTTGGCGCTCACGTTAGTGCGCAGGCGTCTGTTTTGTCACGAGAAACGCGCGCTACTATGCGCTGATCTCCGCATAGTAAGCGTCGTTCGTTGAAGTATTCATAAGGGAACGAGAGGGCCCCGCCACGGTGGTCTAGTGGCTATGGTACTCGGCTGCTGATCCGAGGGTCGCGGGATCGAATCCCGGCCGCGGCGGCTGCATTTCGATGGAGGCGAAATGTTGAGGCCCGTATGCTGTGCGATGTCAGTGCACGTTAAAGAACCCCAGGTGTTCGAAATTTCCGGAGCCCTCCACTACGGCGTCTCTCATAATCAGAGCTGGTTTTGGGACGTAAAACCCCACAAAACAACAACAACAACAATAAGGGAACGAGCAAGGTTGGACAAAAGCATCCCGAGTGACAATAGAATATATGTTTTGTTTATTCCATTGCCATGATCATGATAGCGCTTAGCACGCGTTAGAAGCGCAATTGACGTCACGCAAGCGCCGTCATTACAACTGCTGGCTCGATATGTTCATTTATTATGTGCAGTTTGAGAGCAGCAGCCGTAGTCTAGTGGTAGCCAGCTTGCTTGGAAAATAAATGGCTCGACGTTCCGATACCTCCTTAGATAGATAGATAGATAGATAGATAGATGTCAAGGTGACTTAGTTTCGCCAAGAAATGCTTCGTATTTAAAAATTGGCCTTAATCTCCTCATAGCTTGGGAACGAGGAGGCGACCACTCCTCATGTATGGTTACGTGGGGTTTAACGTCCCAAAACCAGCTCTGATTACGAGAGACGCCGTAGTGGAGGGCTCCGGAAATTTTGACCACCTGGGGTTCTTTAACGTGCACTGACATCGCACAACACACGGGCCTCAACATTTCGCCTCCATCGAAATGCAGCCGCCGCGGCCGGGATTCGATCCCGCGACCCTCGGATCAGCAGCCGAGTACCATAGCCACTAGACCACCGTGGCGGGGCCCACTCCTCATGTACATGGTGCCTTACCACTACAGGAATGGATGAAAGCACATTATTACCCATCGGCGCCGCATTGGCGGAATTCCAGTGCAGCCATTTGCCGAATTTCGCAGGGTGTTCTTCGCCCGTTTAAATGCGTCTGAATTAGGTAAGTCAAGGTGACCAATACGGTAAAGTTGAGGCTGTCGAAGACCTCTGCGTGCGGCCCAAGTCTTCATAAGAGTCAGGAAAGAGACCACAGGTTTCGGAGCGCTACCTTTCACCTCTGTAGAGCGCTGAACTTCTCGTACATTGCAACCTTACCCATGGGAGGGGTGTCGAATCGAAACGTTTCTCCTTCGAGATTTTGCTCCGCTTAGTGGGAAACTGTTAAGTTCCGATTAAACTCAACAACGAAAAAATATTGCCTTAAACTGGTATGAATCGATAATATTGATTTGCAAAAGATAAGAAATGTGATAAAAACCTGTTTTTTTTTTCTTTCCTTTCTGTGCACTACAAAAAGCGAATGTTTTTACATTAACGCCATGAAGAATCGATAGGCCACACTTCGTGCAACTGCCAGCAGTATACAGTCCAGAGAGGCAATTCCTTAGCTATAAACTCGACCACCTCGACGACCGACCACTATCGGAAGAAGGAATTCTAAGGCATCGTCAGGACCTGACGTCGCAGGAGATTAAGAGGTGCTGCGCTTTTTGACATCTACCGGCCTTCGTGAACGCCTTTAACTGGAACGACCTGCGTGCGTGCGTGCGTGCGTGCGTGCGTGCGTGCGTGCGTGCGTGCGTGCGTGCGTGTGTGTGTGTGTGTGCGTGTGCGCGTGTGTGTACGTGTGCGTGTGTGCGTGCGCGCGTTTTGCTTTTGTGCGTGCCTTGTATTTTTTAACCCGATCTCTTAGTCATCTTTCTATCCAGTGCAGGGTAGTAAACCGGATACCAATATCTGGTTAACCTCCCTGCTTTTCGCCTTCATCTCTCTCTCTTTATGCATTAATGGTCACAATCTTCCTTACGTCTGCGTCTTGTGCACGGTACTCAAAAATAGTTACCCAACTATACAAATTAATGTTCCAAGTCGTGAAGCAAAAGGCAAGTTCGTTGAGGTCGATGAAAGCGCTTCGCGTTATATGTGTGATATACAAAACCAACAAGCCCAAACATGTGCCGTTGAGGAAATAACAGCTGATGCATGACATGTGTTGGAATCCAACTTAGTTTATATGAGGTAAAAATGGCTCACGCTCATTTTAAAATAATTGTGGTTGCTTGCCAAGATTTGCAGTTTGCATCTATATCGCACATGCTTCAGTTTACATACCGCCATTACTTCAAAACCGACTGCCTGGTAGAAGTGAATGACTTCAGAGACAATATAAATTTTCACCGTCGGGAAACTATTTGACGATCCCGAACTTAATCGCTCACAAGCTCATCTGGGGTCCATAATCAAAAGAAGAGGCGTGCAGGACACGGACACAAGGAGAGCAGTGAACAACACGAACGCCGAAAGGGCTCAGGGTACTAGAAATGAAGCTCAAAAGGACAGAAAGTTGAGCGAGTTGGTAACAGTCCATAATCAAAAGAAGAGGCGTGCAGGACACGGACACAAGGAGAGCAGTGAACAACACGAACGCCGTTCGTGTTGTTCACTGCTCTCCTTGTGTCCGTGTCCTGCACGCCTCTTCTTTTGATTATGGACTGTTACCAACTCGCTCAACTTTCTGTCCTTTTGAGCTCATCTGGGGCTTGTCGTCCAATGTAGCAAATACGCACGTCGAAAGCTGCACTTGGAAACGAAACCCTTTATTATCATTTTCTTTTCGTTTGTGTTCTCGACAAAGAAAATAGAGTGGCTCAGTTTCAGTTCGCGGAAAAAACTGACTGCATGTGTTCTTAGTGTTCCCTTAAATGACGTCTCGGCGCTATCCTGTGAGACATAAGACCTCTGGCTATGTCGACGTCCGGAAAGAGCTTTGTTTTAAATTAGCCGCTGGTGACGCTTAAACTCGACCTTGAAGCTTCTCTTTCTATGAACTTCAATGTCCTATTTTCAAAACAGTGCCCTCCTAGCTTGTTTTAATGCGGAGCTATGCCAAATTCTCAATGAATCAAGGTGACTCCTTCCGTTCCTATCTTGGGAAGTTTCCAGGTTCGAGTCACACCGGTTATGAAATTAGATGTTTAAATGCAGTATCAACGTTTACCTCTAACGGAATCTTTCCATCACCATTTACAGAGGAGCCACTGCCATTTTTGTGGCGTTCCAGTGTGTAATTCATGTTTAACTTTAATTAATTTCTACCGACTGGAACTGGACTTTATTCAGTTGCGCTCGATCAGCTAAGTCGCGCACTGAACTATAGAAACATGTTACCGCTTTAATGGGGCTTGTATATAATTCTGGACTTTTCTGAGTTCCCTGCCGCGTTTCTGAGGAGAGGCCAACCATCGCCCGATGCATTTTTGACTGCATCATAACAGCACATTATTTTCGGTTCTGTTCCTGTTCAAAACCTTACCCGCGGGGCATCGCGGGCGAAGGGTCTCTGATCGAAGTCACGGCTTTTCACCAGGGATCGGCTTCATTCCTTATTCGGATATGGAACACTCATCAACATACGGCATTCTACCGAGCTCGCGCGATTCAAGCAGCTCGGCGAGCCTTGATCCGTCAGTGGAAAGGCCGCGAAGAGGCACCGGAGTGCTTAGATTAGAGCCTCCGTTCTTTACATAGCGCATAATTAAGTACGACCAGCCGCTATTCAGTATCCGCTACCTGAGACCGTGCTTTTCACAACCGCAGTGACATATTCGTCTGCGGTATCTGCGACTTTCTGGAAACAACTGTTGACGGCTATAATTTAAATTTCAAAATTAGTCTCTTGATTCGAGCACTCTTTGTCCCGTTTTGCCCGAAAGAAATTTACAGGGAATATTCCTAGCACCCCGAAAGCGATGGCTTAGCGAAATCTTTCAGAAGCTACAACACGATCTTCGTCATCACCTTTTCATGTGTAGGTCCTATCGAGATCATTTTCTCTGTGTACTTTCGTGGTTTTCTTTGTTTCGAATATTTTTTCGAAAATATTTCTATGTCTTTGACTTACAATTGTTGCTAATACTTTTGGTATTACACTCGCATTCAGACTTCGAAGATTGGTTACAGATAGGTAACTAAATGGCCTCCACATCTGCTGCGATAGTGAGGAACTTCAGAAAACAAAATGGAAAAATCTAATATGCCACATATCCAATAACCTCGTATGAATCACATACGAGGTCACATATGATTCACATGTGTTCAAACGAGGTTATTGGATATGTGGCATAAGTCGCATATGAGATTTGTTTATAGGGATATATATGTACTCGGCAAAGCCGTTTTGTCAACTGTCAGGTCGACGATTTGAGAGAGGTACAGCATGATCACCAGAAAGCGAGGAGGTGTAGACAGGAAAGAGAGTACACAGAGAGAAGAAGGATTTCGAGCTCTTAAGAAATAAAATAGAATAGAAAAAAAAAACACGGCGTAGCACATCATTGTATGCTATATGATCCCGTGCGCACCTGTACCAATTTCCCATGTCGCGGAAGGCCAGCGACGAGAGTACATATTGTCTCATCATCCCCTCGTCGGCTGAGGCGTGTACCGAGGTTGGCTTACCGTCATTACGGCAGAACCGTGCGCGTATGCATCTAGAGACGAGGGAGAAATATAGGAGGAGGGCGCCGGCGCACGTGCAACACGGGAAGAACCGACGAGCCCCATCTCGAACACCGCACGCACGGCAATGTGTCCAGCGCGCAGCGGCGAGCACGAGTGAGCGCGGCTAGTTATCCGGCCAACAGCTGCTCACTAGTGGTCGGCGAGGGAGAAATTAACGAGCACGGCGCGCCTGACATACTGATGACGGCTCTGGACGGCCATTTGTTTGCGACCAAGGTAACGAGCGCCGGCGCTGACCGACCGACGAGGGCGTAGCGCACTTTCTTGCGCCGCGGCAGCCCGAAACAAACTGCGCCTAGGCGTTACCCGGTTGCGCCTGTCGTGCGCGGACTCACGCTGGGACCGGCTAATTTGATCTCTGACCTGAATGTCGGATGAGTCGACTGAGCGATGGCTGCCTTCGGCGCCCGACGAGGCCTTGGACACTCGCGGCGGCCTGCCAGAAACGGCGTTTGTACATTTGCCTTCGGAGAGAGTGAGCCGTGGGTGAGGTGTAAGCTCGCGGTGACCGCGACGACCGCCTTCTCGAGGAGCACCTCTCGGCGGTTCTCGTCAAAGCAATGGGCCCGACTGTCCCGCGCGTATGTGTCAACGCCGGCTGACCGTTCGGTTCGTGAGGGAGCCGTCGCTAGGGCAGGGTGTGTCCTAACGCTATACAGAATAAAGAATGAAGCCGTTAGAAATACGGTGGCACGTGGAAACAACTGTCAGAAGTTGGCTGCACTCCAGTTTGTATAGACCACGGTTGTGTGTGAATATTTATTGCTCGAGTGAGCAAACAATGACGCGGATAGGGCGGAGTGCGCCTTGTTATCGTGCGTTATCACCGGAAGATGAACGGCGATATAATGAAAATGCGCTTTCAAGCGCGAGGTGGAAAAAGAAAGTTTATTGCTGGAGCGCCATGTAACGCCGCCCAGATGGGGCAATAGTGGAAGAAAGTATGCAGAAATCGGTTGCGTCAGATCTCGGAAGGAAGATTTTCGCTAAGGCTTCGTGGAATTACAGCGCGCTAGTACTCAGTGGCCAATATTTTAAACACTGATGAAGCTTTCTCTCGTGATCCGCGAAGGAAAGTCGCCCCTTGTATCATCAAAGAAATTACTTGCTCTGCATAATTGAAAGGATGGCGTAATAACGAAAACGAAATAGAGTCGTCAGCATGTGAGAGCCTAACCGGACTCCGCATTTATTACAACCAAGCCCAAATTGCCACTAGCACAGACTGTCGTTCACCAGCAGTACTTTTGACAGTAGCCTACACTTAACAGCTTCTAGCTTAGTAAGGCTGCACGCAACACAGGCTATAGTTCGTATGCATTTGTCTTTTAAAGCGCTGCCAAGCACTGAATTGACCAGAACCATAAAGGTTGCTTATCCGCTGTTTCCTTTAGCGTGCCCCTTTTCCTTATTTTACAGCGTAAGCTGTTATGAGAGCACAACAAGGGTCGTTTTTGACCGTAGTTGTCCGCCGCCGCCGTAGTTGTCCGTAACCACTATCGCGCAAATTTTAGAAAAAGTAACCAGGACCGAGGAGTATTCCAACTCGTCCTCTGCGTGGATTCGGACCCACAAAAAAACAACATAAAACAAAACAAAACAGGACAGCCGTGATAAAAAAAACAAAAAAAAGAACACTGAGCTACGCCTGTGCTTGAAAAACATTCGCTAAAAGACCTAAACAGCTATAACGTCTACGAAGGAATCGCACTAACGAATGTAATGTTACGTGGCAGAATAATAATAGGCCATTATACGTCGCGGAAAGTGGATTGCATAACGAGTTCGAGAAATAATTTCAAAGGACACAGGGGTGCATGCTTCGTAGCTCTGCACCCATTACAGAGGCATCATCTACATCACCATTACGAAACAAACGGCCCCGCCACGGTGGTCTAGTGGCTAAGGTACTCGGCTGCAGATCCGAGGGTCGCGGGATCGAATCCCGGCCGCGGCGGCTGCATTTCGATGGAGGCGAAATGTTGAGGCCCGTGTGCTGTGCGATGTCAGTGCACGTTAAAGAACCCCAGGTGGTCGAAATTTCCGGAGCCCTCCACTACGGCGTCTCTCATAATCACAGCTGGTTTTGGGACGTTAAACCCCACATAACAACAACAACAACCATTACGAAACAATCTTCTTCAACTTTACCGTCATCATTATTACGAACCGCTGCCCTTTATCGTGTTGTATCTTGCCATGCGACATGCGGCAGGCGACGTGCGCAGCCCCGACAGCAACCTGACTTGGATCTTCGATAGATCTGATGGCGCCTTCTCGCAAGGTGCTGACCGCTGCTGAAGAAGCGAATCGCAGAGCTACGCGCGCGGCTGCAGAAAGGCAACGTCGGGCACAACAGACAGCTGTGCAGAGAGAAGCCCAAACCGCAGCTCGCCGTCGACGCCGGGCCGAGAGTTCGGTTCATTCTCGGGAAAACGACGTCAGGAGACTCTGTAAGGTATGCAGTTGTGTAGATTGCACGTCACTATACCGCAGTTATGGTGTAGTGGGTACTTCCCTACTTGGCGCAACAATAAGAGTTATGGAACAGGGGATACCTACCACTTCTACTTGCACTAGTTTCCTCAAGCGTATAAAATGGCATCTAAGAAGGTAGCTCCTCCAGCTTACGCTGTCACTGTCCTGCGGTTCCGCGCAGGCCTGGCTCTTTTTTTCCGTGTGTCCACAACTTTCTTGACGGTAATTGCGTTGTTCTAGGGCATTAATTCGAAAGCCATCTCGTTCACGAAGTTGGATAGGTAACGTTGGATAAAGTACTGTAAAGAAAGCAATCAAATTATCTATCTATCTATCTATCTATCTATCTATCTATCTATCTATCTATCTATCTATCTATCTATCTATCTATCTATCTATCTATCTATCTATCTATCTAGCCAGCCAGCCAGAATACGAGGCACGCCCCGTATGTGGAGGGCTCCGGAGTAATCTTTACCATCTGGGATTCTTTAATGCACATCTATAGATCTAAGCATATATACAGGTACGTTTAGCATTTCCGCCCCATCGAAATTTGCCCTCTGTGGCCGGGATTCGATTCCGCGGCTTCGAGCTCAGCAAGTCAATACCTTAGCCGCAAAGCTACTAAGGTGGGCCCATGTCAACTCAGGAACAGCCAAAACAGACGTTGGTAATTTCACGACACATCTTTTGTGTGGCCTAAACTAGCGAGAATTTGTTGTAGTTAGCGATTTCAATTACTTTAGGAAAGTAGACACACAGTGGAAAACTGAAGTTTTCCTCTGTGTGCATACTTTGCTAACCGCCTTTAATGAAAGCGACGACTACAGCTATTTTTAAGTTTTCCTCTGTGCGTCTACTTCTCTAACGCCTTTATTGAAATCGACGACTACAACGCACTTTCTCTAGTTTGGGTGTTGCGAAATTGCTGTAACGACCAACAGTAACCACCCGCAGGGGACATATCGTAATTAAGTTACTGCATCCGCAGCAGTGGTGATGGTTGTCAACGATCACCCGTGGTGGTGGCGCTTGTCTAACGTCAATTCTTTTGCACCGTTGGTCATTAGCCTTTATAACAATGTGATAAGCATTACATATGTACATATGATTCGGCATGTTTATTAGCCTTGCTCGGCTCAGCAAGAATACTCCAACGAACGCTGTCCATTACACTGATACTAGCGCACCACTACGTACTACATTCCGATCAGACTACAATGCCGTCTGTATTTTAACACGATAAACAACGTTACGTCACACCATGAGCTACTCTTAGGCGTCACACTTTCGCCGACGCACCAGCACGGTAAGCCTGCGTTATCCACACAATCAATTTACGCAAAGACGTCGATCCACTTCGCAACGCTCGGCTCAAGGCTGAACAATTCTGCATTGGCAGCTCCTTTCTGACTGCGATACGCATGGTATCGTTTCTCACAGTGCTTGCGATCTGCCAGATTTTTTTGTCGCGATAAAATTCTTCGGAGACCTTGCGAGAACGAGCGTGGACTGAGGCGACCATCTATATATGTGGCGTGCAAAATTGCTTTCGTATGCTTTCGTAGACGGCGTTCGCACATGACTTCACTGAGAGGCACACGTGAATTTCGATCCTCCGGTCTTGTGCAGGCGGTCGCGCATGTGTACGTAAATGCCATGACGTGGTTTCGTGCGCGTTCACGTATAAAGCTGCCAAAACCAGTGACTAGCTGTGGTAGTGTAGCAGGTAAGGGGCAGCGCTGCTAAGGTCTGAGACGCGGGTTCGATTCCCGGATGCGGCAGTCATATTTCGGTAGGGGCGAGATGCAAGAGCACCCTTGTACTTAGATTTAGGCGCACGAAGATTCCTAGGAGATGAAAATTAATCCGAACTATACCCCGCTGCGCCGGCCTCATAATCATACAGTGGCTTTGACACGTTAAACACAATAAAATAATTGATAATCTCTGGTGACCAACACCTAATCCAAAGCAAATAAGCAGCATTTCAATATTTGAGATTTGGTTTAGATTTCAGATTTGGTTTATTTCACCATAATCGATACAATATGTGTTATATCGTACACTATCGTACACTTTCCTAATTATCGTGACGCATGTGCGCCAAACAGAAGTACGCCAAGGATATTAGCACCGTCACAGTGGTCTAGAACGATGGCACTCATGCGTGGCGGCCGTTGCTCTGAGAACTGGCGATCAAAAGGCTGCGAAGTGGAATAAGTGACGGGTGGTTCTCTCTTGTGTGACCATCGGTTGTTGCAAAATCGTGAAATGTGCCCCGGGACTCCGCAAGTGTAGCAGACAGGGAGAGATCGAGACACACGAGCCTGCTCCGGGTAACCGGTCCTCTCCGAAGGCACGGGGTGGTAGTACCTCCCTTCGCGGGTATCATAGGCCGCAGATGTTCTCTGAGGATAACGAGGCGAGCGAAATCATCTTCCGTTGTTCGACGGTGTACGGTGCGAGAACCCAGATGGCAGTGGTTCTAGGTGTTCATCAGCGTCTGCTGCGTTAACCGATGGTTGCCATGAGGTCGGAGTGACGGGAACTCGCACGCGTTCAGCTTCCCTTGCATAGACGTCTTCAATGTCGTCGGCAGAATGACACATTTTCCGATATCGCAGCAATTCCTCTCTCACGATTTGCCGTATTGTCGAGGAAAGGTCACCGGGAGACATTGTGTCAACGCTAGCCACTGTGGGAACGTTGGACAAGCGGCCGAATTTCGGTGCAATGCGCCGCATCTTCAGCGTTTCAAACGTGCGACAGTGCTGCACCACGTCGGACACGGTGTTCAAGCTCTCTTTTCCGATCAGAAAATTATAGACGTCTTCAGCTATCCCCTTAAGGAGGTGTCCAACCTTGTCCTCTTCAGTCATTCTGGTGTTTACCAACTTGCACAACTTCAAGATCTCCTCAATGTACATCGTGCAAGTCTCAGCTGGAAGTTGTGCTCTCTGGGCCAGCGTCTGCTCTGCTTGTTTTCTCTTCGCGTTAGTATCGCCAAAGCACTTCTGAATTTCCTCGACAAAGCGATCCCAAGTGGTAAACATGTCCTCGTGGTTTTCATACCACAGGAGCGCGGTGTTAGTTAGCGAAAACACAACGTTGCTGAGTTTCGCTGCCGAATCCCAACAGTTGCTCGCGCTCACCCTTCCGTACTTCTTCAGCCATTCCTCGACATCTTCCCCTGAGCTGCCGCCGAAGTTCGGAGGCACTCGGTAGTACGGGAATGGCCCAGTAGGGGTAGGCCTCGGAGCATCAGAGACGGTCTGGTCTCGGGACATCTCGATCGGCGAAGGCGGGAGTCCAGCAAGGCGGCGGCTGCGGCGAAATCTACACAGTAGGGCTTCCGTCGTTGGGTTCGTCGTACCCAGCACCTCCACCAAATCTGTTACGAGCCACACAGAGCCTTAAGCGGGTCTTTTAATGCGTATGGATGGGCCGAAGCTTCAGTCCGTGGCGATGGCGCTCAGAACTTCGTTCTCCTCTTCCCTCCTTTGCGCTTCCTCTGCTTTTCGCTCCCGTATTGCTAATAACCTAACAATATAACAGAGATTCAGACATTGGAATTCGGTTACTACAAGCGGCGGACATCCTTGCTCGAGAAATCCAAACGTATACTCAGCTAATTAAAAAAACATCCCTATGTTACTTATTACTGAATTACCTTAGGGTACATACTGCAGTTTGCTAATTGTAACCGGTGAAATCGCAAAGCGTGTCCGGCTTCTACAAACGAATTTTCAGGATGATACCAGTTTTGTAACATCCTTCCCGAACTGTTCGACCAAGTAGGCATTAGCATTCCAGAAAAAATCTTTTATACAGTGCACGAAAGGACGCATCGTTAAAAAAAAAAAGACTATCCAGAAGAACAGTGCATTTTACCTCAAGTTTGATGGCGCATCTCGAAATATGCGCCACCGTCAGACTTCAATGCTACATAGAGTGAAGTCATCTGTCAAATGCGTTAAAAAAATATAAATACATTTGCACATACACTTTCCGGAAGACCTATTTGTCTGTTTTGACACTGCCTGCAATCTATAACCAGAAATCTGTAAATACTCCGCTAAAGCTAACCCTCCCTTGTACACTCCACTACTCCATATTTGTGCAGAGATCATTTCTAAAGAAAATAAGAACGGTACCAATATACTTACAAAAGATGGCTTATGACGAAAAGTTACTTGTATGCCAATGGTACGTGTCAACACACTCAGTCTCAAACTATGAAAAAAAAAAAAAGAAAGGAAAAGGGAGAAGCAAAATGGCAAGTTAAGTAGTGGATACTTGACAGCTGCGTACTATAATACTGTCTGCCAGAAGCTTCAAACACGACGTCGACGACATCAATAAAACGTTTGTTGATTTTTCTTCAACCCTCACTACCTGACCTCCAACGAGGAGCCGGTAAAACGTGACATGAGAAACTGAATTTACAAATTACTGGCTAAAGAAAGAAAAAAAAAAACATGGAGAGATGTCTATTTGAGTGACGGGCACGCAACGTAGCATTTGTTTTCGTAGCCATTGGTACACAGGAACTGTCACATGCCTATTTTAGGGGCGAAGCTCCTTAGGGCATAGGCTAGTCCGGCGTCGTCGTCGTCGTCGTAGCCACCTCTAGGTCTCAGAATGATCACGAGATGGCGCTGCGGTGCTGCTTAGCCAGTATGTGAATTGATCAATAGATGGCGCAGAGGCGCTCGCTGCGTGCTCTAGTGTGATAGGAGAGCGCTAGATGGCTGCGTTTTGTGTTCGAATCTGATTGGATGGAGGTGCATTGCTCTCGTTTAATCGGATATCGCTAGAGGCGCATCGCAGCTCGATTCTCATTGGATGGAACGATCGTTCGAGATCGTTCGATGCGCGACCGATGAACTTCCGGAGCTTCGCCCACTCATCATCATTCACTCCGTGGATATGCGTGGATTATTTTTTCTTTGATGTTTCATTGATGAATAACATCACCGCATATATATTGTTTTCCCTCGCTCTCTCGCCTTATGCAATGCCCAACTCAGGGCCTTTAAGAGGCAATAAATGATTATTATTATTATTATTATTATTATTATTATTATTATTATTATTATTATTATTATTATTATTATTATTATTATTATTATTATTATTATTATTTCGTATCGAAGCAAATTCGGCACTCTAACGCAGGCTGTGCTGTAGGCGGTTCATTGATCGTCATGTGATGCCAACTACAGAGATACCGACCACGCCGGCTTAGGTGAGTTCTCACCACACGAAAAGACCAATCGCTACGCATCTCGCATCCGATCTTAGGCATTCCTGTCCATTGCTTTCATTTTACGAACTGCGGATGCTCATCGAATCGCTGGGCCGGCAACACATCGTATACTAAAATGCAGAGTAAAATGAACTGGCTATGAGTGAATGGCGATCCTGGATGTGTGTATGCGCGCGCTTGCGTTTGTGTATGCGCGTGTGCGCATGAGAGCTCACGTTTGAGAAAGACAGACATGAGACGTACACTATTCAATTGTCCATCAACCTCGGATATACCCTCGGACGCTTAGCAGAGCTCGCATCTTTATGCACGTAAGTACGACGATCCGATTAAAGTCACCCACTCGTGCACGGGCGTGACGACAGGACGCAGTCTCAAAGTGCACAACTAGCGTATAGCACTTCCTTTACCGGTGCTCCAAAGGATTTGCAACGCGGCCACAGCGCGCATCGCGTGGCTCCTAACTATAGGATCACGGATGCGGCGGCTGTCGCCAGTGCCGCCGCGCCGCATGAAAGGCCTCGCAGCAGCTCCGGCGCGCCGACTGCAGCGATTTCTCCCGGCGAAGAGCCGCCCCGTGTCGCTCCGGTGAGACTGGAAATAACCGCGACGTCGAGCGACAAGGAAGGCAGCGCATCTCACATGCTCTCACGTTTTGACAATATTTATCCGACGCCTTCTCCCCACGTAGCCGTCGCTCTTCTGCCATTGTCTGTCAACGTCAGGCAGCGCCTCTGAGCTGTGACAGGCTATGCCTTTGGCTTTTTGTTCGCCGCGGGCTCCCGCCTCCCACACTCGGTCGACGCGTCGGACGCAATATACGTGTCCCCGGCGCCGAGGCCGCTTTGTGGCGCGTCCGCGTTGCGTGGACGCTGCTGGGACAGCCGCGCCAGACAACGAGGGATTACGGACGGTGGCCGCAACGACGCCTGCGATGGACGCAGAATGTAATACGCATAAGAAAGGTAGTCGAGGTTTTTACCTGAATGGCACTGGCGTTTCTTACGCAGTCATCGCGGGCCGGTCGTATTGTTCTGGAACTGTTTCAAGAGATACCCCTGGCGTTTGTTTTCAATGTCCTCTGTCCTATTGGGAATTGCATTAAAGAAAAAAAGGAGGGGAAGGGGGGGTGGGGGGGTGGCCCGGAGGGTCGTCACAGCGATCTCGCCGTAGTATGTTCCATGAGTCCATGAATTTTTGCCATTATTTACTGGGTAAGAAAACCGCACCGATATCCCACTGCACGCATGTGAAAATGCCTCTCGAATTTCTACTCGCCGATTCACGCCCTCGTCATAATCCGCACGTGACGTCACCTCCAATTCTGCCGCGAGTGCAGTGAGGGTAAGGCTAAATGCGGCCCGTTTGGTTTATGACAGTAGCGAGACTCGGGTTAAGGAGACGGACAGAACGAAGAAGAGAGCGTCGTCTGTTCGTCTCGCGCCTTGGCCTCTGACAGGCGGGCCGGCGCGCGCGGATTCGCCTATTGGAACAGGTCTGGCCAAAGACAAAAGCGCCACGCTGCGGCCTTGAGGCACATCGGCGGGACGCGGCGACACGTGTCAAACGTCGGACGTGTCTTGTAAAACGGCTGACGGGCCGACTCTGTCAAACTTCGTTTTGGGATCGCCATGCCTCTCGCTTCAGCGTATCCCCTGCTTCTTTCTTTCTGCCCTCTCCGATGCTGTCGTTGCCTTTTTATTCGTTTCTTTTCGCGCCTTTTGTTTCTCCCTTATTGCTCCTGCGCTCCGCAAGTCGGGGGGCTTTTTATCTGTTTGCTTCGCTGCTCATCCAGCCGACGCCGTTGTCCCGATCTGTGATTGCAGTGGATGTGTCTTTCTCTCTCGGATCACTCGGCGCGTTCCTTTTCTTTCTCATCGGTCGCCTTTATCTCCCTCCCGCGTTCCTCTTGCGGGTCCGCTCTCGCGTCTCTCGCACCACCGGTAGAGCCTGTGAAGCAAGACCTGTGTACAGGTTGTTGTTGTTGTTGTTTTTGTTATTGTCGCCACCACTGCGCCTCGCCTCTTTCTTGCGAAACAAGGGTAGCGGGCTTTCATTCCTTCTTCGTCGAGCTTTCCTTTCCTACCTCGCGGGAGTATACGCCGAGGGATATGGCTGAGTTGACGCACTGGGTTCGCCTACAGAACGTTGCTCGCGTCACTTCGGATGCATTGCTTTCCTTTCTTTCCTTTCTTAATTTTTTTGACTGCATCATCCCCCGCTCTCCGTTTCGTGCGGCCTTTTACAAAACGCTGCACGTAGTTTTTCGTTCGACGTTTTTGTGTGTATGTGTTTGTGAAAAGTGAGTCAGCGGGGCGTATATGTTTTCCGCCGTAAACATTACTGTTTCCTCTGAAATCAATTACAATGCGCATTCAACCCTTTAAGGATCGTTAACATTGAAGAAACTGGTAGGCAAGAGGGACTTAATAGAGGAAGAATATGTGAAACATTCCCGCCAGAAAGGCGAAGTTCACTACACACTTTTCTTTCTTTCTTGTTACGTGACAACTGTACACTGCACGCCAGTGTCATCCGACTCCAGTTAATTTTCACTCGCTATTGGAGTGGCTAAACTTTAGCGGCCACTGTGTTTTCTTTGCTTATCAGCGTATTGCCCCCCCCCCCCCCACCCCTTTTTTTTTTCTCGGTAAGATGAAGTTTACTGCACAAATATTTTTTTTTAGTGCTCTAACAATATGGTGAGCTCAAATATAAGCTCACCATAGTCGTATAGAGGTCAGCTCGAAATTACTCGCAGTCAAAAAGGCTGAATTTTCAATATCCGTATCTTCATTATTTTTGTTTTTATGCTTCTGTTTTCTGGCACGTCTCGAATAGCATATTTGCGCCACAGAGGGTGCTGTTTTCAGATAGAGAAAAGTTAGCGATAAAGCAAACAGTCCATGACATCGACCGTATACTCTTTAACAGATTCTTGGCGATCTGGAATTGTTTAAAACATGCACAAAACGTGCGCACGCAACCTGGAAGAAGCCCGAGCCAACAGGGCAGCTCAAATCAACTTCAGACCATGCCTGAAAGTCAAGCGAGCTCTGAACGAGCTGGGCACGACGTTCGTGTTTTTTCCGAGTACGTGCTTGACGAGACCAGCTCGTGTTCTGTCCTTAAACGGATAATCGGCCCTCACCAAATGCAGAAGAAAAAATACATTTAAATATCCATTTGCTAGTGCGAGTCTATCGGTAACTACATCTACGTTGGCCGTCGTTCTCGCTATATGCATCCTGACTTAGCTTCGTGTGAGTGTTCATTCATTGCGCTTAGCTTCCAAAAAGAACACTGTGACCAGAAAGACGCCGTAGTGGAAGGTACCCCGATTACTCCGAATAACATGAAACTCTTTAATGTGCAGCTGACTCCAAGTACACTGGCGGTTTTGTCGATCACCTATATCGAAATGCTGTTCTTTGGTATGGGAATATTGAGCCCGCAACCTCGAGTTCAGCAGCGAAACGTCACAGTCACCGCGGCTGGGAATAGCCGCGTACGTGCTTTCGCGCGAATGTAGTGCGAATGCTTCTTCCATTCTTATATTGTCGGCGCACTTGAGGACGATGCGCGTGTTCTCAAGTCCCGTGATGCAGTAATTCTTTCTGAGTTGTCCACATCCAAGTCAGTGCAAGTGCCCATACCGCTTTCACGTCGTACAAAACTCGAAACATAGAGATTTCGTGCCGCGCCGTGCATTTTTAGCTTTTTATTGACGGATTCCAACTTATAAATATTTAGGTGTCGTTTCGAAAGAGCGATATGTGCAGGTGTAATATGTGCAGCAATATGTGAAGAGCAATATGCAATATGGGCAGCTCAATTTCAATATTGTATAATGTCAGAACCTTGGTGCCTAAATGGTTGAAACAATAGTTATATTATGCCCTTGTTCATTTTCATTTACACTACTGTCTAGTAATGTGGCGTACCACTACTAAGACAAATTTTGATAGACTCTCAGTTCTACAAAAAAAAAAAAAAAAAAGAAGAAGAAGAAGAAGAAGAAGAAAGAGCTGTGCGTTGCATAGAAAACCTTAAACGAAATGACCACACAGCGCCATAATTTCACAAGGTAAACATACAATAGATCAGTTATTTCAGCTAAGACTTGCTATGCATACACATAGGCAAACTTTGGATGAGCCGCATACCCTGTACTCACATTCGTTATCTGACAATTCACAATGTCACCTAAGGCATAATCGACTTATAACACCAATGTTCAGAACTACATATGGTACTCAGACGCTCCCCTAATTACCATATTTTCTTTCTTTTAATTCTTTTTCCTTTGTCGTATACCGTTTTTGTAACATTGTTAGTATTAGTGCTTGTATATACATTTCCTTGTTTCCCATTACTATAGTATGAACTACATATGGTACTCAGACACTACCTTTTTCTCTTTTAATTTTTTTCTTTGTCGTATACTGTTCCTGTAACATTGTTAGCACTAGTGCTTGTATATACATTTCCTTGTTTCCCATTACTATAGTATGCATAAATCGCAACTATTTTACTGTTCGCATATTTGATTGCCTGTTGCATACGTTTTGACCTTCTTGTTTCTGTATGATTGCACTTACTTTTTTCGTGGTTTTCCACCCCCGAGCAATGTATGGGTAGGGGGACCTTTCTCAGGCAGCTGCATCTGCCTTTAGCCCCTTCATCCCAGACAACGACTGTGTAAATAAAATTGAAATTCAAATTCAAATACACTTTTAGCTTGGCTAAACATTGCGCGTACATTGTCGATATACAGCGGTATCAACAAGAGACAAAAACTACATCTGTCTTCGTGGAGTCAGTGGCGCGTGCCTAAGCTTGTATATCTCATTGCTTTTCAGGTTTAAGCGAGTGCATCTGCTCTCCTGACGTGATGATGACGGTGTTTTTTGTTTTGCCAAAGTAAAAAGCACAACACAGCGCGCTTCCTTACATAAGCTTACGTCGAATGAGCGATCGATAAGGCGCCTCTAATACGACGATGATTTGGTACGGCTTACAGAAGCATCGCGACATCGCCCGCATCGCCGACGGTGGCGCGCCGACAGCTTCATCGACAGTGGCTGCTCGTGATCGCACTTGAGTGAGGTAGCAGGCCGCCTGCGCTTTCTCTGTTCGTGCTCAAGTGAAACCGAGCGTACGGGTTACGATTGTGCAGCGTACAAGCGAATGAGTGTGTGCTTGTGAGATAGATAGAGAGAAAGAGCGACGGAGAAGGAGGGTGCGGGGGCGAGGGGGGGTGGAGAAACGAGAGCGGGCAAAGAATGTCACCCCACTAGAGAAGAATACCACCGGGACAAGAGTAACGAGCTCTACTGGCAGCGTTGCGAATTAGCTAATTTATCGCTTCTCCAATTAAAAGCAAAAGCACTTATTAAGGAAGCCGTGAGACCCCCCAATTATTCGCCATTTCTTGCGTCTTGGGGCCCCCACGCTGACGATCCTCACTTCCGATGGATCCGTGCTGAGTTATAGCGACTTGAGAAGTAAACAGCCAAACCGTGGCTTCTGCTGCGCTGTTCCAGAGGCAAGGGAGGGAGGGAGGCAGCGCCGGGGCTGTCCTTCTCTCCTATACGCTGTGGCTTTCGGTCTTAGCGCGCTCGCGCGCGGGACCGCAGCGGAGGAAGGGGGGGAAGGGGGGAGAACGAAGATCGCCGTTGTCAAGTCGCTTCTCCCCGTGCTCCTCCTGTTCGATCTGATACTGGCCGGCCGGTAATTCATCACACGAACGACTCTGTCGCATCAGACCGGGCTCTGTTATTAGGACTGGTATTTTAACTGCGCCGGGCGCGCGGCCACGTGCGTGTGAGAAGGCCCGGAGAGCGACGGACGTACGGTGCGCGATCTCTCTTGTCTTGCCATCCTTCTCACTCTCTCCGGAGACTGGGTAACTTGCCGTATTTAGGTTAAACGCCGTCTCCCTCGCGTTCACTCGCCCCCAACTCACTCCCATCTTTGAAGCGGTGCACCGCCTCCTTTCGGAAAAGCGAGTCCTGTACGCGGAACGGCAGAAATGGAAAGTATCTCCGAGAAAGCCGCTTCGCGAGAGGAATAATAACGTAAAAAAAAGAGAGAGAGGTAGAAGTAAGAGAAAGAAAAAAAAAAGAAGAAGAGAAAGACGAGAGAGGAAGACAGAGGCCGCGGGCGGCGAACAAAACGGATTGTTTTCGCTTCCCTCAAATTCGGGGAGTGGCCTCGCCAGCTGATAGGTGGCATTTCAAACGTTCGCGGTTCTCGAACCTTTTCTCGTGTAATTTGGGGATGGCCGCAGTTTAGGAAGCGGGGTAGTTAAAACGGAGGACGTGATAAATGAGATCTCTTACGCCCAAGTTGGGCTCCTTCAGGCGCAACCTTGGCGCGGCGCCCTTTGTGAACCATCTCCCCTCTGTCTCCCGCTGAAGCTCGGTGGCGCATACAGCCGCTGCGATCGCCTCGTCACACTGCTGCACTGGAACGGTGCAGTGGTCCTCGGGAATCGCTTTCCCTCTGCGCGCAACGTACCGAATTCGCGTTGCCACGGGGCCCCTCGGCAGCAATGTCCAACACTTACATGCTTGACTCTTCGGCGGCGAATAAACGTGCCCAGTTGACCCGAATTCGAGAAATAGCTGTCACGCTGATAACTGCTCGCACTCATATTTCTTCATTTTTTTTAATATTTAGTTTTACGTCACACGGTTTGGCGTGATATATTGTTTAAGTAGCCGCGATCAGACGGGGCTGTACCGAGCTGCAACGATGTTTCGAGGAGAGATACCCACTTCTCTGTATATAGAGTTGATAATCGGCCATAGGAGAGTGCGTGCTCGCTGCAGGCACCAAAATTCATTCGCCTACGCCCTTACAATTAATTTCTTGTACATTTTAGATGCTTTTGAACGTCATAAATAGCCTTCCCGTATTTTGTGCTGCTTTTACGAATGTCTTCGAAGACAGAAAAATCGCAGTCAGCCACGCATGCTGCAAAAATGCACCATAGCGTACAACAATTATCGGTGACGATCTCGCTTTGATTTTCCTTCATGTGAGTCCTTTTTTGTATGAAATGAATTTTCTAATTTTTGCGCGCAGGCATTGCTGGCTTATAAGCCAAAGAGTAATGTTGACTAAGGACTGCGAGAGAAAATTGCCTGGCGAGGGAAGAGGGCAGTAAAAGTTGCGTTGTAGTTTAATTAACGCAGTTACGCATTACCAGTTACGCTGAAATTCTTGTCAGGAAGCAAAAGGCTCCATAACCGGAAAGTGCCTAGGTGCGCAAGCGCTACTTGCGATAAATGATGAATGAACCTTGAAGCGTCTTTTCGGGCACGTTTTTACGTCTTCTCACTTTCTTCGCACTCATATCAGGCCGATGTTGGCGAATTTAACTTGTAAATGACAGCTAGGTAGCGCCCTCCAGCCAGTGCACGGTGCTTATATTCTCTACATAAGGCGACGCTTACGAGCTTTTTCCTCACTGCCCCCATTGAAACACGGCTGTGCTATCGGGAAATGAACCCGCGACCTCGAGCCCAGCGGTTAACGGCCACAGCCACTGAGGCAGTGCAGCGGATACGACGTGTGGACTTATATTCGCAATAAGTTACTAACCCCGCCACGGTGGTCTATAGTGGCTATGCTACTCGGCTGCTGACCCGAGGGTCGCGGGATCGAATCCAGGCCGCGGCGCCTGCATTTCGATGGAGGGAAAATGTTGAGGCCCGTGTACTGTGCGCGGTGTCAATGCACGTTAAAGAACCCCAGGTGGTCGAAATTTCCGGAGCACTCCACTACGGCGTCTCTCATAATCAGACTTGGTTTTGGGACGTTAAACCCCACAAATCAAGCAATATGTTACCAAGTTTAAAGTATCAAGTTTAATGGATGGTGACGTCGACAGTTTGCAAACGCATAACTCAGGTTGGTGATAAGTATAGGTTCAGCTGGTTGCGGGTAGCATCAGACTCTTTGACATAGTCTGGCTTTCTTTTTTTTCTGCGTAACTGTATGGGCCTCTGGACACGCAATAGTACTGTCCTGTAAGCGTTGTCGAAGGGGAGGAAGTTGCGTCATGTTACCTGCAACATTTGCTCCACACCCCTTTCCTTGCAAGCTCTCTCTAGCACGTAATGATGATGATGATTTGTGGGGTTTAACGTCCCAAAACCAGTTCTGATTATGAGAGACGCCGTAGTGGAGATCTCCGGAAATTTAGACCACCTGGGGTTCTTTAACGTGCACTGACATCGCACAGCACACGGGCCTCAACATTTCGCCTCCATCGAAATGCAGCCGCCGCGGCCGGGATTCGATCCCGCGACCTTCGGATCAGCAGCCGAGTGCCATAACCACTAGACCACCGTGGCGGGGCATAGCACGTAATGGTGATAACGAGTCAAGCGTGGTGTTTAGTACCATCAATGCTAATTACCATGAGATAATGACGCGCACCGGAAGGAATAACCTAATTCCTTTACACAGAGAGTCGGCCAGCGCTGGAATAATTAATGGTTGGCCGCATGCACGCAGCCAACATACAGAACAAGGTGAATATAGTTGCGGTTCGTTTTGCTGTAGGTTCTCAGTGCCATAATGAATGTGGTAGCTGATGAAACGGGATTTATTATAATAATTATCGTATTGTTGCAGCCATCGTCATTGTAGTTAATTGTTAAAGACATCAAACCTACAACTGATTTTTGACGAGAGGCATTCGATAGAAAGAAAAAAAAAGAAAAAAGGTCGTGCCTTCATGATGTGCTATTGCCGGTAACATTTCTGTGAGTTCAAACTTTCGCGACATTTTCTTGCTTCTTTTGCTTATGTACCATTAGATTGTCCAATGCGATCCCAAAGAACATCAAATGAAAAACAAAAAAAAAAACGAGAAAGAGGCACAAATGAGAAAGCACAGAATACACGAGGCCGTTTATTTGACGGCATAGTTAATTTTTCACTCCCTCGTCCTCTCTATCTACGGACGCGATTGTTCGAGCAAGACGAAATATCGGGAAAGATCGAATGGCCCGATACGCGACGACTGCGCAACTCCGCCGGTCCGCCATTGCGCGCGGGACCGCGTCCCACACATCGCTGTCGAACCGCGCGCGAATGTGACTTGGTCATGTCGGTTACTCGACGGTTAAAGCACAATGCCGTTCTCTCTGCACTTATCGAACGCCACACCTCGGGGAGGCCCCCCCATCAGCGAGTATAAATCATTCGCGGCTCATAATTGGAAAAATCATCAACGGCTTCCGATTGCGCGCTCCAGCGCGTATACCGTCCCCGATTAAGGCTCAATTCCTCACGATCGCCGGTGCAAGAATTACTCCGCTTTCGCAGACACACTGCCCCGGTACGGAATAATTTGAGACGGAAATGCCTGCATAATGGCCGCGCATACGGCGCGCCAGACACCGTGATGGATAGTTTGGGACCCGCGCGGACGCATGCCAGGGCGCCCATTGCGGCCTTCGTCGCTATAGTGTTTGTCGGAGCGCAAGACGGGAAGGACGCGGCGTATAATCAAGCCAGGTAAAGAAGGCACAGCCCGGCCGAGAGCCTTGATCCAAGCAGCGCAGGCTTGGGCGGAAGCGAGCAGCAATTTCGTTTAGAATGATTAGCACGTGCGTTTTATCTTACTATGGCCATACCGCACCTGATTCGCGACGACGGCGATAGATTTGTTTCTGGGAGAACCGCCAAGGGGAGCAGGCGGCACGAAGGGGGCGTGGCTACGCTTAATAATTGAGCAGCGTGTTACGACGAAAAAGCGAGGAGCCTCATACCATTTAATTCTCTTGTCTCGTTTGAAGAAGAAGATGCTCGCAGACTGCGTCACATCATATAAGTGCAGCTAGATCAAGAATTCACGCAGCCACTCTTGATTTTTCGCATTATCTAATAATAATAATAATAATAATAATAATAATAATAATAATAATAATAATAATAATAATAATAATAATAATAATAATAATAATAATAATAACCCCGGGCCTACGCAGAGCCGAGCCTGCAGCAAGTCACAGCGTGAGCTGGACTTGCTCCCGTTCCCGCTGCTTCCCTTTTCTTTTTCATTGTGGTCGCCGTCTCCATCCTCTTCTTCTGCGCCGTCTACTTCCTCTTCATCAACGGTGCCGTCTTCTTATATTTCTTCTGCGTCGTCTGTCGTTCCCTTGTCTTCGTTGATGAAACCACAGCAGACGGCTATACATATAATGTCCTGAAACACCACTGGTACTATCAGAGCCGTGGCTGAGAACACAAGGTCTTTACGAGGCGGTGAGAGTCAGTCATGGGTGGGTGGCACCACTCCTATTGAGCTGGCTTCAAATCCGCCCGTACATGAATATATAAACATTTTTGTTCCCCTCATCGAAGTTGCCAACCGTGTCCAAGAATTTCGCGCTGTCCGCTGAGGCACCATCACCGCCGCAGCCAGGACAGGAGATGCGGTTATTCCCTTCTTCAGCCATCTATAGCGTCGAGGAAAACTAGCGAGATAGTTTTCAATAAATTTCATTCCTTCTCCTCCTCACTTGTGAGCGCTAAAGCTTACACGCACAGGCAGGGGCGGCAGATGCCGTCGCCACCAAATTCGGCCATTCTAACGATCCATTAACAGCTTACTCTGCAATAATAATGATTTCTGGAGTTTCTGCATGTCGTAATCAGGATATGGTTACGAAGCCCGCCGCAGTGGAGGGTACTGGAAATATCAACCACCCGGGACTAAATCTAAGCACAAAGCGGTTCTTGCATTTCTCCCGATTCTAAATGCGGTAGCAATGACCGTGGGAGGCCAGAATTGAACCACTTCATCGGGCCTGACTTTTCCAATTAAGCTACAACTTTCGTACAGTTACGGAAACATATCATTAATCTCTTTACTGAAGAAATTGCCCCAATTCCCAAATAGGTAAAGTTGCTTTCACTCAATTTTACAAGTTCATAACCGATGATGTCGCGAAGCTCGATTGCTTTGTCGGGTGCTTTTCCATTATTTTTTTTTTCGAGGATCCAAGACAGTTTAGCGTCAATGCACCTAAGCCGTATACTAGCGGCGTGACATCAAGGGGCGGCCGCAGACGCTCGCGCGAGATTGAGGGCATGAAGTTGCCGCCGGAACAACTTTGCTCCATGAAGCGCATTCACATTGTTTGCATGTCTTGATGAGGAGAAACTTTCATTGAAGTCTCCCTCTAGAAATATACACTAAGTGCCGTGGAGGTGGTAGACAATAGTATTTCTTTTGTTTTGTTTTCGGCAGGTGACCTTTCGTCACAGCCGGGTAAATATTGCACAGTTATTTATACACATGCGACGCAAAATTTTCATCAAGGTGAAAGGCTGAAGTTGCTTATGAGACGTGGAATATGGCGGCCCTTCAGGTGGTGTCTACAACATATCAGGTACCAAAAATCAAAACTTGCGTCTCGGTCACTAGTAAATATCAAAAATTGGCAAGGCCGGGTACGAATGTGTGTTTAACTTGACTGATAGGTCATGACATTAATAATACGACATGCTTGTCACTGGGGGAGGAGGAAAGGAAGGCAGAGATGTCAACCAGACGCGCGTCCGGTTGGCTACCCTACACTGGGGGAAAGGGATTAAGGAATTAAAAGAAAGAAAGAGAAAGAAAGGGTGGTGCGACTGTCAGGAGGTAGACAACACGTGCCTGTCCATTTCGGACCAACAGGCGATCACTCAGCCCTGTTGAGCGTAAAAACTGAAGCAACGCCCGCGTCGCTTTGCTAGCCTGCGATGCGTGGCCATAGTCCAAGAATTCTTTCCTCTAAGAAGGGCCTCTGGTCATGGTCCATTTAAAGCATCGCGAAGAATATCGTGTTCGGTAAAGCGAGCACAATCACACAATATGTGTTCTAGCGTCTCTTCTGAGTTGCAAGAGTCGCATGTCGGAGTGTCTGACGTGCCTATGCGGTATGAATAAGCCTTTCTAAAAGCCACAGCTAACCGCAGGCGGCAAACTAATGTTGCGTCACGGCGGGAAAAACTCGATGGAATTTGAAACTTCCACAACGGATCAAGTGTTCGCAGACGACGATTCCAGACGCTCGGGTTATTCCACAACGTGTGAGACGATGTGTCAGCAAGTGAATGAAGGCCCCTTGCAGCCTTTGTTCTCGACAAAGGTATCGGAACTGTAGCCGTATCCCTATTGGCGGACAGGGCGGCATCATCAGCGGTATCGTTCCCGACGATTCGACAATGTCCCTGTAGCCATTGGAATAGGATGGCATGTCCCTTGGAGAGATCTCGGTGTAGTACTTCTCTTGTCTCGCAAAGTAGTTGTTCATGTACTCTGTCGTAAGGCCAATTGCATTCTCTGAAGGAATGCCTTGGAGTCGCAAAAGATCACGCAAAGTCGAGGTAGAGTTTCCACGTCGCTATTAACGACAATGACATCATGCGTGGTGCATACCCACAATGCTCGGCCAGGGATATGCGGGTATGTTGCACGCCTGATTGAATGCAAAATGAATTTAGAGATAATTTAGAGCAACCCACGTCAGAAAACCTTCATGACAGTGCGGAATGGCCTCCGCCGTCGAGTCGTTCTAGCAGGCCATAAGGGTCCAGTGAATATTTATTTACTTATAATTTTTGGTATAAAGAATGCTATACGTTTGCGAAGTTTCGAGCTTTCTATTCTTAGATTTAGCAGCAGCATGCCACAGTGTTTTCGTACACTCGCGAACAAATTTTTACTGAGCAGTGACTGCAGGCACGTTCAAACATGAGCAGCGTCCAGCGAAACCTACCGTGCGCCGTGTTTGACGAGCGCCGATAATCTGTGCCACGATTGTGAGAGTATGTAAACACGCTGGTGCCGACGCACCCGTGAACGCCCTTTTTCCAAAGCCTCTGGCTTTGCTGTATATCGTGGTAGGATCAACAGCTTTAGGCTTTTCTGCGGCCTTCTTCTGGATTGGTTGATTGATTTATTTCTGGGGTTTTTACGTCCCAAAACCACGGTATGATTATGACAAACACCGTAGTGGAGGGCTCCGAAAATTTTGACCACCTGGGGTCTTTAACGTGCACTGACAACGCAGAGTGCACGGACCTCAGCACTTCGCCCCCATCGAAATGCGGCCGCCGCGGCTGAGATTCGATCCCTCGACCTTGGGATCAGCAGCCGAATGCCATGGCAACTAGACCACCGTTGCGGGCCGTGGAGCGGTTGTTGCTGTATAGCATGCGTTATGGGCATATACGCTAGATCGATTACGTCTATCACCATCCTACTGAGAGGTGACAAGTCTATCGCAGTTCCACTGAGAGGCGGTGCAATTAAGCAACGCAAAACACAAAACAAAACCGCACAGTCGCACGAAACAAAACAAAAAAGAATACTAAATCTCACGGATTTTCATTTCTTGTCCGTTCGCAGAGCGCCAGCTTTTTGTGAAACGCCGAAATGTCCAACAACGGCGCTGCAGTTGTCGCGCGAAGTCCCGCAGTCGCTGTCTTACGTGTCAAGCGCTCTTGTGTCACGCCGTGCCTGTGTAACTGCTGGACTGTGGAAGCTCTTTAGGGGTATGCGCACTATGCCTTCAAGAAGGCCTGACTTGGCTACTCTAAAGCGGATGACCATGCATGACCTGCCGAATATAACTACGAGTTACTCCCACTATTCTTCATAACTTATACCATGGCTCCGGCTGAACGATTCACCTCTTTGTATGGCCTCAGACAAGCACTTCGACTGTTTGCCCCGTGATTCTAGCTTGCGCATGCACGCTCTTGGATGCTGCTGGAAAGCTCTGAAACGCGACACTGGCAATAAAGGGAGTCGAGGCGTTTGAGAGGATTGCCGTTTCGACGTAAGCGTGCCCGTACGGGCAGTTCACGTCACATTTCAGGCGATTTTTCGGCGATACGGCGATTTTTCGGGTAAACGAAATTAGAAGCTTCCACGCGCCTTTACCTTATTGATTTCATTTCAAATACAAATGTTACGAAGCTATTTCAGTTCGCCGATTGAAAACAAAACTAAAGAAAAACAAATGTAATCGATCCGTAATTTACGAAATCGGTTCCTGACACCTTACGTAAGCTCCCTTATGCGTGAGAACGGCTGGATGTATATATCACGATGCGGTTGACTTCCCTTGCAGATACTTCGCGGATCACGAAAGGCTCTTCACGTAGGGTGTAGAGTTTTAGAAAATTTTCAGAATCGGGCAATACAGCTGCTTTAAAGGAACGCGTTGCTGGTCTGGACGGTTGCATGTTTTGGCAAGCTTACACTTTTTCTCCCACACTTGCCTGGAATCGTGCAGTTGTTGAAACCGGCAAAAATCAAGCCGTGTGTGTGTGTGTGTGTGTCCTACCATTGATGATAATGAACAAAAGCTTCGCAGATCTTTATAAAAATACACCTTGAGTGTTCCGAAATTAATATGACGCACGTCGTACAATGTTAGACTTTTGTGGAGGCAAAATCCAGCTTCCCAAAAGGTGTGTACTTGGTTAATTCTAACTTCTTGAAACATAGAGTCTTCAGAAAAGTGGTAAACTGCAAATTGGTCATGTTCTACAGGCACTGGCACATTTCCAACTTACAATACGCAATTTGCTCGATTTGCAACCTGCACAAGTTGCAGATTCGCAATTTGAAATTTACATTACAAGACACACAGTTGTGTGTACACAGCTATGAGGTGACATAAATTGGCGCTAAAATCATTGCGTAGTTGAATTCGATGCGGGACTCATGGCACGGCCTAAATATAACCAGTAAGGATTTAAACAGCAGAAGTTCATGGGAAGGTGGATGCTTTAAGCGATTGACAGTGCTAAGGGTGCCTCTGGCTGGTGCCAGTGTACTCAGTCCGCCGATCCAGAGGGCGGATGTCCTGACCCCCCCTCCCCCCTTTGATTTTTGAATCCAAGCCCCCAAGAAGATGACATATAGTTCAGAGACGTTCATAGGTGTGGCATTTTAGACGTCAGATGCACCATCCTGCATGTGAAAATACGCGTGCCGATTTCTTTCGGTGCTGACTCCCCATATTCAGCTTTACGTATCATGCTTCCCATAAGCTGAATGCTTTCTTCGAAAAATCCTCTATCCGCCCCTGAGTGTCCTGTGATTTACTAGTTACAGACTACAGCATATTTAGATGTGGGTCTATGTCGCGCGAGCGACGATTGCACCTTGTTCCAGCGCCTGAAACGGCGATAATCACGCGAGAGTGAGACCGGCTGTTACATGCGCATGCACATGGTGCAATCTCCAATGCAAGCGTCGTCCGTTGTGCTGTTTCGTTCGCAAGGAGACGCTACCTTCCTTTGTCATCTGCGCGGTCGCATTGCCCACGTTCACAGATAGCATTAATGCGAAGCTTTTGTTCTTGCTTTGCTGCTATTTATTTCTTTAAATTGCCACTCACCCACCCCAGGTCGAAAATCTGTTATGTAGCGGCAGTTGTGCATCAGTGCAAGGAGCACGAAGTCACTTTTTTTTTTTTTTTTCGGAACAAGCCGTAATGGCAGAGTTATAGGTGTGCGATGATCGACAGCGCCGCAGCCGCGCGTTTTTCGCTTTCCACCTGTTTTCTTACCCTCGCCTGTTTGCATGTTAAGTGCTTCTCTGAGCGTCACGTGAACATTACGTCACTGGCACCGTCACGTCCAACAGGGCGAACCGGCGCGGTCTCACTATCGCGCACATCGCAGCCGACGGCGCGGCTTGTGGTGTGTTGCCGGGCCGCTGACATACCCGCGCAGCTGCTGAATCGTCTGTATGTACCCAATCATATCGGCGACCGCGAGCACATTCGAGAACAGATGTGGATCAAGCGAGAGCGGTGTTAATGTGAAGCGCCGACCAAAAAATGTACCGCTTGTGCGCATGACAAGCAAACAGCACAACGAGGACAAGCCATGGGTGTTTCTCGATGCATTACGTGTCGATGAACGACGTCACATCACATACAGCTACGTAGGCGCAATTGCTCACATTTTTATTTATCCATCCATCCATCCATCCATCCATCCATCCATCCATCCATCCATACATACATACATACATACATACATACATACATACATACATACATACATACATACATACATACATACATACATACATACATACATACATACATACTACAGCGTCAGTGAGGCTATGGCATGCGTGTGGCTGAACTAACATACATGAACTTCCATGAACAGGCTTCCGAGGATTATTTCTATGGCAATGAACGGGCGCTTCCTGGCAACAAATTCCGGGTTTCGAATCGTGGCAGAAAAAAAAAACTATATCTGAAGAGGTCAGTGCTATAGTGGAAGGGGTTTCTGTGTTAAGGGCGGGGTCCCTCCTCGTCATCAAAAGTCTGAAAGATGTAAGGTACTTTATTGAGTATTGAGCGGGGGATAATTGATAGAAAAATTATACGTTCCTTCTTTCTCCTATCCATCTTTTTCTTTGAGTCGTTTAGTTTCGAATTTCCGCTCTTTCAGTGGCGCGTGGCGATGTAACAATTAGCAGAGAAGGTCCTGAGCGCGGAATGCATGCGCTGCGCTTGTTAACTAAGACGACCAGACCTGATGAGCTTTTTAATGAAAGCAACACAGACACTGCGATGCGGCGCGCATTATTCTGAAAGGGGCATCATAGCAGACGAAGCGTGTATCTTAAAAGCTTTATGTGCATGCACGAACTACTGCCGGTCTCGCAAATTAGCGCCTTTAAAAGAAGTTGACATAGCTTGCGGTCGGCGCTCGCATTTGCGATGAGGCTCGCAGTATAATTAAAGATGAGGTCAACGCGGGAAGTTCTACATGACGCTAGCGGGCAAAACAGTGTTGATCTTGCTACTGCATGACCACGAGCGGCGCTGGCGAACACACCTACAGTTAAATCCATAACACAAACACAACAGAGGGAGAAGCAAGGGCAGGCAGGGAGGTTAACTAGACGCACGTCTTGTTTGCTACTTTATTCTGGAGAAAAGGGACTAATGGATAAGAGAAGGGGAGAGCACGAAGAACGCCGCTCGATCCGATGGTGCACATTGAAGCCACAGATTTGCCGACCGAGTCCGCGGAAGTCGTTTGCCGAGTTTGAGGCATGCGCCCTTGGCGTGGTGCTCGACATGGCTATATAGCGTTCGGCAAACACTGCATCGAAAGTACACCGGTCCGTCAAAACAGTTCTTCAGAACAGTTCGTCAAAACAGTGCACCAGTTCTTGAAGGCACTCCGTAGTGCCAGCAGCTTAATTGATGCTGTTAGGTGAAGGTGGCGGGTAAATTGTGACTTTCTTTTTTTTTTTCATGCAAGGCTAGTAGGAGATATGGGGCTCTCTGTCATTTTGCCGGTACTTCAGCGCCCTTATTCAAAATTATTTCAAGGTATGCGCACTGAAAGCAACCTATCACACGTAAGGTGTCCAGTATTGTGTGTATACTTAAAGGTATGTAAATAACATCCACCAGTGATTGTACTCTGACGGTGACCTGTTTAGCTCAATTCCTCTAAAGGTTTATTTAGAACTGATACTAGTTCCGCGCTGCAGTGATTTGAGACGGTCAGAGGATGAATGGAACCTTGGAAACATTCCTAGAATCGGTAATCACCTCTCCATCCTCCTCAAATGCCGAAGTGAAAAAAAGAAAGGGGGGGGGTCTCTTATTTCGCGTATTTGTCCAAGTTTCTTCCGCGCCATACGCCAATTATGTGCGCACCAGCCAGTTTGCATTAAGGTTATGCCGCCCAAACCAGAACGCATTCTCGTTCCACTTGCCGCATCTCGTATAACCAACGCTGAATTTGACGCTCGATAACGAGGAAGTTCGGCGTCTTCGCAAGGTAGCGCATGCTATAGCTTCTTCATCACAGCTCGCGGGTTCTCAAACGGGAACTGGTGTACCCTTACTTCTCCGTGAAATCTGCCTCGCACGTCGGGAAGCGAGAGGAGAGGGACCACCCTCAGGGAACGCGCGCTCCTGAGATGACCGCGCCGTGTGCTCGGGCTGAATTAAGCTGCGCGCGCCCGGTGAGCGCAAACAAAACGCTCGTCCGAAAGCGCGCGCTGCCAGTGGCAATCAAGAGGGGATCCTCGATGAATCTCATTTCTCTTCGGCCGGCTGAGTGATGTCGATGCTTATTTTGATCACTCAAAGGTATATAACGGAGGAGAAATTTTCTCCCGAACAGCCAAATGTGCCCGTACGTATTAGCCGCGCGCCGGCGAGGCTCCCCACTCGCTTGAGTCGTATTTGTTAATTACTTGGCCATTACGGCCACTGCCGCTAACTGCATAGTATAGCATTACCGCCGCGAGGCCGTTTCTTTCCTGTCTTTATCGGAATGGAATCTTTGCTGCTTCTCCGCCACGCTGCCGCTTCTTCTGCTTCTTTTTTTTTTTTTTTCTCGCAAATATCAGCCCGCATGGATGCAGCCAAAACAGAGCCGCGATTCCCCTCCCGGAGTCCAGACGGATGGTGATGGCTGACCGAGAAGCGCTGTCATTTGCAGGCGCCTTCGTAATGAACGAATTCGTGGTAATGTTTATCTCGTGATAGCAGGCAAATTTTCTTCCGAATCGCCTGTCCAAGTTCTCTCTTATTCTTCCGTACCGCGCACCAGCGTGTACGGCCGCGCCGGATCCGTTCGGGCCCGCTCTGTACGCCCGAAATGTGGCCACTACACGGCTCGTGCATCACTCCGGTCATTTGCAGTTTTTGGAAACGCTCCTCCGGTGTTCAAATAATCGCCGGTTGCGCCGGTGAAGCGCCGTCGCCGGTTTTTCTTTTTGGGCGCGTATATCCGCGCCCAATAGCGCCCACTGATGTAGCTTTTCCATTGGATCGGGAATGCTCGCCATTTATGATGCCTTCCTGGTCTCGTTATTCTTGAATAGCCTCGCCAGATGGTTTGCTCGGCAACCATCACGCGAAACTGACTGATTGAATTCGGGTGGAAAGAGAAGAAAAAGAAAAGAGAAAGCCGCGATGCACACGGAAACAAGGCGATGAGAAACATCTGTGACTGGTGTATGAAAATGTCCTGGTTCAATGGATATAACTGATTGACGGTGGTACTTTGCACATTTTGTATTCAGAGAAGATCGGCGTCCTTTAAAAAAAAATGTTTTACTTTATTACCCTTTAATTATGTCGTTCATCCTGTTCTGCGGATCTCGCAAAGCCATTTACGAGGTTCTTGTAATACCGTCTGGTTTGTAATGCCGTCTGGAGCGTCAATTAAAAGGAATTAACGCGCCTAGTGTGATGCGCTGTTTAGGCACCCGTTTATTGTTCCTTTTTTTTAAGGAAGTCTCTTTTAAAAGAATCTTGCTGGTATAGTGCATGTGTATCTTCTTCCCATGGTATGTAATACTTTTGTCGCAGCCTAGAGAGAAAGAGAGAAAAAGAAAAGTAATGGAAATCGGAGGAGCGTTAAACATTAAAAATCTCCTTGGCTATACCTTGCACTGGATGAACTGAAAAGGGGCAACGAACTCTGTATGTACGGTTCCTGCGCGCATACTTTAGTACGTAGCAATACCGCATTAATTTCAGACTTTCATGAGAGCCGTACATCACTGCTATCGTACTGCGCTTACCTGATGAGTCCCCGAGAACTGCCAACCTGCAAGTTCGGGGATTATCATGATGGTGCCTGGTATCGAGACCAAAGCCAGCCCTATTGTCCCAGCTCTTGCTTACTTTGAGAAAAATTCATATTGCTAACGCTGACGGCTACCAGCCACGGTAGCACAGTTGCCAGAGGGTCGCTTCGAAGTCACGGTTTCGATCATGACCATGGCTGCCGCACTTTGATGGCAAATAAATGGAGGAAAACACTCGTGTATTCGATTAACGCGCTGGTTCAAAAACGCTAGATGGTAAAAACTAACTCGGAGTCGCCTACTAAGGCGTGCGTCGCTACAATGTCGTGGTTTTCTCGTCTAAAACGCAAAACGGGAATTAACGTTTTAACAATGACGGCCGGCCGGGTCACACTTGAGTCCTCTCTCTGCCACTGGCTTCAGTATTTCATCAATGAACATCATTATGTCAGTGAGGCTTTGACATACGAGTCTTCAGCAAATATTACATGTTTTGTTGCTCTGCAGGAGCCATGCGGCTACGCATAAAAGAAAAAAAGGGGGAAAAAAAAAGAAGCCGGGAGATACGGCCGGGTAGCGCGTGCGTGCATGCATCGACATCATTACTATCACCATCGTCATCATCATAAGAATAATCATTGTCGTCTTCGTCGTCGTCGTCGTCATCATCATAATCATCATCATCATAATAATCATCATCATCTCCTTGTCACCTTGTCATCATCTCCTTGACCTTCTTCTCCCGGGCTACTTTTCAATCTCAGAAGTAAATCCCCACGCAAGATCAACTCAACCAACTAATTACATCCATAACGAAAGGGAAGGGGTCAAGGGCTCGTTCTTTATTTGTTAGAAACAACTTAATGAGCAAACAGGCAATGAAGCCTAGGAAAACATAGGGGAAGTTACTTGTGGTATTGTAATTGTGGAGAAAGTAGAAAGGAATTAAAGTGGACGAAAAGACGAACCTGCCCTCGGTGGGACCCGAACCCACGACCTTCGGATGTCGCGTCCGATGCTCTACCAACTGAGCTACAAGGGCGGTCGTCCCCCCGTCCACTTTATTGTGTATTTATGTAGGTATTATCCTGGGAGTGTTAGGCAGCGCCACTCGAGGCCAAGGCGGCGTGTGTAGAACACACTTTCTTGCCAGGAGGCGTCACGTAGAACGTGAACTTAGATGAGTTGGCTGCTGCCCAATAAGCCCTCGCATGCTACCTAAGGCACCAAGTCTGCCGCAACGAGGCCCAAGCTATGAAATAACGAAAGGGAAGGGGTCAACGGCTCGTTCTTTATTTGTTAGAAACAACTTAATGAGCAAACAGGCAATGAAGCCTAGGAAAACATAGGGGAAGTTACTTGTGGTATTGTAATTGTGGAGAAAGTAGAAAGGAATTAAAGTGGATGAAAAGACAAACCTGCCCTCGGTGGGACCCGAACCCACGACCTTCGGATGTCGCGTCCGATGCTCTACCAACTGAGCTACATCCATAGAGCTATACGGTGTTATACTGCAGTGATCACGGGCGCGCGACGTGAAAGCAGATACAGCGGTGACCGCAAGCATTGGCATCTCGGAGACGATCCTGCTATCGTTACCCTCCGCAGTATTGACCCTAAGTGAATTTAGCTGATTGATCGACTGAGTCATACGCCTGGCAGGATTGGTTGGGAATCCTTGCAACGCATGATCCGTTTCAATGTCTCTTTCACTTAGCACCTCTTACTTAAACCAGCAGCGCTGTACTTCAGTGTACCACACATGCTGATGTTCGCGAATACTTGGAAGCAGACATTCATAACTTGTAATTACAAGCGTTCCATAACTTAAAGGACTAAACTTAAATAGCTCGACAAGCGTCCGACAAAATGCAGTGCTGGTACTTGCAGAATGCTCGGGACCTTAGAACTACTTTGCAAGTGTTTGACCTGTTCTTTCTTTCTTTTTTTTTTTTTTGTGCTTCGCACAGCCCAACTGTCCTTATTCCACTCGCACGCCTTTACCGTTAGGAGTTTTTTTCCGTGATCTCTTTATATCGTTTTCAGTCTTTCTTTTAAGAACGAATGTTTTTGCCACTTATGTCGTTGTAGACACTGCCACCTTCAATGAACAAGTGATCGAAAATGCGGAGTTTAAATATTGTATTTTCATTTCGAGTTCGCAGTCTTTTCATTCCTTTCATTTTATCTTTCTCCTTGATCATCCAAAGTGGATCAAAAATTAATTCGCTAGGCTATCACACGGTTTCTGTCTGTCTGTCTGTCTGTCTGTCTGTCTGTCTGTCTGTCTGTCTGTCTGTCTGTCTGTCTGTCTGTCTGTCTGTCTAACTGGAAATCTGGAGATTGGGTAATTACCAAGTACCTTCTATGTGCGTGTTACTTAGCGAAGCTGTTTTTATGGCGCATATAGACTGTCAAGCCAAGACTTGTCAGAATTCCTCCGAAATGGGACTACATTAGCTTACACAATGACCTTTTGCCATCCTCCAGATTTTAGGCCTGTGCATGCTCGGTGAGGGACGTGTACGGAACCTACGCGATCTCTTTTGACCCAGCACTGTGCAGGGCTCGCCTTGTATTCTTCGAGCCTTCTAATAAGACTAAATGTATGATCTGTTTTATTATGAGGAGGCGTTTTTGTTCCGCATCACCACTGTCGATAATCGTCGTGCATTGCGCAGCATGGCGGTGTGGCTGCTCAATGCAGATGGCATATAAAGACCTCAACTGTCGACGGTACTATGAATCTCTGCGTGTTCCAGCTCCTAACAGTTTATAACATGAGCAGTATAGCCGATATGATTTTAGCAGCCCGAGATGCGCCAGGCGCTTGGGTCGTATACAGTGAGTTGTTCCTGGATAATTTCTCTAGCACGGTATAGTATGACTAGGCTTTTGTAAACTTTTTTTAAAAGATGATACTTGTACAGAAATATCCACACGTATTTGTGTACAATGTATGCAAGGCGCTTGTGTTTTTTTTTTGTTTTTTTAATAATCTGCCGACTCGAACGTATTTGACAGAATGGTGCTCTTCGCTCGTGTGCACATGTTTCCAGCGTCAGCGTCTATCCAGTACTTTTTCTTTGTTGCTAACCCACCCCAGCAGCAATGTAGAGCGCTAACGAGGCGTTTCAAGTCAAGTCAAGTCAAGTCAAGTTTATTTCCAACACATCAAGTCGGAGGTCCTTAGGCGAAAAGATGTCACAGACATCTTGAGAGAGCCCAAAGACCCGTACAAGAACGGCAGGTAGTTGAAGATGTCGCGTAATTCACTGTGCATACACAGGCCAAAAAAAGAGCTGGTTTCTTTTTCCTTTTAGTTAACAAAAAACACATGGATTGTACATGGGTTACATAAATCTTATGTGCACATGCGCAAAAACAAGTTTCAATACAAAATAATATAAAGTAAAAAACCTGTTGAAATATAGATAGTGCCGTTTGAGCAGATGCTATAAGTTGAGCAACAGACTTCGCACATGTTTCTTGACCTTACGTACAGGCAGTTCGAAGTCGATACTAGTTGAAAATTTGTTCAACATTGTAGGTATCTGACATTTTAGAAGGCATTTACCGTAACGTGTGCGAGAAAGGGGAACTGGATTGGATTGATTTCAGAGAGTGTATCGGCGGGAGCTGTCAACCGAATGTTGATGAAGTTTGTTTTTCTGAGTATAAAGTATTAGTTTATATGTGTAAAGGTCACTTGCTCTAGTGAGATCATGGTTCAAAAAGAGCTGGCGAGTACGTAATTCGCTAGGAAGCCCATAAAAATTTTCAAATATTCTAAGAACCTTTTTTTCTGTAATACCTCTAGTTTGTTTAGGTTCTGAGCAGACGTTTTTGCCCATACCAGCGCACAGTAGGATAACCGAGAATAGAAATGGCGTGGTATATACCCTTTTTTAGCCATAAAGGTACAAGGTCAAATAGCTTATACATGCAGCCTACAGTTTTGTCTAATTCAGGGGCAAGTTTTGATACATGGGTGTTCCATGACATGTTTTCCTCGAACCATACTCCTAGAAATTTTTGTGTTTTAACACACTCTAGCGTGGTGTCCTGGAAGGAGAATTTCAGTGTAATGCATGGCTTATTAGTAGGCCTAAATATAACATACTTTGTTTTACTTGCGTTTAAGGCAAGCTTGTTTTCATGGAGCCAGAATTCGAGATGTCTTAAATAATTAGTTGCAGTAACTTGAAGATCGGCCATTGTTTCCGCACTGAAAAAGGCATTCGTGTCATCTGCGTACATGACTAGTTTTTCTGTGTAAGGGATACTACATATATCGTCTATATAAAGTATAAATAACAAGGGTCCTAGAATAGAACCTTGAGGAACACCTTGCTTTAGTTCTGTTTCTGCTGATGCTAAGCTTCCAATTTTAACATATTGTTTTCTATCAGATAAGTAATTCATAATAAGTTTAAGAGCAGCGCCACGCAATCCGTAGTCATATAATTTTCCTTCTAGAATGTCATGTTTTATGCTATCGAAAGCCTTTCTCAAGTCAAGAAACAGTCCAACTGTACATAGTTTTTTTTTTTTCAAAATTATTTAGTATCTCTTCTTTCACATTTAATAGGGCTAATTCAGTGGACTTTCCTTTCTGGAAACCATACTGAGCAGAGTTTATTATTTGATACTTTGTAAGAAAGTTCCTTAGTCTACAATTTATGGCACTCTCGAATACCTTCGATAGCACTGGCAGAACAGAAATTGGTCTATAATTAGAAAGGTTATTCAAAGCACCGCCTTTGTGCACAGGACATACACGCGCAAGCTTGAGTTCAGAGGGGAAAATACCAGAGACGATCATGCAATTTATAATATGAGCCAAGGGTTCCGATATAAGGTCCGCAACGTGCTTCAAGGGCACAGCGCCTAATTCATCAGCGCCTGTTGCGACATTGTCACGTAGTTTAATTATCGAGCTGTGTACCTCTGAAAGTGTCACTGGACATAGACTGATTGTGTTAGGTTGTCTCGTTCTACGGGTAATCCTTTCTTGTGTACGATGTCCTGAAGGAGGCACATAATCACCGGAATGGGCAAAGTATTCGTTCATAGCATTAATAGCTGCCTCTTCACTCATATCTTGGGAGAAGGCTTTTATATTAGTACGCATTTTACTGTCGGTAAATTGCCCTGATGATTGACTTCGTACCGAAGTTTACGAGGATCATTATAAATCTTGGCAAAAAGGCATTCATAATAAACCTTCTTAGCTTTGCGTATGTCGGCATTTAGCTTATTGCGATACGTTTTGAATTTTTTCAGCACTTCTAGGTCACGTGTTTGAACAAAGTTATGATACAGTTTGGTTTTTGTTTTGATTGTTTTGTGAAGGCTCTTGTTGATCCATGGTTTGCGAATTTTCTTTTTCTTATTTGTGTGTATCATCACAGGAAAACTGCTATCATAACATGCTTTGAGATAGCGCGATTTAATACAATGCTTTGAGATTTCTTGTACTTATGTAACGTCGCTAGCTTGTTAAGCCGGTGGGCCTTTGTGAACTGAGCAATCGTGCATTCACTCATGCACTATATCGCCGTGTAAACTCGTTCCGCAAGAATTTCTGTAAATCGTTTCATTATAAGCAAGATAAGTAGTGCATAGCCTTAGTGTCGCGTCACGATGACACTCTGCGATAGTGTAACGTTAGCTCTACAACCGAAAGGGGATCATTGATTGCAGCTGCGTCGACGAGACATTTTAAACATGACTCACTCAGAGGCGTCGTCAAGCAGCGGTTTAAGCCAAGCCATCGCAGATTCTTCGAGACTCACCAAAGCGTCGCGAAAGAAAGGACGACACATTATCCACACCGAAGTGGATGATCCGTTCTTTCCTCGTACTTGCGCGTGTAATGTGTCAATATAATAAAGCGGGAAGCGCATTTGTGGGATGGGCAAAGTGGACGTGACTCTTTCGTGGAGCAATGGCAAGGGGCGCCTTTTTCTCCCCCCCCTATAAGAACAGGCGCTACACTCGCTGGCAGCAGCGGCCAACGTTGCGTTTGCGATCAGCGTCCGTGTATATATATGCGGCGTGGGTGCAGCTCGGTGGACGGGGTCCGGCCGTCGCCTGGGGAGCGACCAACGGGAGGAACGGCAAAAGGAAGACGGACAGGGAAAGGAGATCGGCCAGGGGATGAAGCAACCTGGATTTATGATGCTGTCACACTGGGGGACACCCGGTTCAATTTCCTATCAACTGCGCCGGACAGGCGACTGATGGCCTCGAGTTCATCTTCCCTCCTCCCTCGCGCGGCGGAGAGGCGGAAGTAGGGCGGCCAGATAAAGAGGTGCGCAGAACAACACAAGTCGCCGATGCGAGAGACAATAAGAGCCCCCCCTCGCTAGCCGTCGTGGAGGATGAGGGCGCCGCGGCTCTATCGGCCCGCAGGGCACTGACGGAAGGCTTTTCAGACAAATAACTTTGTCGCACCGGACGATTATGAGTGGCCGGCTGCAGCGCGAGGAAGATCCCCGATACTCGGTGATGAGCTCGGCGGCTCTGATTGAGTTGTGACGCAGCCGAGAGGCGCCCTGTCAAGGGCTTCATCGGCCGCCGCCCTCCTCACATCGCCGACCATCGTCAGCGCCGAAACCCCTGTCGCTCAGCTGGCTCGTGAGCCGCCTGTCCCTTCCCTGCGTTTCTTTTGCGTCATCCCTTTCACCCACGACGCGCGCCTCTCTTCGCACGCGCTTTTCTTGCGTGCGGCGCTCGGATAGCTTTAATGGGGTGTCTGTTTTCATCCGGCGCGCGTTCGTTACCGCCGATTCCTTGAAATGAGTCGTCTATTCTGCGAATATTTAGGTGATGCTGCTTATGTTAAAGGGGGAAAGGATACGTGCAAGGCGCAAGGCTTGAAGCTTCTATTAATTAAAGAGGGCTTAGTTTACTATGATGTGTACTGCGGATAATTAATTCGTGTATTGAAAATACACAATTAAGTAATAAGTAAAGATTTGTGCAGCTGACAATCTTGTGCCGACCAGAAAGAGAAAAAGGAGCTACACTCCAACCTTGTTATAACGAACTAGCATTCATACTATAAGGTAGTTCGTTATATCTGATGTTCGTTGTAACCGTAGATATAAAGTTCGGCTTTGAAATCTCGGCAATCTAGCTCGCGCACAAGCACCTGCGTACAAAAACGAGTTATTCGGCAGCTTTCGTCTTGCGGAGTTTCTCCAAGCAGTTTATCAGGTTCTTGGCAGTGACAGAGGCATCCGCACTGCTTATCATTGGTTCGCTGCTTATCGGTAGGTGCCGCAATTAATAACATGCGTTTTTTGTTCTCGTTGGATAATCAAAATTCACGCTACTTTTTAAAACACTGTGGTTCAGAATTGTCTTTCAATATTTGTTTAGCTTTCCATGCTACACTTGTTGTTTCGAGCGTCGCGCGAGCCAAATATGTCTTCGTCACAGCCGATACAGCGGGGCTCTCGAGTTTTCGATTTCTTTTGAGAAGGATAAATGTCACTGAAACAAAACGTGGCCGAAAATTCGTATTTTGTTCGCTAAAACCGAGAATTCTTTAAATGAGAAATCTCGATAAGAAGCTTTTGTTGTAGATGTAAAAATATATTAATAAACAAAATATTCTTAATATTGCAAGAAATTAAAGATATAGCCCCCGCATGTTAGCACTTTCAAAACCATTGAAAATACAAGTACCACACGTTTGTGTCTTCGACAGGAAACACAGAAAGGACACTCGTGCCACGCAGTGAAGCACTTTTTCGACATCGTAATGGAAAAATAATAAACTATTCCTGGCGTTCAGTCTCTATGCGACTTTGAGCTCCGGATAGCACATAAGCATTTCAAAGCATTTCAATGTGCGTAGAGTATGCGTAATCAGTTATGCGCACATTTTTCGCCTGTTGCGTCGATGAAGTGTGTATGTGCGCTGAAACGCGAAAGAAGTGAGAGGGAATGATGAAAGGCGCAAGACCGCAGAAGGTGTGCGAGCGCAGCTGGCATATATATCAGTTTGCTTCCATTAGTGAAGCCAAAGAAAAGTGCCAATTACTTTGAGAAAGACCTTGATTTTTACGCATCAATTATTCTCCCATCCTTTTTCCGGTTGCCTATTCACAGGCGAGCGCGCTGGCAAGGACGTCACAATGAGCTATGACCCATTGCAGCGTCCCGGAACAACCTTGGCTCCCATTGCGCGCGCACTTTCGCTTCGCTGCGACTTCTCCCTTAACTGAGCGCGACACTAGCCGTAGCCCCGTTGCCAATAAATCCGCTCGCAAGACAAACAAACCTGCGCGAGTGCGCCCCGAACTCGAGCGACCCGCGTCGGCTGCTTTTCACGCAGGATCCGCTCGGCTTCGGCAACGGAAGGCGCCGAGCGGCTAAAATAAAGCGGCCCGTCGAGCGACGAGCGCGCCGGCGGGCCCGCGAGTCGAAGTGCGTTTGTTCAAGGTCGGAACTCTGCTTCCTGCGTGACCAGACTGTGGAGAGCTATTTCGATGCGATGCTGTAATCACTCAGCGAGCGGTCCCCGCTGAGCACGCGCTCTCCCGCTCTCCGCAAGCAGAGACGGGAAATGGAGGGAAGGAACACATCACCAGTATAGGTGCGCACAAGCTCCAGGCCCCCATACACGTAAGTGGGCGGGTTAGCTCTCCTGGTCCCTTTCAATGAGTGGCTCGTCTTGAACTCGGAGACTCTGCAAGGATATGCTGCCCCGTTACGCGTTCATTCTCGGTGCCCGGGCCGACGCGTCAAGGTGTTACGCAACGCGCGGTAGGCAGGCTACTTTTGGTCGCGCGCGTAACTTGTGCGTATAACAGCGCGGTCCGAAACAGCGTGCTCCCGTTGTTTGCCTTCGCTCTTGCCGGCTGGTCCATCGGCAGCAGCGTTGGCCGCTGCCTCGAGTCGCCCCGAAGATCCATTGCCTCCCGGGCGACGAGGCGGCTGTTAAGTGCGACCAAGTGTACACAACAGCGCTGCCGGCGTCTCGATTATTCCAGAATTTTGCCTTCGACCGCACCCTATCAAGCGCGTGCTTGCGCGGTAGAGGGAGGGAGAGGCGGCGGCAGAAAGATAGAAACAGGTGGAGTCTGGCGGAGCTTTGTGATCTCGTAGGATTTATGGCGTAACTAGGTTCGCTCAAACCATATCGAAGATACTATGATGTTAAGTTGGATGTGTATACAGTTTAATAACAACGTGCCAAATAGACCGCCTTTATGGTGCACTAAGTTTGGAGTTGCAGAAAAAGAAAAAGGTTCAGCGAGGACAAGGGCAATACGGGCAGGGTGTATTTTTAGATCGCCTACTCATACCGCCAGTGTTTTTTGCGTTTAACGCTCCAGGTTACTGTTGTGTAACATTTGCGTTTGCATCGTCTCGCCGAGGCTAGTTAATCATTATGCAAATGGACTAGGTTGATGGTAAGCGGTAAGTATACTACGAGAATTACCACTTGTACAGTGCCGGCATACTTGGCGTCGGTGTGACACAATCTTCCGCACGGCTCGAGCAAAACATTAAACGGAGGAAGCCTTAAGACTTAATTTCTCCCCGAATAAACGTGATTCGTAATTTTACCAAATAATTGAGTAAGTTCACGCTATTAATTATTGTTAATTAACATTAGGTCAATGCGCGATAGTGGGTTTCATTCCCGGACGAGGGTGCCGCGTTTAGATGGCCCTTACGAAGATGCGTTTTTTTAGAAAGCCTTTTGAACTTGCTCGATAGAATCCTATGGTGTTTATTTTGACGCCCTATAGAATTTTTATATGGAGTTCCAGAAGTTATTTGGCCACCGCATTCTTATAGAAACTTTATAGATGTTTTCCTATAGAGCATGTCTATCGAGTTCCTTTTAAGCTCGTACAGACATATTTCAATAGAGAATTTATACCGAGTTTTTTTTTTTTTTGAGACTGTGAAGACAAATTTCTATAGAGATGTTCCATGGTGTTTCTTTATAATGGCAATAGAAACCTTTCGCAATAATTTTTCGAAAAAAAAAAAAACGTCTTTTATGCCACTCGCTCGCCATGTTGGGGGATGTCCTCTCGAGAGGGTACTGTACTCAAGAGAAGGCGAGGTCGGGTGCTTTGCTTTTTTTTTTTAGGAAAAACCGATGGTCCTAGGTCCGGCAGTGGTATTCGAACTTGGTACCTCTCGCACTGGACGCCGATACTCTACCACTGCGCCAGCCCCGCGCTTGCTTTTCCATGCGCAAATTTTAGTCATATGCTAGTCGAAGTCAAGGTCATGAAATTAGCATGTGGAAAGGAAGTGTAGTGCGAAGGGAAGGTAACCAATGGTCATTAATGGCGACAGACTGGATTCCAAGGGAAGGAAAGCGGGGCGGTAGGCGGCAGGACGCTAGCTGGTCGGATTAGATTAAAATGTTTGTGACGAAAACATAGCCGCAGTTACGACATGACAATGTTAATTGGAGAAAAATATGGAAGAGATTTGTGCCCTGCAGTGAGCGTAAATAGGTCCCTGATGAAACATCTTTTTTTCATAAGAATGTTACATGTATTAATACACCGTCTATAGATCCCTTATAGAGGACATATAGAAATGCAGTCTATAGACAGGTAGCGTCAAGAATTCTAAAGGTACTCTATCAAGGTTACTTTATAGAATTTAATAGATACATCCCTTATAGAGCGCGTATGGTGAACCAGTCTATAGAAAGAAAGCGTTAAATGTCTTAAAGACGCTCCATAAAAGTTACTTTATAGAATTCAGTACATATGACGTCAGTACGCTTTCTACTGTGCGTGAAATGACGTGTTTCTGTAGAAGGTATTTTTAGACTTTCCATAGTCGTCCTATGGAAAACATTCTATAGATGGCGAGTTCCTTTTGAGTTCCTTTAGACTCTATAGGAACTCATTAGGAGTTCTAAATGAACTCTAAATCCATTTTCGTAAGGGGGGAGGGAAATTTAAAAGAAAAAAGTCACAGTTTCGTCGCAATTGCGAAGCAATGAATGCGATAGCAAGAAACTGTAATGCTATACGAAGTGAGGCTCGCAGCTTCAGGAGCAATATTAATTGTAGCAAACATGCACTTGCTAAGTGAGCGCCTCCCGTGGGCAGCGCGTGCTGGTACGAAGGGCTTTATACGTTGTGTGTCACAAAGCTACACATACAAAGCTAGGGGAGGCTGCTAAATGAACAAACAGAAGATGAGCGCGAACTATCAAGTGAAGCACGCACGAAACGAACGCACAGATATGCACCGAACAGCGCGAATAAGCTGTGACAATGGATACTCTCAGTCTGAACAGCGCTCCTGTTGCAAAGGCGGCCGAAGAAGCGAAGGAAACTAGCGTGCTTCAAGTCTCGAGCTGTGACACCTGATAGTTCGCGCTCATCTTCTGTTTGTTCGTTTAGCGGCGTCCCTTGAGCTCGAGTGACTTTCGTACGCTCCCGTAACATCAGCGCGGACATCACGGTGAAATCTCCAAACATCCCTCTTCCTCTCACCACGAGACAACCGCGCGAGCAGACAGCGGGAGGGCAAGGCCCTGCGCAAATATTAGAAGAAGCGAGCGAGCTGGCCGACGACTTTTAAACGCGCCCGCTGGGCTCCTCGCGCCATCTCGCTGGTAATGAAGAAACGCTTATAAGCGCCTGCCGTCTATGATTCCTGCCAGCGGTAAAGGGTGTCTATATAAGGCTCGCCGTTAGCGCCCTGAAGGATCTGCTTTTTGTGGCGTAGTGGTTAGCGCCACGCGCTGCGGAGCGAGAGGTTCCTGGTTCGAATCCGCGCTTCGGAAGCATTCATCTGAATTATTTTTCTTTGGTATATATATATATATATATATATATATATATATACTTATATATATACGGTTCATGACGGCGGCGACGGGGACGGCAAAAACTAGCCGAGACTGTCCATATAATTGCTATCGCAATAATAATGCTTATATGCATGAGTGCACCTTTAAGAACCCCGCAGTGCCATATTATTTAGGAACCCTCGACTGCGCGTTATTCACATCCTGCACTGTGTAGTTTCCGTACACTGAAAGCCACAACTTGTGTTTATTTGGTACAAAATACCGAAATACGAAGCGCTGTAGCACTTTTATACTCGCGAGGCGCGATCCGTTTAGAGTGACAGACAGACAGACAGACAGACAGACTAATATTATAGCTGGCTAATATTATAGGAGAAAATGAAGTGCATGTTTGCCATGATAGTTTTTTTTGCCTCTGTGCAGCTGTTTCGAAGTAACGAAGTGAAAGTGCACTATTGGAAACCAGCTCTGGCGGAAAGGCGCTGGCCAGGCGAGCCACAAGGATGGCTCGACAATTTCAAAGACAACCGTCACGCGCTTTCACCTGTGCTTGTCAAGCTGATGTGTCCAGCTGATGTGTCCAACAATTCCCACGTGGCCGTGGGAATTGCAAGAGGCCACTGCGTTCCTACATGTTCTGCAGTAGGGCTGCCCTTACAAAAACGACTGAGTTATTGAGAAACGTCTGAGGAATCGTTGACTCAATGGATTTTCAACTGCATTTCAAGGGTCATTGAGTTCCGTCAGTGAATACACAACGAAAATACAGTTGATACTTGTCAACAATAAGTACACGCTGAATAATATATCGATTCGCCGTTGATTTATCGTTGTGCAGTTTTTGAGCTCAACACCCTAATTGAGCGCATATGTGAGTGGGAGTGGAAATTATTTTTCGCAGCACAGAGGATATGATGGGGCATTCTTACCGACTTATTAAGGACGCCTCCACATATGTTAGTTTTATGTGGCTTTTGCAGTGGCCGGCAAACATGAAAGCAACAAATAGTCCTGCGTACTAGTCAACACGATGTAGCCCCGCATGCATCATGCACACTGTGTATGTAATATATACGCTTGACCCGCGATAGCCTTTATGACGGCTCTGTGAGTTTGGCATGAAATATTATTGTGGGTGATACGGCTTCTTTGGACTCTCGTCTCTTACAAAACTTGGTGTTGAATATTCATTGCGAAGTTGTTGAGCCCTAATTTACACAGCTCGTGCGCATTGAATTTTCAACATCCATTGAAATTGTACAAGACCTCAAACAAATTTCCGTTTTTTCGAACTCCACAACCGTTCCGTTGAAAAACCATTGATTCTTCATTGACTTTTCATATGTACTGTCGTGGCCATATGTTCGAATAGTCAAATCAAGCAGATTATATTTTGGGTGGCTCACACCCGCTTTGAACTACATACGCTGGAACCGCTATAGCTTGGACAACGGCTCTATAAGTCCGGCCGAAATCTTATCCCAGACGAAGCGGCTTCTTTGTATGTTAGTCCCTTATGAAACAGGGTGTTGAATTTCCATTGCGAATTTCTTGAGCTGTAATTGACGCAACTCGTATGCATTGGATTAACGACGTCCATTGAGCTTGTGCAGACCTCAAACAAATTTCCGTTGTTCCGATTAACATAGCTTTTCCATTGAAAAGGCATTGGTTTTTTAGGGTGATTTCGTGGCCATATGCTAGAGTCCTGCAAAGTCAATTTCGGGGTTGGCTTGCACCCACATTTGTGTACAGTTGCATCCGAAAAATTCTGTGCAAACACCCACGGGGTTGCCTAACAGTGCGAACTAGTGTGACACACCTTGACTCGGGATGTTACATCGTTTCTCGCCAAGTAATGCCGTCCATGATGGTCACGCGAACACTAATGAAAGTGTTCACTATGCGTTATTACACTATGCGTTATTACACTATGCGTTATTATGTGCACTATGCGTTATTATGTGCTTTTAGATGAAGAGGTTCATTTGCCCAAGCACAAACATATAATGAACATACCATTGTATCTTCAATGAAATTATTAAAAGCACAGATTTGAAGAAACATGCAACCTTCGCTGAAACTTTGGGGGGTCGGAACTTGGGGCTTATATAAGCGCCTCGGTGCGGTTTGTGCTAAGGTGGTCTTATATACAGTGTGCATGGGCGGCTTTGTTTAGGCATATTAATCTTGCTGGCTTATGGATCAATGTGTGTAACATGTGAAATGAGTGTTTCTAACACGCGTGTTCTTGTAAATAATAGCCTTATTTCGCTGGCGATGAAGAGGCGCCTTCTAGAAAACGGTATGGGTGTTGATTTGATTTATTTGTGGGGTTCACCGTCCCAAAACCGGCTGTGATTATGAGAGACGCCGTATGGGTGTTCATACATGCCGAGTGCGCAGCAGAACACCCATGAGAGGACATTGCACCACCTTTTACTATAAAAGGCGCATATATAAATTGCAGTGCTTCTTCGGTTTAGCTCAACAGATATCTTATAAAAACACCAGAATAAAATTTTAGTGCACAACGTACACTCAATAACTCAACAACAGTTCAACCACAACCTCTCAATTGATTTTCAATGATATTTCGGTAGCCGATATTCAAGAAGTGTCAACATTGAATTCAATGATATTTAAACGGACAGCTTATGACCCTTCAGTAAAATTCTGAATATTGATAAGTTTTTCAATAGTTTCTCAATTGAAAAGATTTTTGCAAGGGCATGCGCTCGGTCAGGTCAGGGCACATACGCCTCAATATGAGCTGTCGTTTGTCTCGATACGTGCTGTGAGGTGAAATCGGAGCGCGTATACAACTAAGAACTTTCTCCTTCTCGCTCTATCGCGCTGCTATCAGCCTGCGAATTTTCAGCGCTGGTTTCCTATGCGTGTCCCGTTGCGCCATGACATGCTTTCGATTCATTGTATCGATATTCCCCACGCTGTGTCATTGATATAATGTTTCACATTTCTTCGTCGCTCATCGTCTATATGTACGATATGTGGAGCGACATGATCGAAATTTTACCAGCAGAAATCACACTCTGCCTTATTGATTTACTGATTCCCGCTCTATTCTTTCATCCCAAATATCAATTCTTGGTCGGTAAACACGCGTCTTAATACCTGTGTGCTTCTCCTTCCTTACCCGCAGTCATTCTCAAGGGGTATGCATCCATTCGGAACGGACGGGTCGGTGCTTCTCTTGCGCCTTCATTTTACCTGAAGTACAACGCCTAAACATTCCTCGGCTTGTCCAAAATGTTTTCTTCAATGTAATGCACATTCACCGCCAACTGCTGTGGCTCTGCCCAGAAACGAGGGCTTCTCGAAAGCGAGTTGCCAAACAGTTAATACACGAATCAAGCACAGTTTTAAGCATGCCTTCATACGCGACAAGTTTACTAAGCCACATACTGAAGTCTTTTGCGTGAGGGAGATCTTCAAGTCTTTGAATGAACACCTGTGTGCAGAGCAATCTGAAGATATACGAGTAATTGGACGAATAACTCGATTCACTTCTTTTTGGCTTCAGGGCACTCGTAAGCGTGCAGTTTACCATAAATAACTGTGTCTATTCTGAGTGTATATAGTACTCGGTAGAAGAACGAGGTAATACTTTTCCGTTTACACCGTTTTAATGCGACCGAGCTGGGGGGTCTGACAGCCAGCAAGGTCAACGCACCCGCACATACTGGGCGCCCCTTTTGGCCGTTCATATTCTATCACGAAGGACACTAAGCGTCGTCCGCTCAGCATCGCCGCATATATCAGGTTCGACTACCGGGCAGTCGCTCGCCGCACTTGGGGAGCGAGTGGGCAGACGATGGTCCATCTTTATCACGGCTATTGCTCGGGGCAAGCCGCTGCATAAAAGCCCGAAAATCAAACTTTCCTTGCACGTTTGGCGACTGTTTTCGATCGCGTGTGAGCCGCCCGTGAGCGGCATCTCTCTTTTGATATACAGTGCGCGGAAGGAGATCTTCCGGGAACTGGCCGCCGGCCCTTGATTTGTGCGAGACTTTGGTTGAGGCCCGAAGAATAAGCGCTGCTTCGGAAAATAAAGTGAAGAAAAAAAGAAAAGAGACAGAAACGGATTAGTGGAGAAAGAGATAAAGAAGCGTACAAAAACTGGTAAGTTATGAAACACGACCCACGCTTTGAGGGAAGGTGGAAGGACGCACAGCAGCCCCTCAAGGCAAGCGAAGCAACGGAGATAGGCTCGCATGAAAATGACAACTGCTCGTACATGCTTGTTGAATGTCGCTCCACGTATGCGTGAACGTTGCGAAGAACGTACGAACAGACGCGGCGCTCGTTAAAGCTCATCGTGCCGAAACGTTAGCATGACGACATCGCAGGTCATGGCTGAACGAAAAAAGAAAGCTAATTACTACTGGGTTTTCTTCGTGTTCCGTTTCATCGATCATTCTATCTTTCAGTTCATTTTCTAGCGCGCCCCTTATCACCAATGCCGGCAACGAGGTCACGTTATAACTTGAAATGAGATCACTTCGAATGCGGTCCTTATCAGCTTGAAAGTGGCATACCTCTCTGGCTTCAAGCACAGAGAAGCATCGAAGGTCGGTCGATACATTTCGACATCTGTTCTTGGGTATAATCTGTGTAGCCAAACTGAATACAAAGTTTTGTATAGCGGGCTTTTTCGGCAATCTTCAGAGACAAATGGGTAGGGCATGCTGCAGCCATTGAACATTTGACCTTAAACGACATTTACAATGGTGGCCAGAAGTGTCACTGCATTTAATATTAAATACGTCTATCGATGGCTGATTGCAACACGAAATGAGGATACATTCTTAAAAGGTGTAAATATATTTCCTGCGTCATCGCAAAAGCTAAGCATGCACGTCATGTTTCATTATGTGGCACACAGAGGCTAAAGCATTCAGCTGCCTCAAATTAAATCATTCCCGTATTGAAGGATAAAGGTGCTCGTGGATAACTATTCTGCCTTAAGAGAAAGAAAAAAATTGGCTCACGCTTGCACTAAGCCTCGCAAAGCTCATACTCAGCGAAGCTGATCGGTGTGTCATGCTTATTTATTGCTGTAACAAAGTTGAACTTGGCTTTATTTAGGCAGGACTTGACTGTAATGAGGTTGAACTTGGCTTCTTCCCCGGGAGTGCGATTTAGCTTCGGGCGACCCATGGCTGCGCATGGTTAGGTGCAAGTTGTGCACTAGCTTTTATTACCGCCAAGTATCACGTGATAACGATGGGTTGTGGTAACGACTACGTCTATTGCTGCGCGGTACGAAGCAGGTGGCGCGTCACTCTCTGATTGGCTACCGCTGGAGGTGGCGTGATCGGAGGCTTGCGCAGGCAGCACGGTAGCTCACGTGTTTGACGGGAACATGTTAATAACGTTAATTCGCTTGATTAGGCTAATTTCGCTGCACTGGTTATGCACACTATGCGTTTGTGCACAGCCATGAGAGGACGTATGCTCTTGTAGTGCGAAGCTATGCTCAAAAGCGTATGTTTGCGAGACGCTGCGCACCGGACGTACGTTGTCTTTGTCTTCTTTTTCTTCTGCTTGCGACCGCCAGCCGCAATTTTGCCGGTGTAGTAGTGGGCTGAGGTCATGTGCGATAAAGAATGCGACCGAGAAAGAAGCGCGCGTGCAAACGCCGTACATTAGGCGTCGCATAGAATAAGCACACCCGAAATCTTGGAGACCTGAACTAATGATGAAGATAGTTTTTTGGCTTGCCAGACAACGAAAGATATGCTAAACAACTTTCGCTGTTAAAATTCAAGTCGCGACATGTTCATGTCACACGATCTTTAAAACTAGATAGTATTCACAACGCGCTGTGGGCAGGCTATAACGCCACTATCCTGAACACCTCCTTTTGTTCGGATATTTATTTTATTCGTATTTTACAAATGAAATAAACAATAAAAGATATGATCAAAGCATACCTCTATATGCTTCATCCATTTTCAATGTGCAATACCACAGGGCCTTTATTAGTGATGGCATCGCGCAGCTAATGCCCTTTATGAAGTTCGTATCAGTAATGGTTTACGAAGTTTTGAACCGTACTTTATACTCTTTGTACTCATCGGGCTCCTGATTCCTTCCGAAAGCTTGGTGATATGAGGAATGTAGCACGTAAGTTATATGTTAGTTGCTATGAGTACGTTCCACTTCCCAAGAATGTTTTATTTTCTATTGATTCCACGTTGAAGTCATAAAAAGAGCGCCGAAAAGCCACTGGGTAGAGTGGCGCTGCTCTCAGGGAGCTGATGGAATCCGTATAAATAATGTATCGCAGATATATGCACCTTTGCCTGAAAAGAAGCAGGGAGAACTCCATCAGATTCCCGCAGCCGGAGTCATTTGACCTTCACGAGAGCTGCGTTACTTTTACATGTCAGTGATGTTGCCGCGACGTCCAGCAGTATATAGATTGCGAGCGTTCCCTGATGACCAGTTTGGCACGCACTGCAGTCGCCCATGAATGAATTATCTATGTGTTTTTTTTTATTATTCTTATTGTGAGGTTTCTACAATAGTTGTACACGGCTTACATGAGCCTTCTCCTGTGTTTGGTTGTCCTGATGCTGTACTATATGTTGAAAGGCAGCATTCTGCTGAACACCTCCTGTATGAATAGTGTGTTCCATTCCAGGACTGGATGTTCCTTATTCTGAACCGTTACGCCCGCTTTTTCTGCCCTATTTTATTGTGTCCTATGTCATTAAGTGTTCCGCTTGATGCAAATAATCTGCATTCCTAGAGCCCTTTAAATACGCCATTTAGTCCTGCAGAATTTATTTGCTTGGGAAGTTTTTTATTTATTTATTTTAACATAAGAAGAAGTCGTGCTATATTTCTTTGAATTATGGCCATCTGTAAGCTTCCGTCGTTTTGTCTAAGTTCACCCTCAATGAGTTTTCCTTCCGCATACAAGGCCCTGCATCGGCAGTGAAATGCTGCATCGGCAACAGCAGCATCGGCATGAAAGAGAGGCAGTGAAAGAGAGGCAGTGCATCGCCAGACGATGCACTGCCTCTCTTTCATGTGACGTCAGTTGTTTGATCTCTCTCTCTCTCTCTCTCTTAAATATGCCAAATGTTGTCGATAGAGAATCACGCTCATTGAAAATATAGAGACATGGCGAGGCGTATTCAAAAGGGTTGACCATAGTGCCTGTATACTTCACATGTATAGGGAAAAGGAGTGTAAAACGAGATGAGAGAAAGGAAATAAACGGAGGCATGGATCAATAAACGTTTACTCACGTAAACTAACAAGCTCTGGGGTGTATTGCATTTCGTTCATGAAATGCGCTGGCATTTGGCGCTCTTGTGCGCACTATCAGCTTTCCAGCCAAGGTCCTAGTATCTTTAGTTGCGAGAATAGTCGAAATAGATGAACACAGTATGCTGTTGGCAACGAAAGTATGGGCATTGTCGCATAGTTCTTTAGTATCACGTTCGCAATCGGAGGCATAACCAGGTGGGGTGTTCCCGTGTCAACCCCCTGCCTTCCTCTTCTCTTGGGGTGCGTTCAGTATACCGTCTGTCTGCGTGTCTGAGGTTGCTAATCGCGCTGCGCGCAAAGCGCCTAGTCGCGTACGTGGTATTTCACAGCGTAAGCTGTTATGAGATCACAACAAGGGCCGTTTTTGCGCCGTAGTTGTCCGCCGCCGCCGGTGTCCGTAACCGCTATCGCTCAAATTTTAGAAAAAATAACCAGGACCGAGGAGGATTCAAACCGCGTCCTCTACGTGGATTCGAACCCATATCCTCTGCGTGCCAGTCGTGCATTCTACCACTGAGCCACGCCTGTGCTTGAAAAATCTTCGCTAAAAGACGTAAACAGCTATAACGTCTGCCGAGGAATCGCATTAACAAATGTAAGGTTACGTGGCAGGATAATAATAATAATAATAACGCCACTACACGTCGGGGAAAGTGGATTGCATAACGAGTTCGAAGAATCATTTGAAAGAACAAAGGGCTGCATGGTTTGTAGCCCTGAATCCATTACAGAGGCATCATCAACATCATCATTATGAAACAATCTTCTTCAACATTTCCGTCATAATTATTACGAAGCGCTACCTTTTGAAGCAGTTTTGTTGTATCGAGTCATGTGTCACGCGGCAGGCGATGTGCGCAGCCGCGCCAGCAACCTGACTTGGCTCTTCCATATACCTGATGGCGCCTCCTCGTAAGGTGCGGACCGCTGCTGAAGAAGCGAATCGCATAGCTACGCGCGCGGTTGCGACAAGGCAACGTTGGGCACGACAGACAGCTGTGCAGAGAGAAGCCCAAACCGCAGGTCGCCGTGGACGCCGGGCCGAGAGTTCGGTTCGTTCTCGAGAAAACGACGGCAAAAGACTCTCTAAGATGTGCAGTTATGCAGATTTGTACGTTACAATACAGCAGTAATTACTGCGTAGTGGGTACTTCCATACTTGGCGAAATGATAAGAGTTATGGCGCATAGGACCTATCACCTCTACTTGCACTAGTTTCCTCGGGCGTTTAAAATGGCCTCTAACAAGGTCGCTCCACCAGCTTACGCTATCACTGTCCTGCGGTTCCGCGCAGGCCTGGCTCCTTTTTTCGAACTACGGGCGCCATCTTATAAGCCCCGAAAGAAAGCTAAACCAACTAAACCACTGATTGTTTCGTAATAAAAATAAATTATTTGGACACTAGTTAAAATGTTCCACAACTTCTTCATTCAACATTTCCCGTTTAAAGCGATCGTTAAATGTTGGTCAATTAAATGGCATTAATTACTTGAGCTCACTGTAAAATATAACCTGAGTTGGACAGGACGAGAGCAAAATACTTGTTTGCATTCTCGTTTCACGCACGTGGATTTTTATTTTTAAGGCTTGGCACAAGTTAACGGGTGCAACCTGTATACAAACTAGCTCCCGCAGAAGCGCTTCTGAGAATAAAGTTTGTGACTAACGAGATCCACGGCGAGTATGCGCAAATGGATAGGCGATGCGAACGAGGGAGCGGTAACGTTGCGCTCCGCGACTCTGCACTCTATTTCCTTGTGATAAGCGATTTCCTGTTAGCTGTCTACTACCTCCATCTCTGCCTTCACTATACGCGGCCTTTCGTCAGCATACGTGCTATGCATTCTTCGTGAGGCGCATGAGTCATGGATCATTCAGTGGACCTTGAAGTGAGGTAGGCGGTAGTTGACTAAGGGCGCACGGCTTCTTCCCGGAAAACATTCTTAGTGCTAGCTATAGAACGTGGCTCATTCGTCGTTGTCGCCGAAGTGACAAAGTAGTCAGTTATTCATATTCTATTTAAGTGGCGAGATAGTAATTGTGACATGTATTCAGCTGAAGAACAAAGTCGTGGAGGTTGAAATCGTGCGTCCGAAATAACATGTAGCTCCTCCACCCAATGGGCCTGCCAAACCAAACTGAAAGTGATTGGAATGGGAGGGAAGGGGGGGGAGGGGGGTATGAGACGTGTGGTAAGACATACAAATACGTCATCCGAATGAAAAATTACTGTCATAACAAGAAATATGTCGTTTGACAGAACGAGGCAGAACGCATTGAGTGAAAAAAATTAATAAAGTGATAATGATAATGCAGCGTAGTTAGCTCAAGAACGTATTATGGGATTTTACGCGCCAAAACAACGAGTCAAGCCGAAGCGGGGATTTCCGAGTTAATTTTGACCAGGCAGGGTTCTTCAACGTCAGCATAAATCTAAGTACTACACGAGCGTCTTTCTCCCATTGCTATTGGGCTGAGCGGGTGCTCATGCCAGCAACGTTCCCGTAAGTACATTTATTTCTTCATTCTTGGACCGAGCCCGTAATCATTCTCCGTGTTTTCTCTTTGCTCGAAGTGCAGTGGGCAGCATACAAGTGCCATCGCATAATTTCTCACTGCCACTCGTAAGCCAGCTCGGCTCAATGTGCGGCTACCCAGAAATAGCGCACACATTCAAGCGCGTGATCTGTACTGGACGCAGTTACGCAAACCTCATCGACAGCGGAGTGCGCACACAACTCCCCGGGACAGTACTGTGCTGTTACTCCTCTTTCACTCTTTTATCATAAACAACTGCGACGACGAAAGAAAAGCGAAACTGAAGGACTATAGGTTGCGGTCGTTCCTCTCTCTCTCTCTCTGTTTACGCAGGAGCAAGAGAGAGAGAAGGAGAGGAGGAGAAAGTCACGTCAACAGAATCAGCCTTTCCTCATTTCTCGTTCTTCTTTTTCTCTCCCACTACGCACTCTTTCTCTCTACCTTACGCAACGCAGGCGACGCAAAAACAAGAAAACGCATCACATTTGAGCAGCCGTATAGTAAAAAGGAACGAGTGATTGTTGTCTGGCGTGACACGCCAAGGGATAGGATTAAATGCGGCACCGTCCTGAATCAGATGACTCTCGTAAGAATCGGTGCTTTGACTTGGTCGTTGACAAAACGGGAGGCCTTACAAGGCAGCGCGCGAGAATAGGATCCGAGTAATTTGCTGTGACGCAGGCAGCGGTCGCGTCACCCGGCTACGAGCCATCGCTTCTCGGAAATACGGTGCACATGTCTATGCGGAGCGACGAGCGTCGTAGGCGTAAGCAGAGCGCTCGTGGAATAAAAGGCGCAGCGCTAAACGAGAAAGGTCAAGCTGCGCCAACGTGGAGGCCACCAGGTGAGCGCCTGTGAATTGGCCAGAAGTTATGCAAAAGGTCGTGCCATTACTCGCGGCGTCCCCCCGGTTGTCTTGTGTGTCACAGATGTAAGTCGAGCGTCGTTACGCATGCACGACAGCTGTTGTCTGACATTCATTTATCGAGCTACCGCGCGAGTCGCGGGATACGATTAGCCTATAACAGGGCCTCTTGGACGTCTGCGCCGTCTTCTCGGAAAGCTTTTGACCGGGCGTTGCGTAGAAGCCGTTGAAGTTAGCTCTTTGTCGGCGCGCTGGCTTTATTTGGGACAGAATACCATTGGCCAAGGCAAAGGTCGACGCACATAACAGATGTGACACTACGACGCGTGTTCATCAGTTGGTAACGTTAGTAGTCGTAGTCATTCACAATGGAAGTGAAACCCATTTCTGTGTGAGCATATAACGCCACAGCGTGGTACGTGCTCTTCTTTGTGGGTGTGATTATCAACGTGCTGGGTCCTTTGAGCTGTTCATCCGACTGCGTTGTTGCTTGTTATTGGCAAAAGAACGCATGAAATAAAAAGGAAATAAAAAAGAATGTCGCCACTGTTGCAGACTGACACACGTCAATTATCTTTTTTCTTCTTCTCGACTGTCGTCACAGGACCGGAATTGTGCGATGCGATATGCGACAAGCGAATGCAGCGCTTGCTATAGTTACGCCATTGTACGCTACTCTACGATCAATTTGAAACCTATGAAATGCACGCGTGCCTGGATCAATCAATCAATCAATCAATCAATCAATCAATCAATCAATCAATCAATCAATAAATCAATTATTTAATATTGGGTAGCCCGATATAATAAACACAATTTTCTTTGACCTATTGATTGTCGAAAAATAGGGCCCACTTCGTCGAAGAACCCGGCGTCATGTTAGAGACGGAGCGCCGAAAAACAACCAAGAAAAACGGCGCGCGCCGCACGGGATTTAACGCGCCCAGACCACGCAACAGCTGGCCGAAGTCTAAACGGCGGGTTTCTAGAAGGTACTAGGAAGCCATAGAATGCGACGCTGGAACACAGCTACGAAACACAATTTTCTGACTATGTTTAATGCGAGTTGCAGGGTCCCTTCAAAGGGACACTAAAATGAAAAGATAATGTGAAAGCTTTAGTTTTGAAATTCGCGCCGGAACTTAGGACCCTATTGACGTCAGAAGGCCAATTTCTTATTTTTTTTCCGCATTCTCGTCAAATTCGCTCAATCAAACGTTCTGAAACTCCTTGTGCTAAATCTCTGGCTTCCTTGGAATACAATGAGGGTCTTTCTTACGGATAAATAGTTATGTAGCCCTTAACAGACGCCGTCAAATATCTGTGACGTCACACATTTTAGTACTGGAACTTCAAAGCGGCGTCGCCACCTGCATTTTCTTTTTGCGCGTTCCCCAGCTTACCGAGGGTCTTCCCCTCGTAAGATTGGCGTTTTTGGTGATGTGAAAAGCTAACCTACTAATACGAAAAAAAAAATTGTTTTTCCGTTTAGTGTCCCTTTAACGCCGAAGGAGACACACAGGCGGAGAAATTGCGCGCCAAGTCTGCGAAGCTAAGCGCATCTGAACAGCGACATCATCATCATCGCGTCTACCACCGCCACCACCCACCACCTCCTCCTCCACTAGTCACATTGGCGTTTCGCAGAAAAGCGGCAGAGACACAGAATCCTGGCGATTTAGGACTTTTTCTTCTACATCAAAAACGATTCGTAGTACAAGGAACACAGACACAACAGAAGACTGGAGACGAAAGCGAACACCAACTACGAACAATAGCTTAATATTACACACCACACGTGCATATGTTGTGCTCGTCACCGTCGCACATGCGGGTGGGAGGTATTCAATAAATTTTTGTTGGTAGTTAGCGCTCGTTGACATTGTTGTTTTGTGGGGTTTTACGTCCCAAAACCAGTTCTGATTATGAGAGACGCCGTAGTGGAGGGCTCCGGAAATTTCGACCACCTGGGGTTCTTTAACGTGCACTGACATCGCACAGCACACGGGCCTCAACATTTCGCCTCCATCGAAATGCAGCCGCCGCGGCCGGGATTCGATCCCGCAACCCTCGGATCAGCAGCCACGTACCTTAGCCACTAGACCACCGTGGCGGGGCGCTCGTTGACATCTCCTAGCTGTTTCCTTTTGTGTCTTTTTTTTAAATGCGAAGAATTTCTTGGCGAACTTAAGGTACTTTGAATCTATCTATCTATCTATCTATCTATCTATCTATCTATCTATCTATCTATCTATCTATCTATCTATCTATCTATCTATCTGCCTACGTCTCGGTGCTCTCCTGGTCGTCTTGTTCAGCTGGTATACCCCAATATTTGGGAGGTAGGGTATAAACGTATGACAAACATGAATGATCCTTAGGTCACTAAAATGTCGCAGTCGTCATGTACGTCACGATTAACGATACTGCAGTCACGTCTACCTCATACCCGTAGATCCGGGCCCACGGTATAGGAGCATGGGCCACAGGTGCTTGTATATTACCGAGCCTATGTCAATCAGAGACCGACCGGATTAGCACACGAAACGCCGCGGCCGTGGGGAATGCATGTGAAACGCCATATGACGCAAAAGTGTGGGTAATCACGCGCTTTGCACAAAAAGCTTGATCCCACTCGTGACGCTTGGCTGAATTCCAAACAATTCGTCATAGGCAATTTCCTCGCTGACTGCTTCGCATGACATTGACTCCCCTAACACGTGGGATGTTCAGGCTTTTCTTTTGTGCTACAAATCGTTTCCGTGCTATAGACACCTAGCGTATCTCCGCTTGAGCCACAGCCTACACGCTGCTTCACATTTACATATAAGCGGCTGTTTCACATTCATGCACTTGCCCAGTACACGCTTGCTTTAGTGGCTATCATCGTTCTGCTGCTCATAGCAAGTTCGTGGGCTCAAATCTCGGCCACGGTGACCGTATTCATATGGGGGCGAAATGTAAAGCTGCTCAGATACGTACGCCATGTGGTCGAAATTCCTACCCAGTGCGGGCCTTCGCCTATACCGCGCGTGTCTTAGCTATAACGTTGCTTTGCGGCATTGTACTAAATAAATAAATAAATAAATAAATCGCGTTCTTGCATGTTTAAATACTCATAATAATATATGTAGTTTTAAGTGACAAAAATACATTATGAGGCACACCCTGTGGTGGAGGGCTCCGGAGTAATTTTGACCACCCGGTGTTCTTTAACGTGCATCATCATCATCATCATCTTTTAAGCATACAGTTGGATGAAGGCTTGTCCAAACAATTTCGAATTTGTACCATCCTAGCTGGATGAGTTGGTTCCACTTTGTGCTTGCGAATTTCTTAATTTCATCGCCCCGTCTAACCTTTTGCTTGCCTCTGTTGCGTTTTCCTTCTCTTGGTATCCATTCGGTCATTCCTACGATCCATCCGTTACCTTTCCTCCACATGACATGTCCTGCCCAGGTACACTTTTTTCCTTTAATTGGTTTAAGAATATCAACTACTCCTGTATGTTCCCTGATCCATTCCTCTCGCTTTCCATCTCTGAGCGTTACGCCTATCATTTTTCGTCGCATTGCACGCTGCGTGCTCGTTAATTTCATCTCTCTCTCTTTCTTGATCTTCTTCTTCTTCTTCTTCTTTTTTTTTTTTTTTTGCTGTCTTCCAGGTTTCTGCACCATGCGTCAGTATCGGGAGAATGCAGTGATTAAATACATTTCGCGTTAGTGACAGCGGCAAGTCTCCGGTCATGATTTTGGAATATTGTCCCAAACGCGCTTCATCCCATCCTTATTTTACGGGGCATTTTCTTTTCATGGGTAGGCTTCCGTGTTAGTAATTGCCCTATATATACGTATTCGTTCACGCATTCTAAAACGTGTTCGCTAAATTAAGATTCATATTTTTAGCTAGGCTGCTGAGCATAATTTCCGCTTTGTGCCTATTCATTTTTCTTACCATTTTAATTCCCGGTTTAAGTCATCAATCATGTTTTGTAGCTTCTCACCGTCATTGCTGAAGAGCGCAAGTCGTCTGCAAACCTTAAATTGCTGAGATATTCTCCGTAAATTCTGATCCCCCCCCCCCCCTTTCTTTTTTTAATATTCTAGTATAGATGCTTGAGCTGCAGTAACTTCGGAGAGATCTAAAAGTATCGCTTTTTGGGCTAGTTGGTTAGATGCATTTGAAGGAAACATAGCGCTAGAACACACGGACAAGGAAGACAACGACACGAGCGCTCACTTTCAACTCATGGTTTATTGCCAAAAAGCACGATAGTTATGAACAGGCACACAAAAAATCCCCCGTAATCACGCATGGAAACGAGCAGCATCTAGAAAATCCAATTCACTCTGCGTCAAAGCAACAGAAGGGCTACTAACGCAACTATCACCTGCTTTTGATATCAGGATAGCTTCGACAATTTCTCTGGTATCTTTATCAGCACATCTGTACACAACCACACAATCATAAAGAGGAGGAGGCTGACAACCACAATCGTTGCAATGAATATGAGACATGTACATCTCGATAGCGACCTAGTTTTTGCTTATGCTCTTTTAATCTCTCGTTCAAGCATCTTCCAGTCTGTCCGATGTAAACCTTTCCACAGGAAAACGGAAACCGATAAACAACCTTCTTTGTACATGACACAAAATGGGACTGATGATTCTTTTTCGTTGTGTCGTTGTCTTCCTTGTCCGTGTGTTCTAGCGCTATGTTTCCTTCAAATCGGAGAGATCGTATCTCCTTGTCTGACCCCTCTTTTGATCGGAATTTTTCTGCTCCTCTCATGGAGGAGTAGGCTGGCCGTGCAATCTTTGCAGAGGTTACTTATGGTTTGCACGTATACCTCAGCTACCCTCTGTGGACGTAAAGCCTCTAGAACTGTTGTATTTCTATGGAATCAAATGCTTTCTCATAGTATATACGAGCCATGTAAGGACGTTTGTTATACTCGACGAATTTCTCAATTATTAGATTGATGGCATGGCTGGGATCCTTTGTTCAGTATCTTTTCCTGAAACCAGCTTGCTCTCTGTATAGGTTGGATAAGGTATGGCGTTTCTCTTATCCTAGTAGTGATTACATTCATAAAAAGTTTGTACGTTATTGGGAGTAGCCTAATTGGTCTGTAATTCTTTAACTCTTTCATGTCACCTTTCTTGTATTTTAGAAGTATATTAGCATTTTTTAAGCTGAGTGGTACACCAGATATCTTGATAAGTTTCGTGAGGGAGCGACGCAAGTTTTTGAGATATGTATCCTCCGCATTTGATCAAGCCAGCTGTTATGCCATCTTCACCTGCTGCTCTATACCGCGTCACATGCCTTCGACGGCTTTCCTGACTTCGTCACTACATACACATGGAACCTCAGTGTTCTCCTCCGGTTTAATTTCTGTTAAGGGTGCATGGTCTGTTTGAGAGCTCTACAGTTTTAAAGCAGACATACGCTGGCTACCTTCACTATTCTATTAAAGTTGTTTATAACGTTACCCTGTTTGTCTTTTAACGCATGTATTTTGTTTTGTCGAAGGTGTCAGGGCGCCCTGACGAAGACAAGTCCGCTTGTCGAAACGTTGGCTCCTGCGACATTCCCTGTTCTAAATCGTATTTTGCGATTTGTTCATCGATGAACATGTTAGAGAGTCTCTTCGCGTCGTTTTCTCGAGAACGAACCGAACTCTCGGTCCGGCGTCGACGGCGAGCTGCGGTTTGGGCTTCTCTCTGCACAGGTGTCTGTTGTGCCCGACGTTGCCTTGCCGCAGCCGCGCGCGTAGCTCTGCGATTCGCTTCTTCAGTGTTATATATGGATGGCTAGCGATTATAAGGATTGTGCGCGATAGGAACGAGAGACAACGGACGCCATGTTGAGCGTAATGTGTACTGGCCTGCCCCATGTCTGGAGTGGCGTTTATTAAGTAAATGGAGTAGAAGTGTAGGGGGCGCTAGTGATTACATAACACGCCGCCACACAAGTAGCTTGACAAAAGAAAAAAACAAGAAACGAAATTTGATCACACAAGGAATCTTGAAGGGATTCTCACTGGCCTTCCCGAACGTGTCTTTTTCGGGAGTGCATGCGGTGGCACCGTTCTGGTATCTGGAGGACGCTCAGGCAGAGATCTTGGGTGCGAGGTATGGTGCAGCTCATTTCCCCTAGTTGTCTGAAGAGGATAGTAGTCTTCAGGTGTTGACTGGTGGTCACTTGGGTGGTGCCGCACTCGTAGGTGGTGTCGGTTCCGCACGTACACTTGACCATTGGCTGCTGTGACAGTGTATCTCCGTGGCTCTGGGCCTACCTGTGTTACGACGGCTTTGTCCCATTTCTTTCCATGCCAAAACCACACTGGCATATTCTCAGTTAACGGAGGCAGCTGTCGAGCATGCTGGTCTCCATGCTTATGCGGTGCCTGCTGCCTTGAATGAAGTTTTCTTTGGAGCACCGTATGTGGATAGTGCGGTAACAAAGTGCTGGGATGGACTGGAATAAATGTTCTTATCCTTCTTTCCATAAGCATCTCCGCTGCAGAAAGAAGGCCATTCATTGGAGTTTCTCTGTGGTTCATTAGCACCACTGCGAGTTCCTTGCCTTCAGACAGTGCTTTTGTCATTGTTGCTTTAATGGTTTGGACCGTTCTTTCCACTTGCCCGTTTGAACGAGGAAAAAGAGGTGATGTGGGCTTGTGGACGATGTCCCATTCCTTGTTGAAGTTTCTGAAGTTGGTTGAATCAAATGGAGGGCCTTGATCACTCATAATTTCTGACGGTATGCCAAAGTGTGCAAAGATATCCTTCAGCACTGTGATGACAGATGAGGCTCATGTTGTAGGCATTTTCTTTACCTCGACGTACTTAGAATAGTAGTCCACTAAAAGCAAATATGTCACGCCATTGTGGTGGAAAAAATCCACTGCCACTTTTTCCCAAGGTCGTGTTGGTAGTTCCCTGTCAAGGAGTGGCTCTCGCTGGTTAGCCCGCTGATGGCGCTGGCAGACCTCGCAGTTAATTATCATCTGCTCAATGTCCTGGCTTATTCCTGGCCAGTAGACACTCTGGCGAGCTGTATTCTTATATGAGACGATGCCTCGGTGGGTCAAGTGGAGCCTTGAGAGCACTTATTTTTGACATGCCGGGAGCACAAGTCGTTCACCATAGCACAAAAAACCATCAGTTGCACACAGTTCACTTCTGATTGAGTAGTAGGGCTTCACTGCTGTGGGAACTTTTGAGATCTTGTTGGGCCAGCCATTCTGGATGAACGAGGCTACACTTTGAAGTGTGCTATCAGCAGCTGTGCAGGTTCTTATCTCTGTTAGCTTCGGGGTTGACGCTTGCACCAATGTACAGGCTAGAACCTGATACTCTTGGTCCGACGTCTTGACTGTCTCTGCTGCATCAGGTGCACGAGACAGTGTGTCTGCAACAGTCAAATGTTTACCTGGAACACACACCAATTTAACACGGTAGCGCTGAAGTCGAAGTAGTAGGCGTTGTAGCCTGGGTGAGACCTTGTGGAAGTCCTTAGACTGAAGACCAATAAGAGGTTTGTGGTCAGTCTCAACGACAATGCTGTGACCACAGATATAATAGTGGAACTGTTCACAGGCAAACACCAGTTCCTTCTTAATATGCGCATAGCGCTGTTGTGCTGATGTGAGTGCTGCAGATGCATAGGCTACTGGGTGTCCATTCGGAAGGAGGGCACTGCCGATGCCATAGGAGCTTGCATAAGTGGAAATGGCAATAGACTCTGCCGGGTCAAAGTAGTGCAAGACTGGTGTTGTTGCCAGCTTGTTGTTAATCTCATTGAATGCATCGGTCATCTTTTGCGTCCAGTGCCATGCAACATCAGATTTGAGAAGTTCTCGAAGGGGCTGTGTCTTCGTCGAGAAATTTGGGACAAACCTCATTAGGTATGTCGCCATGTCCAGGAAGCGAAGAAGCTCTGCTTTGCTGGTTGGTGCTGGTATAGCGTTGACTGCCTTGACTTTGCTAGGATCAGGAGTGACGCCTTGCTGTGTCAACTGATGTCCTAGGTAGGTGACTGTTAGTAAACCCAGCTTGAGCTTGTCATAATTCAGCTTGAGGTTGTTAGCTCGTGCTATGCTGAGTACTTTACGCAAGTGAATAACATGTTCATCCTGTGTTTTGGATGCGACCAAAATGTCGTCAAAGTATGGCGTTACAAAAGCTTGAGATTCAAAGATACTATCAATGGCTTGCTGAAAGAGTTCAGGGGCTATGTTGAGGCAAAATGGTACCTGGAGGAACCTATAGCGTCCCCATGGAGTGGCAAATGTGCATAAGTACGAGCTGCTCTCGTCAAGTGCTAGCTGCCAAAATGCGCTCTTGGCATCCAGAACTGAAAACACAGTACAACCACTGAGTCGTGCAAACAGTTCTTCTGCAACTGGAATGCGATAGTGGTGTCGCTTCACTGCTGCATTCAAGTTCCTGGGGTCTAGACATATTCGTACACTTCCATCTTTTTTGGTAATAATAACAATGGGATGCACCCAGTCTGTCGTTTCTATCACACGCTTGATTATGCCATTTTTTTTTCGATTCGTTCAAGTTCAGCTTCCACTGTCTTTTCTAGTGCACATGGCACACGACGAGGGGCAGTAACTGTAGGCTTTGCGTCCTGCTGTAGGTGTATGCTGTACTCTCCTGGGAGCTTTCCAATGCCTTTGAACACATCAGAAAATTCTTGAAGTACTGCTTCAAGCTGCAGAGAAGTTGGAGGACAAGCCTCTCCTACTGCTTCAACATTCCTAAATCTCGCACCAAGTTTAGTGCTGTGCATGCAGCTGCTCCAAGTATTTTACAACGCTTTGCTTGTTTTTCACAGAACAAGAGAGTTCGCATTCATTTTCTATGTTGAGTTGCTCACCTAGATACGTGGTGACCTTGGCTTTTGTAGCTTTCACTGTTGGTTGAGGCTTCAATTTCAACACCAACTGCTCTGGGAGAATGTTCACATCCGACCCCGTGTCCAATTTGAAGTTAACGACACGACCGCTCACTTCCACACTTTCGAACCAGTCAGACGATGCACTTTCCACAACGTCCACTGTGAGGCTTCCCAAGAATAAATCCTGGTCGGGGTCGTCCCCTTGGTCGGCGAGTACGCGAACTTTTTTCTGCACTGTACGTTGCTTCTGACGGCAAACAGTCGCGTAGTGTCCGAACTTCCCAACGCATAGCATGTTGAGCCGTAGGCGGGACACTGTCGGGGCTGGTGTATGGTTCCACATCTGCCGCACGTACGCTGAGGTACTGTTACTGTGGGCTGTCTGTTCTTCCGATGACACGCTGGTTGCCCTCTCGGGTGATGCTTGTCAGGTTGTCGAAATTGCTTGCTTTTTCTGCTCAAGTAGCCCACAGTTGCGTCTTGTCCATCCGAAGTCGTTGCTAGCGAGGACACATGCTGCTTTGAGATTTCTGCCGCTCTGCACGTAGCGACGATTTTCTCCAGTCTCAAGTCATTCTCGCGGAACAGCCTTTCTCGAAGCGCTGCGTCTCGGATGCCGACGATAATCCTATCGCCTAGGAGGCGGTCATGCTTGTCACCGAAGTCGCACATTGCTGCTTGTTGCTGAAGTTCAGCAATGAAGTCGTCAATTGGCTGGTTTCTCTTTCTGGCACATGGTGTTGAAAATGGCTGTCGCTTGCGTCACGTTTTTGTACGGAAGGTATCTCTCGTCGAACCGCTGAAATAATGCTGCTACCGTGTCGGTTCTCTGTTCACCTTCGGCTGGCGACGGAGAACGGAAGGTCTCGACGATTTTCCGCGCTGTTGGGCCCATGACGGGAAGTAGCAAGGTTCGCCGTGTTGCTTCTGGCTTTGTGCTGTATTCGCAGGCTGCTTCATAAAGCTGATACGCCGCTTTCCATTCCGACCAAGCTTCCGCGGGATTGCTGCCCGGCTCGAAATGCTTCGGTGGTTGTATGAGTGGAAGGGCCATGTTTAATATTGTTGCATACTTCACTTCTGACACCATGTTATATATGGATGGCTAGGGATTATAAGGAGTGGGCGCGGTAGGAACGAGAGAGAACGGTCGCCATGTTGAGCGTAATCAGTGATGTTCCGTCCTGCGCCGAAGAATTCCCTTTCCGAGGTGTGAAAACTCCTGATTTCAGGCATTTTTCCCTGCATGCATCGCTAAAAATCCCCGCATATTTCCCTGCACAAATATATATACATATATGCGTGTTTGACGTGTTTGACGTGTTTCCGGCTCTTGCTATCGTTCTCTCTTTTCGCGCTTGTGTTCCTGCGCAACTCAAAACATTGCCTCCCAGATTGTCTTTTCAAACTACGCGGAAGCTACCTTCGAGCTGACTTTAAGGGGTATGCGATGCGGAAGAAAAGCCGTACATACACGTTTGTGTACACACGGCAGCTGTATTAAGCTTCTGGCTTGTCGCACACATAGTTGCCAACTTTTGGTGAAAAAATAATGGCTTCCAATAGGGCGTGCTATGATGGCGATCTACAATCTCGGAGCTCATGTGCTGTAAATACATAGCGCATATGTGGATTTTGAGCCTACCCCCCGGGGTAAACAAAAAGACGCTCCGTGTAACAGGAACGAATCTTAAAGGCTATGATTTTGCGTGCTACATGCGCGGGGAACGATTGGAGAAACCGAAAGTGCCCCGTAACAGAAGTGTTTCGAACATTATAAGAATATGTCTTGACCTCCGAAATTCCCTGCAATGTTGCGTAGATTCCCGTTTTCCCTTTCGTCCAAAATGACGGTCGAAAATTCCCTGAAAAAGGGAAAATTCCCTGCACGGAACATTACACTGCGTAAAGTGTACTGGCCTGCCCCGTGTCTGGAGTGGCGTTTATTAAGTAAATGGAGTAGAAGTGTAGGGGGCGCTAGTGATTACATAACATTCAGCAGCGGTCCGCACATTGCGAGAAGGCGCCATCAGGTATATCGAAGAGCCAAGTCAGGTTGCTGGCGCGGCTGCGCACGTCGCCTGCCGCGTGATGCATGGCACGGTACGACCAAACTGCTTCATAAAGTAGCGCTTCGTAATAATGACAACGGAAATACTGAAGAAGATTGTTTCATAATGATGATGTTGATGATGCCTCTGTAATGGGTTCAGAGCTAAAAACCATGCAGCCCTGTATTCTTTCAAATGATTTCTCGAACTCGTTATGCAATCCACTTTCCTCGACGTGTGGCGGCGTATTATTATCCTGCCACGTAACATTACATTTGTTAATGCGATTCCTCGGCAGACGTTATAGCTGTTTAGGTCTTTTAGGAATGCCTTTTCAAGCACAGGCGTGGCTCAGTGGTAGAATGCGCGACAGTCACGCAGAGGATGTGGGTTTGAATCCACGCAGAGGACGTGGTGTGAATCCTCCTCGGTCCTGGTTATTTTTTCTAAAATTTTCGCGATAGCGGTTACGGACACCGGCGGCGGCGGCGGTGGCGGACAACTACGGCGCAAAAATGGCCCTTGTTGTGACCTCATAACAACTTACGCTGTAAAACAAAGGGTCAGAGGAAGAAAGATGATGGCCTGCGGAGGAGAAACATTATCCTTCCCTGCAGAAGGAACAGAAATTCCCCGTGGGCCCATATCTAAGCACACGGGCGTTTTCTGCATTTAGCCCAGTGTTGTACGGAACGTCGTTCCAAGGAACGGCGTTCCTGGAACTAGTTCCTTTTTGGAGGAACGAAGGAACGCCATCGTTACTTTAAAGCTTGGTGGAACTGTAACGGAAACGCGTTACATTTAAAAGTAACGGCAGAGGGAACGACGTTCCTTTTGTAAACGTTCCACAGGCGTTCCACATGCAAAGCGGATAGGCCGGGCTGCAACCGCCGAGGCCGAGCCTCGAGTTCCCGCTTCCCTGTTAGCAGTCTCCTCCACTCAAAAGAAAACCACACGCATAACGCCATTCCTTTACTCTTCCTGCTCGAGGCTTCGACGAGGGCGAAGCTTCTCTTTCGCCAGTGTAGGCACACCACATGTGTATTTCGTTACTCCCTTACGGTAGCCCCACCCTGTGGTTGGACGAAAAGTTTCCGGCTGTCTACGGCAACGCAGGCCGAACCGCAGCCAGCCGCGAAATTCCTTTCGTCCCTTCAGATCCCGCCGCCAAGGCTCCTTTCGAACTAATACACTGTCAATGCGCGCTTTGCTCAGTGCATAAGTTCTGAGAATGCGGTTACGGCTCACACGTGTGGGCCTCGGCGTAAATGGCATTTTTTACGCAGGAAACCTCTCGGCAAAGCAGACGAGCAGCGGCAAATGTTGCACTACGGAGGCTATAGTTGCACCCTATTGTGAAGTCAAGATAACGTGACGTGGCTAGCAGGCAGGCAGGGTCTCGATCAACGTAGCTGTGTGCGGGCTAACGGCACTCAGCAGCCGGAAACGTAAACCTCGAGAGTTTGGAGAACAAAACTACAGGGTCAGCCAGCACGACCGAGTCGGCTGGGGCCTGTTAAGAAATGGGCAGCGTGGTCTCTTGTAAAACGTCCAACTCAAGATCGCTGAGAAGACATCGGCTGCTGCGTTTCCACGGACGCTCCCGGCTTGCTTGAGTGGGGAATTGTAGGATTCTCCGAAAGTCGTGTATAAAGCGACCGTTCCAACGCGGCGTACTCTACTCAACACGCTGCCGGCCTCTGCTGATGGGGCGACAACGTCCGCCGAAAACGGGAAAACTTGGCCCTCCTGCTGTGACGAAAGGAGTCGACGAAAGGGCCGTAGTTATGGCGAAACAACTCCCAGGCGCCAGCAGCGGCGCAGGAAAGCGCGCGCGACGACACCAACTACGTGGGGAGGGATAGCAGTCATTCGCTTTATTTGAGCCAGTCTGAACAGCCAGGAAGAGTCGTTCTGAAGGCTGGACACACTGTAGAGATCTTTCACTTGGCATTCAAAAATCAGGGAGCCCCACCTTGCCTCCTGTGCCATCTTGATTCTGTTGCAATGAGTGCCGATGTGGAATTATAGATTGCTCCCTGGCCATGGCTACCCCCGGAGTTCCAACCGACTGAATCCAACATCGCACGCCTATGTTTAGCCCAATGTATGACTTTTGCTCCATCAAACAATACAAGTGGAGTGTCGAAAAGATCGGCGAGAAACTTAAAGACGCACGTGCAGGTATGGTTTATTTAATGTTCTTTCCTATTCGCGTAACGAAAAGACAGCTTTGTGTTCTAAGTGTAAATCGGTCAATTTGTTACTTTCTTGTTCACATTAGGCATTTCCACTATGTCTTGATCTCATAGGAACTAGAGCCACGCTCAGTAGCACGTGCGCAAGTTTTTGCTACTTGGGTTGTGCTGTTGTGCTGCTGCGAACCTTTCATGCGTGACATACGTCATTTTTGCTTGCAGACATCATTTATTGGTTGGTGCCCGATGAAATGATGCACGCGATTTATTTATTTATTTATTTATTTATTTATTTATTTATTTATTTATTTATTTATTTCTTACATATCAATGTCATTTCGCCGTTGCATGAGAGTGGGTCTGCTGTACAAATTGGACAGACAAAGCGTACTCCTTAGGACGCCATAAGAAAAAAAAAAGATATTCCCACGTTGTATAAGTCGTCGGTAAGCTCATCAGCTGATCATGCAGTTTGAATTCTTCACACCGACACACTCTGCGCACCACCATAAATAACAGCGAAAGAACAGTATCACAAATGCTTTAAAATTCTGAGAACTAAGCAAAATAATATATTCAGAACTGTCAATTAGACTACTAAAGCACTAAAAAGGGTACAAATATTGAGGGAAGAAGTTTAGGGCAGGAAATGATGACGACATATCGAGAAATCTTGTTCCAGTATTTATAGGCGTGGGTGAAGCACAAGCTATTTATTATATGCCAATGTAAATCGACAGGTCTACAGTATTTGTAGCTCTTAGTGTTAAATGCGGACTTACTACTCGCATGCGTTGGTGAATGTGAGCGACTCTATTTGCACATCTGAGGCGCACTATTCTGACTGCTCATTTGAAGACCCATTATGTGTTGCACTTGTAATAGACTAGAGTCAAAGTCGCTGTGAACATGTCGTGACTACGTTCGGTGCTTCCTGAAAGTATGTCTAGAAGCATTTATTTTCATATTTTTTATCTCCAGATAATCTCCTGCCGGTAAGGTTCAAGTTCGCGCAATGTGCGTAGCTCGAAGTGAACTTAAAGTGTTTAAGTCACTTAATTTCAGCTCACAATTTTCCGACACTATTTTGAATCTTAAAAATCAAATGTAACGACACGTTCCGATTTCCGAAATGTAACTGGAACGCGTTCCTTTCGGATTAAAGGAACTTGTAACGGGAACTCGTTACAAAATTGGGAAGGAACGAGGAACGAGCTTTCGTTCCTGTTTTGGAGGAACGTGTACAACACTGATTTAGCCCCCACCGAAATGCCGTCACCGTGGCCGGGATTCGATCCCATGACCTCGAGCTTAGCAAACCAACATTCCACCGCGCCGTGGGTTATGTTTTCGAGAAGAAGGAACACGCGATACGCCGTGTCTCAGCCAATGAGAGTGCACATTCCGCACAGTGTTCGCGGAAGCTGGAGGTCATGACAGACCAAATCAACGCGAGAGGTGAATACCACGGTAGAAATAGGGGAATGCAGAATATATAGTAGAGAGGCGTTTCCACGACGCTTCTTTCCAGGATTCGGCGCTGCACACCCACGGCTGTGTCGGGATCGTCGTCGCGCTCAGCCTTCTCCCGTGGAAACGCTGATGTGCCTCGGGCACCTCCGGGGTGCGCTTGTGTGTGCACGACCAGTCCAAGGGCGGCGGCCATCAGCGGTCGGTCTGAAGCAGCGATGCCGCGCCTGGTGACGCGCACGGGACGAGAAGCCGGGGCCACCTGGCACGTTCGCCTCGAGTTGGCGACGTTTGTCAGATCGCATTTATTAAGTCCCACACGCGCGCGCAACTGGAGGTGAATCGCTTTGACTTTTCCAGACTTTAACGACTCAGCCCTGCGTTGGTGTGTGTGTGTGTGCGCGCTTTCGGCGCGACGTGACAGGCACGCACGGGCTGATTAATCACGCCCCAGCGTCGAGCAGCAGGAAAACAGGCCTTCGCCGCCAGAGGTGACGCGGGAGAGCGGCTGGCCGCGCTGAGGAGGAGCGCGAAAGGGAAGCGCCATCGAGTCCTCCCGCGATAATCTTGGACGCAAGAAAACACCTGAAGCTGTCAGGGACGATCCATCACTTGCTTGGCGCGACCTTGGCTCCAGCCTGGCTTTTCCTTTCTCGACTCGGAGGCGTTTGGCTGGGCCGTCGCGCGGGCTTCGGCGGCGGATCTGGGCGAATAGAGCGGCAGCGACAGATAGCGGACGAAAGGTCCCCTTCGTTCCGTAGCCCGTAGCCTACCTGCAGTGACATACCAGAGGCCTGCCTCTTCTGGCTCATGGTGCACTTCAGCGAGATGCGCACGGCTGTGGGCTCTTTGAGGAATTTCGCTTTCTTTAGGGCAACTAGCGATAGCGTCGAAACTCCTGTGACTAGAGTTATAAAAAATATACCGTTAAGCTTGTCGCTAAAAGCTTTCGCCGGACCATGCTCCATATCTAGGATGTTTCTATTATCGACGAATTATCAAGAAATGAAGTACCAAGTGGCAATTTACGACCATAACATCTCCAATATCTCACGAAAGCGTGTCTCCCTCTATAACGTAAATTATTTTTGCATACTTCTTATTTGTTTGTTCATTTGTTACATTACTGCGGAACTATGAAAGAGTCGTTAAAGGTAGGATACCTAGCACAAGATGTTATAATTCCCCTATATGCATAATCGTCTGAAACGCCTTTAACTATGTAGCTGTGATAGACTGACTTTATTCAAATGTGGAGAGGGCGACCTAAAGTTTGCCCGAGGGGAGATAGCCATAATGGGCTACTCCTATGTATGTATGTATGTATGTATGTATGTATGTATGTATGTATGTATGTATGTATGTATGTATGTATGTAGTATGTATGTATGTATGTATGTATGTGTAAGAGGGCACGTATACGTTTATAAACTTCTAGTCATAATGAACAGGCCGTCGAGAGGCGATGCTACATGCATAACTTAACGCACTCCCTGCCGTACGATATACCTGACGAAATAAAACAAACGAAATGTGATCAACTGGTGCAGCACTTAAGCTTTAGAATGCTGTACCCTTCCTATCCTCCTACTCATTTTAAGGCTCCCTGTAATTGCCATGCTTAGCTGTATCATTTTGTCACTTCTGCATGCGTCATCTATTACCCTCTTCACCACTATATGAATATATTCATAAATCACCGCAGCTGTGTAGGGAATCACCGCAGCCTCGCTGGACTTAAACATTGAACGAATATAATTTAACAATATAAGGACTCGCTTCAAGCTGCAATATCTGCTCACTTCCATTGCAAAAGTAGTTGATATATCCCAAGTAGGAAATTTCGCAGTTTTCGTATACCATCGTACTTGCACAATGTGCTTAACGTGAAAAATAACTGGCCCTGTAGGAACTCCAGTAAGGAGCTGCATGTGTGTTTCCTTGCAGCGGCCACATGTGGCAACTTTTTAACTGCGACCCATGTCTTACCGCTGTACGAGCGAAAAGTATCGGATTAGGGGCGGAGATTGGCTGGACGTTTCTTCATGCTCACACTGGGCTGCCTTCTCGAAAAAAAAAAAAGAAAGAAAGAAAGAAAGAAAGAAAGAAAGAAAGAAAGAAAGAAAGAAAGAAAGAAAGAAAGAAAGAAAGAAGAAAGAAAGAAAGAAAGAAAGAAAGAAAGAAGTGGGAGTGTAGACACGCTGTTTGAAAAGACAAACCTCGTACGCGGTATACAGCGGCTGCTCGCCGTATTCCAGAACCTTACTCACTCAACTACCGTTTGCCCAAAGAGCCAGTTACACGGGATACCAGTTTCCTTTATGCCTCAAGTGGCTCGCGACCACTATTGATCTCCCCGATGTCTCTCCCACGCGGAGGGAGCTCAGCGGTTACACGTCTCCCCGGACAGGAGCAAGCCAAGAGTTTAAGGCGTCGGGTCGAAAGGGCCCGGCGATAGGGTAGCGGGGATTGAGAAGGCGACTATCGAAATGGAGCGGTCACGAGACGCCTTTGTGGCGTCATGAGCGAGCCGACGTCGCGTCGGGGCAAAATATAAAGCGTCGGCGGGGACCACTCCTCGCTTCTTGTTTTCGCCCGGTCGCCCCGAAGCGCGTGTTTTTGCGCTCGCGCGCGCGCTCAGGGTGCAGCCACACAACTTCATCGAGCGCGACGACGGGCCGGGGGCGAGTCTATCAGGCTCATTTCGGAGCTCCGGCGGTCGTGATTTGTGTGCGCCGCTCCCACCCTGACCGAATATTTATTCCGGAGCAAGTTGAAGCGCACCGGCGGAGACGTCCGGAGCCAACGGCAAAGGAGCGAGCGATAAAAGAAGAAAAAAAAATGAAAAAGGAAGAAAAGGACGCCCGATGCGAACAGCGATGCTGCGAGGGAGTGTCGTGCGGTAATTTAAAGGCGGGCTACAAATTATACATGCGCATGAAATATGTAGGCTTCTCGCTGGACAGCCGGGAGACCGTTAGTCTCTTTTGATGACGGCCATATTTCAGTAAGTCTGCAGGGTCTGCCCGCTTCGGCCCATAATATAGCACTCTTCGGGCTCTCGCGCAGTGCGCGTAGCCTCCGAAGAAGCAATGGGGCCGATCTCGATGTCGAGAAGGCTCCATAAGCATTCTTCATGCCGTGATGGAAGTCTGGAACGCACATATGACGCGACAAGGCTCCTCCTCCCGCGCGAACCTCCTCGCCGCCCTTCGCGATATTTCTCCCCAGCGGTGCGTCTCGCTCCCCCTTTTTTTTTTCTCCTCTCTCGTCCGCCGCTTCTTCCATTTCACTCACGACTATAAGCCTGCGTGATGATCTCTCGGTGTGCTTCCTTTATGCGCCTCTATTTCTTCCTTTGATTTAGAAGGCCCCCTCAGTGCGCATAACGAAGAGACGGCCTTACAGAAAAGGTCGAGAGCGTAGGTTTATGTTGTAGATTTATGCCCGCGGACTCGCCAGACAGAGAAACCGAGCCATCAAAGCTTCTTTCGCGTTTCAGAATGTAAACCTCCCTCCCTCTTTTCGAAAGATAGAGGTGCCCTTTAACAGGAACTGTATACGCAGGAGGATCCTTCGTGAGAAGGGTCTCGCCCTGCGTAATGCCCCGCGCTCAACAATCGGCGAGGAGAAGAGGCTGTTTCGTGGCACTTTTTATCTTACGCCCCATGTAGGCACTTTTCACGCTCCTTCTTCGGAATGAAGTGTACCAGCAACTCGCTGCGAGCCTCCGCTGCTGCGTCGGGGTGGACGCGCGCACAAAGGTGGCGCGCGTTTGCTGCCGGCCTGCGTTATGGCTCGTTGCGCACCACTATATCCGGGGAGGGGGTATTAGGGGCCGTGTATATATATATATATATATATATATATATATACGGCCCCTAATATACGGCCACCAAATACACACACACACACACACACACACACACACACACACACACACACACACACACACACACATATATATATATATATATATATATATATATATATATATATATATATATATATATATATATATATATATATATATATGTGTGTGTGTGTGTGTGTGTGTGTTTGGTAGATTAACTGAGTTTACATGATCCTAAAGCATGTTAAAGGCAAGAATTACGGTTGGCACGTTTTTCTTGGACATACTTCTCAAACGAGACGAACTCCACACGGGTGCAGCCGGTTGTTTTGCTCTTTCAGTTTTTTTATTGAAGAGACACCTTCCACCCTAAATATATTATTATTTTTCTTGTTATTGCGAAATCTTCGGTGTTAAATTTTAGGCCTAAATTTTGACAATGCAGCCCTCCGATTTGTGCATGCCTACACTGCACTGCCTCCAAGTCCGAACCCCCCTGTTTCCCTTCTTGCTCTTCCCCTTTATTTCACCGAACTTGCTCGGCTGCCAAGTTGCATACTAAGACACGTTTCCTTTTAAGTGATACTTGACCACTTAAAAACTGTCCGCGACAGGTAGCTGTTCTACTACCGGATGAAGAGCAATACAAGTAATTCGGACACTGCTCTTGATGCACCGTAGGTGTCGTCATTTGTTTATGAAGGCGAGAGCCTTGTATGCCACCTTGGAAAGTGTCCTTTGAACGACCTCGGCGTTGACACGAACTGTTCGGTACAAAATGTGGCGCAAAAATTATCGCGTGACACAAGGGAGGCCACGACCGAGCCAAAGCATGCCAGCCGTCTATGAGAGGAGTAACGATCCTCACAGATAATAATACATCAATGCTTGTAAATGGGTTAAGTGTCCTATGGGCTCAAACATGCGACCTTCTAGGACTCGAAGCCAAGACTTTCTAAGACCCGAACTAACCAACTTCTACAATTATAACCCAAGATTTTTCTTGGATTAAGGTAGATTAGGCGGATTAAGATGGATTAAGTTAGGGGTCTATCCACAATTTCGACATGGGTTGGGAGGGGTACCAGAACGGGGAGGTGGGAGGGACGCTGTTAGGGCCGTGTATAAATCCCTTATTACAGTGCATTAAGGCGGATTAAGGTGGGTTAACGTGTGCATTAAGGTGCGCTAAAGGTATGATAAAGGTTTCGCCTTCGTGTCTCTTAGGCGATGACTAAGAGGACCTGACAATATTTATTTATTTATTTATTTATTTATTTATTTATTTATTTATTTAGAACAGGCACTTCGACTGTTTATTTCTCAGTTCACTGCACTATGTCACCTTGCCGTAAGGAGGGCAGGTAATCTTTGTTTTCCATTTCATTTGACCTCTTTATCCCTTCGCCCAGCTCAGGTTTGTAAACCGAACGCGCGTCTATTTAAACTCCCTGCATTTCTTTCTTTTTTTTTTTCTTTTGCCAGTAAAGTGTCGCTTTAGATCATGGTGTGGCAATCTTCACTGCGCTACTGGTTATGACTTTGGAATCCAAGGTGTGACCCTTTGAACTCAAGCACCGGCTCCGATTTGGTGAGAGTGCAACGAAGCGCCAATGTGTCAGCTGTGCCCCATGACGGTAATATTCGCTTCCTTCTCTAACCAGAAAGCCAGGACATCTACACTCCGTGATGATATCTGTTCACCACACTGCCATGCCTCAAGCGCCGAGCACACTTACCGCATCTAGCACTTACCGTCCTCACGTACGCCTTCATTAAAATCGAGGAAGACAGAATCCTGTCCTGGAGGGAGCGAGGCCCATTCCCTGTGAGAATGCGCAAACCTTCTTTATTGCTTTTAGAACGGCGCGAAGCAGCGTGCGTGAAGGCAGAAAACAGTGATTCAGTTTATGGTCGTCTATATGCCTCGACTGCTTTTTGGTGCGTTTTTTCTCGAAGGGGTGCTCACAAATTTATGCAATGCACGTATAGGCCTGCTTTGAGAAGAATCTTACTCACAACACGCTTACGAGCCTCCCTACAGTTGAAACGGTAGGCCCTGAGAAGCGACATTCTTTGCTTAACCACTTCTCATCACTTAAAGCTGCCATCTGCCCCTCAACTAGTCACTGACAGGTAAAAACGACTTTAATTGATTTAACATTTGTAAGATGTTTCGCGCTTTTCGGTATCTGTCTGTCTTAAACCATTTCTCCAGAATAAATAAATAAATAAATAAATAAATAAATAAATAAATAAATAAATAAATAAATAAAGTGTCCTCAATAAGCTGTACCCAAACCCGCTTCACACTGATTTATAAAATTCGGCAGCCAAACGCGTTCGCAGGCAGCGACGCAAATGCACGGAGGGCGAAGTCAGAATTTTATTCCGGGGAGGGGGAGGAGGGTTCCCGATCCCTCTTTATGTATGTTCGAGCGCGTCTGTGTGTTTCGAAAGGAGCCAAGAGGGTGCTTGACCCCCGCCGCCTTCGGCTACGCCAATGAATTCCCCTCGCTCTCTCAAATAACCTTCTTTCACACTAACTTGGCCGAATGGGTGTGGGAGCTCTTTCTTCAACAATACAATGAGAACGCAAATACGCTGGCGCATTACGCATATCACAGGCCCCACGCGTACCTCTATAGATGACGTATTCTGCCCAGATAGATCGGGGGTATGGATGGACCTGTACTGAACAAACTCCATGGAGTTTCCCGGTCGAAAGGACAGTACATAGGTGTTAGTATGCCATACCAATCCCAGGACTTTCAGTACTCCTGTCAGTTGTCCGAGAGGTAGTTCCGGAGGTTGTGTCGATGGCATGCCAAGAGCAGGTTGGTCATATCGGTCGTTCGAAGCCCATTTGTTAGCTTCACTGAGACACATGAATATGTCTCGGTGGTCATGCGCCTGATGCCGACGTCCGACAGCGGTTCACCTGGACTAGGTCTCTCCTCCGACCACAGGTAGGGCAAAACATATCGGTCTGTCTTGGTGGTCTGTCTGTCTTGGAAACACATTTTCGATGTGTGTGACTAAGGTAATACGATCTCTTCTGAAGCCAAGCAGTAGCCCTATGAGTTCTGTATTGAGGTTTAGCCCGGAGTATAGAGTCTATCGTAGAGCGAGAGTTCTCCATTTTTATGGAAAGGAACATCGAAGAACACCCTTACTCTTATTGTACGGTCATCACGTATCACTGCGTGCTACGGCATGCAGTACACTGGGTCTTCCGGTTTGTCGTCAGTTACCTTCTCGACTACACCGTCGTTATCGTACATGCGTATGGCAAAATCATACTCTTGCAGTAACTGAGGTCTTCGTCGAATGCTCGGGGCAGTTTTCTTGAAACCAGAATGATTGAGAAGACGAAGCGTTCTTTGGCTTGGAACCACGTGCAACCGCTGCTACCCATGGAGTCGGGCCACAGACAATTCTTAATAATCGCCTTTTTAGGGGCGAAGCTCCTTAAGGCGTGGGTCGGTCGTCCCCGATGTATGTAGTTGTAGTTGTAGTAGTAGTAGTAGGTAGCCACCTGTAGTTTAGTTCTTGGAGTGTTCACTAGATGGCGGTATGTGTCTGGGTGTTGTACTGTGTGCGAGGTGCGTCTCGTGAGGTTAACCAACTTGCCCATCGGTAGCGAGATATTTCCTGAAGCAGATAAGAGGTGGCGCTAGCTGCGTGACTCGGACTGTGGCGGTGCGCGGAGGCGGCATATTTGAACGCCAAAGTGAAAAGATGCGAGATGTTATAAAACTAGATGGCGGTACTTGTAGTTGATGATGAAACTTTTAATTGTGGGGCGAATTGCACGGAAGAGTTTCACGGTTTACCGATGATTCCTTCCGGAGCTTCGCCCCACTCATCATCATTCACCCCGTGAATATGCCGTGATTTTTTTGTCTACAACGAGAGGGTGATTTCCTTCGCATGCTACGCTCTATATGCAAAGTCGCTCTGTCAGCTTTCGCGGTGTCACCACAAGGGTTTGAACGTTGTCTCACCGACTGTGGCAAAGGAGTCTCACTCAACCACAAGCTCGAGGGGCTGCCAATAGCATGTACAGTACACTGCCCGACCTGGTATTCGCGGGCGATATTGTCCCGGTTGCAGAGCGACTTGACATACAAAGAGCCAGGCCTGCGCGGAATCGCAGGACAGTGACAGCGTAAGCTGGAGGAGGGACCATTCTTAGAGGCCATTGTGAACGCTTGGGGAAACTAGTGCAAGTACAGGTGGTGGGTATCCCCTGCGCCATAACTCTGCGGTTTGGGCTTCTCTCTGCACAGCGGTCTGTTGTGCCCGACTTTGCCTTGCTGCAGCCGCGCGCATAGCTCTGCGATTCACTTCTTCAGCAGCGGTCTGTACCTTGATGATTTGTGAGGTTTAACGTTCCAAAACCAGCTCTGATTATGAGAGACGCCGTAGTGGAGGGCTCCGGGAATTTCGATCACCTGGGGTTCTTTAATATGCACGGACATCGCACAGCACGCGGGCCTCAACATTTCGCCTCCATCGAAATGCAGCCGCCGCGGCCGGGATTCGATCCCGCGACCCTCGGATCAGCAGCCGAGTACCATAGCCACTAGACCACCGTGGCGGGGCAGAGGACACTGAGAGCAAATGAAGAAAAGTCGCACAAGTTATGGTGCATACTGTGCACGCAGTCGAATGGGACAGCGCACTGACTGCGAAATTTGCACTGCTCATTCAGGGGATGCAAAGGGCAGCCATTACCAAGGAAAGTACAACGCGTGAGCTTGTTGAAGCCTATTTTATTTTCAAATCCGAGGATAGTTGCGTCGCCAAGCCTTCCGTAGCATTACAAAAAGTAGAGATTGGTTACTGGTGTTTGATCATGCAAACGTGTTCATTTTGCCCTATATATTTTGCGTGTTTTCAATAAAAATTTCAGTTGTTGCGATTTGCTGCTCTCTCCTTCTTTTGTCCAAGTTTTTCCCTCAGTTTTCCTGGTAATGGAGCACCAACTCTCCCAACAGTCTATTCTTCTACGTCATATTACCACACGGGGAATCTATGACAACAGAACTGGTAGTACCCTTCCCTTCGGAAGCGCAAGCGGTATCGCTGCGCACCGCCGCTGCTATAGGACGCATCTCCCGATTTCAGCATAGCATTGTGCAGAATCTGTTTTTGACGGAAGAAGGGGACATTGAAGATCTGGTACTGCAAATCAGAGACCTCACTCCTGAATATGCAGGAGGCACCGAGCTCTAGATGGGCACTGCGATTCAGCTGCGACACACACGTAGGACATGCATGGTGAGGACGACTGAAAAGTGGCTGCGCCGGTGGGGGGATGCACAACCGGCGGTATAAGTTCTGTGCGCAGAGTGTGCACTTGTGGAACAACGTGAGGTGCGACAAATCGATCATGGCGCTCACGTGCGGCCTGGGCCTCACAGCGATTTAGCGGTTTCGTTCATATTCCATCCCGACACTCTGGACTACATCGGCTAGGGCTGCCAATCCGTTTCAAAGGGTAAAGCCACAACTTACCACCACCACCACCACCACCACCATGATCATCAAGTAAGCAGGACAGGACCTGAGTAGAAGTACTACTGCACCGGAATAAGAGTAGATGATTCACCAGATAAGCGTCAAATAACTGCAGAAGATTTCCAGAATAGCAGCGATAAAAAAAAAATAAAGAAGTCAACTCTGAGTCAGAGCCAGAAAGGTCAAGACGAAGCAATGAGGGAAACATTCTGTAATCATCCAAAGGGAAGCGCTATACTACTTGAATAAAGGTAGGTGGGGCTGCCTTACAAGGTTTAGTTGCAAAGCCTCAGTAAAGAAGACGCATGTAATTGCTGTGGGTAAGCTAGAGGAAATGACGGAACATGTTTTTTATTGAATATGGATAGATTTGCCCGGTGTGTATGTTTGGGCGCCAGCTCACATGAAGTCCTTGGTTTTAGGGACAGCGCAGGAAAAGAGAACATGTCCGCTGTGCAGACCAGCAAAAGGCGCTGGAGGATTGGCAGCGCAAAAGTAGGCCGTAAAAACAAAACAAAATAGGGCGCGCACTAAGGTAACTCCGCAGTACAACGCAGAAAGTTAAGCTATGAACTTATTTCTTTTTCTGTAAGAAAAAAAAATGATTCGGGCAGGGAGTATATTAGGCAAATTCAAAATTGAGCATGTTTGGCTTTCAGGTCATAGACCCCTTGTAATAAAGGAAACGCTTACAGCGTCCACCCGCGCACAAGGTATCAGAGAGGAATTCGTTTCGCAGTACATCCATCACTTACATGAAGCGTTTCGGTCGTATAAATATTGTGTCGCTGCATTTCTTGGCAGGAAATTGCATAACGTGCTCATCTCGTAATATAGCTTAAGGCGCAATTTTAAATGCGAAGCATTTCTTAGCGAGCTTCGGCGACTTTGAGCGTATCTATCTATCTATCTATCTATCTATCTATCTATCTATCTATCTATCTATCTATCTATCTATCTATCTATCTATCTATCTATCTATCTATCCGCCTACGATTTTGTGCTCTCCTGGCTGGCCGTTTCGCTAATGGGATGTTTACGAAAATTGGTATGGCACAACATGACTGCCTGACGAACATAAATGACAGGTCATAACATGAAAATCATGACATGAATGTCATGAGCGGCGTGATTTACATGCCACGGTCTTGGTGCTCTCCTGGCCGTTTTGTTGATGATGTATACGAAAATTGGTATGGCACAACATGACTGCATGGTGAACATAAATGACAGGTCATAACATAAAAAGCATGACATGCATGTCATGAGCGACATGATTTACATGCCACGCGTTTCGTTAATGGGATGTATACGAAAATTGGTATGCCACAACATGACTGCATGACGAGCGTAAATGACAGGTCATAACATGAAAAGCACGATATGCATGTCATAAGTGGCATGATTTACATGCCATGATCTTGGTGCTCTCCTGGTAGTTTCGTTAATGGGATGTATACGAAAACTGGTATGCCACAACGTGACTGCATGACGAACATAATTGACAGGTCATAACATGAAAATCATGACATGCATGTCATGAGCGGCATGATTTATATGCCACGGTCCTGGCGCTATACTGCCGTTTCGTTAATGGGATGCATACGAAAATTGGTATGACACAATAAGACTGCATGACGATCACAAATGACAGGTCATAAGATGAAAATCGTGACATGCATGGCATGAGCGGCATGATCGACATACCACGCGTTTCGTTAATGGGATGTATACCAAAATTGCTATGGCACAACACTACTGCATGGCGAACGTAAATGACAGGTCATAACGTCAGAATCATGACATGCGCGTATGAGCAGCATGGTTTACATGCCACAGTCATGGTGATCTTGCGGCCGTTTCGTTAACTTCATATGTACCAAACTCGGTATAGCGAGACAAAGCAAATCAATTTTACGTTCCTGATGCGTGCTTCGCATTTCCTTGATTCCCACTGCACGTGGGATCTGCCAATTTCTTCTGCTTTCTACTGTCCTGATAGTTCATCTTTTAATTCCACCGCGTTTTCCATAGTACCGGATGATCAGCCAATATTCACGCTGGCTAATTTCTCCGCCTCACCGGCTGTTTCTTTCTTCATCTAAAAGCGCACATAAACCTGCACGACTAAGACTTCGGCCTTCTGCGACGAGCCGTTTACAAGACCTTCCGGGATAATGAACTGCACGCATTGTCCACAGGAAGTCATCGTGGGAAGCATGCACTATAGCTTGCTCACATGCGCACTGCAAATGCGCAGCCATGCAAGTTGGCAGGGCTCGTCAATAGGTTCCATCACAATGAACAGATTGCGCCGCGGCACCCGGACATATAGGAGTTTGTTCATTTGGAACAAGCCATACCTTGAACGGTCACGCTTAAAGGCGATGTCGCCGAGAAGTCAAGACAATACCTGTTCCGTATAATCGTTAGTCCTTTGGCAAACATATTCTTTCAAAAATACGTATGTACATTGATTATCCTCCACAAAAACGTAAGGCCGACGGGAAGGGCACAAACGCTGCGCAACCCTAGATTGATTGGAAGTTATGAACACACAAGAAAAAAATTTCGTCTTTTAGTGCGTCACATAACGTACATATAATGCCTTCAGCACAAGTAAATACACATTTGGCCTGCACGGTCTTAACAACGGGTCAGCTTATCCTAGGACATTCCGTCTTCAATCATCCACAATATCGTCCAAGGCTTCCGGGGGTCTGTCTAATCTTGTCAACTGCTTGGGCTGTTTGTATGCTCGCGATTGTCAACACCCTTTAAATCCCCGTTTTCATAGGGGAAGAATTTTATATGCGGTACTTTATCCCAGCGTGCGCCTTACACGGGCGCGTCCATCGTGGTGCACAGTCACAGAGGGTATACCGCGGTGCCTTCAGAGCGAGCGATCCTGCCCTTTTCTAAATCCTAGCCGCGGGGTTCGCGCATGCATCGAGCAGCACACAGCCGCGAAAGGCGTCACCGGGCCGACACGCACGGGGGCGGCCCTCGCGCGCTCGATCGGCGCTTTCGTCAGGGCTCAAAAGGAGCCGCGCGTTGGCAGCTGAAAACGTGAGTAACGGCTCCTCGCCCCGCGCCCGAGACCCCTTGCACTTGGGCGAGCGTTTCCTGCGTGCCTTTGACTATCGCCGACCAGTGCACGTGTTGAGGCGGCCCAGAAAGAAGCGCCCTTGTAGCGGCGCGCTGGCGCGCGCCCGCGCAGCCGCGCGCCGTTGGGAAGCCACGCGGCGGCGGCCGCAGCGACCTTCTTGGCCAGGCAGCAGCCCTGCCCGCCGCAGCCACGACCTTCCCCGAGAACTGCCGACAGTCGCGCCTTGACTGATGACTCTGTCGCCGTGACAGAAGACTCCGGCTGACGGAACAGGAAAAGCAAGTTGCAAATAAGATAAATAAGAGGGGGGGTCCTCCGCCGCGGTTTTTTCTTCTCCGTCCGCCTGCCGCATCACAGTGACAAGCCCCGGAGCTGCCGCCGCGAACGCTTTCTGCGGCGAGTAAGAAAGCGTATTTACGGTTGGACGCTTGCCACCTACCCTTCCTTCGGCTGAACGCGAGGCGCAAGCCGCACTAACCTTTAGTTCTTCTTTGAGGTAGTCTTCCTTTTTTTGTGCCTGACTTGACACCTAGGTATCAGCACAGAAGTTACAGCGAATTTCCTCCTCCTCCTCCTCCTCCTCCTCCTCCCCCTCCACGAGCCCCTCCCTTCCGCAGGGCATCTAAACAGATGCCACGTTGAATACGTTGAATGTGACGTGAAGTAGAAAGTCTGACGAACTCTCAGCTTGAGCAAAAGTGCTGCAGTGTTGCGAGAGATTCAACTCGTTGAAGGTGGCATATGAGCAAAATCCACGCATATCCACGGAGTGAATGATGATGAGTGGGCGAAGCTCCGGATGTTAATCGGTAAAAACCGTGAATCTTCCGTGAATCTTGCCCAGTACATCATCAAAGACGTGGATGGATGGATGGATGCTATGAGCGTCCCCTTTGTAACTGGGCGGTGACATGTGCACCACCAGGCTCGTAAGAAGATTTAAGAACTTTTTTTTCTCTCTCTTTAAATTTTCCTCATGCCTTTTAAATTTACTTCAATCAAATCGATCGCACCATTTTCCTTATAATTAGTTTTGTCCGTTCTCTCTAGTTTTCTGCCACCAGTATTCTAACCGTCTCTTACTTATTTCAATCGCGCCTACGTTCAGCTTCCCGTTGTTCGCCCTAAAACCCAAGGCTTCCTGTAGGGTGGTGCCCAAACGTACACGTGGGTGGATATTTCCGCATTCAATCAGAACATGCTCCGTCGTTTCCTTATCTTCACAGTCACAGAGGGTATACCGCTGTGCCTTCAGAGCACAGCGGACACACGTGACAAACACTGTGTGTCGCCATCTAGCGCTCTCCTATCGCACTAAAGCACACAGCGAGCGCCTCCGCGCCATCTATTGATCGATTCACGTACTAGCTAAGCAGCACCGCAGCGCTCTGACAGACAGACAGACAGACAGACAGACAGACAGACGGACAGACAGACAGACAGACAGACAGACAGACTCCCATACTACGCGTTCCCATACATCTGAATGAAGCGAGCACCGCAGCGCCATTACGCCATCTAGTGAGCACTTCACGAACTAGAGGTGGCTACTACAAACGGAGGATGGATAGACCCACGGCATAAGGAGCTTCGCCCCTAATAAATACTCGCGAGCACAACGTGGGTCGTGCCAGCGTGTGTATTCGTGAAAATAGCCAGGTAAAACAACTGAGAGATGCGTCCGCGCCAGAAGGTTCAACTATAGCAAGGAGGCAAAACTTCAATGGGCAGACTTTATCGACAGTTCAGTGCTGTCTCGTTCCATCTACGCCACTGTTATAGTTGAGCCTAAATATGGACCAAGAAATAGTCCAATCATACGACAGTCCACCGATAATAAGAGTACGCCCAGATAATGGCAAAGGTACACAAGAGCCCGCTGGTTCAATCGATTCACAGCGAAACGCATCGCGGCTTGCGCCACATAGATAAATTAAGGGCCCCTGATGGGGGTAGAGCATGAAAAGGGTGGAGCATGAACAGCAGAGTACATCACTTGGTCACTAACGCAACAGGATAACCCATAGCAACAGAAGAAAAAATCATCTCAAAAGCAGTTGAGTACAACCAACCAAATAAACAACCTATTATACGACCATTGCGAACGGAGACGAATAGGTTCACCATTTCTGGAAGGCGAAGGGCGAGGGGGTGGGGGGGGGGGCGGGGAGTGAAGCAGACAAAATGTCCCTCGAGTGCCTGAGTGAGGTGCAGAAATAACTCTATCATTGTTGTGCTAAAGATTCGGAAGTTTGTTTACGCAAGGTTCGTTCCAGTCGTACATTGCATCCTTGCATTGCTGCCCTTTGCATCCCCTGCATGAGCAGTGCAAATTTCGCAGTCACTGCGCTGTCCCATTCGACTGCGTGTACAGTATGCACCATAACTTGTGCGACTTTTCTTCGTTTGCTCTCAGTGTCCTCTGCCCCGCCACGGTGGTCTAGTGGCTATGGTACGCGGCTGCTGATCCGAGGGTCGCGGGATCGAATCCCGCCCGCGGCGGCTGCATTTCGATGGAGGCGAAATGTTGAGGCCCCTGTGCTGTACGATGTCAGTGCACGTTAAGGAACCCCAGGTGGTCGAAATTTCCGGAGACCTCCACTACGGCGTCTCTCATAATCAAAGCTGGTTTTGGGACGTTAAACCCCACAAATCAATCAACGACTACTTGCAAATAATTAGGAATAAATATTAACAGGAAATATCTCAGAAACCCACGGTTTGCAGGTGACAGCGTGCTACTCATCACTGATGGCGTTGAAAAATTAAAAAAAATGTAAAAAAAGAAAGAAGGAAGAGGACTTTGGGGATTTACAACGAGAAGGTGTTAAAGTAAGCTCGGAGATAAATATATCGGCCGGAAGTCTGCGGTTAAAACCTTCGTATAGTACCGGGGAGGCGTCGGATGCTATTGGATTATTAATTCAGCCCTACGCCGATTCCAAAAATGATGCTGTTGCAAGGCATTAAAGCGTTATGCGAACAAGTATTCATTGGTATATATTGCTGACAGAAAATTTTTAGGGGAAATTGAAAGATTATTTCTCAACAAGGTAGTCGATTCTAGCGCGTGCGATGTAGCCTCTGACGTGCACTATGAACTGGATCTGGAACTGGATGAACTGCTCGTGATAAGAGCGTCAAGACAGCTGTATTTTCTTTCACGTGACGTGAATGAAGAGCATATCGAGTGGAGGCGCAATAAATTTGTACGTCTGCCAGTGGTATGCATAAAACTTGCATATGAATATACTCTAAGCTTCTTACCATTCACGGACACAGTCTTCTGGGAAGTTTGCCATTGTGTATAGCTATAACCTCCCCTCGACAGCTAAGACATAGCGATAGCCAGAAGACAGAATTATCGGCCAACATACGAAGTGGGAACGCAAGTCTCCCGCGCAAGTCATTAACGAAGATAAGAAAAAAAAAATGGGGTAAGCGAATATTGACCTCTGAGGAACACTGGATAATATTTTTGTTGGTTGTGAACGCCAGCGTTCCGTTAAGGGAAGCGGCGATTGGTCTGTGGAGAGGCACTTTTACTCATGATAGGATTTTTGGGTCGAGGTCGACGCGCAAGAAATTTGTACCCCTCAATAAGTAGTTGGTTGTTGTAGCGTGACGTCACATATCACTGCGCACTCGGTGCGCGCATTGCTGTGCAACCGTTCACGTGGTTCTGCGCCTATATATATATATGGTGCGCCTTCTAATAAATGCTCAGTTGCTTCTTGGTAAGCTGTCTGCGGCTCACGTTACTACACTGGCGACGAGGGTGGGACCCGCCCCCTTGTACTTGTAGTACTGCGAACGATCGGCGGTCGAGAGCCACGGACCAGAAAACAACGGTAGTCATGGCCTGCGGCGGTTGAACGCGGCGGCACTACCTTCGGCACGAGGCAACGCAGTCGTCGGGGGAAAACAACCCGATAAGTATACTGCACTTACTGAACAATGGCGCGACTAGGCAAGTTAGACGAGTTCGACGAGAAGGATCAGAATTTTGAGTCCTATCTGGAGCGTTTTGAGCACTTCGTTACCGCAAATGACATCAAAGAGGAAAAGAAGCTTGCAGTATTCCTGAGCGTGATAGGGCCACGAACGTACGAGGTTCTCAAAAGTCTGGTAGTACCCGCTGTTCCTGGGGACAAGTCCTTTGAAGAGGTCACAGTGCTGTTGAAGACACACTATAGCCCACAGTGCTCGGTCATTGCCGAACGTTGCAAATTTAACAAGCGAGCACAAGAAGAACAGGAAAGCGTCGAGGACTTCATAGTGGCCTTAAAGCATTTAGCAAGGAAGTGCGAGTTTGGTCAGTTTCTGCAAGACGCGCTGCGAGACAGGATAGTGGCAGGCATAAGACGCGAGGAAACGCAACTCGCTCTATTTGCTGAAGAAGATTTAACCTTCGAAAAGGCGTGCAAGATAGCCCTGGACAGAGAGCAGGCTGCGCGACAGACAGCGTTACTTCATGCAGAAGGCAAGGAAGCGGCTTTGCATGCCATAGCAATCAGAGGAAAAGGAAGCGACAAGAAATGGAAGCTTCGGAAGTTCAAGGAAGCCAAGCGAGTTTGCGAAAGATGTGGCAAGGCGCATACGGCTAGTGTTTGCTGGTATAAGAACGTCCGGTGTCACAGCTGTTCTCAAATCGGCCATCTACAGAAGATGTGTCCAAGTAATCGCAGAGAACTCAAGACTGCAAACGTCGTGGACTACTCTGATAGTGACTCTGAAATAGATGTTTACCATGTCGTCAATACAGTGCGTTCTGGTTATGAAGTGCAACTAAACGTAGAAGGGCAAGACCTCTGCATGCAGATTGATACGGGGGCAGCTGTAACACTCATTCCTGAAAGTGTGAGGCTGAACGCATTTCCTCATGTGAAGTGCGAGCCATCGCGAGTCACTCTAAAGACTTACACTGGGGAACCTGTTCCAGTAAAAGGGCAATGCAACGTTTCCGTTACGAGGGGAAAGCAGTCTTTGCGACTACCCGCTATTATAGTCAAGGATCACGGCAAGCAGCTGCCGTTGCTGATGGGGCGAAGTTGGCTTGAAAGGCTCGGGCTCGACTGGAAAGGTGTGTTTGCTATGAATGTAAACGACTCTCGCAAGGTAGAGGCGGTAAAAAAAATGTTCCCGGGGGTGTTTTCCAAGCAACCCGGAAAAGTGAAAAACTATCAAGCAAGGATAGTTCTAAGCCAGAATTGTACGCCTATTTTTGGCAAGGCCAGAAACGTCCCATTTGCGCTTCGAGATAAAGTGGAAGGCGAGCTAGAAAGGCTAGAGAAAAGTGGTGTTATACGCCCTGTAAATCGGAGCGACTGGGCCACGCCAGTAGTCGTAATTCAAAAGAAAGATGGTTCACTGAGGTTGTGCGGGGACTACAAAGTCACCATTAATCCCGTGTTAAAGACCGACCACTACCCATTGCCTAGACCGGAAGATTTGTTCTCTGCAATAGCTGGCGGCAAAATGTTTTGTGTGTTGGATCTTTCAGCCGCGTATCAGCAGATTCCGCTCACTGCCGAGTCCCGACCACTACTAACCATTAATACGCACAGGGGGCTGTTCGAGTTCCAGCGCTTACCATTTGGGGTAGCCAGCGCGCCAGCTATTTTTCAGTCCTTCATGGATGAGGTGCTCAAAGGCATAGCGCACGTGGGATGTTACATAGACGACGTCATTGTGTCGGGAAAAGACGTCGCCGACTGTCAAAAGACATTGGAACTAGTCCTGCAGCGACTTAGTGACTACGACGTGACACTGAAAGAGGAAAAGTGTCGTTTTTTTCAGAGCACTGTGACTTATCTCGGTCACACTGTGTGCGCTGAAGGTATCTATCCTACAGAAGAAAAGATAAAGGCGATCACAGAAGCGCCCGAGCCCACATGCCAAACAGAGTTAAAGGCTTATCTAGGCATGCTAACCTTTTATGCGAAGTTCTTAAGTAACCTTGCCTGCGTGGCAGAGCCATTGTACCGTCTGTTGCGCAAGGGCGAAAAGTGGTCGTGGACACGGGAGTGTAACGAAGCTTTTGCTTCGACGAAACTGTTACTTGTCAAGAGCAATGTGCTCACTTTTTACGATGTGGCGAAACCAATTGCTATGACATGTGATGCTTCGTCGTATGGATTGGGTGCTGTCATTTTTCATGAGACCGCAGACGGACACGAAAGGCCAGTGGCATTTGCATCTAGAACACTTACAGCAGCGGAGAAAAACTATGCTCAGTGCGAGCGCGAAGCATTAGCACTGATGTTTGGGTTAAAAAAATTCCACCGCTACTTGTATGGGCGAGAGTTCACTCTTTATACGGATCATCAGCCACTACTCGGAATATTAGGCCACGACAAGCCTGTGCCTGCTCTGGCTGCAGCGCGAATGCAAAGATGGGCAATTACTCTGGCAGCGTACCAATATAAACTAAAATACCGAAAGGGAAGAAATGTTGAAGTGGCTGACGCCCTGTCGCGACTTCCTCGGCCTATTGTGGCGGCTGACGAACCTTCCGAGTGTCTCTTGCTATTTGACAGCATGCCCCTCAAAGCGGATGACGTGGCGCGGGCCACACGACGTGATCCCACTTTGTCTCGTGTGACGCACTTCATTCTAAATGGATGGCCTTCAGAGTGTTCTGAAGTACTTAGACCATTTTATTCCCGGCGCGACGAGCTATCAGTAGAGCAAGAATGCATAACTTGGGGATCAAGGGTGATAATACCTCATAAGCTCCAGCTACAGGTCTTGCAGCTATTGCACGAGGACCACCCGGGATCTAGTCGCATGAAAGCGTTAGCAAGAAGCTTTGTGTGGTGGCCTGGCCTCGACCGTTCGGTTGAGAGCTACGTTCGACAATGTCAAGTGTGTCAGGCCGTCCAAAAAGCTGCTTCACCGGTCCCTTTGCAACCATGGAATTATCCCACAAGGCCCTGGCAACGCGTTCACGTAGACTATGCTGTAAAGGGCTCTCAGGCGTTCTTGATTCTCGTCGACGCATTCTCTAAATGGATCGAGGTCTCGCCTATGTCATCCACTACGGCTAACAAAACCATTGAGAAGCTACGTAGTGTGTTTGCCGCGTATGGTCTGCCAGAGGTACTGGTGAGTGATAACGGACCGCAATTCATTTCCGAAGAGTTCGCGGCATTCTTGAGTGTAAACGGTGTAAGGCATGTCAAGACACCTCCGTATCACGCGGCTTCTAACGGAGCGGCCGAGCGTTTAGTGCAGACTACCAAACAAGCCCTGTCAAAGCATGTTTTGCAGGACAAAGCTAGCCACCAGAAACACTCATTCCGGGAATGTTTGGACAGCTATCTAATGAGTTACAGGAATACTCCCCACAGTACTACTGGCCAGACCCCGGCAGAATTATTTTTGAAAAGACAGCCACGGGTAAAACTGTCTTTGCTAAAACCAGATTTCCAGCTCTCGATGCAGGAGCAGCAGCATCGTACCAAAGTGCAAAATGACAGGTCGCGGGGTGTTTCTCGATGTTTTGCTGAGGGGGACTCTGTGTGGGTGAAGACTGTGCGAGGTGAAACAGTGTCGTGGGAAGACGGTGTCGCGACGCAAGTTATCAGTCCCGTAACCTATCTGGTGAAAGTGTCTCAGGCGGTGCGATTTACGCATGCCGACCACATCAGAGCCCGTCACGGAGGCCAGGATTGTTCAGGCTGTCCACAACCACAACCTGCTCAACCGCAGCCACAACCTGCACAACCGGCTCCAACGGCATCCCAAGACACCTGTCACAAAATGAGCGCACTCGACGGGTCCGCGCTTCTGTGCCCGCGCCACCGCCTTGAGCGCACCGCATGGAGGCCGCAGGGAAACGTCGTACATGTTTCTCCCGGGTGCCCCCGAACCGGTTCCTTCGGCCCGCCATTGTCGGAAGACAGGGAGAGAGGGGTCAGAGGGAGCTGACGCGAGCCATGCCAGAGCTCGTTGGACTGTAGAGGCGGCCGGCTGGTCCCGCGGAGGTGCGGGTCGACGGTGGTCGGCAAGCCGGCAGATCGCACTCGGGCCCGCGGCTTGAGTTCGGGACACCGCCAAGCAAGAAGGCAGCGCGAACTCCCACTCATCTTCGGCCACGGCGTGCATCGACGGACCGGCAGCCCGACGGACCGGCAGCCCGACGCCACGGCTCGGCCTCCCGCAAGTGACCACCGCAGCTAAGCTTCCGCGCCCGGCGGCTCTCATTTCTCATTCGGACTCTCTCTACCCAATCGCACCCCAATCCATTTTTGTTTTAACGATCGCGCGTTTATTCTTAGATTAATATGTAAGCGTAATGTTAGACTTTGCATTGTCGCGAGTATTTTTTGTCGCCGATTGTTTATTCTTGTTATTTTATTATTAATGTCCCGTGTAGTATTTGTTGTCGCGTTACATCTATAAGTTTATCTCGCGTGCGTGCTGTATTGCCTCGTGTGTTCCCTGTATTAAATTGATGCTGTTCTTGTTAGCCCCAGCGTCTCCCGTCTCTTGTCCCTGGCTCGCGTGCGATCAGGCGTGGACCTTATCGCCGGTCAGCTCGTCGAACCCAATCTAGTGCACGTTGGGGAGGATTGTTGTCGTCTTACCCCCTCCTGAACGGAGAGTGCCCGTGAATCCTTGACAACACCACTCTTCCGACGGTTCCGATGGCGTGTGGGCCAGTCGCCGTGTCGCCTCTCTCAAATCCCCGCGCGACCGACTCTGCGACGTCTCTCCTTCCGGCAACTGCATCGGCCACGGCCGGCACCGCTGCCCCCGGCTCTCCGGACCAGCCCGGTGCCGAAGATACGCCACGAGCAGCCGAACTTCCAACTCTGCGTCGGAGTGCACGTGTACGACATGCCCCGAACAGATACCAACCCAGTGACTTTCGGAAATAATTCTGAGGGGGAAGGAGTGTTGTAGCGTGACGTCACATATCACTGCGCACTCGGTGCGCGCATTGCTGTGCAACCGTTCACGTGGTTCTGCGCCTATATATATATATATATGGTGCGCCTTCTAATAAATGCTCAGTTGCTTCTTGGTAAGCTGTCTGCGGCTCACGTTACTACACTCTACGATCTGGAACTGGATGAACTGCTCGTGATAAGAGCGTCAAGACAGCTGTATTTTCTTTCACGTGACGTGAATGAAGAGCATATCGAGTGGAGGCGCAATAAATTTGTACGTCTGCCAGTGGTATGCATAAAACTTGCATATGAATATACTCTAAGCTTCTTACCATTCACGGACACAGTCTTCTGGGAAGTTTGCCATTGTGTATAGCTATAACCTCCCCTCGACAGCTAAGACATAGCGATAGCCAGAAGCCAGAATTATCGGCCAACATACGAAGTGGGAACGCAAGTCTCCCGCGCAAGTCATTAACGAAGATAAGAAAAAAAAATGGGGTAAGCGAATATTGACCTCTGAGGAACACTGGATAATACTTTTGTTGGTTGTGAACGCCAGCGTTCCGTTAAGGGAAGCGGCGATTGGTCTGTGGAGAGGCACTTTTACTCATGATAGGATTTTTGGGTCGAGGTCGACGCGCAAGAAATTTGTACCCCTCAATAAGTAGTTGGTGAGAGATGTAACTAAACACATTAAAAAATGCCGGTCGGTATGAAATGAAGCGATCAGTAATTTTAGACAGATTGGTTTCATAAATCATGAGCGTAACGCAGCACTTGCGCGACGCTCTTAGTTTCGTAAATACGGCCGTAGCTACTCTGTCAATAGAGCTAGAAAAGTGGCACTCGGCAGACATGCAGATCCTAAGTCCAGACGCTTAATATCGTAAGCTTTGGGACTTGAACCCGTGACCTCACCAAAATATAACGAGGGGGTGGGGGTTCTCCTATAAGTGCGCCCTTAGTGCGGCTGCATATATAGAGACAGAAAGATGCCGTTTGGGCTTCAAGTAGATCCTACGTTTAAACCACGGTGTGGTTTTGATCTAGCCCTAGCCTCGCAGACTAGTGCCGAACTGTCATTGAAGAGAGCACTGAGGCCAACCAAAGTTCTATATTTTAATATCTCCGCCGACCCCTTTTACGTAAACAAAAGTGTATAGAGCATCTGGAGTACTATTGCAAATAGACAACTCATACTGGTCAGAAAACGACCGTTTGAAAAGGTGGCGGCCGGTCGAGCATTACTGACACTTATTGTATTCACTCATAACATATTTGTCAACGCACACTCATCAATTACAGCGGCAATGACACTCCTGTGTTTGTGAAAACCTCACAATGTACATCGTATACGATGAGCCCACAAACTGCGAAATGACATCCTGGAATTTCATTTTGTGTTTAGTGTCGCATTGAGAACGACTTCAACATGCGCCAGCATGCGCGAAAGTTTCATGATCTTCTTTTAAGAAGTAACAGAAAAAAATTCAAAGCTCGCCGGGCACAGTAAAACGTGCCAACTTGGCCCACACCGGCACAGACTGCGAAACCTTCTTCTTCTTCTTCTTCTTCGTCATCATCGTCGCAGTCGTCTTTATTACATATGAAAAAAAATAAAAAAAAGAAAGTTTGCATGTTCAGCTTTGCTAAAACCTTACGTAAGGAAAACAAACACAACAACAAAAACATCGGCAACAAAGACACAAAATGTGAGATCGAAACTGTAACGTCAATAAAGAAAATGTCGAGAGACTACATAGCAAGTCTGCAGATTCTGTCTTTTTCACACACACACGATAGGGGTCACAAGAACGAAAAAGTCGCACACGAAACTAAGATTGTACACTAACCATCATTAATCAGAACTGGTTTTGAGACGTTAAACCCCACAAATAAATAAATAAATAAATAAATAAATAAATAAATAAATCACTAACCATCATTTCCAAAGAGCTGATCAGTGCAGTCTACGAGAAAATCTCGTAAAGAACAGAGAGCCAACCTCCGTGTTAGGTCACAACCAGGGTTCAAGCGCTTCCTGCACTGAGAAGAGGTGCATTTCTCAACAGTTCCGGTAGCGGTGAAATGTATCTCGCTGCTTGTCAACACAACGATACATGCATTGTTGAACAGATGCTTCCGCTGCGCTGCACCGCGGCCATTCAGATGACGTTCCTTTTCTGTATTCAAAGTAAGGCGCATCCTAAGTGAGACTACATAAAGCCGCAAGCTACAGAAGAGTGTGTCTCGTGACCATTGCCCTGCATGCTCATCGAACCATATCATTCAGCATAACTTATTTCGCAGGTCTCAAAATAAATACGAGATTTGCGATGACCAAGCGACAATAGTGGAAACCATGCTGATTCGGAATCAAGGAGCTCCTCATACTAAACGACAAAAGAGTAAACGGATGAATGGCAAGCGTGAATCTTTTTGGTTACAGTGCTCAAGCAAGAGGAAAATTTCCAGCGCAAGAACGCTAACCCTGTCAAGCCCCGACTTGACTTGAAAGCCTGACATCATCGTAACGCCTATTCCTATAGCGCGCCTCAAGAAACTCGATGACAGTCCTGGGCATCTAAAACGCTCATGCGCCGCGTGTTACGGCAGTGATGTTCCGTCCTGCGCCGAAGAATTCCCTTTCCGAGGCATGAAAATTCCCGATTTCAGGCATTTTTCCCTGCATGCATCGCTAAAAATCCCCGCATATTTCCCTGCACAAATATATATATACATATATGCGTGTTTGACGTGTTTACGGCTCTTGCTATCGTTCTCTCTTTTCGCGCTTGTGCTTCTGCACAACTCAAAGCATTGCCTCCGAGATTGGCTTTTCATACTACGCGGAAGCTACCTTCGAGCCGACCTCAAGGGGTATGCGATGCGGAAGAACTGCCGTACATACTCGTTTGCGTACACACGGCAGCTGTATTAAATGAAAAGTGTGCTATTATTATTTTTTTGTTACTGAAAGCCTCTGGCTTGTTGCATACATAGTTGCCAACTCTTGGTGAAAGAATAATGGCTTCCACTAGGGTGTGCTACGATGGCGATCTACAATATCGGAGTTCATGTGCTGTGATTACATAGCGCATATGTTTATTTCGGGCCTACCTGCCAAGGTAAACAAAAAGACGCTCCGGTGTAACAGGAACGAATCTTGAAGGCTATGATTTTGCGAGTTATATGAGCCGGGAACGATTGAAGATGCCGAAAGTGCCCCGTAACAGAAGTGTTTCGAACATCGTAAGGATATGTCTTCACCTCCGAAATTCCCTGCAATATTGCGAAGATTCCCTTTTTCCCTTTCTTCCAGAATGACGGTCGAAAATTCCCTGAAAAAGGGAAAATTCCCTGCACGGAACATCACTGTGTTACGGCGCGCGTTGCTTTATCCGGATTTGATGTCTTGATTTACTGTTACGGAGCACTCTGCATACGAAGGTAAGCGTTTACCCGGGCCCGCCTTTGAGCGCATCTGAGCACTGATTCCACTTTTCCACCGATGTGTTAATTTCATCGTTAATCCTACGCAAGCTCATATATGCTGCTGTGCTCCCCGCTCTATTCTGAAAATGAATGCATGTCTCCGAGAACATGGTGCCTATTTCCGCAGAACGCGAGAACAGTGAACACCTTACTTGGCTTCGGCTCTCGTTCTACGCAGCTGAAGAAGTGCTGGGGGCGCAGTTCGAGCTATGTTGCACTCATAGCGTGAAAGTGGGACCCGCAATAATTTTAATATCTGGTGTTTTACGTCGCAAAAACCACGATGTGATTATGAGAGACGCCGTAGTGGAAGGCTTCTGAACTTTCAACCACCTGGAGTTCTTTAACGTGCCCGACATCGCGAGGTACACCGGGGCTCAATATTTCGTCTCCAAGTGAGAACCGCAGCCCCACATTTTTATATGATGGGTAGCTGCGTCGCAGATGGTAACACGTTGGAAGGTCAGCAAGAAATATACGGCTTTGGACACGATAGCGTAGGCACACGGGCTCCATGCTATCCAAACCAAGCAGAGTCGCGTGTTGCGAGGCAGAGGTATGGTGGCTGGTACAGACGCCCACAACATGTTACAAAGTTGCCGCGGAACAACATCCCGATTATTCGGCGGTTGCTGCTGCCCCCGCCAGGCGGTAACCGCGCGACGCGCTCGACAACCACGAAAGAGCGCTCGCAATGTTAAGGCCACATGGCGCCATCTGGCCACGCTTACTAGAACGATGAGCGCGCGAATATTTGGGGCACTTGAAATACACGAGTTTCATTGCCCATATTCCTGCCGTGCCGTAATATGGCCTAATACACAAATTCGAAACCAGTACTGCGGCAGATATGTCGGCCTTACCTTCAGGAAAGTTTCCAGAAGTGGCTTCATATAATGCGAACGCGACTTTTGGGTGAATGAGTCGCAAGTTACGAAGTTATCGAAATAGCAGGGTTCGGTGAGCGGACAAAATCCTACTTTTTTGCATGACCCCCCCCTTTTTTTTTTGTTGGTGTTTTCACCGAGTTTTATGGTGAAACGGGCTTTTGGACGCACCCTTACATTATTTACATACCGCTGTGGTGTGCACACACCTTTTTTGATCCCATATGTATGTGGAAATAGCTTGCTCCGTCTACTTGCATTGTAGCACCACGGAAGCCGCGTAGAGCATTTCATCATCGAACGTCCGATATTTCATCAACATTGGGAGACCCTTTGTGATTGTCGAGACGCCTTAGATACCCGTCGCTACGAGCAATGGGTCCTTTCTGTAAAACGCCGTAAAAAATGCAAATGATATGCACTAAATTCTTACGTGGGACTTTATTAACTACTTGTGAATGGGGGTATTTCAAAGACGTGATTTTTGCCGCATGGAAAACTCATCGGGTCAGTGAACGTTCGCGAGCTTTTGTGACCTGTCCGTTTTCCTATTTCATCTTATCTTGTTTTATTTATTTATTTATTTATTTATTTATCACGTTGTTCTGGACTGGACTATTTCGACACGCATAAATACAGACTGCTGATGCTAGTGACATATCATCTATGGCGTCTCTTACGCATATATCTACAGCATTATTTCAAGTTATTTGCATGTTTATAAGGGATATCTAGCGTTTTTAAACGCGACGCGCTATCTTGGCGAACCAAAGGCACAATAGTAACAATTTGTGTGAGTTGGTTTTGCTATTTATCATTTTCTTTATTTATAACGATGTCCGCCGCAGTTGCCTAGTGGTTATAGTGTTTGAACGTTGAGCCGAGAGATGCGGGTTCGATTCTGGCGACGCAGTTTCGACGGAGGCGAAAACGGTAGAGGCCCGCGTACTGTATGATGTCAGTGCACGTTAGAGAACCCCTGGTGGTCAAAATTTACGGAGCCCTCCATTATGGCGTTCCTTTTGTTCATGCATACGAACAAAATGGACATTTATCCATCCATCCATCCATCCATCCATCCATCCATCCATCCATCCATCCATCCATCCATCCATCATTATCCATCCATCCATCCATCCATCCATCCATCCATCCATCCATCCATCCATCCATCCATGTCATGTCATGTATGCCGTCACGTGAATCACCTGAACGACAATATTTCTTGCAGTCATTTCTTTACCATGGACGTCATGATGTGCATGGCACAAGGAAATTACATTCTTGCCGTGGATGATACATATTGTATTTTCATGCACGATGTCCAGACTGGTTTGCGAAGCGTTGGCCATTGGCTGCTGGTGGTGGCTAAATGCCGACACTGGCACTGGCTGTAGCGTCGGCTAAGTGCTGGCTGGAGTTGGGTAGCGCTTGCTAAGCTTTGTTAATGGGAGCTAACTCTCGGCTAGTTTTGGCTGGTACTTGCTGATTAATTTGAAGCCGCTATAAATCATGATTAGGTCTAAAGAGCCACGCATCCACTGCACCATCACCACTCGCACATGATATTTGGACCCGCTATACATATTGGCATTTATTTAATGGCTCACTTCTCCTACTTCAAGTGACATGCCACTGCATAAACAGAAACAAAAAAAAAAGGTAATCAAGTGGGCAGTAGCTAGCACGTATGTGAAAACAAGGCTCGTAAACTTACGAATTCCGAAGTCACTGGCTCTCATGCTGCCTATGGTCGTAAACGGCATGTCACACAGATGGGACAATAATTCAGTTATTAGGTTCCAAAATTTTATTTTATACTGCATGGATACCCCATGCTGTGTAAGCTAATCACAAATCGTTAGTTATTTCAAAGTATAGAGGTTAGCTTTTCTTTTTTTCAGCAGGTAACGTAGGCTTCAGCAGGCACGTAATATGCGCTGCTGGGACGGCTTCGGTGCACCACGTTGGCCATCACACCCTTTCCTTGCTGTATACATACTTATAGTACAGACAGTGGCTCCTCGCAACGCTGGCTACGTGCTGCCGGGTAACATAGCTCCAAATCTCGCGCGCGCGCAATGGGTGTTTTCTAGTTTAATCCTCAAAACCTGAGTTTCCCTGTGGCCGCTCTTAGCATTCAGGAAGCGGAACGGCGTTCATGAAACAAATGCGCTCAGGCGACACCTTCATCGGGCGCCCGGCATCACGCTATAAAGTGATTCGCGTATTGGACTTCGATTTCCTCGTACTCGGTAGACACGTGTAATATATTGTGCTCAGATTGCGTTGAGACGCGATGCGGCAAGCGGCCTTCGGGTCCGACTGCCAAGAGTCGCGTTATCGTCCCTTTATTGCGAAGCTCCGCGGCGGGTCGGTGCACTAGACGGGCCACGTCAAAGAATATATCACGCGGGAACCGAAGACATAGTATATATGCGTCCGATAAAAGTGGTATCTCGAAAATGAATAAAGAAGGCACAATACGTGAAGAATGAAAGAAACAACTCGGATTCGGATTTTTCAGCGGCACCAACGCGCCGACTTTGTGAACGCGCCCAGACGGCCCGCACGCGAGCAAGCAGCACTGATGCGTCGCTTCCTTTCGTCCTGCGTCTGCCGCATGCGACGCGATACGATAGTTCCTGAGCGAACAGGTGTGGCTGACGAGGATGCAATACAAATTTTGGGCACTAATGGAAACTCCTATGAGGAAGATAGCGAGTTTTATGGCTTTTCAGTGATTCGAGCTCTGGAGAATAGACAGAGGAGAAAAAAAAAGAGGAAAACAGAAAAAAAAATCGCCATTTGTTCAAGGCAAAAAAGCAAACGTGTTTCCTGCGACTTATCGACCCCCGCTCGGTTGGGCGTCGTCGAATGCCGTTGTCGAGAGCGCTCTTGGAAAACAGTTCAGTTCACGGATTCGGTAATCATAGGTGTAGCTGCTTGGTGACCGGAATCGCTCACGATATTCCCATTGAGGCTTGAGCTCAGGGACACCTGCCGGGGTTACTTCGGCCGTTTTACGAGCAGGAAACAAAGGTCGATTTGTATCGACGGGGTTGGGTATACCGAATGCGTATATATACATAACGAAAGCGGCGGCGTAGCGAAGAAGTCAAGAACAAACTTTTCGCGCAATAAAAAAAAAAAAAAAAGAAGACAGGTGCTTGGCCTGTACACGACCCGCATTTCAAATACTGGTAAGTTAAAACGCATAAATAAATGGTTGTCGATGTTGTTCTCGTTGGATGAATGTCTGTACCCGTGTCCAACAAGAGAAGCACTCTTTTTCAGGAGCGGGAAAGGTCCAGGTACGCCCTTACTATGGCTTCAAGGAGCGTGCGCCTCAACTCAGTACGCGAAGCTTGAAGGTATAATTTAGGAGATATTCTATGCTTAATTGAAAGTGAAAATGATGCTAAAGCTTGAAAACGCAGTGTTGCAAACTATTTCCCTTATTTACTCAATCCTGAGTCTTGCTTCTTAAAGGGAGCGTTTAATAGAAGCCGTGTGGCAGGCCGTGACCACCGCATTCTTGATCGATGTATATACACTGCAGATGAATCTTTGGTAACGACTAATCACGTAACATTATGACAGGAAAAGAAAATTTAGTAGCACCTTGTTTTACAGTCGCCCTTCCCCCTTTTACATTCTTTCGATACAATCCGTCGATTCGCCCCAGAACGCTCAGGTGCGTCACTCTGTAAAAGCTTTTATTGACAGGCAGCTTTGCTTGAACAATAGAATAGTTCGTGCTTGCGGGAGACGCATCATTAGGCAAAAAAAAAAAGTTGAATAAAGCACTGGTGCTTTCCTTGAACCTTGTATACATGGCCTATAGTTGTGCCAATATAATTAAAGTATGTGTACCCATCGCGCAGTACTTTAGTGTATGTATAATATTTCATAGTCTGCACGGCTCAAAACTTCGTCTCGATAGGCCGGGCTACCCTGCGTGCGTTTCATGGCGTATATCTGTGTACCTGTGTAGCGGGGCCTTGTCTCCTTCCATGATCTGCGGTAGCACGAGATTCTCGTTTTTGCCGCTGCAAGCTGTCTTTTACTGTTTATGGCAATGTCGCCGATCGATATTGGATGTCTTGCTCAGCTCTTCCGACTCGCCTCTAAGAAGGGGTGAGTCGTTACGCAAAAGAGAGAGAGAGAGAGGGAAAGAAAAAGATGGAAAACTAGAAATCATATATAGAACGTCAAGTTTAGAGTTGCATGAGGTAGATGCGATAATACAGCCTACAAACCGCATTCAGTGCGAGGGAGTGTTCCAAACGCAATAAATAAATAAATAAATAAATAAATAAATAAATAAATAAATAAATAAATAAATAAATAAATAAATAAATAAATAAATCTCATATGATTCATACCCGCACGGTAAAAGTAGGTATAAGCCATTCCACGATAAGTCAACCTAAGTCCCAGTCAAACAAAAGGACACTAAGCACTGGCTGCTAGCGCCATTCGAGACACCTCAGTGACTATTAAGGTCGCCTTGAGGTTTTCTTTAGACCATGCTGACCTTGAACCTCGGCTTTCTAGCTTTATATCTTACGTAACACCCCAATGAAGAAGCATTTCTCAGGCATTTCGCAAACTGTGTCCACACACGATACGAAAATAGTTCTGACCCACTCAATTTCGCTAATACATGAGCATTTTTCTACTTGTCTTCGGCGCCATATCGCCTCCCATCGGCGTATCCATTTCTCAAATAGCGATGTCCACTTCGATATGAAGGCAGGTAGGCCGTACACAATGTTGTCTCTGCTGAGCCGATAACCAAGGCGTCACACGTTTCGGCCAGGTTGGTAGATAGCTGAAAGATCGCACGCCAAGAGACAGATAATCTTGCGATAGAGGCCGGTTCAAATTATGTGTGATTATTTGAAATTATCCATAGTTGGTGTGACTGGTCCGCATTTTTTTTTTTTATACAATCGAAGCGAATATGTCAACGCGTTGTCGATGCCGCTATCGGCAATGGAGATCAGGACTGCTGAGAGCACGCTGCTACGGGGAACTCAACCGTTAGTCATGAAATTCCCTCCAGCGTCCATCGTCGCCAGAATGTCATTTCAGAATATTTCGGCTGGTTTTCAGCCGTGCTCCGGACCGTACTGTGCTCAAGGTACGCGGTCATGATGCAGGGAACAGTGCAGGAAAAACGAGGACAAAGAAGAAACACGAACAACAAACACGACGTAGCATGACTGTATCAATGACTTCTGTTCTAGCGAAAGACGTGTTAGATGCACACGTAACATCGCCTCGTCACAAGCAAAACAAAAACCAAGAAAAATAAACAAAAACAAAGAAAGAAAATAACAATGAAGGAGAAAATTAAGAAATGGAACGGTCATCAGTGCATGACGCCGCTGCGTGCACATGCACTGATGCGCATGCAGAAGCGAAGTGTTCCAACGTTAAAGAAGAGTATTTGAGAATGTAAGTGGAATTCATTGAGCGAGGGGGGTTCCAGCATCCCCTCAGCCTCATTATATATATATATATATATATATATATATATATATATATATATATATATATATATATATATATATATATATATATATATATATATATATAGGACTGTATATGCAAAAATAGCTTGGGTTGCCGCCATTTTATAACAGAATTGACGATGCGCCTCTTAGAGAACGGCGGTTTATTACATCAACGTGTCGGTCGTAGCCCGACCTTTTTCAAGACGCCTTGAAGACTGAATGAATGAATATATATATATATATATATATATATATATATATATATATATATATATATATATATATATATATATATATATATATATATATATATATATAGCGTGTGTGTGGGCGTGCTTTCGTCAGAGTAACAGAGGCTGCTTGCCACGCAGGGCCTATATAGTGTCCGCATATACTTGCGTATCACGAGGCCGTGTCATCACTAAAGGTGAAAACAAGGGGACACCAACCAAATTATAATCATGTAAAAGTAAAATTTACTTCTAAAGATGAAAAAAATGAAAAAAACCCGACGTTTCGAGTCCCACTCGGACCCTTCTTCAGGGGTGACTGGAGGGCACCAGACAGCAGCAGTGCTTATAAGGCCTTATAAGCACTGCTGCTGTCTGGTGCCCTCCAGTCACCCCTGAAGAAGGGTCCGAGTGGGACCCGAAACGTCGGGTTTTTTTCATTTTTTCATCTTTAGAAGTAAATTTTACTTTTAAATGATTTTAATTTGGTTGGTGTCCCCCTGTTTTCACCTTTAATTTCGTCCCAACCAGACAGATCTCTGTCAAATGTTCACCTTTAAATCGTGTCATCACTAGTATTGTTTCTGCGGAACTGTGATTACTTATCGACGCATGCGTGTGGCCGTAGGCAGAAACACAATTTAAACGTGCGATGCGACACAGTCGTGAAATGACACTCTCAATCTTTCGTCGATAGCCCATACATAAATACATGATAGCGAAAAGCACTGACAGTCACCGGTGTAGTGAGTAAATAACGGGATAAACATCACGCAAAAGGACGTTCCATAGCTCAACACACGAAGAAGGAAAAAAAAAAAGATAAAACAAGTAGGTAGGCTAAAAATACGTCGGTTCTCGAGAACGTGTGCGTGATGTACACGTGACCGTGCTCCGGGGCAGTGCTTCAAGGCAACATGCATGTCAGAGAGCCCGGGCTCTCCTTCATGCCGTACAGCGTGGACGAGAGCCCGTGAGACAGCGTGAACGGAGACAGCGTGAACGAGACAGCGTGAACGAACGACGCGTTAGAGAGAGAGAGAGAGAGAAATAAGGCCGCGGGCAACGCCAAGCCAGTGTACTCTGTTTTGTCATGTTATGCCACTTGAACAGAAATTTGCGCTGCCAAATCCAGTGCCACGAAAGCCGTGCCATTGAAATCCTTGTACAAGTAGCGTGATATGTCACTGAGCACAGTGCACATGCCCTCTATCTTGGAGGCGCTGGTTTTACCCAGTGCGCAAGACACTCGATTCTGAACGTGGGGTCGTAGGCCCGAAACTCGCTGCCACCAATGACTTTCCTTTGAAATTTTATGTTTTTCTACACTTTTTATTTTGTTTACAGCGATCACTGAGGCAAAGTTAGAATACAAGCGAGAGCTTTGATCGCAAGAAACGCGCAGATAATTCGGATTTCCGAGAGCAAGAGCCAATGTGACGTGGCATCGCGGCGATGCCCTTTACCTTCACACAACACCTGATGCGTCAGGATGTTATGGCGCCGAGCCACGCTCCTGCAGTGAGTTGAAGCAGATAGGGCCATATTTCCTCTTTCTGGAGGATCACCTCAGTCAACATGTCATCCCTTTTCCCTACTCTGCTCCGGCTACGCGCGCACGTCACGTGGTGTCACAGCCAATAGGAGCTTAGGTGCCGTGTTGCCTTTTCGCTGGGAGCTTAGGTGCAATCAGCTGCCTTTTCGCTCAATGAGCCATTTCATGCATTCGCATAAAAAATGACCGATATGAGAAAAGGAGGCAGGGTTTATTCCCTCCGGAGGCGCATGCAACGGTCGTGCTCATCGGTATCTCATTTATTTATTTATTTCTGGGGTGTTACGCCCCATAACCACAATATGATTATGAGAGGCGCCGCAGTGGGGGGCTCCGGAAAGTTCGACCACCTGGGGTTCTTTCACGTGCACGAACATCGCACAGTTCATGGGCCTCTCAACATTTCGCCTCCATGGAAACGCATCAACGGTGCCTCAAAGACGGTTCTGGAGCCCAGTTCGCCTCAAAACGAGTAACAGTGTTCTTCAGCGTGCGCTTCGGTATGTGAGGACGTGCCATGGTGAAGAGACCTTTATCCAGAGAAAGGTCTTCAATTTAGTTGGATGACTAAACATAGTGCGTAAAGCAAGTTTATCTTCAGGGCAGGATGTCGGACCGAGCCTGAACCGAAAGCCGCACCCAAACCAGAAGTGCAACCTAGACCGATTCTGGAGAAGTGCCTGAAAGGACCCTAAACCGAGGAATAAATTTATTTCCAGTCCGACATGAAACTGCTGAAGCGTTGTTACAAGGTGTCACTCGAACGCCGTCAGCGCGAAGTTAGCGACGTAAAATGAGGAGTAGGACTTGTTGTTGGGCTATTTGGTGAGACATGACTTCATAAATTTAAGAGCGCAGGCCACACCCACACCCACACGCACCAATACACATGAAAAAAAAAACAAGAAAAAAACTGGCACCACTGAGCGCTGAGTGGTGTCAATTTTTGTCATGTGCATTCGTGTGTGTGTGGTTTGCGCTCTTAACTGAGAAAGTTTGGCCGTTCTGTAAAACAAGGGAAATATAACAGACTAGATACATTTAGTACAAAGGTAGAACAGATAAGATCAGACTCGCGACAAACACTTAACATTAATAAGTGATAACTACAAAAGTGCACGTTCAAGACATTGATAATTACGCAGGAATTACACCCAGGATAGGACAGGTCGTGAATCAGGGCTAACAATGAACAAGGCTATGTTTACCGTTTGTGTTGGTGGCTGGAATGCGGCGCGTAGAATGTATCGCTGTTAAACCACGAAGAGACAGTTATGACACCATGTTACTGTCCGTGCGCGAGTCTCCTATGTGCGTATATATTCTGGCTCGCGTGCTGGATGGAATGCTTGTTTTTTACTGTCAGCCTGCAGTACCGTTAACAATGATCGTTCTCAAGAGCCTTTGCCTCTCTCTGAGGATGCAACAGAGAGCAAATTTTCGGAGCAAAGTCCAAAAAATAAAGAAGCGGTAGCATACTGTAGTTGGACGGCAGCGTTAACTATATACATGTATAGTCTTCGTCGACAGGATACCGAAAGTCGCGAAAAGTGCTGGTAGTATTCTGGCGTCGAGGGGACTGCAGCATTGATGTTTCCGGTATTCGATCACTCTGCCAAGGTAACCTCAATGTGAGGTTGAGCTAAACGGGAAATTTGAGTCCTACAATTGCGTTGCGGACGTTGGTGAGGCGTCACTCATTACGACTGGACGCTCGGCTAAGGTTAAGGGCGCCCTGAAACACTTTCGGAACATAGAAAATAGTAGCGATCAGCCGTGGAGGCTTCTGTGTACATGCGAGCCAAATGTTATTGAACTACATGCGCCATGGAATTCGACATTTGGTTTCAAACACCGCTGGAAAGGTCCCGCTCTTTCAACAAATGGCGTCACGGTAGCACTACGTCATTTGACTTGTTTCGTTGCTCTTTAATTGAGAGATATACGCAATTTTCTTTACTTGTTGAATTCAAAACGAACATATAAGGCATGTCAGATGACATTTCGGCGATCAATATATCATCCATTGCTATCTATGCCTCAAGCGACTTATCGCCCCATCAGACATCACCTATTAAAGGGCCACTAAACAGGCTCCTACTTTTTTTTAAAGCCGCCCAAACAAGCTAACTCAATCATAGAGAAGGTTGCGGCGATCACATTCTGCGATTATGACAGCGCTGCGCGCCACACAGGCGCCGTATTTCAAAAAACAATTCCAGCGCCTCTTTCCTGCGATTGACCAGTCGCGCTCGCATCTTAGGTGTCGTCACGTTCTACCGCGAACAACCTTGCGCAGTTGTATCTCGTTGATTGGTCGAAACGTCTATTGTCAGACCCTCTGGCCATCCCACCGGCGTGAGCGCAGGAGCAACCCAACGTTTCTAGAACGGGAGCAACCGGTACTGCAGCGCAAGCGTCAATGTCGTCAAATGCCCACGTCAGGTCACGTGTCAAAAGTGGGCGGAGTCTCGACGGCGCGCCGCGCCTACCCTCTCCTCGGCAGAGAAGGGTGGGGAGGCCGACCGAGAAAACGAAACCGACGCAAGCGGCCACTTAAACCCGTGTAACTTCTTTATTATTGCATCTATTCGCAAAATTCTTGCAGGAGCATGTTCACATCGCACAGGAGCGCAGTTATATCTTTAAAACAAATTTTGGACCTCGGGGTTGTTTAGGGGCCCTTTAAAAGAGCGGGCGCTTTCCAGCTGTGTTAGAAACCAAACTGCGACTTCTCTGGTGTGTGTGGTGCAGTAATATTTGGCTCACATGTTCGCAGGAGCCTTCACGACTGGTCGGAGCTGTTTTCTGACTTTGTTCAAAAAGTGTTGCGTAAAAAAACTGCGTAATAAGACATAAACAAGCGCAAGAAACAAGCAAAACACCATGAGCTGTACCGGCTTCTGCGGCTTGCTGGGCCTGGTCGAGGGTCGTCATGCCCGGTTTCCAAAGTCTAGTGCAGAGGGTTGCCCTCTCCACGACCACTTCTCGAAAGAGCCCCGATTAGCGGCCAGACGGCGTCTTCCGTACGCCTTGGGTAGTACACCCTCCCTTGGGCATTCGTATGTGATGTGCCGGTGGGCTGGTATGTACTCAAACCAGGAACATTTGTCTTTGTGTACGACGGTGTGCCTCTTGAGTAGCCTGGGCAAGTGAGCCCGGGTTGTTGGGACCGGCTTGCCACTCCACGGAGCCAACTCAGTCAGTAGCGTGTGCCCTGCGGTGGCGGAATCATACCACGGGCTCTGAGACTTCCGGAGATGCGAGCCGAAGCAGATCGGGAGACAGGGGCAGAGGAAAACTCAAACAGTGGTCTATTACCTGGCTCGAGAAAGAAAGAAAATTGCTCTGAGAGAGCTTCGCGGACGCCAGAAGTATTGTCACCGATCCCTAGCTGTAAGAAACGAGAGGCAATCGCCGGGAAAGATTCCAATAACCGACGTGTCATCTGTCCGAAAATGACCCCACGAAATCTTGGACTTAATGTTTTAGGTCCCTTTGGGCATTAGCAGAACGCCAGCAATAGTTCAAAGACCGAGTCAGAGCCAAGGGTGATCAAAACAGAAGTATATTTTCATGGAACAGGCAGGTATAAAACGTGCAAACTCGGCCCTTCAACATACATAGAGGCAGCAGCATAACACGGAACCAACTTCAAGTGTGCAAGCTCATGCATTACATAGAGAATAAAACACAAAAAGAGTCCAAAAGGAGTGACGGTGGTGCACCGTCGCTGGAAGTTTCGCTAACATGAAACTTGTAGGTTGGTCCGCGAAGCGGCGTCGTTCAACTTCTGTTTTCACTGTGTCACAACATCTCACTCATGACAGACTGCTGACGACAGCCCGTGGTCGACTCTTTATATTGACTTCGGCTAGCATTCGAGACGTTTCGGCGCGCATCACGTGATCTCAGCACGTGCAAAGCTGAGAACAATCTCGATTCAACTGGTAGCTTCCGCGCTTCGGAGGCGCCTCTTTCTCCCTCACATGTCGCGGCGAGCGTCGCCGTGTACTCTCCGCTTCCTCCTTCTCTCTCAGTCCGCTCGCACGCTCACCAGCTGGGATGAGTTGACTGCTCTGTAGTAGATTCCACAATTCGCTAGAATCGCACCGCGTATGCTTCGGCCAGTAGTTACATGCGTTGAGGCATTGGCTGCGCGCGCCGTTTTTTTTTCTTTGTTGGGTTGTTTCCGGCGCGTCGTCTCTAACACGATGCCGGGCTCTTCGACGTAGTGGGCACTATTTTGTGGCAGTATTTCTTTCTCAAACTGGCCCGGCGGCGAAGAGAAGCCATGACTACTCAAGGCGAGTCAAGAACGAGAGAATCGTAGCAGGACTTCAAGCGGCTCACTTGGACTGTCTCACGTACGCGGCAGCCTCTGTCAGTAAGTGCCACTGGCTCAACGACAGCTAACCGCCGTCGTGCATTCAAGGACTCGGTTAGACCGTCACACTTCGCTGCAAGCTTTCGGCAGAGGCCAGGTGTCGGCCACGAGATTGAAAGCCACACCAACGAGCCAACAGGGAAGTTGAGGCAGGTTTGTCTAGGTCGAGGCGTTCTTTTATTGCGATCGCAATTATATGGACAGTCTATATAGATGGGTTTTTACCGTCGTCGTCGCCGTTGCTTGTCGCCGTTGCCGTCATGTCCCGTGTGAAGTCCAAATTGATAACCCCCCTCGCTTCGTACTTTGTACCCGCGGGTAAAAGCACGCGAGCGGCGGCGACGAACACGGCTGAAGCAGTGATAAAACGAGCGCGGCCCATTTCCGTCGCTCGGAGAGCAGGGCGCATGCGATAACATCACCCCGCTCAGGAGACCTGCGTCGAAGCGGGGATTGAGCGCCCCGCCTGTCTTTAAATGGCAACTACGGCGCTTTTTTAGTGTGTCAACTGATCTCAATGAAATTTTCACTGTATATTCTCTTCGGTATGCAAAGTCAGGTGGTTGTAAGTCATTAAGTTTTCCTGTAAATTAATTTTAAAATTTTTAGCGAATTCCCATGCGGGTCACCCTGTGTCTTTGACGTCAGCAAGCGGTGATACCTCAGCACTCAAATCGTCGCTGTCAAGTTCAGAAAAGCAGGCATAACTTAATACATCGTCGGATGACCTCGCCACTGTCATTTTTCTGGCACCAGCTCCCTATTTTTTATGGCGGGGAGGCTGGGACGCCATCGCATACGCTGCACGAAGCATCTACCCGTTTCGGTCTCGGTCTAAACACGCCTTTCATTCGGTTATATAAAATTCTTGGTGCGTTTCCGAGCAAACTGAACCATCCTAGCTGTTACAGGAGTGTCATTACCATTGGAAAACGTTCATATCAGAACAAGGTGACAAAACCGCCGGAGTTTCCCTCTAACGAGCATGAAAAGTCACGAGGGGGTGGAGGGGGTTCGCCCGAGCGGCAACTGTGGAGTTCGCGCGGTCTCCATCACTGGCGAGCGCGCTATCTCGGCGGCCATCAGACGTGGTGCGTACTGCGTAGCAGCACCGTGATCACCTCCTCCGTTCTAGGCGCCTCGCATATAGCAGCAACGCCGGCAATGCCCGCGCCAGAGAGCGCTCACGCGAATGCGTCTACGAGTGCCGCCAGGAGCGTGCTCGCATGATGCCGCTGTGCTGGACGAAGTTTCTCGATGGTGCAAAGTGCACACTGCTTAGCGCGGTCGCGCGGTGTAAAGCACGTGCTAGAAGACATCAAAACAACATGACTTAGCTCGCAGCTCTGCTGGGCTGTTGTCTGTGCCACTCGAACGTCACATGGTACTTTACGCACCTGCATGCTTACTTAAGTCCACGTTCACAACAATTACGATTGTAGTGAACGTGTAGAAATCCGTTAAAGCTGGTAGTCTTAATTCGTAATTTACATCATGCATTGCTATCGCATTCATTGCTTCGCCCTTCTGGCGAAACTGTGATTTTTTTTTAAGATTTTCTGTCAAGGATGCAAAGAGCGTGCTAGTTGGTGGCACTCCTTGGCACATTGAGCAAATTAATAGAGTCAAGTGTAGAAGAGGGCTCACGTCCGTAGTGCACAGAGAAAGAGGAACACCAAGTAGTTGGTTGTGTGGCTGTATAATATGTATACGTCTCGAGGGAAAGCACAAAGTCCTAGGCTGGAATGATTGGAAGCTATATATGTGGAAAGCATGTAACCGAGTGTGCGGTTGAAGCGCGCCATCAAGCCATTAGTGTGCGGATGATAGCTTGTACTGGTGCGATGAATGGTGCTGCATTCACTGAGAAGATCCTGGACGACTTGCGAAAAAAACACATGACCTCAGTCACTAAGAAGCTCCCGTGGGCCACCGTGGCCTAGAATAAAGCCGCTGAAGACAAACAAGTAGACGTCACGAGTTACAGCAGCTGGCACCGCGGCAGTTGTGGCATATCATGTGAATTGGTCAATGGCCACAATAATCCAACGAATGCCCGCAGCTGTCCGCAGATGTCTACACTGAATCCGTCAAACGGATAGCTTGGAATTGTAAATATTGTAATGGACCTGGCGTGTGACAAGTTGTTTCCCACCGCAAGAACGAATGTACTTGCGAATGTATCAGTACATTTCACACCAGTACAGAATCGACGGCGAAGTCTGTCGTAAGTTTTCAAAACGCCGGAGTGCAGGTTCTGCGGGTCTGCGCGGAAGTGCATGCACACTGAGCGCAAATAGCGAAGCCTGACAGGGAGCCATTCTCGACTGTCTGGCTGGGCGGTACGTCATGTCGTCCCGGACGGACCATGTCATGTCGTCCCGGACGGAGCATTTGTCGACGAAATGCTTGAGATAGCCGAAAGGATGGTGTTATCGAAGGCGCAGAGAGGACGTCGACGAGCGATGGGATGATTGGGATCCAGCGGTCCCTGCACTGCTCTGAGGGTATACCGGTGACGTTAACTGTAGCGAAGGTGGTTATGGGAAGGAAAGCAGGTGCAACATCGGGGGGCATGGTTGAGCGAGAAAGTGTGTCTGCAACGGCGTGCTTGCGTCCTGACTGGTAAATGACGCGAATATCAAATGCTTGCAAACCTTATGCCAAGCATCTAAGTCGGTCCGAAGTATCCTTTCGTAAAGACAACCAACAAAGTAGATGATGATCGGTGACGACACAAAGTGGATAGTCGTATACGTAAGGGCGAAACATTTGTAATGCTCAACCAATTGCCAAACATTCCTTTTCCGCTACCGAGTGCTTGCACTCCTCATTGGTGAAGACGCGACTAGCGTATGCAACTACATACCTACTCAGAGAAGACAGGCTTACGTTGGGCGAGTACAGAACCGGGACCGTATTCACGAAAACAACTTACGATAAAAATGGTCGTAAGAGAAAATTTCAGCCAATCCTGATGCAGGACATATCATTATAGAAGCCGACCGCCAAGGGCAAGAATCACTTACGAAAGAGAAGTTTTGTGAATTCGGCCCCCGATTCCGATCCCACTGGCACCTCAGTTGACGCAGAAGGGTAGAGGTGACGTAGAACAGGTGAAGTCAGTGGACGGCGTAATGTAGCGAAAGCCTCATCGCTAGACGGCGACCAATCAGAGGGGTCCATCACCAGTGAATATCTTCATAAGTGGCGCGATTATATATAAGCAAAGTTTTTACAAAGCGGCGAAAGTACGAGTGCAGACCGACTAAGCTTCGAAGTGCTTTCAGATTGTTGGGCTTTGGGAAACCTGCAATAGCACGCGGCATGTCTGCATTGGAAAGAATACCGTCCTTTGAGGCAACGTGGCCAGGTACGGTAAGCTTGCAATCGCCGAACCGGCACTTTTTTATGTTAAGCTGGAGGCCTGCCCACGTGAGGCAGCTCAATACTTCGCAGAGGTGACACAGATGTGACTGTCCAAATGAGGGGAGAAAACGACGACATCATCCAAGTAATGCAGGCATGTCTTCCATTTTAAGCCACGCAAGACGCTGTCCATCATTCTCTGTAAAGTTTCAGGCGCATTACAAAGGAGGAAAGTTATAGCATTGAAATCGTATACATCATCGGGTGCGACAAAAAGCAGTTTTCGGACGATTAATAATGCCGTGGGTAACTACTATAATAGCCGGACCTTCAGTCGAGTGAAGAAAAAAATTCGGCACGTTGCAGGCAGTCGAGGCCTTCTTCGATGCACGGCAGAGGGTGCACATCTTTCCGCGCAACATTGTTTAAAGGACGGTAATCAACGCAGTAGCGAATCAAACAACCTTTTTAAAGACGATAGTCTTTCTTGGGAGACTTGAACGCGGAAATTTTCGTCTGTCTTTCTGTTTGTCTGTCTGTCACGCGATTCAGCCACCCGGCCAAAGTTTAAGCACTTGCCTAATGCCCAGCCATCTTGAACGGGTAGCTGCGTTCATACTTGTGAACATTGCCGATCAAAAAGCAAATATTACGCATATTTGAGGCGCAACATCAATACGTGAGTATTAGGTGGTGTGTTCACTTACTAGAAAATACGTAGATACGTAATTCTAAACACCCTAGTGTTTCTTAGGCTGCGCTAAAAATGCGACGCTATGCACGAAAAATGCCTCTGCCGACGATATGGTGCTTTCACCTGGCAGTTGCCCAGGGATTCTGCACAAGGTCATGTTTCCGGACGGCACTGCCAGATGGCGTCCATATCTCAAGCAGTGTAGTACGGCCGACAGAAGACTATCGTCTTTCGACGACATTTGCAGCGAAGCACGCAGATACGCGGCTAATTTTTTCTTGACAAGAACAACGAACGTCCACCAAAGATTGTAGGTTGGTTGAATGACGCCACGTTGAAGCATGTCGTCTACTTGTTCAATGATCACTCGATGCAACTCAATTAAAGGGGGGTTTATTGACAGTACTTTGAGAACGCGGAAGGTCAGAAGACAGCGTAAGACCCAAAGCGTTTGTCGCTGTCTTGCGCTAGCGGGACTGCCGTATACTTCGTCTTCTGCTCCCATTGGGTGTAGTCTCTCTTTCACACTACAGGTTGATTGATTGATTGATTGATTGATTGATTGATTGATTGATGTCCAGCGCTTTGTTTAATGTCGAATGTCCACCGTAAGCAGTTGTGCTACTGTTCGTCTAAATGAGCTTTATCCCTTTACATGCAGTTGCGATGCGCATGTGCCAACGGCAGTGCTACACGACGTCACATATGTAATTACCGTATCAGCGTCATATAGCCCACGCGGCTGTTACGGTTTGAAGTTAGATGTCGTCAGTACCACCCAGAAACTCTAGACACGTGCACGTATCTTTGCTAGTAGGGATGAAAAGTGGACGTGTTGACAGAGAACTTATGTGGGTAATTGCGCAACATTGACGGGACATAGAGGGGAGAACACACATACTACGTGCGTCTTTCTCGCCTGTTTGTCCCGCCATTATTGCGCAATTCACCATCTAGTTCACTATAGCAGCTTTTTGCATTAGCTTGTGTATTAGCACACAGAAGAACACAAGCAAAAGAAAGGAGTTGCAGGACGGAACTTACAGAAAAGAAAATGAAAGTGCACACATGGAGGTACGAGAGACTGTGAAGTCTCCTTGTGAAATATGTCTTAGGGTTCAGTGAAGGGCTTTTCCTCTTTCTATCGATGGCAAGTATGTTCTAGCATCATGCTAACGAAAGCGGTGGTTTGTGGGACGAAATGTGACAATGCCATGTGCCAATGCCGGTCGGAATGCCGGTGGCAATGTCATGTAGATGTTCCGTTTGCGAATTGATTTTGGGGGGAAGCCATCCTGACGAAGTTTGTTTCGCATGTTATGTCTCTAATTTTATAGGCGTGATAAACACGTGCTGAGACTTAGTCGGGACTGTGCAGGTAATCATCCTGATTGATACCCATCTTATTAAGAAAGATGCTGACTGTGGGAAAATGTTATGTGAAGGACTTCTTGTTTTCGCTGCTGTACTGGTTCACACTGAAGGTTACCTTGGCCCTGTACTCTAAAAATTCGGGAATAACTAGCATCGACAAATCTCACATACAAATTCGGAATCTCTTCCGCTTTACGAATGTCTACCTGCAGCCAAAAGTCCCAAACACGGCAATCATATTCGAGTACTCGTCTATAAGTGATTTTATACAATATTTCTTTAGTGGTAAGTGGCGAATTCTAACGCGTCTCTTCTAAGCACACCCAGCACTCTAGAGGTTTTGCTGATAATGTAACCTATATGCCGACGCCAGGGTAAATGTGCGGTAAACTCCAAAGTACTTACAGAAAACCATAGCCGGATTCTCTGCCTTAATTCTATATTCAAGATCATGAGAGCTGTTTTTCTTTTTAAAACACATGTACACAGACTTTTTTTTCTCTCACGTTCATGCACATCGTATTACATCATGTCAGAATCACATTCAAATCATTCTTCAGAGCAGATACAGTTACTGTAGCAAAATAACCCTGTATCAAGCGCAATCGTCTGCATACAGACGCATGTTTAGTTAAATACCGCAACATATATCGCTCATACCAATTAAAGAGAGCAGTGTCCCGAACACCACCCGCGCTGCACACCTGATGATGATGATGAGCACACCTGATGATGATGATGAGCACACCTACGTGTTCAGACGACACTTGTTCATCGGCACCCCGTGATGTCCCAACATCGGAATCGGGAAGTCCGCGCATGTGGCGTCCGAAGCGGCATGAGGTGCGCGTCAGCAAAAGTTTACTTTTATTTTGACACGATCCGCGAGTAAGTCGCATCAAGATGTTGGCGATTTCATCGGGTGATTTCTCCATCTCGAACTCACGTGAGTGTTGATAAAATTCGATGCTTATCTGCATGTGAACACCATAGCGGCTGCTCTAATATACAGGCAAATGCCGTCATTATAATAGTGAAGCCGCGCACTTATGAAAACAGGGGAAAAATGAAGTTATTATGACAGCAAGTGTTATCAAGGTGTTTTAGCATCCGTTTCTAAGTACTCATTTCGGTTATGGTGACGTTTATCCACTGATTCTGGTATATGGTGGAGCGTGTATGGGATATACCTTTCCTTTGCTTCGTTTTTATTATTAGGCAAAGAAGGTCCAGAGGCGTGCGCGTATAATTTGCCCATACGACGATCACGTTGTGGCGAGACGAGCCTTTCACCGTTCCCTGCACAGCGCGGATAGAGACAACAGTGGCTTCGTCGTGTTGCTTCCGATGCTCGCGGCGGGCGGAGCGCCCCCCGGCCGCGTGATTGACCCTCGCGTAGTGCGGCGTTGGCGGCGGCCCTCTTCCTGGGCCAATATTTAATCGATGAGTATCTCGCACGGCGGTTGCCCGGAGCCCGGGGTGCACAATGTATCAAAGTCGATGCAAGATTTGTTACACGGCATCAGAGCACGCTCGACCCTCTCGGTCGCCGCGAGAGAAGCGCATAAATCGAAACCGCGGCGGGCCCGCGCGCGAGCGCGCGCTGACTGGGAATAATCCGCGCGCCGCCGGAATGCCAGTCTGCGACAGGCGGAGACAAATGCCTGGCAACCCTGTCTCGGTCGTGTCGCTTTGTCTTGCGCGCCAGTCCGATTTCGCAAGTCACTGCTTCCAGGTCCCCGGCGTGACCCGGACGGAATGCCTCTTGCCGGAGCCGTGTGCGCGCCACTTATAAATCTGCGGCCTACGTCGCGCCGAGGGCCCGGTGCCATTTTCAAACGTCACGCCGGTCCAGTCCGATTGACCAGTCGGCGCACGTCGCTCATTAGTTTCTGCGCTTGTATAGCTGGTGCCCCGTGTCTCGAGGGCCCTATCGGCCAAATCTACACGCGACCCGGCCAGCAGCTGACACGCGAGAAACAAGGCGGTCGGAAGTACACCTGACTCGCTCCAGCTGCCTCGAGGAAGCGAGCGCCGTTCGCCTCGGCGACCACTGCGCATATCAAGCAGCCGACGCGCTCGGCTGGCCCGTTAATTACGGGACGTCCGTCTTCTGACGCGGCGGCGGCCAGCGACGTGCGCGAATCGCTCGGGTTACTTCTCCGGCAATCGAAACGTCCGGCCACCGCGAACTGCGCTCGTTGACGATAAGAAAATCTGCAGCACGCTCCCCCTATATCATCCAGAGCATACAAGACGCGCCCAAAAGGGGAACGATGACCTCGCCGTGGACATGGCCATCTTCGTCTGCCGGGCACGCGACACGTTTGCATCGACTGCGCATTCCACATTAATAATTCCGCATAAGGAAGACGGTCACAACACTCTCTTCACCATCTTTGCGTCGTAATAAACGTGCTATATATATATAATATGGCAAATGGGTTCTGCGGAAGCCTGCAAGGTGGAGTAACGCTTATGAAAGGGAAAATTAGCATTCACCCGTTTTGTAGCACAAGGCTGCAAGGAAATCCATACTGATTTCTTAGAAATGAAAGCTTCCTAGTTGCCGAAAAATTCGTCCTGGTCCGGGGTTCGAACCCGGGACCAACGCCTGTCCGGGGCTCTCGCTCTGCCAAGTGAGCTAACCAGGAGGCTAGCAATTGACCGCGCGAGGGCGAGGCGAATCCATCGACAACTCGAAGCACATGGACATATATATATATATATATATATATATATATATATATATATATATATATATATATATATATATATATATATATATATATATATATATATATATATATATATATCAAAAGAAGTTCTTCCTGGCTATCGGGATAATATACTATCAGAAAGTCACAGTGACAAACATATTATTTAGGATTTATTCTGACGTTTCGGCTGGAGCCCAGCCTTTTTCAAAGGTCTTTGAAACCTTTGAAGCCTTGAAGGTCTTTGAAACCTTTGAAACCTTGAAGACCTTTGAAAAAGGCTGGTCTCCAGCCGAAACGTCAGAATAAATCCTAACTAATACGTTTGTCACTATGACTTTCTGATAGTATATATATATATATATATATATATATATTGAGAGAGAGAGACCTTTCAAGAAGCGGGGGTTGCCCGCGGCATGCCGCCTGCAGTATTGCGTCGAATTCCTGTTGAGTGGTCGTGGCCGATCGTGAGTACACAACAGTCAGTTTATTACAGGAGTAAGCAATTCTCAGAAGTGCTGAAGTGCAGCTTTTCGACCACAGTATGTTTCGATGTAGCTTAGTCAATAATCATGCACAGTAATAGTGATTAGCGCACTGATTAACCGCAGTACCCGTTTCATGTCGACTACAGGTCAATGACGTCTCGATCTATATGGCAACGTGCCCGATCAATTCAGACGATAGCCCCTGGTAGCCGGCCGGTAGGTCGAAAATGGCTTCTCTGTGAAGAAATATGGTGTTGATAAAGATATCAAGTTTGCACCCTGTTCGTGTACTCCGCGCACGCGGCACACAACTACAAAATTTGGCTGAAATATCCACTGCTTCATCTTCTATCCTAAAATCTATTTTGTCATCAAACCCCCGGCATGGCTGAGGGTCTGTTCAAGTCTTTTCTTCGCGTTGCTGAGCTCAAGTATGGAATACCAACTTGCCCAGCAAACAATCCTTCAGAACACGCATGGATACTCCTCCGTATTCAGAGAATAAATTGTATGAGCGAAATTATGAAGCTGTGAAAAGGAGTCAGGTATGCGATCAAAGACCTAGGGGTTAATAATACAGTGTTTGAAATTCCTTAAGAAGCACAAACTTACGGCGGTGCCATAAGTACGGCTATTACTGTCCGTTATAGGTCCGAAATAGGGAAAGATAGGGCGACGCGCGGTGTACCACTGCTTGCGCTTAGTTCACCCGATATTTCACGTTAAGGAGGCCCCGCTGGCACGCTGACCAAGCCTAGAGGAACATCAATATCCCAGGGCCAGCATCGTCATTCATGCGCCGAGGAGCGAAGCAGGCGTTCCTCCCCGGAGCGCGTATATACTGCAACGGGAGCGCGCTGATTGTGGTGCACCAGCTTCCGGAGGACAACGGTCCGCGGCGCGAGATCCTCGCGGCAATCGCGGGGCTCGAAATCGGCTACCCGTCTCGGGTCTGATGCTTTCAAGCTTGTATCTTTTCCCTTCGCCTGACGTGGCCTCGCGCCCTCCAAAGTCGGCTAGGCCTAACTCCCTGCTCGCGCACTGCGCAGCTTCAGCTTGCGGAACTTTCGTTGTCGTCTGCGGCGGCCAGGCAGGCAGGCAGGCAGGCGGACAAGCAGGCAGGCGCACTGCGGTGACAAATCACCGCTGCGCCTAATGACGGGTGAATGAGCAATGGCTGCGGCGGCGACAATGACGAACGAAGGAGACCCCGCTCGCTTCCCGAGAAAGCGCGCGTCCACGACGCCCCCGGAGAGAGGCAGCCCGCAGCCAGGGCTGCTGCTGCTGCTGCTGCCTCCGCCACCGCGTGCGCCACGCTTCCTGCCGCGGCGCCTGCGCGAGAAGAGAGTCCCATAAATTTGATGGAAAGGTGCCCAGTTTTGAGCCCGCAGCCGAGGTGCAAGCGCCGCCCTATCCATCACGAATTTGTTTGTTTTTCAATGGGCCCTTTGTCGGCCACGCTGAAGACATGCGCGGCTGCTCAACGCGGGCTCCTGTTTTCTTCCAAGCCCGAAGCTCCGAATGGCTCTTCTGGATGCTGGAGGAACGGAAATGAAGAAGTCATTACTGTTTGCTCGTACAGGGAAAGTCTTCCTTCTTTCTCTTTTTTTTTTCTTTTCCCTTTTATTTTGTACTTTCTGCCCGTTTTCTTCCTCTTCGGCTTTGCTCCTTCTTGAATCTTGAAGCACCGCGGTGGCCCGGTTAAAGTAAGCTTAAATATAGAAGTACATGCTGTAAAGGGGCGCTGAAGCGGTTCCTAGTTCTTGAGTTTATTTGACATTCATAATCTCTAACCCCATATAACATGCCTACGAAGTATTTTGTGTTTTGGCGATATTTATTAAAACAACTGTGATATAAGCGCGGAAGGTTGGGCCAAGGGAACGCACCCACGGTGGGCGCGGAGCGTAGATAAGGAGATTTGCAGAGAATGAAACGCAGAGAAGTGGTGTCATCGGGAGTAGGAGCAAGATCGCTGCATTGGCTTGCGCCTTTCGTTTGCGCCCAGCGCAGCGTCATAAGGGAGTTTGCCCTGATTTCTCGGCGCCGCACTGCTGTGTTGTCACGCTTGAAGATTCTTGCGATAGCTCTTTGAATGTCCATCTGAGAGCTATCGATGGACATTCGAGAGCTATTGATGTCCTTCGTTTCAATAGCAGTTAGTCGAATGTTTCATCTGCACTACCTTTGCTGCAGCCTATGTGCTGATTTGACTAAGCAGACCTGCCGTGCCGATGTTCTGCGCGTCCTTCCCTAATTCCCTAAAGAGGAAAGTGGTAATGGCTGTTGAGAGAGAGAGAAAATTGAATCCTAGAAGAGCGTGGGGTGCCTTGCGCTGAACACATCCTAGACAGTGACTACTTACTACAATTACCGTCTGTATAATTGCAATCTTTAGGCTCGTGAATCAAGGCTACACGACTGTACCGCAACGCGTTCCACTTCTATGACGACTTGTTTAGAATTCATCCAAGTGTGGCGAGTAGGGTCGACGTCTTTGTGCAAAGCGCACGACAATCCACTCATGAGTATGCTTAACGTGGGCTAAACAGGAATGCCGACAGCATGATTCAGTCGCCACGGTGCTGTCGACGTTCCTCTTTAGCATACTTTAAGCATACTCATGAGTGGATAGTCGTGTGCTTTTCACAAAGACGTCGACCTTACTCGTCACACTTGGATAAATTCTAAACAAGTCGTCATACACCATTTCTTCGCTGACTGCTTCGCATGACAACGGTACGACGTAACGTTGGCATTAGCGGTAGTACAAAGCACAGACGTCTGTTTTGTCGAATATGCATTATACAGTGCTTTAATGCCCTTACATAAGCGTCTTCGTTGAAGTATTCCTACGCGATTGAGCAAAGTTGCACAGAGGCCGAATGGTAGCAAAACGTATGTATTGCTATGACACTGCTTATCACACATTAGAAGCGTAATTCACGTTACATAAGCACCATCATTACAACTCTTGCTTTTTATACCGCGAGCAAGGAGCAGCCGCAGCAAAGTGGTAGCGCGTTTGCTGGGCACCTCGGGGGCCCGTGTTCGATACCTTCCTACCGCTTGGTGAGTTACATGGGTGTTTGTGTGCTTATGACTACATTTCAATCGCAAGCGAGGACGAACGGCTTGCCTTCCTTGTTTTAATAGTGGAGCTCCTTGATCCGGCTGTCCGATGAGTTGGCCGATCCTGGAGGCAGTGCACCGTGTGACGTGCAGAAAACCGCGCGTGATTGCAGTATTGTTAATCGCGACTTACATGACGAGTACATCATGCTAGTGATGTAAAGATCACTCATTCATGTTTATTATGCATTTATACCATACCTCCGATATATTTGGGTATATCAGGTGAACGAGACAACCAGGAGAGCACCGAGACGTAGGCGGATAGATAGATAGATAGATAGATAGATAGATAGATAGATAGATAGATAGATAGATAGATAGATAGATAGATAGATAGATAGATAGATAGATAGATACGGCCAAAGTGAATTAAGTTCTCCAAGAAATGCTGCGAATTCAAAACGAGACATTTCTGAAGAACACGTGTCCCTGCATGACGAACAGAATGTCGTCAAGGTCCCAAAGCGCACAGTCAGCGCGAATCACAAGGGCATGCAGCATACCGCCGCACCTGTGTATACGGCTTCGTACTTGAACGAAATGAAAGCAGGATAAGGAGAGCTGAAATGTAAAGTTACCCGCGGACGTTCAGCTGAACGATGCCGTGACTTGAAAAGATGTCAGGTGCTAGGGTACAGAGGACATGACAGCACTGGCGTCAGCGCTGCGCGCGGCGACGGGTACATCAAAGGCGTGCGGGATATCCCCAACGGGTCTGCGTCTGGAGACAAATCTGCGCCTTTCGCGACGGCGGTGGCAACGCCCCAGAGCATGCCAAAGCAGCTTGTTTGTACCAAACCTATCGCACTGCTAATACTATGGCCACTAAGGCAGCAATGAAGACAGTGCGAAGGCCCATGAGCCAAGTCTGCGGTCTCGCACATGAAGTCATCGTCTTCATCATTCTTGTTTTGGTTTTGGGCCCGAGTGGAATCAAGAAGCGAGAAGACGGTGCTTGCCTGGAAAACGCTGTCGTGCTGGAAAATGAGTCACCTCTAACCGAGTTCCTTAACTATCCGCTGCGTCTAATCCTACCTTGTCACCGCAAGGCAATATCCTGCTGGGACTGTCATGTCTGAGTAATGTAGCCAGCACAACCACGAAAGACGGCGGGTCACCTCAGAAGTACATAGCGAAAGACGGCCTTCATCTTCGCCTATACCCCCTTTCCCCGTTGGAAAAATGTTCCGGTGCTATAGGGACACCAGATGGACACGGTCTTAACAGGGAAGCGGTGGAAGTGGGGGAGGTTGCAGAGCTAGCCAGGCCGGAGGCGATGGCCTCAGGGATAAACTAGCGTCACTGTATAGGCTCCCTTTACCTATACAGTAACTCTAGGACATAAGAATTCTTCACCGCCATGCCGTCGAACAAGGACACAGCATCATGTACCAGTGGATACCGGGACACTGTGGGATCAACGTCAAAGACCTTGCTGATAAATCCGCCCGATCTACTGACGATGATAACCACTGTAGAGGAATACCGTACTCCAGGACCGACGCATCCGCAAGGCTTCAATCCCTAGCACGTGAACTTACACGCACACATTGGGATTCGTCAGAATTCACCAATGCTCGTGTCCATAGTTTGCACCCAGACCTTCAGTTCCGCTTTCCGTCAGGAATACCTCGAGCTTAGCAGACACTTCTGTGTCGCCTGTGGCTTGGCGTTGCCTTCACAAACGCCTACTCATTTCGTATTGGAATGCCAAATGACCCTATGTGCGAGAACTGTGGCTGCGACGAAACGATCTCTCATCTTCTGTGTGAGTGTGCCCACTTCAGTGGCCCAAGGAGAGAACTTAGCGCTGCTCTAGACAGACTTGAAAGGCGCCCTTTGTCCGAGCAACGAGTCTTGGGACACTGGCCAGGTCCATCGTCAGCACGGAAAGCGCTCAACGCGTTGTTGCGATCTTTAAGGACGAGCGGTCTACGGGTCAGACTTTAAGCAGTGTCGCGTTTTTTTTCTTTTTTATCTGTTTTTTCTCCTTTTCTTCTTTCTTGTCGTTGCCTCCTTTCTGCTATCTTTCATTCCCCTTACCCCTCTTCCCCTGCACAGGGTAGCCAGCCGGTCTCAGCACTGGCTAACCTCCCCATCTTTCCTCCTTTCCCCTTCCTCCTAGGATACACAAAACTTCAATGTATTCCTCGTGTGCATGAATACACACACACACACACACACACACACACACACACACACACACACACACACACACACACACACATACATATATATATATATATATATATATATATATATATATATATATATATATATATATATATATATATATATATATATATATATATATATATATAAGAAATTGTGCATAAATACCCAATAAAGTGAACGGGTGGTCCGTATACATCCTGGTGTTTGAGGAATATCGGGGCGACACATTGTCTAACCGCAATTACCGACACGTTTGTTTATCTTCACCGGATGTCCTTGACGAAAATGTGTTAAAAAGGCAACGCATTTGTAATTACCCCTATATCCGAATCAACCGCGAAGTGCAATTCACCTTCTCACTGCAATAATCCCTCTGCTTGCATGGTTGAGCTCTACACCTCCATATGGTGCTACCTATCCAATTTACGGCTACAGTAGTCCGGATAAGCGCTAACGCTAAGACGTTTACGCAGAAACTAAAACTCTTTGTTGCACCTCGACGGCAGGCATTTTACAGGAAATATTTCGCGACCTCGGCCTCGTTCTCCTACGATGGGCAATTTTGCGGGATCTCTTCTGTGCTTGTGTGGTCGCTGATGGTAAAGTTAACGGTGCACGCTCATTTGTACGTGCGTCCTTGCAAATTGTAACCTTCTAACCGCCTAATCTTGCAGTACCCTTTCAAAGCGAAACTTTCACTCTTCTCTGTACTTTCCGGGCACTGCTGTCTTCTATTTCGGTGAGCGACGCGCGCGCCACTCGATAATGTTGCAAGAAACCCTAGAGCGCTTTCCTCCGCGCATCCGCGACTGCGGCTGCGCAGGACGCGCAGAGGAACGCCGAAAAAAAAAAAAAAGCATTTGCGAGCTGGCCAGCCATCAATGGCCGCCAACCCTGTTTCTTTCAATCAGATTTTGTTACATCCGGTGTAGTTGCGGATTTATCAACTCACCCAAATTGCCACTTTACTGCATGCGCCTTTCGCTTATTTCAACCGCTGGCCAGTTCATAAATTATTCGCCTTTGAATTCAAGTAGCTCAAGAACGTGTGGCCGCAAGGCGTTTTGCTAATTGCATTTCCTGGTATTTCACAATGTGCTGAATAACACACAGACTTTTGTTACAAAAAAAAAAAGAACATGGCTTATCTTGTCGCCCGATTGTGTTTTTTTTTTTTCTCAATCGATAGTTGGGAGCTGTAGTCTTCGCTTGGGAGCGTTTTAATGATCTTTTTTTTTTAACATTTGGGTCGCTTGGAGGATATAAAATAAATTTGCTTCCTGGTTGCCATGGCGGCCATGAGGCGAAAGTCACTGTCACAGAGGTTCTCCGATTTCCCTTTTTACATCGCATGTGGTGCCCCTTCAATGAGTTTTCTAGCGTACCGGAGCATAGGACACCGCATCACATTCGCATGACGACCCCCGCCCCATTATTCCCTTTATCATTTTACTTCAACTTGCGCGCAGTCTCACGTGCCATGGTCAGTGACCTTGGAGGGAGTGCTTGTTTTTTTGCTTTGTTTTTTTTTTAAGAGGGGTTACCTCGACTTTCGCTTGACGTGCGGCTTCCTCAACAAGAAGAGTGCGTGGCTTGCAGTTTGAAGCATGAACAATTGAGAGTTTGCAAACAGTCTGTGGCCACCGCGCGATCTACGTGGCGCGCGCTCGTTCATCCCCAATGCGCAAACATGGTGGAGCGGTTGGTCGTGAACAGATGCCTGAGTACTTCATCTCATCAGTTCAACTGTATTACGTCGAACGTGCCCTATATACCGTTTTCCCCGGGCGAGGAGGATGAACCTCGCAACCCGCTCCTTCCTTCTTTCTGGTGTGTGGGAAATGGCTCGGAGTGCGCGTGGCCATGCAAAAGCGAGCGTTTGCACAAGTCAGTGGCTTGCCAAATTAGAGATGGTGCCTCACGTTGAACAACATGGCGGCGCCCACTAACAACAACAACGACGACAACAACGACAAAACATAGACAAGCAAAATAATGCGTTCTGATTGCAAATGTGCTTTATTTAAAGCAATACCAATTTTTGGTGAGGTAGCGAAGAAACAGAAGCCTTATTTTTGGAACGTGGCCAAATTATCGGGGAAAAGGAGCGTGCGCCATCCTGTGCCATCGCTCAAGGTTCAGAGGAGACATGGCATAGTGTACACGAGCGAACCTACTCATGGCGTTTCCATTCAACGTACCTGTCAAATGGGGGCTCCTCGTACGTCGTCATGGTTATTAGTGGCTCTGAATATAGCACTTTTATACCTCGCATATTTACATTAAAAACTGATGGCGTCGTCGTGGAAACAGCTGCTCCGGTCGCTCAATTGGTTGCGGATGTGCATGATGGGAGCGTATACGGCTTGCGTCGGTGGCTTTTAAATACGAAGCATTTCTTGGCGAAGTTCAGCAACTTTGACCGTATCTAGCCGCCAATGTCTCGTTACTCTCCTGGCCGCCTCGTTCACTTGGTACACCAAAACTGGCATGTTAAGGCATGAACGTATGACGGACACGAAGGATTAATCTAGACATAACTATTATGGTATACTTATCACGCGTCTTAGTTTACGATTGTGCTATTACATGTGGCTCGTACCGACAGTGCTAACTCGCCACGGTGGTCTAGTGGCTATGGCACTCGGCTGCTGGTCCGAAGGTCGCGGGATCGAATCCCGGCAGCCGCGGCTGCATTTCGATAGAGGCGAAACGTCAGTGTACGTTAAACAACCCCAGATGGTCCAAATTTCCGGAGGTCTTCACTATGGTGTCTCTCATAATTAAATCATGGTGTTGGGACGTAAAACCCTAGAAATCAATCAATGCCCACAGTGCTAGACCTGGGGAATGCGAGTACGTGCCACTGGTGATTGCATGTTAACATTGCAGCCCAGGTACAGACATGCCTGCTGTGATACCAAGATGCCAAGCAAGAACGCTACCACTCGTCCACGGCTGCTTCTCCTATGCAACTCGGTACAAATGTTCAATATACCTATAGTGCATCACAGCAGTTGCGGTTGTGGTGCTTACCTAACATCAGTTGATGTCGTGGTCTGTGTTAACCACTCTTGTAACAATGTAACAAATAAACATGTGACTACGGTCACTCAGCATACTTTTGTCCAACTTTGCTCGACAATCATGGTTCACTATAGTACTGTGTTACACGTTGCGCTTTGGAATTTTCACTACTTTCTCAGCGTCCTGCAATTGAGACCGACTGCCGCACCCATAAAAGCCTCTAAGTTGGACAACCATCCCAGTATGCTTGACGGCTTCACTATAAGCACTCAGTTCCATAGCAAATGTTTGTATGTTTTCACTCGGAAGAGGAGTGCGGGTTGGCGCGCCCTGATTGGCTATTTATATCATAGCTGTTGCGCGATATCATCTTCGTACCACGCGCCACCATAATGCACTGAGGGTGTGCGGTATATATGGTGCACAACTACGACCTGGTCGTGTGAACATTTTAGCGGTGTTTGCGGCAACGTTTAATGCGTGCTGTTATTTTGGACACGCAATCCGCCTATATGCAACCGTGAACACACACACACACACACACACACACACACACACACACACACACACACACACACACACACACACACACACACACACACACACACTTACACATATACATACAACACGTATACATATATGTAAGACCAGCGCTGGATTAGGCGGGACAAATTGGAACACGGAGCTCGAAAATATCTCAGCAATGCACGCTTTGCGTGTTCTTTACATTTCGCCTGACCCTTTTTGCTCGCACGCATGCAGCACCGGTCGCGTGTACAGCCAGTGCTGGCGCGACTACGGGTCGCCCCTCCATCAGCCGCGGGTCAAAGATCTCGTTACGACGGCGCCTGGCAATCTTTATGCGCGCCTGGCTTTTTCCTGTTGCAGCCGCCATTCCTTTATCACTGAAACTGCGCGCGGAGGCGAGATTTATTAGATGTTGTAATCATTTTCCGAGGGAGCAGTTATTTCCTGGGGCAGAAGCGCATCCTGTTCCTCAAAATTAGTAGAGGAGATAATGGTAATAACGCCAAGCAGGCGCACACTGCAAACAGCAAGAGCGGCCCAAGACGCCCGGCTCCAGATAATTCCGGCCGCGGAGGAGGCGCGCGCTTCAAAGGAGCCACCACAGGCTCGAGCGTTTATTTTAACGCGGCGTGATTTATTGGCGCTCATTACCGGTAACGTAGTCCGGGCTGCTCGCGCGTCTCTTCCCTTCGCGGCGCGCTGAGGCCGTGGCGTCACCGCCGCTTCGAGATTAATAGCTTTGTTTATGGGCGAGCCATCCGCGGCGATAAATCTGAAGGGGCAGTTCGGCTGACGCTCGGCCGATGGGATTCCATCACGCCAGCGACGGCCGCTGATTGCGCGCATGCTGCAGCCGCCCCCCAATCGCCCTCCTGTCTCCGATCGAACCGAGGTGCGCCTGCACGCACGCCGCCACCGTGTTCGCTAATTTAGTCGGGCCAATTGTCGCCGAGCGTTGTTTCTTCGTACGTGCGCGCACTTTTGACGAGCTATGTATGGTCAAGACATTGTTGTCGAACGATGTGAAGGCAATGACTCACAAAGGGACTGCTCCAAGAACAAAGAGCGAACCGCGGAACGAGTTGGTTGCTTGGCGAGAGGACGGCTGGTATCGCCTACGTATAGGGCACAGAACGCTGACATCTTCGAAGCATTTTTCCTCAGTGACAGTGGCAGCGTAAACGCCTTATGCCGCTTGAACAAGGCTGATTTCGCAGAGTTGCCGAAAGAAACATGGACGGGAATGGCCTTGTACCAAAGTGACATATCTTGTTTGAAATTAAACCAAGTGAGCCTTATAAAATTATACCGTATAGCTGGCATTCCAGTGTGAGCGGAATGTGGAAGGAATGCGAGTCTGTGTGTGTCCTATCGCCCTCGCGTTCTTTTCGCGCGCCATTTCTACCACGTTACTTTGAGGCACGGCTTAAGGGCAAGGTGGACACATGACCTTGGATGCCGGTCAAGCTCTCCGTCGGTGTTGAAGAACCGTCGACAATGGTTGTCGTCATATGCGGTTCATTTCCGGTCGCACGCACGTACTTTTCGGTCGTGAGTTGCTGTCTCGAGTCGGCCATTGTGATGCAGCCAATCATACGGCGGTAATTAGGACCGCCCGCGGTGTGACCGGCGCGTCACGTTTTGCCATGTCGGAGTGAAATGAATAAATAAAAGAGCGCCGGTTAGCAGGGCCCCTCAACGAGCACCTTTGTTTTGCCTGGCTGGCCCCGTGCTGGAGATGGCTCTTGCTCATTCGCGGGCGACTTGAGTTATCGTCAGTCGTCTATCTAGGAACTCATCCGTGGACGGATGTAAACACAGCGGCCGCATTACGAGCCTGCCGAGAGCAGGGGAACATTAAAGCAAGACGTGAACGCCTGTGCCGTATACGTGAGCTATCCTCAAAAACGGCGCGTCTCTTCTCCTGCAAGCCCTGGGCGCCCGCTTGAGCCGTGAAAGGTGTTCCTCCGCTCTGGGACCCCATAAATATCGCTGACGCACAGTCGAGGGGGCGTCCACCGCACATCCTTTTGTTCTTTGCCGGAGAGGGGCCGGCCGCGCCGGGGTCGTGATTATCTTAAAACAAGCGCTACACCGTATATGCGCGCTCCGCGACGTGATCACTTCTTGCACTCGCCCGTTTTCTCTTCAATGTTTATACGACGCCTCCTCCTCCGCATCTTTTTGCTTCATGCATGGTGGCTGCCGCCCTTTTATCCGCGTCCTTTATTTTCACCTATTCTCGGTGCGCGCGCGGTATATACCTCTCGCTCGCATTGCTTTGTTGCCTTTGCCTTCGCATGCGTTACTCGTGCGCGAGAGATGGAGGAGGATTGAAGGTGGCGAGAAGGTGGTTCCTGTCTTAATTAAGACATTCATCCTAAGCGTTATTTCCAAAGGCGTGTTGGCCATAAATTGTGCGCAGAATGGGGGAAGGAGAACGAGTGGGTGGGGGTGGACACGATTATGGCTTGCGATTGTTTTCATTTCTTGCTTGTGGTCAGTCACTTGCTTGCTTTCCTCTTCCATTTTTTTTAATAGTATTCTTTTTTTTTGTTATATTACGATCGGTGCGCTTGTCCTGCGAGCGCGAGTCTGTCGAACTCTCGTCCCATTTGGGGGTGTTAGCTCCTGTCCTAGAGCTCGTTTTATGTCCCCCTTTTCCCCCTAGCTTTCTCTCGCCCTTTTTATTTATCGTTACTTTGCTCTTTCAGCGCGTTGTTGCTTGCGCGCTTGGAACATGCAGTGCGAACGGTATGCACGTCACGCTAATTCCTTTGTGCTGTTCTCCTCGAAAAAGCCGCGGGGGTTATATTTCTCGCGCAATCTGGCCATTATCTATACTGACGGCCTACTCTTACGGACTCGGCTCCCTCTACCCCATTCTATTTTTGCTTTCTTCTAGTTTTGCGTCGTCCTAGCTGGCAGCCTTGCTGTGCGTCAGGGTGAGTCTACTGCTTCGCGGCTGTCTCCCGTATGCACCACCTGCAACATGAGTATGCCACTTAAATGCTTCTTATTTACGTACTCAGTGTGAATACCTTCGTAGAAGTAAGGGTACGCAGGAGCTTTACGACCCGCCGTGGATGTCAGACGTGGTGTTGATGGAAGACTTGGGGTGTATACTTCGCGACCGGATTGTTTTTAGCGGTTGCACGCGAATAGGTCGAAACATATACCACAATCATTCCATTCGGCTCAGTAAACCTTTGATACGGCTTCTACCTACTGTACATGAAAGTCTATGCTTATAAATAAAAGGTCACGTAGACTCACATGCATCGCATGTCCCATATATATATATATATATATATATATATATATATATATATATATATATATATATATATATATATATATATATATATGGGTATTTATTTACAAATATATACTCCAGGCCATATTTGAGCTCAAGCAGGAGTGGCTACATAAGTGTGAGTGACAATATCAGAAACAGAATATAAAAACTGAAATACAAGGTATAAAATTTACGAATATTCTCTACAATAATGGGCAGCGTAGATAATATATAGCAATAATAGCAGTAACAGAATACAACGTACAATACAAAAATCCACAGCACCAACGGGAAACAAATAATATATAGCAGAATTTTAAAAATCAAGAGATAGGTCATTGACGAGATGGGCGAACGTTTGTGTTGAGTCAACATTAACCACATTTTCCGGTAACTTGTTCCATATTGAGAGGGCATGAGGAAATAATGAATATTGATGTACGTTAAGGTGACTGAGTGGTTGCCTAACTGTCTTATTATGATGAGTACGATCAAAGGGCATGGGCGGGTCGGTTATGTAACGTTCAGTTGGTATTTTGAAGTGACCATGGTAGAGTTGATAAATGAATTTTAATCGAGAGACTATTCTACGATGAGCCAGTGACTTCAGCTTTGCCCTCTCACGAAGGGCAGATACGCTCGCGAAACGAGAATAGCTCGAATAAGTGAACCTCAGGGCCAGGTTTCGCGCCCTCTCTATCCTTTTAATCAAATATTTTTGATACGGAGCCCAGACCAGGTCTGCATACCCTAACTTGGGCCTGATAAGCGCTTTGTAAGCTGTTATTTTTACAGAGGGTGAAGTATGACGTAGTTTACGTTTTAAAAAGGCGAACTTCTTTTTCGCATGCATATATATATATATATATATGTGTGTGTGTGTGTGTGTGTGTGTGTGTGTGTGTGTGTGTGTGTGTGTGTGTGTGTAATAACACACACGCGCGTAAGGTGTCGTAGTTATCTCCTACTTCTGTAAACGCAGCGATCATCATTGTTTCCTACATAGCAGGGTGTACGCCTTGCGTTTCGCATTCCTCATCCTAGCTTTGTGCCTTTTACCATTGTCGAGAAATATCGCCCCCAGATGTATACCGCAAACTGTTAATGTATCGCGACCGCACCCGCCGTGGCGGCGAGGGCGTTGGCTAACGAAGTTCGAGTTCATGGCATCGAATCCCGGTCACGGCGGCCGCATTTCAATGGGGACGAAATGCAAAACGAAATAAAGCAAAATAAGAAAGAAGGCGAAAGAAAAGAAAAGAAAGGACAAAAGGGGAAAAAAGAAGACTGGTTTCACGCATTGTGGGAATCGGTGTCGTGGGAGCGGTCAGCGAGGAAATTGCCTCTGACTAATTGTTTGGCATTTAACCAAGTGTTAAGAATGGTATGAACGTCTGTGTGCAAAGTGCATGAGTGGCTGTATGCTTAACGTGGGCTAATACGAGGAACGTCGACAGCACAGTGGCGACGAATGCTAGCTCATGGCACGAGGTAACGTTGGTACTCACGTTAGTGCACAGACGTCTGCTTTGTCGAAGAGAGATTGTTGCAAGCCTCCCGCTCCAGCGTCGCCAGCGCGAAGTTGGCGAAGTGAATTACAGCAGGTTTGGTTGTTCCGTACGCAAGCAGACGCAGTGAAAAGATCAGAGATGTGCTTCCGAAAAAAAAAAAAGAGAAAAAGCTTTATTGTAGTGTTACTGCGGTAAAATGAACTGAATCAATACAACACTTACAAACAACTAACAAACGTGCTGACTTGTAGCGTAGCGCGGAAACGAACAAGGACACAGAACAAACAACACATGGTTGTTGGAAGTTAGCGCTTGTCCTGACTTGGCCAAGCACATTCATTTGGTATGCGCCAGTCCAGAGAGGAGAAGTAGCGCTTGTGTCCGTCTGTTGTTTCTCCGTCGTCCTTGTTTTTTTTTTTTTCTTCCGCGCTACGCTACAAGTCAGTTGACAATGTACCATCAAGCCAAAATAGATACTCTTCTTAACAAACAAGCCCACAATATGGATCAAAATGCTTACAAAAAGCAAGTATATCGAAACTAACAAATAAGTAAGATAAAATTAATACAAGTAGCAAATCATAGGTAACAGTTACAGGAATGCAATTTACAGTGGTTAACTGCGTGAATGTTCGAAGGTAGAAATAGATGAAGGCATACGTAAGATAACCGGAAGTGTTGAGTCCCCGACGATCGGAAGCGAGAAGTCACGGAAAGTTCTGGCACGACAGCGATGTCGGCGGTGTTTCAACCCTGATATTTCCTGTAGTGTGTTCTTGAAGGCGCTCTCAAGCAGGTTGAGCTAACCTGAGATTGAATTCCTGATGGCTACGTTGCGTAAATGGGACGCGTCTCAACTAGACTGAAAGGCTAAGTTTAGGTGGTTAACCGATTCAAAGCCCCACTAAAAATCTTCAAGAAGGGATATTTGTTGGCCTCCTTCTATGCCATGTTCACCAAGAGACTATATTGAAATGCATGGCAATCCGCCGTTTCCCTAGATCAGATGCTTGCAGAATCGAGGTGGGGTTACAGATCAGCTCACTCGCAATGTTTTCATTTGTCGGTCGACGCTACAATATATCCACCACGCCTCTTAATTAGTGCGAGGGATAAAGAAAAAGGAAAACTACATAACTCGCTGACGCCACATTAGGTCGGCGTGGCTTCTTTTATCTTTTAACTGGCCGCCACGACGGGAAGACGCGATGACCTGCTGCGCTAACTGCGCACGACGAAGCTCGAAGGAGCACCCTTAACGACGCTGTCGTTTTCTGCCTGGCATTGCACGCACAGCGCCGCGAAAAGCACCCGGACTAGAATGGGCAGATGCTATAGAAGGGAGATTATCCTCGCTCTGGAGGCGAGGGCATACTCACCGGAACAATATATATTTGGCGGCGGGTTTCGGGCACTTGTTCATTAAAAGTGGTTCAAAATAATGTCGTAGCTGCCGCACTGGCTGATTTCCAGCTCTTCAAGAATCAGGACGGATTGATTACAACTGCTTTCGCTCACACGCGTGTGAAATGAGCCTGTCAACGGGTTCCGTCGTACACGTTCTCCTGGAAACTCAGAGGTCACACCCGGACCTCATTAGCATGTCGTAGATGGACGGAATAAACTTTACTGGTGTCCTGCAAGAACCCCGCGAATGTGTTTAGGGATCCCACACTGAGGCTGAAAGCCCTAGCCCGACAGCCGCATCGCGGGCTTGCTGGACGGCCCATTTTTGGTCGGCTAGGCTGGAGCTACGTAGAGCAGCGTCCCACTTCGCAGAGGTAGCATTGGGGTTAGCGTCATTGTGCATAATGGTACATTCCCAGAGTATATATGTAAGCGTAGCCGTGGTGAGTTTGCAAATGTTACAAATGTCATCAGGGTAAACTTCTGGGTATAGTATGACGTGTAGTATATGCGGATTTGGGCAAGTAGCGGTTTGCAATAGCCTCAGAGAAAGCGCTTGAGGCCTGCTTAGCTAAGGGTATATATAGGCGGCGGGAAGACACTGCGTGAGAGGTAGAAATGCTTAGTGATTTCGTTGTATGTTGACAGGACGTCTCTATTCTCCACAAGGAATATAGTGACTGACATAGAGAGTGCGTCTATAAGAAGGCGTGAAGCACGCAGGGTGCCTCGATACCAGCGCCGCAGCGGACCTTGGAAGTACTCTGAGCAGGCAGCGCAAAATATGAGCACGGCTGCAGTGTATACACGCCACATACATATAGCACGTTCCAGCGGTGGCAATGGGCAGTCATTGCTTCACTGCTAATCGCATTAAACTCTGCAACCAACGTTAGATCGATTGCGCCGAATATTTTAACAGGGGAGCTGTTTAAGGTCGAGAATGATACGTAGGGAGCGGTGTTCGCAATTAACGGCGGAGCGGTCATACAGAAAGGAAAAGCGAACCCGCTCTTGCCGTTGACCCACTACCCGCACTGGTACATGATAGCGATTATGCGAATTACAATACACAGTGAGACAAAGAAAGAAAGAAAGAAAGAAAGAAAGAAAATGCTCGGGTTGCGCAGAAGGCAAAAAGCTGGCGCACGCTTTCCGTGGATCCACTACCCACACCCTTGACCTAATTGCCCACTGCTACATGACAGTGATGGTCAAGGAAAAGAAAGTCCCGGGTTGCGTAGAAGGGAAAAAAATCCACAGCATATCCACGGAGTGAATGATGATGAGTGGGCGAAGCTCCGGAGGTTCATCGTAGATCGTGCCGAGTTCCGGATTAATTTAGTTAACGCGCACGCTACGAATCCTTATGGTTCAACTACGCACAAGTGAAATCTCCCACCGGCATTTCATTGCAAGTCAAGATCCAGTGCCTATATATACATATGGGTGGCCGGTGAACGGTTCTCCAGCGCGAGCAGTCGGTATTTTTCAATCAAGAAACTCGCTAGAAGACGCTGCCTGCGCCAACGTTGTCTCTCGCGGGTGAGGGCGCGTTCTCCTTCTTTGCGAGCTGGTAGAGCGTTCATCGAAGAAAGAGCGTTTCCATAGTCAACGCGCGCCTTTCGCTCTCTCTCTCTCTCTCTGTCTCTCTCTCTCACAAGACAGCAGATGGAAGAGTGAGAGAGCTCGCGCGCCGGGAGGCACGCACCGAGGGCAAGCGCGAGCCTCCCGGCGGCGCGAGGTGGCTACATACATACTACTACGGACATACTACTACAGAGGAGGGAACGACCCACACCCTAAGGAGCTTCGCCCCTAAAACGGACACCCGCTTGTCCCCGACGCATTGTCCACATCCTTGAACTTCAGCCCACTGCTACATTATAACGATAGTACGAAGCAACCCGAGTAGATTGAACGCCGCTGCTAACCAGTCTTCGCGACGTTTGGTCAGCGAAGCTGCTTGGAATTTTCGTAAGCGCTCTTGCGCACGCTTTGCCCCGACATCCCCCTTTTCTTTCACACACACACACAGACACACACACACACACGCACGCACGCACGCACGCACACACACACACACACACACACACACACACACACACACACACACACACACACACACACACACACACACACACACACAAGAAAGCAAAAGCAAAGTGAAAAGGGGGTGGGGTCTTTGCAGAAGTGACCTGGAATGCCTTAGCATTGTGCTGCATATTGACAGCGCCCCATCCGTTGGCCACGTTATCGATCGGGCGTTCATTCCATGCTGCATGTAAGTATACTCGTAAGCTCTACCCGCGCAACTTGAGTAAAATCGCATTCACTTACGTAATTGTCACAGAAGCCGAGTCATTATTGATCAATTTGAGTTCTTCTTAGCTGCTATAGTAACTGTCATCTTCATACCATCTCAGTTCAGTTTAGTCTATAGTCACGGTTTATGAGTCACTCTCAACGAGTCCCTCACCTGCTTGCGCATTCTCAAAGTTGCTTAGTCAGTCTTATTGAATTGCGATTATGTGTAGTTATTGTATGTGTAATTGCGTAGTCATTAATAGTCAGCCTTAGTTATACTCAGCCTTGTCATAGCTGCTGAATCATTCTTTGTCAGCCTAATAAAGTGCTAGGAGCCTGCGACAAATTCCTGTTATACTTGACAGACTCGAAAATTTTTTCGCGTGAAGCGTTTATTGAGGTAATAAACTCATATAGTGAGGTCACTCGATGGCTTCGTGGAAAGGTGTTGCAGGGCCCCTTTTAGATACCAGGCAAAGGAACACAGTGTGAGACTGCCTATATATATGATTTAATGAGCCAACGAACATTGAAGCTTCGATGTTAACAAATAAACGAGCCCTTGCTCCCTTCCCTTTTGTTATATAAGAAATGCTTTTGAACCTCTACCGTGAATTAACCTACTCGTCATCTATAACTTCATCATCTATGACAAGCAACGCAGAACTTCAGCTCTGGGTTTTATACACTGTGTTAAGCCTCACACGAAACCCGCCGACGTGCTTAGTCTATGCAAGTATATTAGCGTCGAGCAGAATTCCTGGATTAGTTCAAGAAGAAGAACGACCGTGTTGTACTGTAGCCTGTGTCGTCATAATTAGCGTCTTCGGTGCTTAAGACAATGGGTTAGAAACATGCGCAACTATAAAAGCCACCTCGTCAAAACGAAGACAAAAACAGTAAGCAAAACTAAACATGGAGAGAGCAAAAGCTATCCGACCACTGGTGGCTCATTCTCTGAAGAAATGCTCTTTTTTTTTTTTTTTCATTACGCCATACAACATTTATCAGGATAACGTTTGCCGTCAATCCGGAATTTGAAAATGGTTAAACTATACATTACAGTACATCTTAACACAACTCTCTGCCGAAGGGGGGTTCGAGAATTATCTATCCAGGAAAAAAAAACGAACAAATAAGTAGAACATCCATGTCTTGCAAGAAAGCTTGTGCACGAATTGACCATAATCTTTCATATGCATGTTACCGCGAAGATAACTTCTGATAAACAACAAGTGTCTATGAAATAAACACGCATGCAACTTGCGTGCTTACTAAAGAAGTAAGTTACCCTCATGGTGCCAGTGTACTGCTGTGGAACGCTTGAAGTTCATCTTTTGTTCCAGTTCGCAAATGATTGCTGACGGCAACAAGAATATGAGAGTCACTTATGAAGCAAGCTCAAGCTGATAAAGGAGACGGCGACCGAATAAGTGCAAACGGGGCAGGGGAAAAGAATAAAGAAGTGAGAAATGGTGACATGACGCTTGATCTGTGTACTTATTACGTACGGTCGTGTTACAACTTATTGTTCCGCTCCTTACGAAAGTATGGAGGGGGTAGGGGAATAACGTTGTGTTTTCGTCTGTCACAGAGTTAGAGAAACGGATATAAAAAGATAGAGCAAGCAAATGGCATAACGAGCCCTAACAGACCCCAAAACGCACCGGCAAGTTGACAAGTTTACAAAGATTCATATGGGCGTAGTAGGAGGATCCTTTTAGCTTCTGTCACTTTTATGGATGGGAAATATGTCGTTATTCCAATGCGCTATTAAGTTAGCATTAAAGGTCGCTAACCGGAGGAACGCCCCGTCTTATCTAATTTCGCACAGTCGCGACTGAAACTACAGTGTGCTCAGATTTGAGGCCGCATTTACGTTCAAAAAGTATCAAATGAGAGAGAAAAAAGAAAAGCTCAAAACCGTGACGCTCGCTGACGTTGCTTCTTGTCCCTTTGCCCTTCTGTCATAAGCTATAAGGTTCAGCAAACGCGTGCATATGTAGACATTGTACTTACAGAAAATGATATCTGGCGGGCGCGCGCCAAAGAGTGTTCAATACTGTCTCTTGCATCAGCAGGTTGCTCGAATCCGCGAGACCTGCGTGACATTGCGAGCCTAACGAACTTCTGCGTATGCAGGGCCCGGTGTCGTCCCCTGGTGCATGCCCTCGTGCGACGAAGGATGCGCTCTAGCGATTCGGGCTGCATTCCCGCGAAGTCCTATAGTCGGTGCTGCTGTGCACCTGATGCCGTGGCGTCGAATTGAACTCAATTTGTCTTACGCTATCTTTCGCCGAGATCTGAGAAGTGTCGCCTGACGTCACCGACCTCCTCCCACGGTAATGCAGGGGCGCCGCGCCTTTAAGCTGTCGGGGCTGTCATTACTCTTGCGGCTTTCTACCAATCCGCCAGGTGTCGCACTGCGGACTCGCACTTCTCCGTGTGCCTGCAATTTGCCCAGGCCGGCGGTAATGAGCGGCCCGGTAACTCGGCCCTATAGATTGCCACAGCTTGCCTTGTAAATGACGCGTACTCCTTGCGCCCTCTGCGCTTTCTGATACTCCACTTTTCTGCTTTGTGTGTGCTTGTGTGCTGCCAACTCTGGCATTTTATTCTTCCTTTTTCTTGTTTCGGTTTTCTTTTTTCCTTTGGTGAGCCTTGAAGGTTGTGTTCCGAAGCATCATCGCTCTGAGACGTTTATTCCCCACAGACAGTTCGTTCGCGGCTTTTTTTTTTTTTTTTTGCCATTCTTTTCCCTCTGTCCTCCTTGAGCAACATACGCGTCGGCATGGCAGAAAAATGGAGCAACCAACTATTCCTTCAAACACATTGAACCGGGTTAAAAGTGTGTTATAAAATCAGAAAGGATATGAAGGAGCTCGTGCGGGACAGGAAAGAATGGAGATTGTTGGGACAGGCTCTTCGTCCTGCAGGTGGCGTGGGATATGGTTGCTGATGATGATGAGATATACCTGATATATGATGACCGTGTAACCCTAACTCGCGCAAGAACTCGTACGCGATTAGGCTTTTAAAATTTTTCTTTCTCAGTGAACATGACAACATCTAAATGCGCAAATGAAGATAGTCAGAGACTGGGAAAAATCTTTCTTTGTTATCTGGCTTAGAAGAAGGATGAAAGGACTCCTTGGCAGGGTGGTTCAATGAAATGTTGCGGCATAATTTAAACAAGTCTGGAGCAGTACGCAGCATTGCCAGTTTCTTACGTTTCTTAGTATGTGCAAGTAAAGTCTGCTTCGAAATCTCTGTTTCATGTGGTCATTTCAGACACTGCATGATCTGAGAGAGAGAAGAGACTCTTCAATAAATACAACCCGTAGAAATTCCTGGTGGCTCGCCCAACGTCTGCTCCGGATGGGTATGGTAAATCATGAAATGATCATGTTGTGCATATTGTATACAGTCTATCCAGTGCGCTCAGCCTATCCGCAGTCGTGCAAAAGGCTTGAGAAACACTTCCATGCATACGAAGCCGTGTATAGTGTGATGCGTATTACAGTTGCCCAGCCTTGCTATACGCTGCCATAAGAAAACCGATATCTCGACTGGGCTCTCTAACGATTCTAGCAGCTCGAAGAGGACGATCGGATGAAACGCACGGGGAAAATGCGCGTAGTAATAGCTCGAAGAAGAAACGGCTGACACCGCATGACAACATGAATGTCTCTCGAAGCGCGTACAACAACCATGCAGGTCTGCAAGCAGATGCTCTTGCGTAACCGAGAGAAAGCGATTTCTGATGTCTCAGATAGCAACGCTGGTATAGAAAGCAGCTTGTACAAGACTTAGTGACGCATTTCTGCAGGCGCGAGAAGCCCGCTATAGTTTATGACGATCTTGGTGATCTTCTTTCTGACGTATATGACCGTCAGCTTTAATATGCTTGGTACCGTGAAAGCAGCGCGCGTTAGGCAAACTCCTGCTGTTTTATTGTAATTGTGACGGCATTAGAAGGTGGAAAGTGAATATTGTTTTATTTATTTATTTTATTTTATGTCAGCGTGGAGGCCTTGTTGGGTTCGCGTATATATATATCAGCGTGTATAGCGGGTGCGGTTTCTCTCCTCTGTTCGTGTTGTGCTCGCTGTCACCCGGTCGCAAAGCAGCGCACGTGCAGCGGCGCCGGAATTCAGTGTGTTGCCCCGGGGGCTGCTGCGCGGTCAGGTGCGCGAACGGGATTAAGTGGCGGCGGCCGACGCCCAGGGCCCATCAGGCTGCACACGGGTCGTTTTCTGTCTCGGCCCGCGGGGTGAGCGGCGCTCCGTCAGCCACGCCGGGGCTTGATGGACTGGAATGGGTTTTCGGGGTGACAAATGCGGAGCCCCCGGCGGATCGAGTAAAATAAAAGGCCGCCAGCGACGGCAAAAGCGGCGGCGCTCGTTGCCGCCCCAGCGCCGGCCGCGTTGAGCTATGGGCCTCATTACGGCCGTGTCCGAGCGAGCCATACATTACGGGGCCCTACTATCGGAGCGCGCGCAGACGTTCTATCAACGACACTGGTTAAGTAATGACATTTCATCCGGTGACCCGTTAGGAGCAGCGGGACAGTTATGGATCCCGCCGGGGCCTCTGTCTTGCTTCACGCTCCGGGGAACAGCGCCGATAAGGCGCACCTGCGCCCAGGTGTGCCGCTGCTCGGCGACACTCGGCTAATGCGCCGCGCCTGGCTGGGTGAACCAGAGAAATCAACTCCCGACAAAAGGGCCAACACGCCGGGGTCATCGGTTGCGCTGACACGAAAAGGCGACGCTACTCATGTGTTTGCCGCGCTGCGCCGGAGTTGCGGCCGATGGAGAATGCAATAAACGTCACGCTTCGCAATTCGTAAAACACGCGCTACTGTAAGAGGCGCATTAGTTGTATTACCTTGAGTCTCAGTTTTGCTTCATCGCAGCGATGCTCTTACTGCTAGTTCGAAAGCAGTGAACTATGTAGTACCTGATCTCAGTGCGGTGCAAGAGCACAGAAAAGAACGTGTTTCTAGAAGTGGTGGTGGTGGTGAGGAGGAAGAACAAACTTTTATTGAAACCAGCAGTTCAGTTGGCTGGGCCTGGGACTACAAAAAAAGAAAAAAAGTATTTTATTGACCTTGTCACTACTTACACCTTACTGCCGTTAACTGCGTATAATTTAATTATTTTAAGGAATGCAACTGGCAGTGAATATCAGTTGCGCAACTTGCACGTTCTCGCCCTCTCTCGACAACCGTAGCATGCTCACCTGCGACAGTGAGGCGACGCAACCAGCCGCATTTTGTGTCGGTAACGGCTGCGTAACGCTGTTGGAAAGCCCTGTGCAGGGCCTGTGGCCAGCGCTTTCAGACCCCGAGTCATTCCAAGAAGGAGCGGGTGTGGAACAGAGGAAGGGCACAAGGCACCCTGTTGGGCGGACACCGTTATCAAGACGTACGACGGGTCTCGGCACCACACAAGCAGGGGGAAAGAAGGAAAGCCTAGGAGAGGGTGAACGTCGTGCAGCAAGAAGCGAAGCACTGGGAGGGGAGCCGAAACAACGAGAAAAAAAAAAAAAGGTCCAGCGCCATTCGAGGCCTGCTTTCGAAGCGGACGTGCGAGGCAGGCAGGCTACTCTACGATTGACGAATGCTGATTGGCAGACGGCGAGCGTGGGCTGACGCGAATCCAAACCGGGGCTCGAATGGAGGCCCCAAGGAAAAATGAGTGCAAAGCGGCGCAGAAAGACGAAATGGCCGAGAAGGGAACGGAGCGCGGGAACAAGTGGCCCCTTCGTCGACGGTTCGGACTCCGACAGGGGCCTCCGCTCCGGCATGCTGCGCTCGACCTCCTCCTTCGGCGCTCTTTCCTTTCGCGACTTTTACGCGCCTCCCTTTTGTGTGTCATTTTGTGACCCACTCTCTTTCTGCTGTGCATTCGCCCCTTCGGGCATTTTTTTCTCCCTCTCCTTTTTTTTCGTCCTCGGGAAAGAAAAAAAAAAGAAGTAACGAAGAAAGGCGACGCCAGCAGCGCGCAGTACCTACCGCCTGATTTATGGGAGGCGATTTAACTCTTTCATGAGCTCACCTCCCCGAGATATACGCCCGTCTCTAATCAAATACTTCGGGATGAAGCAATTTCGCCCGGCTTGAGTAATAGACACGGACTCGGAGCCTGATCGCTGCGATACTCCTCGCTCTTCCAGCGTCCTCGGTGCTGCCCGCCTCCGGTTTTCTGCTTCGGGCATCGTGCTTTGTTTTTAGGGGTGTGTTCGCCCTTCTTGTTTCCTGACTATTACTGCGGGCATCCCGGCGACTGGCTTAGTCATTTCACCGCCTTCCGATGGATTCGAGATGTTGTGCGCTCTTTCTCTCTCTCTCCTCCCTTACTCTACCTTTTGGGTGACTTTGTTTCATTGCAATGGTTATCGCTTCACTCTAGCAACGGTACCTTTTGTTTTGCCATTACTTTGTACCAAGGTCTGTGCTTTTTTTTTTTTTTTTTTGTCTGTGCCTTGCCAACTGCCCCTATTCGTGCGCATACGCCCATGATCCGTGACGTCTGCCGAAACTGTACCGCCACGAGAATTGGGTATAAGAAATGCTCATTGAGGCCGGAATGGACTCCAGTCCGTTCGCTCATCTGCCGCTGCACCATCGTTTCAGCAAGGACTCATCTCATGGAGACTTCCTCTTAGACGCGTCGTTTGTAGCTGCATGTATACCTTAAGGTCTAAATGACGTGCATTGACGAGGCAATGACTGGTTTGTCTACCAACGTATCTTGAGGAAGGAGAAAACTTTCATTAACAACAAAATAAAAGGCAGTTACTGTGATTAAGCTCATCGTTTCACTCGTCAATATGTGAAGCAGCAAGCTGCCCTAAGACCTTCCGGTGGGCGTGGCTGGGGTCACTTATGAAATGTTTCAGTCGCTCAACGTCGATCATCCCTGAACTCTGCAAAAACTCAACTCGTGAAATACTAATCTAATCATACGCTTCTCAATTTACGAGGGTTCTCTCGTGCTTCTGAGGGAAATATCATCGAGCAATACGACACTGATGCGCACGCCTATCACGAAGGTGATAATGGTGCGCATCACTTTTCGCACCACAAATTTTTTGCGTGTAGTACTTTTCGACAGCTTTACTTCATCCCTTTATCTCTTGGTTTATTTTTGACCCTATAATCGTCGTTTTGTGTTAGCACAAACACATCCCTGTGACGTCAATGCATAAAAATATTCGTCAAAGCACAGTGACTAGTTCTGACTATTTTGATAACTCTATGCCGACTGAGACGTCTTTTGTATGCTGATTGAGGACATTTTATATCGCCGCTCCACTCTAAATTTTATGTTGACGCTCCAAATTTTCGCTTCTCAGGCTGGAAACCGGGATAAAATACAATGTTTTCGCAGTACTGCAATCGTGCAGAACTGAATATGCACGATAGTGCCGTCACCTGGACGAATTGGTATGCAGTCGTCGAGAGATCAGAAAAAAGAAGATAAAAACCACTAAAGATGACCACGCCGACAGGTGAGCAACGAAACGGTCTCCAGTCGTTGTCTTCATCAAAACCTCTTGTTGGGCGAGTTGGTACTATTTCTTGAAAGCTAAAGGCACCGGCGCAACCAGACGACACAGGAAGAGAGACACGGACACACGAGCGCGGTGTGTCCGTGTCTCTCTTCCTGTGTCGTCTGGTTGCGCCGGTGCCTTTAGCTTTCAAGTCTGTCTTTGTCTTGTTAAGTGCTGTGCCCCCCTTTCTGTATTTATTTTTCGTGCTGATTGTTACTGTTGCCAAATATAACTATGTACGCTCGCATGATTGCAATAGACCTTTTTCAAGCTATCCCAGAAGCCACTGCGAGCGCGTAGTGCAGTATGGGAAATGTGTGTACATCGGCGGAGGCAAGCTCGGTTTAAGCAAGCGCCCGACGCAGTGGCAGCTATGGGATCGAAGCTACGACGCGATGAAAATCGAATCCGAGTTTGATGAATGCAGTCTGTCGACGTAGCCTGTTCATCCGCATCGTGAAACGTGCATAACATTTAGATTTGCGCGTCCGAAAACGATGTACGTACACAAAACAGGCGCACGCTCAACGTGGCTATACTCTGCTTTGCTCTCGAACATCTTCAGAATAACTGATCAACTGCATCGCGTGAGCTGCAGCAATGACATTTGTCACTTACATGACAGCTGTGATCGTAATGTCAACAATCACAAAACTCGACAAATAAACACAAAAACTAAAATTCACACACTCAGTCTCAGTACTGCAATAAATATGTTCACGCAACAGGATAGTTAACGCATAACATTTCAGAAAAACGAGATCACACACATGTTCACACACACAGTAGCCCGTGTGAACATCTAGGCGCTCGCAAATCTTCTTCGTGCAGCAGTTAAGATTACAGAGCATCGAAGGAAAGCGTACGCGATCGCATGTGCGCTATTTCACCGACACAGCTGGACATGGCACGTCGGCGGAGCTAGCATACAGCAAGGACCACTGTCAACAAAATGTGGTTTTACTAAAGCGAAGTTTTATTGAAAAGGGAATCAAGCGACAGTAGCGAGTAGCGGGAACAGAACCCAGCGGGACAGAAGAAAAGTACACGCACCAAGCACGAAGGGGTACCAAAATGAGCCGGAATAACCCACGCGGTAAATGGAAAACCATACACGTTTAATTAGAAAGCAATGAATTACAGTACCTAGAAAGAGATATCCGCAACAGACTTCGTTCACGCACTGCGCACAGTTCGTTCGTTTAGCACACACTGCCCGTTGATCTACTTCGTCGTCGCAAACACATCGCTATTTTGCAGTTGTATGCGTAGGACCACACTGCAATGCCGACACAAACACGTACACAGGAATACAGCGTCCACACCTCGGTGTTCTCCGCACACGCGCAGTGGAGATACAAGCACATGGTCACTCGCAAAAGCACGTATACACTGCCGAGACTCCGGGAAACTACGTTGACGCTCCCATGTCACTCACTCGGAGCGAAAGACGCGCTTGGAAATGCTGGGCTTCGCTCTGCTGGGCGGCTGGATGTACACACATTTCCCAGAAGCACTTGCGCGCCCACGGGTGGCGCTGCGGTGCTTGAAAAAGGTCTATTTAGCGCCCTCTAGAGGGAAGATGATTTCGGCGTACACGCTTTCTTGCAGCACGTGCAAATGCGCTTATGTTCATGGATTTCGAAGTTGTCAGAGATGCAACTGCCAATCGAGTTTAAAAGAAGCCGTCATTACGAGCAGAACCAAGTGAGAGATGGCGCGTTTGGTTAGTAAAGCAAGAGACACAGCAGCATTTGGTGACACGTGTGTAAGTAGTCTATCTAATTTGTTGTTAACTTAAGAGTTACACGAAACTATAGATATGGGCTTGTGCTGAGCGTTTTTGTGTAGTAATGTATCAAGGAACGTATTCTTCCTTGTACTGTGGGCACAATTCGGTCAGAAATGTGTGTTTGTGAATGTCTTATAGTTAAAAGTGAACTATCGTTCGTTAACTCGCCATTGCCATGCTATTCTCTTTATTTGGTTCAGTTCAATTTGGTTTCCTTTATAGGTAGCCATTACTCGTTTTTGTGTGGGCTACAGAACATAAAGAAATGGAGTAGCCGAGGGGCTCTAGACCTCAACCTTTCCGCTGCAATCAAGTTAGCATGGATAGGTACACTATATTAGTGCACGGTCAATTTATGCGTGGTGTAATCAGTATAACTGAAGTGCCTGTAATTTCTTAGTTGGTATTCTTTCTTTCTTTCCTCCTATCTTTCTAACTTTCTTTCTTCCTTTTTGTACATAATGTACGCGTACTGCAGTTGGTGGTACGAGTATAGTAAGGGTACAGCTGTCGGAACGTAAGCAAACCTATTGTTGGAAGCTAGCGCTGCGGATTGCCACATGGCCCTTTTTATGCGTCCTGACTGCAAGAGATGGATCAGGCAGCAGGCAGGAATAACCGATATCTTTATGCCAATTTGGAGGGAAAAGTGGGCTTGAGCAGGACATGTAGTGCGAAGAACCGTCAATCGTTGCACAATCAGAACAACAGAATGGGTACCGAGAGATGGGAAACGCAGTAGAGGCAGGTAAAAGGTTAGATGGTGTGATGGCATTAAAGAATTCGCAGGCATAAAGTGCCCATGGAATCAACTCGCCGAGGGCACGGTGAATTTGAGATCATTGGGAGAGGCCTTCGTCCTGCTGTGGACTTGATGCTGATATGGTGAGATTGATGATGACGACTTCAACGACGTAGGCTATATGGGAAGCAGCATCGGCAGCTCTCTGTGACAGGTGAAGCGCTTCAAGTATAACGTCGTTCTGTTGAAGCTATGTCGATCCGCGGAGCGAGGACTCCTTTACAGTGTCTTTCAAGGAACGTATGGTTCTCGCATGAGTTCAAGCAGAGGTGTCGGAGATTGCATTTTAGCGGCCCATATGGCATGGGTATGCTGTTTCTTCCGCTAAAAAAAAATTACCAAGCCGAACGAAAGCGGCCACAAAATCAGAAGTTTTCTTGTCCGGATGACCTACTGCGCGCCGTTTATGTGGGACGATTTCCTTGAGCCTAGAAGCATGAGTCCTGTGATTGAAAAAAATATAAGGAAGGTTCCACCAGGACCAACCACCAATGAGAGGTTACCTTTGATATGATGCTAGTATACAGTAGTTTCCTTCTCTTTTTCTTCTGCTCCATCTTTTTTTTTTTTTTTTTTGCACCACCAAATATTGAATGGCTCTGGTAGCACTATACGCTCAAGAAAGAAGTAAATCAACACGAACAAGTCACACGAATTTGTTTGAAATGACTCCTTTTTTTCTTACCAGAAAGAAATCTGTGAGAGAGAGAGGTAGAGAGAGAGATGAGAAGAAAGGCAGGGAGGTTAACCATGAGCTGGCATCCGGTTTCTTATCCTGCGCTGTGGTGGGGAAAGAATGGGATGAGAAAGTAGACAGAGAAAGAGAATGAAGAAACAACAAGAAAGGACACACGCAGAAAAAAAATCTATAAAAAAAAAACCCGTACACCTCGCACAGGGAGGGCGTTCTAGTTAAAGTTGTCCAGATAAGGTGCTCGCTCGCAAGAAGCGCACTAGTGCTTACAGCAGTGCTCTTCATCACAGTGAGCAGTGCTCACTGTGATGAAGAGCACATCACATCAGTGGTCGCAGGCTGCGGTGTCGGCTATCCCTATGCTGAAGGTGTAGGCGTTCCGCATAGCCTAACTTTCCGACTAAGCCGAACTTCCGAGTTTTCCGAATAAATCTAGGGTCCTAGCCTCGGCTGACACTTGTTAAGATCCTTTCATGCCATTTCTCACCTGCGTGTTTCCTTAGATCTCAAAGCAACTTTTCCAGACGAAACAGCTTGAAGTGGGACATTAGGCAACAGTTTCCGCATCCTTTCTTTAGCCTTCTTTCTTTCCTTCTTTATCTTTCTCAATGTTCTGAGAAGAAACCTGCCAATTTACAAGAAAATAGTTGCTGTGATGAATCAACCAACTGTTATAAACTAACCTTAGCACGTGCAGCTGATCGTATACAACTGTACAGCCGGAAGGCCCACATCCCTTAAGCTGTCTCGTTTTATCGCTATCTGCAAAAACCATTCAAGCGACCTTGGTCGATACATTCTATATTCTGGCTAAATGAGATGCCTGAAGGCATGTAAGGCGCAAGGAGTGTTCGGCAATTCCCCAGCAAGGCTACCAAACGCTTGACCAAACGTTATTCCACAAGGGCAAACACGTGCGGACTACAGGTAGCAGATGCAGCAGCATTTGGATCATATATGGAAATTAAGAAAACGAAAGGAAAATGCATTATGGTAAGAGGCAGGCCGTTTGAGGCTTACACGTGTCTTCACGCAAGGCTCGTGAACTATTTATTTAGGATGGCGCCGACTTCGCTCCTTTGCCGCTTCGTTACAAGCGCTGGTTGGGGAAGACAGATACGACGACTGCGCGTGCAGCGGTGCAATTATATACTGCGGCGCGCCATTGCTGGTTGGTTATCGGATCGTACGGGCACAAGGACATGACTCTCGCTTTTACCGCGTACGAACACACGGGGCTTTCACTCGAGCGCTTGTACATCAACGAAATGCGCCTTTTAATGACTTCTCCCCTTCTTGATGCGTTGTAGCACGTCACGTTGCAGAAGCTTTGCACGAAGTCGTACACATAAGAATATAACCAAGCGCTAAGACGGCAGGGACAAAACACTTCAGGCAAGACGGGCTACGGCGGCCATCTTGCCACCCATACGAAGAGCTGTGGATATGACCCAAATTTCCGGCACATCAAGTCCTTAGTTTATAGTGGTGACAAGATTGAAAGAGGCTTTTTGCGTCATGCAACAGGGCTCGAAATGTGTTATTGAATTATTTGTAGGTCTTTACGTTCCAGAACCAGCTATGATTAATTAAGCCATCTGTATCATTATCCGATAAACAAGCGCTTTCTTTGTTGTTTTTTTTTTTTTTCACCATTTGCCCGCGGTGAAGTGAATAGTTCACGCAGCATATTTTGATCAGACATGCGACAGAATACCATGGTGTTTGTTGAAGGACGATAGTATGCACGGCCCTGATGAAACTGTGGTGGCATATGTGTTCTATTTCAATCGAATAAAACCTGTTACTAGTTGGCGCCTGTCATGTCTGAAGTGCTTTGTCCCTGTCTTCTTGGGCCTAGTTATACTCATAATTACGTGTGCATGACTGGCTCAAACTAAAGCTTTGTATACACAATTCTTTCGCCTCTATTTTTGACTTTATACGTTGATTAGTATTTAACAATGACCTTTCACGTGCTCTTCTGGAGTTGTTACGGCCCGCATAGAGAAGTCTGGGCGGATCGAAGCCCACGTCCATTTTCGATGTTTACTTACCCTCCAAGCACTTTTGGTGAGTTGGCGCTTCTCAGTTGCTTAGGAAGTCTCCTACAGCTTCATAAAGTCAATGTCTTATAGTATAAGTAGACTCTTAAACCTATCATTCCTTCACTCTGTATATATGCTTGCCGCTGTGTTGTATATAAACATTGTGGTTGCTCTGTCCACATTCAAGTTACAAATACCCTCCTCATCCCCCCTCCACTTTTTCATGGTTTTTATTTTTTGTCACTGAGGCGACAAGGCGCAAGTATTCTGAAGTCGGGGTGCAGAAACTTGGGCGCTGCACTCAGAGACGCGGAAGTTCAACGACAACGTAACTTGTGACTTTCGTAGAGCATCACAAATCTATCCACCACCTCTTACTTTCGTTATATATATATATATATATATATATATATATATATATATATATATATATATATATATATATATATATATATATATATATATATATAATGCTGCCTACATGATCGGCCAAAATGGCACAGAGCAGCAGGAGTCAGAGGTTATGCAGCGTTATTTTTTACAAAAACAAACCAGTAAGAAATGTTAAATAGGTGTGGGCTCTAGTCGGCGGACAATATCCATTAGCTCCTTCTTCAGACCATGCGCCACTTTTCTGCCGTACGCACTGAAGCTTCCCCTCGTATTTTCGGCAACATTGCGATATCCGTGTGTCGTTATCCGTCTCGAGTTTAATTACACAACACGGCCAGCACAAGCCCGGGAGGCTTTGGTCGCATGTATGCCGTGCCACTGCGCCAGTGCAGGATGACAACTGTAAAGGTAAAATAAGTACAAGTAAAATAAGGCCTGCTGTTTGGTTGGCTTCTTATTGGCTGACCGGCGTCCCTTGCCGAGGACAAGTGGAGAGGGTGTGGCCGTGAGGAGAAAATTGCGAATCGCTCCTGCTGGTGACAAGTGAAGAGGATATCTGCGGGGCGAGGCGCCCTTATATATACATTCTGGGTGGCGCGCCTTGGTCCAAACGCGACTCCGCTCCCGGGACGCGTCAGCGCCAGCTGAAGAGCCACGGGGGACAAGCCCAAGAAGCTAATAAAAGAACAAAAGAGCGCTCGATGAGACCGAGTGTAAAGCTGTCCCGGGGCAAACCGTGGCCACTGTATACCTGTCTCCGAGCGTATGTTTTCAGTACACTGCACGGACACTTCGATTACCTGAATCTCGCCCTTCAACGCGACTGGCTTGTTTCGGTTTCGTGTCGCGCTTCTTGTGCCTGTTTGTCGCGCATGGGCGAACCTCTCCTCGGCTTGAGCTTTCGAAAGCGGCCGCGGAATGTGCCACTTGCCGTTTTCATCTAGTCGCTTAAGTTTGGTCCACTGAGTATAAAGAGTACTACGAGCGAAAGCATTGTAGAATTCCATTGCGCAGCCAATATCTATAGTCTGAGCATAAAATGTCCCACAAGCCTATGTAGGAAACGGTTAGTTACGTGTGAATATTGTGGCGGCCTTCGTTGCCTCATGGCGTGTAATATATGTTAATATATTGCGATGGCCTTCGTTACCCCATGGCATGTAATATATGCGCGTGCGCGCACGCACACGCACACACACATTGTACTCGAGGGCGCTGGGATTATTTCGTGTATGCATTCTTACATATTACTTCTGCCGCCGCTGCCTAGAAGCACACGGGGTCCTTATATACCGACAGGACGCACGCAGTGCATTCAAGGTAGTGTGCACCATATATATATATATATATATATATATATATATATATATATATATATATATATATATATATATATATATATATATATATATATATATATATATATATATATGGTCATACTGCGTTGCAAAGTAAGGCACCGTATTGTTTTAAAGCATTGGCGCCTAGATAGTTCACACCGACAGCTCATAGACATGAAACATAGCGATATCAAACACGCAATGATTCGCAAGCAGACAATTTGGAACATTTATGTGCACAATATCTGTCAGCGCGTTTGTAACAAGGAAAACAAGACGGCTCGGTTGAAAACGGTTTCGCGTCTTTTAAAAAATGTCGTTAAATGTATCGGCCTACGAGAGCACATAGCAGTCGTTACACAATATCTGCTCGCCCGAAATTCTCGCCATACCAGTTACATACGTGCTACTTAAGGATATATGTTTCAGGAATGCATTAAATTTTTCAAGGCTATGTACGAACACGTCAGAAAGAAAAGTTAATCTTAATGGAAATTCATTCAGCAATGACTTAATTATTCTTTATTAATTTTTTTATCCCCACCACATGAGTTTGGCTTGTTCTCGAATGCCCATGCATGAACAAAACCTATAAAGACAGAGCACAGCGAATGATTGATTTCTAGGGTTTTACATCCCAAAACCATGCTATTATTATGAGTGATACCGTAGTGGACGGCTCCGGAAATCTCGACCACCTGGGTTACTTTAACGTGCGCTGTCATGACTCTGTATACACGAGCCTCAGCATTTCGCCTTCATCGAAATACAGCCTCCGCTGACGGGTTTCAATCCCGCAACCTTGGGATCAGCAGCCGGCAGCCATAGCCTATAGACCACCATGGCGGGGCGAGAGAGAAAGTGAGAGACCGCGCTGCTTAGCTCTGATCCAGGTAAGCCACTCCAAGCGGTCCGAGAAGCCGAGGGTGCCGCCAGGGCCCAAAGGTCACCTTATTCGTTGTGTTACGGGAACGTAGGTAATGTGGTTACGAAGATATTGGTTAGCTGGAAATATTTATGGGAGAAGGGTGGTGGGGGAGTGAGGTATGTTAGAGGGTGTAGGGTGGGAGTGTGGAATCTCTCCATCCGAGGCTTTTAACGTGAACGTCTTGTCTGACCTGCATAGATAGAAGTTATGCCAAACTGCTCACGGATATAAAGTACACCCACACTACTTCCCGGAAGAGAGGTCGAATTGGGACAGCCCATTCATTAATTAACCGAACTCGAGTGGAAAGTTTGCATCTGCAGAAAAACAAAAAAATTCTAGACGATGTACTTAAAGAAAAGAAAATAACATTCGAGACTGTGTGAACGTGCTTGAAGTACAGGAAGTTTGATTCAAGAGTTGTTTAAATAAAATGCACACTAAATGAAACATGCAGTGTGGGCTCAATCCATTGAAAGTAAGGGCCCGACAAAAAACAATAAAGATATATACAATCATAATCTTAATTACTCGATTTCTGCAATGAAGCCTAAATAGGTGCCTTGCGAACACGTGCGTCGTCCGGCATGCTACTTGACCAAGAACGGCGCACTTCGCAAAGAATGCCACAAGGCCCATCAGGACAAAGATTCTTTTGAAGTTCATCCCATTAGCTCGACTTGGGTCGGGCACTACAGGAATGTATAACTCCTAACCTCACATACTTCGGAAGTGCCACGTCCTACCCTTAGACTTGCTTCTTTTCCTTCTCTCAATTCTTCTACCTTTTTTTTTTATTTCTGGCTTAGACCGCACTTGTTTTCTCTTTCGCTCTCTTCCTCGTCATTTGGAAGAAAAAAAATCTAATTTAAAACTCTCGCATTTTGATTCGCTACTGAGTCGTCGTTGCTGCGTTCGACACTCCAACGTTTTCTCTCGCTGTTTTTTCTTTTTCTTTATTGCTATTTTCTACGCCACCGCTATATCTCTCCTTTGGTTCGGCAACCCGATCTGCATAGCTGAAGTGCTGGGTTAGACGTCAGGGATAACGGTCAAGTCACCAGTTCAGTCGAAGAGCGGCGAGTTATTCTGACTTTCTCTCTTGGGGGTGGGGGTCCCCCGGTTTACCCCGGCTCCGCCTTGCGCACGCCAGAGCGGGAGAAGTGCAACGCGGGGCCAGCCACGGTGACCGCAGCGCCTGTTCTTTCATCAACCGCAGGAATGTCCCGCCGCCTGGCCGTGGCAGCGCAGCATTTCATGAATACGCTCTTCAAGATTCCACGAGTCTAATGCAGATTCCTATCTGTGCTCGATAGGGAATTTACATTCTTTAGTATGTAAATGCTTGGGTGTATCTTAATGAAGTTCAAGCAGTGAGCGCGGATAAGAATTTCGGTGACTCGCAAGTGAACAAAACGTAGAGGCGCAGCACCCTGTCAGCTGGAAGAAATATAGGCAAATGTTATTTTTAAACCGTAGTGGAGGCATTGAGAAAGAGAAAGAAAAAGAAAAAAAATACAAGCACAAGGTATCGAAGGCACTCTTTTCTTTTTCTTTGTCACTTTTATGTCAACGTAGAGTAACTTCAGGCTGTAAAGTGCACTCTTTGTACGTACCGGTAAAAGTCGGTTATAAGTAGAAATACGCCGCTAAGACAGTTAACGCGGTATAGGTTGGTATACCGACAGGAAAACATAACGTTTTGTTTGGTCATTTGAAAAGTTTCACTACTCAAACAGAAGAGCTTCCGTTTGGCAATATGCTTCCTAGGTGCTCTGTTTTTTTTTTTTTTTCTTGAATATACAGGAGCCGCCCTACTATAGGAAAAGAAAATGGGAATTGCGAGCCGGCTGCTTTCTTCTCCCTCTCCTTTTCGGCCTTGCAAAATGCAACAAAAATCAACAGTGGCTTCTCAAAGCGTGCTTGGAGATTATTATTCTCACATTGTATACGATCCCGCCGCTGTTGTCTATGTGAACTAAAATTCGAATAACGAAGCAGGTCGCAACAGTTTGCAAAGCACTCCCAGAAATTATTCTGACTCTTATCGGTTTACTTCAACTGAGTAAGACTGGTTCTTTAAAGAGACAACAGTTTAATTCGTAGAGCACCATCTACTTAGTACAGCATCGACAAGTAATTTAAGAAATATCAGCAATAATGTGCAAATGGATGGAGTACACATGCTGCCGTGAATATTTCAGGCAGAGCGAATTCGTCGAAACCGTATGCGAATGACAAGCACATATCTGTCTAACCTATCACATTCAGTGTAAAAAGAACACAGTGAAAGTAAAATGGCAGGTTACTGACTGGTAATCGCTTTGAAACCTCCGCAGTGCTGCGCGTATATTTGAGAAGGTATGCGTTACGCATTGCAACCATTGGCTGCCGTTTAACCATGGGTAACGTTGTTCCCGCGCAGTTTTTACCAGTTTGTACGATCTGTTTACCAAAGCACCGTGTAGAGCTGAAAGTGCCGGACATGGCATGTATCTCTGCAGCTAGCTCTGCGCGCAGGGCGCACCGTGGCAGGGTCGAAGTCCGTGAGGCGCAATGCTGGGAAGCCCACCTCGAGGGGTGCGCGGGTCCAGGTCGCGAACCCGCAGCCGTCCCACCCTGCGCGCCACGGAATGGTAGCAGCCTGACGACGGTTTTCCCCCCGCCGTCACCGGGCGACGCAGTGACGAATGATGGACAGGCCTCGTTCGAGCCCCGGGTACGAGGGGGAGCGGGCGAGGAGCCGTGACGGCAGCCGCTCGGCACGCATCGATTTGCCCTCGCCGTCGCAGCCTCGTCGTCTGACTGATTTACGCATCCCGCCTCTTTGCACCCCGTGGAATTAAGCCCCTGCGGCGGCTTCCTTTCTGGTGCCGAGGCCGCCGGCTTTGAATGAGAACGCGGCGTGACAGAACCTCGGGTCCCCGGGCTGGCCACGCTTCGTGTACGACTTATTTCGCAGCACGGGGGCGCGCACACAGCGCTGGCGACTGAGAATGAACCATCATTGATGCGGCGGTGCACGCCCGTGCACCTAACATGCAACTCTTTCAAAGAACAGTTGTCAAAGGGACAGCACGACACACGACTACGAGCGGCCGTATGTCGGACATGGGAGCGGAACCCGTGTCACCGTTTGTCGCAGCTATAAATATTGCCTGGTCTCTAAGTCAGTCTCTATTACGTCGTCCTCTGGACATAGAGGCACCGCACAGGAGATCATGAAGATTGGTGTGAGGCCTGCGCTCTTTCCGCTGTTCGTACTACCAGACAACCGGCAAGATTCAGCTTGGAGATTTTCGCTAATCGTCAATACCATGGTTATGCTTAGCGTATATGTTGCAGTTGCTGCTGTACTGACAGTCACCGTGCAGCTTCAAAATTGAAATATCGTTGTTTCCGCGATTGAACTGCGGATTTATGCAATTTGTTAATTAGTCTAGCAGTCTTGTGTAGCTAGGAAATATACGGCATGAAAACAAAAATCGACGCTGTTACTGCGGCCGTATATGGCATTTCAATGTAGGCTGCAGAATCTAAGCGGCTGTCGAAGAGGGCTAAATGACAAATGACATGGGAAATACATTGCTGGGAGGTGTGGAAAAGAAGTGACATGGCCTAATTAAATGCAAAAAATTTAATACGAGTGCACATTTAGTAACCCCAGGTAATCTAAATCGAGCCTGAGTCCCGCCTAATAACAGCATATGGTTTTAAATGCGAAGCATTTCAAGCTCTCATAATTCGTCCGGATCATCAGAGAACTATCGTCATAATTAGTTCAGGTCCCCAAGCGTGCACGAGCACTTCTATGCAATGCGCAATGTGCGGCGTTCGTACACGCGCTTCTCTTGCTCACATGGCCTCAGCCCTACTGCACTGGCAAAACTGCAGCTGGCGGGTCAAGCGCGTTCAAGCAGAATGAAGATAGCGACAGTGTGGTGTGCGTCGATTTGTCCGGTGCACAGCGTCTCGCAAAGCTATTCGTTTGCGCATAGGGTAGTATAGCAAAGAGGTGGGACGGCGTCAAGCCGAGGCCACGTGTGCCGCGGTCTTCCACCATCTGTGGTTCGACGTGAACGTCTTTACACTGAGCTCGGTGCGAAACATTGAGAAGCGTTCGCTGGGCCTCGGAATGCTTTGCTAGGCGTTTCCCGAAGCCTCCGACCACGACGAAATGCTGGTGTGCTTGAGACAAAGCCGGACAAGCCAAGTGCCCATCAGCTTCGCTAGCCTTGCGCCACTAATGAATTGCGCCACTTCACAATTTTTTTACCCACAAAAGCTACCCATTTATATTTAAGGAGAGAGATAAAGGAGGACAGGCTGAGAGGCTTACGGGATTGCAGCTGACCTTCTACCCAGGAATGGCGCAGCGGGTAGACACAAAAATTAGCACCCTTATGCCCCGTCGTGAAAATGGGGGAAAGCGAAGCTTGGCGTGCGCGTTCCTGAACTACTACTACTTCTCTTTTCTTTCTTTCTTTCTTTCTTTCTTTCTTTCTTTCTTTCTTTCTTTCTTTCTTTCTTTCTTTCTTTCTTCTTTCTTTTTCCGCCGCGGTGTTGTTTGTTGCCCTTCGATAGTCCTAAGCACGGTGGCATTCATATGGTTCAAATATGTTCCTACCTCGCAAGCGTCAGTGTGCAGTCTAGTGCAATAAAGAACAAAAAGAATGTTTGTAGTCTAGTGACTAACACATTTACTTTCAGTGGTTGAAGGCCCGGGCACAAACCCCAGCCCTGGCCACTTTGTTCCACTCCAATGTGTTAGCTTCTTCCACCACCTCATAGGGGCCCGCCAGGTGTTCTACCTTAATGATTCAAAATGCTTCAGAGCAGATTACCTCTTGCATTGCTCATCCGACGGCACTAGAAATGAATATGAAAATTCTTCGTGCTACAGTACAAGGGAGTGCATGCGTAACTGGGTGTTGGCACGACTACAGCTATGACGCCGCCACCGAAATCACACACACACACACACACACACACACACACACACACACACACACACACACACACACACACACACACACACACACACACACACACACACACACACACACACACACACACACACACACACACACACACACACACACACACAGAGAGAGAGAGAGAGAGAGAGAGAGAGAGGCCAACCACGGCTATTTTCCGAGCTCAATAGATCGTAATAAAAGTCGCTGGTACATGCCATGTCACACTTTCGTCATTTGTGGAAGACTGCAGGATAGAGAGATGCGCGGATTGCTTGGAATTCAATCTTTTTCTGTTTACCTCAAATCACACACCTGGTTTCCTACAATTATTGGCCACACTGTGTCTTGACGTCACCATCGGCAAAGTGACAGAAGCGCACCGGTACCATAACACGGCTTACCGCCTGGCGAAGGACGCATGCGTTGTGGCACCATGCTTAAGGCGGGTTGACTGATTTGACGTCACCGCTGGGTTGGATTTCGGTCTCGGCTTCATGCTTTGTAGCTCATTAAAGTTATTTTCGCATTTGCTGAGCATTTCTATTGTCAGGAGTGTGATAGGAGTGCCTCTGGAACAGAGAATCGTCATTATATTGACTTGATTAAGAAAGCGCCGGAGTTGACTTGACTTTTAAGGCGACTCTGAAACGATTTTGGTGAGCTTGCACAAATGAATTGCGCCTAATGAGGCGCCTGCCTATGGGCTTTGCGATGGGTAGACGAGCCACGAGCGATGTGATTGGTTTACCCCGCATGACGTCACATGCACCGGAAGGCCAGCCACCGGTACTGTAGCGGCACCTGGCGGCAAATACTCGCTTCGCCGGCGCATTACGGCACTATTGTATAGAGCTACTGCGATATACAGTAACTGCTGTAAACAGTACTGTATATGTTCCCCATGGGGAAGATATACAGTACATCCCAGCGCTTTTGAGGCTGGCAGGCCACAGAAGCTACAAAGCGGTGCCATATCGCTACTGAGGCCTAGGTACAGCGGCTGCCGTGGGAGGCGCAGTCATCGCCAGAGTGCACCCCAAGCTAAGCAAGTTGAGGAAGAACAGCAGTGGTAAGGAGGAACGCGACACGGAGAATTCCATAGGTACCTTGCTGCTTGCTTCGCTTAATTTATAGTGTGAATGATTTGATAACAACATAAGCTACTCAACGACAAAAAAATTTAAAAAAATTACTGCACGGACCCCTTAAATGTTGTCGCACCATCACATTTTCTTTAGAAAGTGTAGCAGGAACATTGTGGCTTTCTGTGTTTATAAGGCTGGAATCGATTACATCAATTACGTCTCTTTCGTCTGCCTTTTCTAACAAAAAGAAGAGCAGTTAGCAAAGATGTGTGCAGGCATTTTACATAGCGTTCATCCTCGCGACACTGCTTCGTTGGCGTCTCGCATCCACTTCGTTCTTTTTTTCCCACGCTCTTATTTTTACTTATGAATTGCGAACCGATTCGATCGCCCATTAACAAAACCTTTTTCGCTATTTTTCGTACGCATCTCACTGTGCTCTTTGGGATCTGCCATTCTTGTTCGTTTGTTTCTTACTTTGCTTTTATTCTTCACGCCTACAATTTCTACTCCTGCTACCTGTCTCATAAAAGGTCAGCGTGCAGGCTTTGCTGAGCGAGTGCATGCAATTCGCGGCCCCCTGCACGCCTAAAATACAAATGCATGCCTCAAGATGAAGAGCACTCAGTGACGAACATTGGTATGTGCAGCTCAATGTGAAGCGCCCCTCTCCATGCTCTATATTTTCTTTCCTTCTTTATATCACTCAACCGCCTTCCCTCTGTGCAGGGTATCAAATCGGATTAGCGTCCCGTTGACCACTCTCCCTTTTCTTTGTTTTTCAATCTTTCCTTTCAATTTTCAGTTTGTTCTCTCAATGACATAATTTAAATTGCGCGGTAATCTTTGCATATTGTACGCTCAAGAACCCACTAAAAATAGTGCGATGGATTTCAAACGTTTTACCTTTTCATTCTGGGGAAGCATGTCCGGCCTCGCGGTATAGGAAAGGACTACAAGGGGGCTGGATTAATGACGTGGTGTAAAGAGGTATTAGTCCAGTTTGGTGCGCACACTTACGACGGCTTGTAACTTTTTTATACGTACGGTTAGTTCATGTGGTTTAGTGTTCCAACCACTAACCGCCTAGAGGAAATCAATCGTTCTAACAGCCCACGGGCTGGGAACGACGCGTTTTCGCACTTCGTCCACTGCACGTGTTAGCCAGTAAGAAAGGTAATCGTACCAGTTATGCAACGCGCTCATCTCCTGACCCATAGAGCTACAGGCGTATGACAGGCTTTCCTCTAGGTGACAATAATTGCTTATTACAAATATTCCTCGCTAGCAGTCTTGCCGTGAAATTAACGGTGTGAATGAATAAAATTGCTGTTCATTATCTATATGTGTGGAATAATGACCTCCGCTCGTTCGGTTCGTAAGCGGCGATAGTTAGGGTGCTTGAGCGATTTCCATACGAAGAAAAAAGCGGGGTAAATGCGACTTTGTAATTACAGTTTCCTCTCACTTTTCTACCTTGAAGAGGTCGCTGAGTTTGCGCTGCGTACTTTAGCATTTCGCATAGCTTAAACATTCACTTGCAACAACCTGTCCCTAAGTCACGAATCGTGTTAGGGATCGCTTACAGCGATCTTGATAACGCCGTGAGTAATTCCTTCCATGCGGCTCCATAATGTGAGGACATACGGATGCGTATGTAAATAGATATACGCCTCATATTTGAAGTCGTCATATGAACGTGGCGAAAATTCGTGGAGATGCAAAGCTATAGACTCCTCCACTGATTGATTGATTTCTTAGGTTTTACGTCCCAAAACCCCGACATGATTATGAGAGACGCCGCAGCGGCGGGCTCCGGAAATTTCGCCCACCCGGAGTTCTTCGACATGCACTGACATCGCACAGTACACACGGGCCTGAACACTTCGCCTCCATCGAAATGCAGCCACCGCGGCCGGGATTCGATCCCGCGACCCTTGGATCAGCAGCCGAGTACTATAGCCACTACAGCACTGTGGCGTGGCGACTCCACCACTGTCAAGCTTCGCTCTTTGTTAACGCATTTCAGTGTTCTTTTTTTTTTTTTTTTCCATGGAAGCCGTGAGAGTTTTTCACACCGGACTGTCTGACGTATTCCACACGACCATGTGGGATAGGGAAGATCTTCACGTGGCGAGAAAACATAGAAAGCTGACACATTAAATTACCGTTGCATTTGCGTGTTCGACGCTGCAGCCGGCGACTAATAAAATGAAAAGTAAATAACGAGTAAGTAATGTAAGTAAAAGGACGCATAGGATGAAGGGGAGAGCATTTCGAGAACATCGGGAAAAAAAAAAATTAAGCACGTCGCTTGGCACTCGTTCTCAGTGGCACACATTAGAATCGATTGCTGGCATGTTAAAGACCTCGGGTGGGCTCCGCAGCCTTTTGGGAGATGCGCGCTAGCTTCCTCTGACGGCTGGCAAGGGCTCCAAAAAGGGCACCGCTTGATAATTAGAATGCATAATTAATCCCTTATTTACATGACGTCGTTCAGTCAGGGAATGATTGGGGAGCGCGGATATGCTCGGAAAAAGAGCACCAGTCCGACATTAAAAAACAGCGGTGGCATATGCAAATATACGCGCCGACTGAGGCCAAAAAAAGAAAGAAAGAAAAAAAAAAACAAAGACGGAGCGGCGTGCGCCTTTTCCTGTGCGTTCTTGTTTTGTTTCCCCCTTTCTGTATATGCAGAGCAATGTTCGTAGAAGCCAAGCGCCGTGTCTATACTGTGGTCCCTCGTGTGGCCGTCGGTCCTCTCGTGGGGGACTCTACGGAAAGCGCACCGGGGGCCGGCGGCGTCGCCCGGCGCCGATATTTGCGCCGGAATCGTGCTCGGCGCGCCTGTAGCGTGTGGCTGGGGCGCGCGCGCCCCATCAGTCAGCGCGACCACCTCCGATTCGTCACAGTGTTCAAACAAAGATAAGGTGCCGCCGCATCGCGGCGGGGAGGCCTCTAAATCATGGCCGCAGCTCCCAAACCAAGCTGAGTCCCAGCGCGAGTTCTTTAGGACGTCCGTTCGGGCCCTTCGGACGCGGCCAGTGCGATTCTCGGCGACTCCTCGAGAGAGGAGGTCACGGTGTGACCGCTGAGTTATGGCGGTACACACGTTGCTCCGCGCCACGATATATAAAACACGTCTTTATCGGCACCATTGCACTTGTTTCGGGGGACGATGAGAAAAGAGCGCGCCCTCCCCGGAGACAAAGACGCTGCTGCTCGAGCCGCCGAGATAGCCGCCGAGGCTCTCGCCAACTCCCCCCCACCAACGGCCCGGGCCGGCTTGAGTCCACAAAAACCCGGCGCGCACTATCTTGGTGTCCCGTTGTTTGCGGCGTTCGAGCGCGGTCGGCTCTTCTCCACCACCTCGGTCTTTCTCCGCGGCCTCTCCACGACCGTCGTTGCTTTTCTGTGTATCTGTGCATATGTAGGACCATATCTGTGGGGTATACCCCATGCGCGTGATACTACTGCGACTTATTAGAGCGTTGGCAGCGGCGCACGCTCTTGGCGATGTTGGGTGACGGGGGCACGTGAATTAGTCTGTTCGATTCGTGAAGTGCGACGGTGAATCGGAGTGTATGTATACCATGCACGCATCAGCTCTTTAAAACAGCGGAAGCATATCGTGATATCATCTGGGGCTACCGAGATGGAGAAAGACAAACTAGGTGGGGAAGACAGGGAGGTTAATACAAGAAGGAGCATTTTGTTCGCTACCTTACGTTAAAAACATAGAAAAGAGATGGAAGGAGTGAAAGCGGCAGAAATTAAAGAAAAAAAAAAAAACACTTGCACTGTAGAATGTTCGGTAGTGTTCAACGACGCTAAAGAGGACAACTAAATGACTATAGACTAATTATCTACCCAATGAAAGCTACTTTATATTGTAGAGGTGAAAGTTGATAATAATTGCAGGGAATACTAATTACTTCCACTTCTAACTACTAAGGATTAGTCTACTCATTATCGGTTGTAGAACTTTCATTTGATGCCTGTCACCTCTGAGTTAGCACGTGGGTGGGTAATCTGACGGACGGAAGGACGGAGGATCGATCGATGACTGGATGACTGTGTGCTTTATATACACCACAAAATTTTAAACTCACAGCCACTTCGCTGGTAAGCAAGCTTGCACAGTGCCAGCTTGGTTGCATGCCGCCAAAAAGGTTAATGCGCATGCATGTGTCATGCGATCTCGAAAAAGAACGGAATGTAGAATGCTTGCACTTGTTGCACACGCACACTTATCGCTACTGAAATAAAGAAAATCTAGAAATAGTTTCAGAATGTACCTCGACCATAAATCTAGATCGTTGCTACCTGGCTGCCAATCAAGAATATTACAGCGGGGACATGGAGAAATGCTTGAAGCGGAAGTTCGTGCGAAAACTGCAGACAGTAATCTGCTTGTTACAGTCAGTTATGCATATATGTTATCGTGCCCTTCTTACATTGAGCTTACTTGAGCTCGATATAAGACGTTGACCATGCACTGTTGATTTTGTTGTGGGTAAGGTTTTTGGGGGCGGAAAGTGTTTATGATGCGTATGCTATTTCATTGACGTGATAGGAGCTGCTTGTACCGCTGCATATAGGCACACATCTCACTATATTTTATCTTTTATGGTATGGTATTCAGACAATAAATATCAGTTGTTAGACATAAGTACGAATTAATATTGACTGAACGTGAATTCCACAGCAATGTGGAGTCACACGCCGCCCTTGAAAGTGCCCTGCATACGGGAAGGACTACGCAACAATGCAGAACCTGTGGTGCGTGGACGGTTGTATGAGCTTAAAGCTAAAGAAATTGTAATGACGGGCCACAGCGTTATTGGTACGCTCGTATAAGCAGAGTAATACTGAATTTAACGTCAAAACCAATGCGGAACGCCAATGCGCTTCAATTCAATTGACTTACGACTGGTCACAAGTCCACATCCTGAAAGTCTGCGCAGCATGAAAGACACTTCTACAACGGTTTGACATCTTCAACGCATATCCAAAGCAGATTTGTGTCGAAACGCGATATGTTATTGAAAAATGCCGCCCTAATACTACAACAACAACAACAACAACAACAACAACAACAACAACAACAACAACGACAACAACGACGACGACGACGACGACGACGACGACGACAATCTGAGCCGCCTGGTCTGGGCTTATGTCCCTAATCGAACTGTCCGTCTACCCAAGGTCGGTTTTCCTGGGTGACCTGGGAGAGCGCGTAGGGTTGCTTCTAGGCCTGAACCGGTCTACTCCGATGCTGCGCGAGCATGCACAGCGTCACAGAATTCATGAACAGCGTAACAGAAATATGAACTTCTGATCGTGTAATAGGGGTCTACGTCGACATCTACCTGCGGCGCCTTGTCGCAAGATACGGACCGCTGCTAAGGAAGCAAATAGTAAAACTACGCGCGCCGCTACCGCCAGGCGACATCGGGTACAATAAACCGCCGCGCAGAGAGAAACCCAAGCAGTATCTCATCGTCGACGTTGGTCGAAAAGTTCGTTTCATTCACGGGATTAAACAAACAAACAAACAAACAAACAGACTTCGCCGCGAAGACCCTCAAGTAGGTGCACCGAATATGCGGCCCGGCAACGGAACTCCCAAGACTCTCAAGTTTGCGCAGCCAAGATTGAGGCCAAGAACATCTGCATGCAGACCTTTGCAACGTACTCTTCTGATCACAATGGGCACCTTTCTGTGTTCAGATAAATGTACGCACACTAAATGACTATTTTTATTGCTTAGTACTTCAGTAAGCGTCCTGAAACTATTCTTGAAGTTCACATATAGAGGTTGCTCCTCCAGCTTACGCTGCGGCTGTTCTGCGTACTTCGCGCATACTTGGCCAGTTTTTCTGTGTTCGCCATTTTTTTTTCAGTTTATTAACTCATGCATCAAATAATAAAGTAAAGTTAGAAACAACCGCTGATCTTCATCTTATCTTTCTTCGCGCCTCACCACTTAGTATCAAAGGCGAACTAGAATTTCCGTACTTCTCTGTTTACTCCCCGAACTAGCACTGACCAGTGAAAAATGGAGCATTTTATCGTGTTCTTGGTCATTTCCAGATTTATTGTAGGAACGGTGCATATGTGTGGGTGCACGGTGCAGATTTCAGTGCATTTCGTGCTTCCATATGTGAGTGTGCAGAGCACAGTATATGGCTTCTGAAATGCCTTGGTTTTTGCGGTTATAAAACGCAGTCGCATTTGGGCTCATGGCTCATTTTGTTTTTCGAGAGTTGACGAGTAATCATTCCTGGGCACTGGACAGAGGGCTATTTCTCATATACACAGAACCATCACAAGCTTTCCCTAATCGTCTTAGAGCATCACTCATTAAAGGCAAAAAAAAAGAAAGGAAAAGAAGAATCAATGGAATATTGAGGATTCTTAACTTGGGAATAATATTTTTGCTAACTCATGCAATAATAATAATAATAATAATAATAATAATAATAATAATAATAATAATAATAATAATAATAATAATAATAATAATAATAATAATAATAATTACGGATTACTGACAGAACTTCACGGATGACCACGCCCATAACTTACTGACAAAACGGGGAATAAATGTCACACTGTGCTGCCGCCATCAATACTAATTTGATCTTCTTTGTTAAAATAAATGAGAACTGTAGCTTGCCAACACAAGCCAGAAGAATTGAAAAAAAAAAGAAGAAAAACACACATGAAGAGAAACAAAGGAGAATAACAAGCAGAACTGCGTTTAAACATAACGCCCACCCGAACGACAAGTCAATTACCGCGGCCACGGGCACTGTCGAGGCATGATTCGGTACTTGAGATACAGCCACTGCAGGTACCTAAACATTTCATCGCCGGCGACATGGAGCAAAACTTTGTGGTTGCGTCGTACATAATGCATTTAATGGCCATATTCAAGACTGATATACAAACATAAGGAAACATAAGCTATAGGTTCTTAGCATAATTAACAGTTGCAAATTGTATGCAGCCGATATGAACTTGGACATACAATTCTCCAGCTATTTTCTGGGTGTGTGGTATGCAGAAGTGCTAATTAAGTTCTGTATTTTTTGTAACGTTGCTTTGCCTTAAGTGTATTGCACATTTTCATTTTAACTTCTTTTCTACGATTCTGGTCGGTTGCAGTGTTGCATTGAGGAAGTTTACTGATTTAAGTCTCCCGGGCCTGCTCAGAGGACGCACAGTGGCAGCGTAAGCTAGACTTTGCTGCGTGCTCTGTCATTCTTCTCTTTCAGTTTTATTCTATTCCTGCTTTCATATTATAGATGGGCACAATTCGGAACAAGGCCCACTACCTTCCCGATGTCGTCGTGTTTTATATCGTATACTGGCATGACTGTGTAATTGATTCTTTGGTATCATAGACCAAGTGCGATATTTTAACCCGATGTTTAATTCGTGTGTGTGTGTGTGGGGGGGGGGGGGGGGGAGGAGCGGGGGAACGAAAATTTTAAATGCTAACTTACATTTTCTTAAGCACAAAAGGGCAAGGAAGCGCCACTTTACGCATTTCGGGCACACAATGTCCATTTAGACAAGACACAGGAGAAATGCAGTGTCGTCTTTATTGAAAAAGCAAGCCTTGAATTGCACAAGGGTTCTCATTGGCCACAGACACTACTTTTAATGTGCGAGTTAGCCTCGAGCCAAACGTGCAGGGAGCAGAGTTTAGATTTCTCGGAGTGGATGCAATCGTATAGCATACCGCTCTGTTTTCTGATTTTCATGTACCGACGAATACGGAAGATGATGCTGACTGTAATGATGACCACGATGCTCTTAAGATATTCATTAGCATTCCATTTGAAACAGTGCAGCGACTGCACCCACCCACGTTGTAATAAATAATAATGTATTATTACACGTGTTGCTGTCTAGCATTTTTCTTCATATTCCAGCATCTCATTCGCACCAGCATTATTTTTTATTCAAGCCTGCATTTCTAGTATATCGTACTCCTACGTACGCCTGTATGCACTCCGGTTCTATCAATTGTCCCATCAGCTTCGTTTCTAGCGATGGTCTGAACGTTTTGATTACTTCTCTCAATCGCTGACCAGTTCGTACTTCCATACACTTTGAATTGCAGCGCCTCTGGGGAAAAAAGAAATCTGGTGGCATGCCTTCTAGGAGGAGAAAGGCGAAACACTCTTCAGGAGTAGCAAAAAAAGAACACCGACATCGCGCTATGAAGCACCATACGAAACCCGTGGCGCCATCCCACCACTATGTCAGGACACTTTGGCGTGGCGAGTGGCTCACGCAAAGGGGTTCTCGCTGCTGGAATTTTCCCATTTTGCCGACATGCGGCGCTCAATGCACTACTCATTGAAACTCTCCTCTAGGCGCCAACATTGAGTCTTCGGACGTGGGTGAGCAGCAAGTTTGCCTGCAGTTGCGACTTTTCTAAACTTTTAAATAACCTATCAAATATACTCTATCCCAGAATGAAATTATGACTATTCGCAAGCCGCATATCTGTCCGGTTGTTTTCAAATCGTCACCGGTGCGCGATCAAACAGGAATATAAAGCGAGCATGTGAAAACGCTTATGCTGGCCATGGTGACTTTTTGGTATACTGCATGGGAGCGTTACCGTGGAAGAGTTGGATGTTGGAAAGTCCTAGCTAAAAAGAAGCAAACTGTACAACAATATAAACGGAATTGAATAGAATGAAGTGGCATATTCTAATAGCTTAGAGTAAAAATAACAATAACATTAGCGTCGTGCCACGGGCTAAGTATTGTCATAGTAACTTTCCTAGTGACCGTAACATATAGTAGAGCGTGCTTCATTGCTCGAACAACCACACTTTTTCGACTAAACCGTCAATCCCCTTCACTGTGGCATTCGGCAGAAGGTATGATTTGGCACTATATCTATGGATACCTGTGAGCACTCTTCGAATTAAATCCAAATAAGTTTCACTGCCCTATTTTCTTATGTAACGGGTGGATATGTGACACAACCAGTTCAACTAGAACAAAAGCATGATTTCGTTTTTTCGCTGCTCCATCGCTTATATTAAATGAATTTCCGTTCTGATTCAGGAAGCTTACAAATAGACTACCTGGCTCTCGAGTCTCACTTTGCAAAGTTCAGTGTTATACAAAGTGAGCGCGTATGCTCCAAAAACACCTAATTTCGCTGAAGAACTGCTTACTTGCGTCTACTGAATGTCAACTCGTGGTTTTAATAAAGTATACCTCACAACGATCAATGTAATCACAGAAACTTTCTAACGTGATAGGACGTGAAGACTGGTGATTATTGTCGCGTTACAACGCGACAATACAATGGTGGAAAGAGCCACCTAAAAATCGAAAGCTACTTGGAAAATATCTGTTAGTGGACTGGATTTTCTGTAAGGGTTACTCGATTCGTATTCGGCTTGTTGCCATAAACTATACTCTTCGCGTACTTCCTACTGTCGGTGTACGGACACTGCCTCACATAGCAACAACTCTTGTGGTTCGAACACACACCAAGGAACAAGATGGAGGCAATGCATTTGTTTTCGGATGGACAGAATTCGCCGAGAGGTCAACGCTACGCGCAGATAGGACATCGTCAAATGACGTTAGCTGACTGTCATAATTTTATCGTCGAGACCATTACATCAACAGTGCCAATACCTGTTCCGATGCATTCCAATGTGGGAGTGAGAGTGACCTTCCCGTGGCTGCAGTATTTACGAAAGCTGTCAATTCGATTCGCAATAATGAAATCTTGCAATGACTTACCGTTTTACATTAAGGGTCTCGCAGCAACTTAGCAACCCTGCAATGACCTCACTATCATAATTGGGTGCTCCACAAATCGTCTTGCGTTAAACGTTTTCGAAGTCGTCAAGTATAAGCAGAGCTACAGGGGATCTTCCGAAAAAATTCGGGCATTTTCTTTTTTTCGTGCCCACGAGTGCGCTGGAAGCTGCACAGGGAACCAAGCTACGTCAGCGCGAGTCGCCGCCTTGGCCCTTTTCTCATTTTTTCCCCATCTGAACGTATTAGCACACTTCCGGGATGACGACGGGCGTGCCGCTAAGGCCACTAAGCCCGCTAATTTTCCCGCGTCGCTAGGCACGCTGAGGCATGCCACGGCGGTTTCGGTAACTCTACATACAATGCTAGATGAGCTAATGCTTTGCAAAAGCATACTTGCCAACTCTTCCGTATTTCGCATAAATTGTACGAATGTGAGCTCATCTAGCGATTTTATGGATGTTGCCTTAGTTTGTACAAAAAACTGGTTTTAGTTGCGAATATAATATATAGCTTTATTAGTTTTCGGGTAAAACTCTCCTTTACCCGATTCTTACGCCGCGAGCGCGCTTCGGGAAAATCGGGTTAAACACGATTTCCCCCAGATAGTAGCGCGAACAATTTCGCGATCCTATCGGCAATTTACGATACAAGAATATATAAGAGAATTACGTGGAGTTTTGTTTTTTTAAGACGATTGATAAAAATACCTATTTTATAATTCATATGCTTGCTGTATTCTGGCCCTATTTAACATTGTGCTGTTGCTGATGCATTTTCATATCTACTTTTACATTTTTGTGCTCGTAGTGAAGACTCTGTTCACAATCTCCTCCTGAAAAAAACTTCTTCTTATCTTTTAGGGTCATTGTGCAAAGATGTTACATTCAAGCAAGTCACTGGGAGATCATTTTCTACCTGTTTTTTGCACAATCTACCGTGCAACATTTGGAACCATTAAGCTGAAACTAATGCTAAAATCAGTCGGCCTAAAGATCCGGGTGCTGTACTCTCCTATAGAAGTGTATCTAAATATCTTTCCGACAGAAAGAAAGGTTTGATAAGGCGAAAGTTGCTCTAAACAGCGCATAACAGCGCAAACGCTACGGCTTATGCGTCTAAGCGTTGTTAGTCTTTTACTTCACCCGCTGTTAGTCGTGGGAAACAGTGCTCTCTATGTTAATCGGGCTAATTTTCCTGAAAAGGGTGTTTGTTCATTTATGCTATTCACTGCCGAGCCTGCACCCAGAAAAAAAAGAAATGCCAGTGTAGAACACAGTGGTTGGCACAATGAAATTTATTTGAGAATTCTGAAGCCCATCTATGCAACGTGCGAAGCTATGCCTGGTACCGCTTTCATTCGTCAATAATAATGATAAATAAAAAAAAAAACACGCCTAACCACTATAACCGAGGCTGTTGCGCGTCCACCCTTTTGTGCGCGCCACTGTGCGCAGCAAGCCTTTTGTTCCTCCTTTCGTGCCTCCCAGTTGGGCCACCTTCTGGCGGCGGACACCTCCGCTCCATGTACTCGATGAAGCCGATTGCTGTCCAGAGGCCTGCTCACTGTACAGGCTAGACTGCGCACTTGAACTTGGTGACTCTTGGAGAGTCTGCTGCGCGCCTGCTGTCTCGCTCGACTGAGCGGCGATTTCTTCCTGCGAGGATTGGATGCTGGCCCCTTGCTCCTCTTGTTGGCTCGATGACGTGTCTGCGGCACTGGCATGACTGAACTCGCGCTTTGACTCGCGGTAAAAGCCACCAGAGGAAGCGGCGGCGTCGTGGCCACCGGATACCTGCTGCTGGGTCTGCTGCTGCGCTGTCGCCTCCGAGAGAGCTGCGGAGCCGACAGCTGACAGGCTCGACGCTGCCAGTTTTGCGAGCTTCGCACTTTGAACTTCAGCCTGCAGTCCTTCCTGAGCGGCGCTCGAGGTGCTGAAGGGACGAAAACTCTGAACCACTGCTTGTTCGTTGACTTGCCAGGCTCCGTCCCTCGTCACTCGGCGTTTTGTCTGGCCTTGATTGTCCGCGCTTATTCGTCGACTCGAAGACCAGGTTATGACGGGAGTGGAGAACTTCCGCGTGCTAGTTTCACTCATGAGAGCTAACCCTTTGTCTACCGAAAACGTCTCTAAGCAGCGCGCTTTTAGTGGCGACTGATGCTGTGGGTGAGTACTGTTCCAACGAATCCTTCGGCGTGTATTGGCCTTGCGACAAGTCGTACGGCTGCGACATGTAAACAAAGAACATTGGAACTTGCGGGTACATCATTCCGTAGCTATACGCTAATGGTTCTGAAAACCGACTTTGCACCATGAGCGACCGGAGATCGTCACTGTTGTAAGGCGAATCTGAAGGAGCTACCGCGATTGGCGCCACTTGTTTTTGCTGAGCTTCAGAGTAATGCAAACTTGACTGCCGTTTCAATTGAGGCTGCGGCCTTTTGCTTTGGGATGCAGAGTAGCGCTGGGACTGAGTGACTTGTGTTTGCTGGACTTCCGCTGACGACTGAGCGCTGGAGCTTTGGGAGTTCGTTGCTGCCAAGGAAAACGGGGATGTGATTCGCACTTGCAATTTCTCACTTGCCTAATAATTATGACATGATTTATTTATTTACAAAAACACATTACATTGCATTCCTTTAAATTGCGGAGTGGCGAGTAAAACCGTTTCGTGTTTTGGAAGCTGCGAAGGAGTACAAAAGGACGCATACAGATATGTGCTGAAGGACCTGTGCAGCAGTTTATGCGCCTGTTAAATCAATGAAGCATTATTTCTGTACTCAAAGGAGATAATTTGAAGTTTTCTTAATGAGCTCACGCGCTGTTTGCTTGAGCTGGCTGGTGTTTCCTTCACGTTTCATGGACTATTCGTACGAACTTAAAAAGACAGGATAAGCTGCGGTTGTATTTCTTTTCTCTTTGGATTTATATATGCATCAGTAGCGCCGTAGTACGACAGAGGAAGGTACCAGTGCTATGACCTTCGAGATAAAGCGGCGCGGCAGATTTGCGGAGGGCCGTGATGGGCAAAGTTCAGATTGAGGGAACAACGAGTGAAAAGGAAATAAATGAGCATATCAGCTTGTCAGGACAGCATTTAATCGCCGATAACTTCGTTCAACCAAGCAAATATTTAAAAAAAATGCTTTGCAGGAAGACGTTTGTAAGATAATTATGTTGAATACCACGGGTTTATATTTCACAGCTCCCATAAACGATGTTCAAGGTCTTCTTTAACGCACTAAATGCACCATGGTTTGCACCGTGTTGCACATCTCGGGTTCGATTTCACAAAACTTTATTTCTTTCGTAGATGTCCTATGCTGTTGGCCGGCAGCCATTGCTAATGATATGCTGAACGTCAGGGTTGGCTGATATTTTGTTGTAAGGAAAATTTTACTGTTCTAGGCTTTGGTGGATTCTGGCCCCTGGGTATTTATTCATTGAATGTTTCTACGCTGGTTGTGTTTGTCGGAAACATTTTTAACCAACACGGATGCGCGATATTTTATTAACTCAGCGGGTGGCCAATGGCAAAGAGCGCGTAAGGACAAAAGCTTTTGTGAATTCGACCCCTGCGATGCATGAAGTGAAACCTTGGAAGATCAACAGAAGGCTTTGTGACTGCTTCGGGTGAAAAAACTTCGTGGCTCTCAGTAACCTGTTGGAATCCATGAAACGTGCGAAGAAACACACACTGGTGACCCAGGAAACTCGTCACGCAAACAAATAAACAAAAACTTGGCAGAGAAATGAAAACGCAGGCTCGTGGGGGGATAACACATCGGTGGAGTATTGTGCATTCGGCCAAAGGTAAGCTATGCTGATGCCTCTCAATAAGAGGGTTAATGTTAGTACGTTAAATTTTCAATGTGCTTTTACTTTGCACCACCGTTAATAAGGAGCTTGTATGAGTCTTGTGCTCACCATCTGGACAAACAGGTGGAAAGTTTCTCGAAGACCTCGTGTCATGGTCGAAAATCCACGTTGGCAGGTCTTCATAAGTGCAGCCGTTCTTATCGAGGATGTAACGAACACATCGGTTATCTCTGTGGACAATTAAAAGGAGCAGTTATTTGACGTTTTGGCGCAAGCAGAAAACACCGGCATACTGAACGAAGCAATATACTACAATGCGTGTCGTATATTGCTTCGTTCATGCGCTTCTATTACGACTTATTATCTATAATACCACCATTTGTCACCTGACTTACTCGGGTCGCGGCGGAAATTTTGAAGGAACAAGCATTACTCGCTTGGCGAGTATAGTTGACCAGCAGTATAATAACGTAGCCACAAAGCGTGACATATTTTCACTTAGGCAACTACACGTTCATAATTATTGAAATATTTGGAACTAGTCTGCCATCTCAGCCTAATCAAGAAACTAGTGTCTCACTGAAAGGTTGTTAAAGATGATGCAGGATTCACGAATATCCACTGACAGCGTAGAAACGGTACAGAGAATACAGCTCCCGTGTTTGCGTACAATGTATTCTTTCTCTCGTCTCAGCGCTGTTTATAGGAATATGTGTTTGTTGTACCAACAAGTACGAGTTACCACAATTCAGGGTTCACAGCTTCTCCCAGTTTCTGTGACTATATGAAGACGTCGTGCTTAGGAGAGCTCTAATCTAATTACCTCCTAATTAAGCTCTCTTTCATGACTTCTTCAGTTTCAGTGACATCGCTAAATGGTCACTGAGCGTTGGCTGCAATGTCGAGTACTAAGATTGCCTCTAGAAAAGGGTGGAAGTGTTAATTTTTTTTCTCTTTCTGATATATTGTACTACATGAGCAGAGCTGCGTGCGACATTTAGTGCGTTTACATTTCTGAAGACGCAGTTTTGCTCGCAAAGACGAGATTACACTTCTTCATATATATATATATATATATATATATATATATATATATATATATATATATATATATATATATATATATATATATATATATATATATATATATATATATATATATATATATATATATATATATATAAGCCGCGAATTACATGACTATACATAAACTGTGCGTTCAGATGTATACGTACAGACATTTTCCCGTTGCTCCAGGCGGTGCAAGTATACAGCGTCGCCTTAGTAGCCGTACGATGCGCTTTGCTGTGCAAGTGGCCTCTACGCAGCGGCCTGCATATTAACCGTTAATTTTCTTCAGTTGTCGACAAACGGTGCATGCGCGAAGTATGCGAAGCACTACGACGTGTTTCGGTCGCTGCACTTCGCAGTTGCTCATTCTCAGATAAGTTAATAGCTGGACAGGTTGTAACGTACCTATTTAAAACCGCTACCGCGACTCCAAGATAAAGGGATGATGTAGTAATTACGGGAAGGGCAACTACACTATAGTTCAGGACTAATGTGTACCCTGTGTACCCGGATTTCATAACAATAAGGTTACTGTCTTTATTAACAAAATAGGCACAAACTCTCCTTTCTATTCTTCTGTTTCTGCGCCACATCGTCTGGTGACGCCAGACACGTATCAAACGTTAATTTTAATTCAACTAGCAAGAACGAAGAATATAATTCCGAAGCGATGTATTTGCTCAATCTGTATTTGTGAATATGCTTTTACATTACACCTACGTAGCTTGCAAATAGTTCCGATAGTTCATCAGTAAATTGAGTCGCTGATTGATTGGTTGATTGATTGATTGATTGATTTTCTTAAAGAATTAACACCAGAAATCCCGCTGACGTTGCCTGTGCATGTGTTGCTGATTCGTTCATGAATTCAGTATCTTCATACAGACCACACAGTCGATGTTGTGCTCATGTACCCTCTTGAATAATTTGTTCACAGCTCTAGATTGTACGTTACATCCATTTTTAGACTAGTAAAATGCATTTGAAGTGAAGCCCGAGTCTGACTAACCATGGCGTAATCGCATTCGAACATCAGCAACCCTTAATGAAGGTGGTGCGCGGAAGCGTGGGCAAGGCGTATTTGTGTACTATTTCTTGACCTCGCATTTTTACGGCGCTCGTGCAGGTCACCGACGAGGTACTGGGCAGACACCGTACATGGGGCGCAAGGGCGACGGACAGCCAAGCACTGCGATAAGTCAAGAAGTAAACCTAGCGCCTACCGTTTGGTAGATTTACTGCAGGCGACAGGGCACGTATCGCTGCATCAAATGCTAAGATACTGGAGCATCACTTTAGGAAACACGGTAATGGTCTTGTATATATACGTTCACTGGAGACAATGAAAGGATGCAATTATGTAATGTGTTTTACGGTAAAGCCAAGCCTCTTCAGACATAGGAAATCATAGAGACCATGCTTGGTCACTCGTGCTGAACTCTTGGTCAGTTCCTGGAATAACATCTTATTTGTCCTCTAGCTCTCATTCCCCGAGAAAACGTGCAAACATTTTGCGAGACGGTGATCGAAAATTCATCGGAATTTTTCTGCTCCTTTCATGTATGAGTAGTGTGGCTGTGCAATCTTTGTAGATGTTACTTATGGTTTGCATGTATACGTAAGGTACGCCTTGTCGACGCAAAGCTTCTAGAACTGCTTGTATTTCTATTGAATCAAATGCTCCCTCGTATTCTATGAAAGTCGTTTAAAGAGGTTTGTTATATTCAGCGAACTTCTTAATTATTAGTTTGATAGCATGGCTGTGGTCCATTTTTGAGTAACCTTTCCTAAACCCAGCTTGTTCTTTTGGCTAGGTTGAAGTCGAGTGTTTCTCTTATTGCTGTCGTAAATAGCTGTCGTAAATAGCTTGTGTATTACTGGGAGTAGGCTAATTGTTCTGTAATTCTTTAACTCCTTTATGTTACCTTTCTTGTGTATTAGGATTATATTAGCGCTATTCTAGCTGAGCATTACACTAGATGTCTTGATACATTTCGTGAAGAGCGGCGCAAGTTTTTCAAATATAATTCTTTGATCAAGTCAGCTGTTATGCCGTCTTCACCTGCTGCTTTACCGCGGGGCATCCCTTTGACGGCTTTTCTGACTTCGTCAGTGGTTATACATAGAATTTCAGTGTCCTCCTCTGATTTGATTTCTACTAAGGTTGCATGGTCTGTCTGAGAGCTGCACAGTTCAGAATAGAAATCTTCTGCTACCTTTACTATATCGTTGAAGTTGTTGATAACGTTACCTTGCATTTTGTTTTCTCCTAACTGCAGTTTCTTTTTGACCGATTTAATGCTGGTAATAAGATGGATAAATGGGCTAGTTAGCACTGCATCTTTGTAGGTAAACAAGAGCGCAAAATAGGATGTTTACACACAAAGAACTGCACACCACGTCCTATTTGGCGCTCTTCTTTTCCTAAAGAGAAAACAATGCTGGTACCTTTCTCTACTGCTTTCTCTATTTCTTTTCCGTTCAAGTTCCTCACATCTCTCTGCCTGGCTTTACTGATCAGCTTTGATAATTCTGCGAATTCTATTTTATCTTTTGTCGAAGTCGCTTTAATCTGTTCGCGCTTTTTTATTAAGGCTTTAATGGATTGGGACAACTTGCTTACATCTTGCTTTGTCGTTTTACCCCCGACTTCTATCGCTGTTTGGAAGATCACTTTCGTTATGGTTTTGTTTACTGCATTTAAATCTTCATTGTTTTCTTCTAACGCGTCAAATCTGTTCATTAGCGCGATTTTAAGTTATTCGTTCTTTGCTTTTATTACCTCTGGGTTTGCCTTTCTTCTAGTAGCTAATTTAGTTCTTACTTTCTTTAAGTCAGACAAGGAGATAAAATCTCCCTGATGTTATTCACTGCATGCTTAGAAGAAGTGTTCAAGTGTCTAGACTGAGAAGAAAAGAGAGTTCGAATAGACGGAGAATATCTCAACAATTTAAGGTTTGCAGACGACATTGTGATGACGGCGACGAAGTATAAAACATGATGGAGGGCCTAAACCGGGAAAGTCTGAAAATAGGAATAGGAATAGGAGAAATGAATAGGCAAAAGACTAAAGTTATGCTCTACAGCCTAGCCAAGGAACAGGAATTTAAAATTAACAATGAACCCGTAGAATGCGTGAAGGAATACGTATATCTGGGGCAGTTATTAACAGGGACGCCTACCCATGAAAAGGAAATCCTCCGTAGAATAAGAATGGGGCGGAGCGTATTCGGGAGACATTCCCAAATCATGGCTGGAAACTTGCCACTGTCACTAAAGCGAAAAATATTTAATCACTGCCTTCTTCCAGTGCTAACGTACGGTGTAGAAACTTGGAGGTTTAATAATTTAGAGATGAAATTAAGGAGCACGCAGCATGCAATGGAAAGAAGAATGATAGGTGTAACGCTAACATATATATAAAAAAAAAACAAGCGTTGTGGATCAGAGGACATGAGTAGCTGATATCTTTGTATCAATTAATTAAAAAAAAAGTGGACCTGGGCAGGGCATATCATGCGGAGGGCAGATAACAGATGGACAGTAAGAGTGACGGAATGGACACCAAGAGAAGAAAAACGCAACAGATGCAGGCAAAAGGTTAGGTGGAGCGATGAAATTAAGAAGTTCGCGGGCATAAAGTGGAACCAGCTCGCTCAGGATAGGGCAAATCGGAAATCGTTGGGAGAGGCCTTCGTCCTGCAGTGGACTTAAAAATAAGATGATGATGATCATGACCATCATGAAGATGATGAATAATCGAAAATTAAACATAATGCCTCTAATGTAGCGCTGACAAATCAGCTGAAAATTTCTGTGTATTTTAGCCAGGCTATTTTTACTGAGGTCATATGCCCGACAAAAAGAGACGGATATTTATCATTGGATTACGTTCATTACCATTGGGGCACCTTTCACCTTGATCTGTTTTCTGCAGCCCTGAAAGAAGGAAAATAATGTAAGCGTACTATTTTTTTTCTTGCCCTGCGCAAAGCTTCACGCTTCTATCAAAACAATTTTGTGACATACCGGTGCCCACGTTCTTCCTTCAAAATAAGTGAAAAAAAAAAAGGAGTTCGCGGTTACCGTTGGTCTCACTGAGCCGAAGTTTTCAAGCAAGACTGCGTATTACGAGCTGGACTGTTCAATATAAGGATTGTCACTGTTACTTTCCCGGGTTGTCAAGAAGGAATATGCGTATTTGCCTTCGTCAGGGAGCCCATCGTACGTGGTTGTGCTCAAAACATAGAGGGAATGTCATTACCTGAGGATGATCTTCGAAATGAACTTCTGGTAATCTTTTGATGGTATGATATGACTTAATTTGAGCGGGTGCTGTAAGTACTATAAAAAAAGTAATTCTGCCGGAGCGTGCTGAGCTGGACTACGTTGCCCATGCTGAAATCGAAGGGCGTACGAAACGTGTGCCGTAGACAACAGACACGACGTTGTGTCTGTGGTCTAGACATATCCACCAAGCCTTTAGCGCTGCTTAATCTGAGAAAATCTTGCATTTTATTGACAACCGTGGCATGTACTAGTTATAAGGGTTATTTTAAACGACGTAGAGCGTGTAATGGGAGTTTTCTTGATCATTGGTGTCGTTTTATAGCCTCAGAACTCTTACGTTGAGACGCATGCCCCACGAGAGAGTCGTGAGGCTTGCGTGATTGGGAACAGGTGAAGGCATGTGACGTCACTAGATGCAAAACCGGGGTTAAGTATTAAGCGTATAAACAGAGCCTGCGCTCCTTTCTTGTCGAACCCCTGGAATTTAACTGCCATTAAGATTTGCTATAATGTTTTCGCTATAAAAAACAACCCACAGTTGCATTAAACATTTGAAGCGTGTGTGGCATCCCTCCACATACTGAGAACTTGATTGTTCGTAACTTCATAGGTGCTCTGAGGTGGGATGACAGCTATCGGGTGGTAAATTAGTCTATGCTATGAGGCCACAAGCTACCGGATAACAACTGTTTGCCGGTAAATAAAAGAGGCCCTAAAGGTCAAAACGGTAGAAAAAGCAGAAAGAAATTTCATATTGTGACTTTTATCTTTATAGAACGCTAGCATTGTACACGAGTTCAAAAACTCGTGGACTGTTTCATAATCGAAGCGACAGTTCTGCAGAAAAGGCATGCATCACATTCTTATATGAAGGCGGAAACTCACACCACTATGCCTAATTTTTTAAGCTAACAGAACGGACCGCACATATCAGTCTTTTGAACTTTCCCCAACAACCACTTTTTAAAGGCTGGTATTTGTTCCTCTTGTTTTGTTATCGTGTATAGTAAAGCACAATTTTGTCCTGTCTACAGCTTACTAGAAAAATCAAGTGAAAATAAGCAGCACCAGAAAGCCTGGCCCATAAAGGAAAAATGGCCTGCATACCCGCTTGAGCCGTATTTTTCTTGAACGTGAGTCTTTGCTGCCTCTGCTGTTGTTGCTGTTTTTGCTGTTGCCTGAAAGGCTGCTGCTGATACTGCTGCTGTTGTCCATCCTGGCCACTTGGGTCGGGCACTGCTGGTCCGTAGACAATTTTCTGACCTATATACGGGCAAAAAGCACATGCGCGACAAATCACTATGAAGTCATACAAGTAACTTGCCAGTGTTCATCATGTGGAAGTTCTATCAAAGTTTTCGCAGCGCTTGGACTTCTGTGCTTTTTCCTCTTTAGTTGGCGGTTCATAGCGGGTGGTGTGGCGTCATGCCACAGCCTCTTCTTACCGAAAGCAAATGACGTTGCTACGGCAGCCATTAGGATAATTTGGAGCTTCATGTTGTTGTCACGGCAGATCCGCTGCGGAGAAGAAAAAATGCGAAAACAAACTCAGCATTTCTGAATCCAGCCATGGCACCTTAGCGCAGAGCCTGTGCTTTAGGGGCACAATCTATAAACCGGCAAATCTCTATTTCTGCTTGTCTCGGAGCAGGGTATAAAATAGAAGAAAAAAGTGACAGCTTGGTAGGGCTTCCATTTCAGCCTGATATTTTTTTCCCGCTCCAGTTCAGTGCAACTTTGGGGACAAGGAAAGCGCTAATAGTTGACGAACCATTGCATCAGCGTCTCATGGTACGGAACATGGCCCACGCATCGGTATTATCATGTAGTCGGGGTGTGGGTGGATGAGATAAGGCAGTGTTTTACGGCGCTTCTAGAGAGAAAATGTGATGCTATGCGGTAAGCCATGGGAAATACAGCTGGCGGGGGATTCACAAAGTCTTTCAAAACTAAGTGCCGTTCCTCGGTGTTTGCTGAGCTCCTTCGCTCGTATATTATTTCCAATATTGTCACTGAATGACACCTGCCAAATTTCAGTTTATGAATACTTTTGCGAGTTCGGAGCCGGTGATTCTGTTGTTGTTGTGGTTATGTGGGGTTTAACGTCCCAAAACCAGCTCTGATTATGAGAGACGCCGTAGTGGAGGGCTCCGGAAATTTTGATCACCTGGGGTTCTTTAACGTGCACTGACATCGCACAGCACACGGGCCTCAACATTTCGCCTCCACCGAAATGCAGCCGCCGCAGCCGGGATTCGATCCCGCGACCCTCGGATCAGCAGCCGAGTGCCATAGCCACTAGACCACCGTGGCGGGGCACCGGTGATTCTAGCTGTACTGTTAAACATTTAACTTGGATTTGATATCTGGCAAAGTATTTAAATGAAATTCGGATTCTCCGGGATTGACATTAGCCAAGAGAAGAGCGGATAATCGGGCCAGTTGGTATGCATTCATGGTGATAAGTGCGCAAACACATCACCAGGACACAGTAGGGAGAAATAAACGAGCGCAGACTGAAACTGACGTTTATTGAAACTGAATAAGTACATATAGATGAGGGAAAGGAAACAAGCCATAAGTATACAAGATAAACAAGCATGAATAGATTATGTGCCATCAATGTATGATAGTTCACATTCTAAGAGCGATATTGACGGAGAACTGACGCATATTTCACTGTTTTTCTTAATAAAGAATGCCTCAGCTATTTCCCTTGTTCTTCGGTCACAGTGACAATACAGAACCGGGGTGCGCGGAAATTCTGGAACACACCCACACCTAGCACACTGCGCGGACAGGTGCAACCCAGGAGCCGATGAATACTTATCGCTTGTTTCCTTTCCCTAATCTATGTGTACCTATTCAATTTCAATAAACGTCAGTTTCAGTCTGCGCTCGTTTGTTTCTCCCTACTGTGTCCTGGTGCTGTGTTTGCGCACTTATCACCATGAGTGGATTAGCCAAGAGACCTGACGAACTAAAGTCTTTGTACATAGGGTCTCTAGATCTTCACTGTGCGTCCCCACGACTGAGAAACTCCGGATCTTCCATGCTAAAAAGTGAGTAACTTGACAAACTGTACGGACTTAAACGGCGCAGTTTCCTTTCAAACACCCATCCTCGCGATCGAACGCCATGGATACAGTTTAGAATATTTTACTGCTTGAATAACTCGGTCCTATCTTTTTGTGATAGTGGTTATAGTTTTTAACTGCTGTACTGGACGTCGGGTATTTGGTCCCGGCCGTGCCTACTGCGTCCCAGTGGTTGGGAAATGCAAAAACGTTCGTTCAGATTTGAGTGTACGTTAAAGAACACCTACTAGACAGAATTAAGCCAACTTCAACAGAGTTACACCCTCTGCAGTCGCGTGACATGTGAAGTGCAAAATACAAGTTAGCTAGTTGCAACTTTACAGATGGGAAACAGCGAATTCATTAGCTTTTCTTCAGTAGCACAGCAATCAAAGAACGACAGTAATGCTAAATTGACTTTAAGAGCTCGAAAATTATTTCACACGAACGCACCCGGCAAATCCAAATCATGCAACAAAGACCGATGCGATCACCTGGAAGCTCGTGCCAAGATGTGCAGCTCTTTGACCACTGCCTCGTGGGCATGTGCAGGGGGCTCTTGAAGCACGTTCTTGGTTGATACTCACTCGTCTAGAAGATATAACCCGGGCACGACCGCTCCTAGGTCATCCATTTCCAGAGAAGCGGAGCCGCCGCTCGTTTCCGCACGCGTTTGATGGCCGTTTGCGTCACTTTCCACTCGCCTATTTCTCAATGCAAGCCATCGGCTCGGTCGTGCCGAAGCCATCTTGTTTACAGGTCCAGATGGTGGCCGTGGAAGCGCTTTTAAGCTCTCTTGGAGCCCAGCATTGATATCGGTCTTAGAAGTCACGACATGGTTTTAGATCACGTTTTCAATGAAGTATATGCCCATCGTGAAAACCACCGCGGCAGCAGCAGAAAAGTATCGGATTTTAATTCGGGCGCGCGCGTTCAGCAGGCATTACTATGTGTGATGGGGATACGTTGCTTTGCGTTTTACTTGAATTATACTAGGCAACCGAACGAGCTGCCGGTATTGATGTTGTATGCGCCCTCATTCAAAGTGAGCCGCGGCCTGTCTTTTGTATCGACTATTTCTGTGCACGCTCAGCGTAAGGACGGCCATCGCGTCTCTCCCCTGCTAGCGGCTAGTTTCGTTGAACTGTGAGTTAAGTGATGGGCCCGCTCTGAATGAACCCAATTTCCGTTCGCGGCTTTGCCGTGTCAGTAGGCGCAGGATATCATGACCGCCACGTAATTGCGTACGTCCTCTTTCCACAATGCCCTGCCGCCTTTTGCATTATTCGTAAGCGTCGTACGTTAGAGGTGGTGAACTATTTGAGCGCCCATTATGCGTTTCGTCTAAGGCTCGTCGATACGCTGCTGGTCGTCTCGAAATACAGCGGCTACTTTCGCCAAGGACGATTAAAAAAAAAAAGAAAAAACAAGTGTGGAAGGGGGGGTGTTGTACTATTTCACGAGAGTTATTTTCTTGTCCAACATAATGTTCCGCGAAGTGACTTTCTTTTTTCTTTACACTTACATACTTAGGTGGCATCTTGCAGAATCGCACTCAAAGTTAGGAAAGGCTGTTGCAGCGTTCATAGAAATACTTGTTACTTTTTAGGGTCTTGCCGTTAGACTTCGAGAAACACCACAGTGGAAAACGACGAAGTGAGTAAAAGGGGCGGCTTCATGAGTAGGCTCAACGGGGTATTTTGGAACGCATTGTTTTTCGCAGTATTCGTACGCATGGACAGCACTTATTATATAATGTTATTTCTCATAACTTATAGGGCCCCGAGCGGAAGTTACATGAAGGGCGGGAAAGTACAGTCGCGGTTGCACTGGTCAATAATGTGTTTCAAAATGATATAGGTCTCACTGAAGTCCACTAGCAGTGGGAAGCTTTCGTTCTTTCCAGCTATATTAGTCACGCTAACACATGCATCCCAACTCTCCTTCCAATTCAGCGCAACCCTGGTTCAACAAAGCTTTGAAGCGATTAGAAAACAAAACGAAACGTCTCTTCCGCGCCGCTAAGTTCCGTAACACACCTGAAGCATGCCATAAGTACAAAGAAGCTGAAACTGCTTATCTCGAAGCTATACGCCATGCCAAACGTTCATTCTTTCACTCTGAAGTGTCGAACATGCTAGGAACAGCCCGAAAAAATTCTGGCAAGTTCTTAACCCACAGGACATGCGCACCATTACCTGATCAAACGAACCGGGTGATGCCCTAACCGACGCTGAATGTGCCCATGTGTTTAACACCGCCTTTGCATTAGTTTTTACTCAAGAAAGTGAACTGTCATTCTCTGTTCCCCATGCCACTTTTGAATGCACTGTGCAACCAATTACATTTTTTCCATCCGGCATTAAATCCCTAATAGACAATATAAAGCTTTCATCGTCAGCTGGTGTGGATGAAATTGATGTATACTTCTAAAAACACTAAAAAAGATTTGTTCAGCATATCTCTGTTTATTTTTTTCGCAGACACTTTCAACAGATATTCTGCCTCCTTACTGGAAACACGGAAAGGTCGTTACAGTCTTCAAATCAAGCAACAAACACTCCCCATTAAATTATCGCCCCATCTCCTTAACCAGTGTACCCTGCAAAATACGTGAGCTGATATATCATCTACACCCATATCATGGAATGCCTCGATCCTAACCATTTTTTTTTTCATCCATCGCAGCATGGCTTCAGGAAAGGTTTTTCCTGCGAAACGCAACTTGCTGCGCTTGTTCACGACCTGCATGTAAACGTTGACTCTAACCTACAGACTGACCTCATCCTTTTAGACTTCTCAAAAGCTTTTGACAAAGTTCCTCATGAGAGTCTACTACTAAAACTTGCTGCGTTAATCTAAATTCCGATATCTTAGGATGGATCAAAACATTCCTAAGTAACCGTTAACAATCAGTCATCGTTAACAATCAAACATCTAGCGCTACCCCGTCAGGCGTCCCTCAAGGGTCCGTACATGGCCCACAACTGTTTTTATTTACATTGACGACCTACCATTGCATGTGACCTCTAACATCCATGTGTTTGCAGAAGATTGCGTAATTTATCGTAAAATTAACAGCTTTCCTATAACACGTCACTTCAAGATGACTTGCCAAAAGTGCAGGAATCGTGTAGCTTGTGGCTAATGGAACTAAACCCTAACAAATGCAAAACTGTCTCTTTACACCGCCGTAAAAATCCACTTATTTTCTTATACTGGATCGCTAACGCCAACCACGAACTAGTTCCTTCTTACAGATACCTCGGAGTAACCCTTTGTAGTGACCAAACCTGGAAACACACCATTACGAACATCATCTCATCTGCTAATAAAACACTCGGATTCCTAAAACGCCATCTGCGCCATTACCCTCAAAATGTAAAACTACTCGCCTATCAGTCTCCCATCAGGACGAAATTAGAATACGCATCCCCCATTTGGAACCCGCGTCAAGTACATCACATCAATCCTAGTCGCTTCAAAACCGAGCTACAAGATTTATTCATTGTAAGTACTCATATGACATCAGCATATCGGCACTAAAAACAAAATCCGGATTATCATTACTCCCATCTCGTCGCCGCACTGCTAGCATTTGTATTTTTCATAAGTTCTTTTACAGCTCACTCGGCCAGCCACCATACGTCCTCCCCCCGACACGCATCTCCTGTCGCACCGGTCACCCGCAACAAGTTGCGCGCCCGCGTGCGTGCACCGTCACTTTTTCGTCCTCATTCTTCTACCGTGCAGCAACAGATTGGAGTGGCCTTTCCAGCGTCATTACAGCCGTTACTTGTTAGTCCAATTTTTTTGGCCACTTTAACAGATTACTTTGCACTGTATTAAAATATGGCTTTGAACGCCCCTTCAATGGGGTCGCGTCTTTCATAATCAGAACTGGTTTTGGGACGTAAAACCCCACAAAACAACAACAAAAATGGGGTCTTTAAGGAATAAAAATCAAATGAAATGAATTTGGACAACTGAGAGAAGATTGACGACAGAGTAGCAGTAGAACAGACTGGTGGATGATAAATGCCCCTTTCGCTGTTGATGCCGTTGTAGCAGCTGTGGGCTTATATGATGGTACATTCATCGATGAGATGGAAGACTTTTTCGTATACTGGATTATCCACTACGGCGTTTCTCATAATCATAGCGTGGTTTTGGGGCGTAAAGCTCCAGAAATCAATCAAATCAACCCTCATAAGTTTGTTAATTACTTTCGTGGGGAAGGTGGTCAAGGGCTCGCTTTATTTGTTAGAAACAAGTTAATGAAACAACAAACATTGAAGCCTAGGAAAGCATAGGGGAAGTAATTCCAAATTCTTATGATATTGTAATTTTGGGGTAAGTAGAAAGGAATTAAAGTGGACGAAAAGACAAACCTGCCTTCGGTGGGAACCGAACACACGACCTTCCGATATCGCGTCCGATGCTCTATCGCTGAGCTACGAAGGCGGTCGCCCCTCCGTCCACTTTATTGGGTATTTATGTATATGGAATCCTTTCGTGTAGCACATAAAGCCCCACAGGCAGCTAGGTCGGGCACCTTTAATGAGGGTCCACAATTTTCTCATTAATCTTGCTCTTACTTCCGACGAAAACCACGGCGTTAAATATATTACTCACTCGATCTTTTAGCAACATGCCAAACTTTCGTTCTTTCCAGCTATATTAGTCGCGCTAACACATGTCCCCCAAATCCCCTCTCCCCTCTTATTATTATTATTTTTTTTGCACGTGCCTTTCTTCATTTCTTTGGAGGACAGAGGAGAGTGTGCAAAGCGTACAGAAACGAACGCTCGTGACGGCAGCTACCGTCCTGACAAAGACAAGTCCATTTGTCGAAACATTGGCTCCAGCGACATGTTCTCGATCGTTTTTAGCGACAGGTTCATCGATTCAAGCCTCCACCTTCCCCTGAGCTTCTCTTCTTGTTTGCTCTAATTTTAGAATTGGCTAAGTTGATTTTAATAAACGACTTATGTAATCTGAAACAGGTTGTATGTGAAACAAAAACAAAAAAAAGGCAGACTTGCTGCAAACAATATTACCGCGGTTCCGTCGAGCTTCGCGGAACTCGCGTATAATTAAGCTTTGGCACGAGTTAAGTGGAATACTCCATATTCAGAAGGCATACCCCAATGCCGCGTTCGATCATTAGCGTTGACTTAATTTTCGGGTGAAATATACGAAATAAAGAGAATCGCTAGATGGTTCAGTTGGAGGTGGTAGGTGTTCTGATTGGTATGGCTATGACGGCTGAGACCCACTGCCGCATCTGTGTCGCTGTTTAGAAGTGGAACTGAAGCGAAAAGACAAATGATATTAAAACAGCCGGTATGTACACAATGCATTGACACCGTGGACATACCTGCTGCTTTAAAATGGCACAGCTGTCCCCGGCATGGTGTTCGACAACTTGGGTGGGGTTTTCCCATCTCCAGAGGGAACCAAAGACTGCGAAGTCTCTGGACACCCTCTTGTCTTTTTGTCTTGCCTACCCTTACGTGAATGTGGCACAATACACACGGCGGTCTAGTTCCTTAGTTCTATCCCTGCCAAGGAAAAAGAGAGAAAAACGAAACGTTTCACAGGTGACTGGCAAAGTACAGCGTTTATTCCTGAATTTCTGTAAATAAATAAAAAAAAAGAGTGCACGTGCTTGGAGGCAGAGGCGGTCCCTTCCTTCTCTCTCTCTTTCTCACTATAAAAAAGAATCTACACTCAGCATTAACGCATGTGTATGTCCTTTCAATAAAATCAAGAACTTAAGTCTTGGCAAGCGCTCGAGCTGGAATGCATAGTGGCATAGTGGTGAACTTCGTAATTGGCGATGCCTCAATTGTCCTGACGTGCAGCGACAGACCATTAGCGACTGCGTGTACTCTTTCATTGGATAAGCAGGCCAGCACGCGGAACAATCGTGCTTACTAATTTCTGCAGATTAACAAAAGTAATGCAGTGGCTCTGACCTTTTCACCACAATTTACTTTGGCACTATAACATTGCGATACTTACACTGTTGCCCTGAATCATTGCAATATTGTCTGTTGTGACGTCGAAACACGTGCACCGGGGACAACACACTGTAAATCTCTGAGGCGGTGGGTGAAGTCATGTGTTGCTGACGTTCAGCGTTTTTATATGAGGTGCAGTGTGCAGAAATGGTAAAACAATTCATTTTTACCGGCTCTTCCAATACCATGTGTCTGTGCTGTGTAGGTCTGTAGGCTGGCTACACCTGCGTATAACAAAATGCGACCACACTTGTAGGCTTCCCCACAAAAAAAAGTTTACTGCGGAGAAGCCGACTCTGCGGAACGCTTGGATCTGTAACATTACTTGGGGCTGTGAAATAAATAAATAAATAAATAAATAAATAAATAAATAAATAAATAAATAAATAAATAAATAGGCAGATTGAATGATTGTGGGAATCGATATCACGTGACACACTCGGCAAGAAAATTGCCTATGCCGAATGATTTAGCATTCAGCCGAGTGTTGCGGCTAGCCTCAACGCTTTTGTGCAAATTGGGTGGTCTGCACAACGTAGGTTTACAAGGCACGTCAGGAACCTTGTGGTGACAAGAGGGTAGCTTATGGTACGACGTAACAACAGCACTCACGTTAGCGCACAGACGTCCGTATTGTAGGCGAGAAATATGCACGCTACAGTGCCGTTATGTGCATATCGTAATCGTTATTTTCGGGACTTTGCTTACGGGGTCGTGTAAAGCTTGGCAAAGGCATACTGAGTGATAGTAGCACATGTACTACATTGTTCTTTACATTTATATATGAGACGTTGACTCACTAGAACTGCAGCTGACTTTAGAAAAAAGCTCTGCCATCGCGACTACTGACGCAATCTATTTTGTTGTTTTTGCTTTTTTTTGTTTACAATATGCGCTGCATGGGAGGAGTTGCTATTAGTGGTAGTCTCGAACCTCGATGAACTATACTGTGATAGAAACCACAGTTCGATTGCATTTCCAGAATATTTAGTGTCAGTATTCACAGATGTTTAAAATATCCACATTTCCATATCGTCCGGGTTCTTTGGCATCCGCTGCTAATGGAAGCGACTGACGTCATAATGACATAGTTAACGAGATGAGGCGTGATAAAGCGATGAGCACTAGTAAACTGCATTTACAAAGCAGCAGCTTAGCGATTACTTCATGAGTGCCTAAAGGCATATCAACAGGACAATGCCTTTACATTAAGCGGCCTTCCATCAATACTGTTATATAAGCGACCTATCTTATGCGAAACGCCTTGCGCTAAGTTTCATGTCTAAATATCTGCCGTATTTTTTTCCTTGGCCCAGTCACGTTGCTAGGCAGGCAGTTGTGGCGGGAGAAAAAAGGCATATAAGCTTAGTTATTACGTACAATTACTAATTGACATTTTAACCACACATTTTAGTACAGGTGGGTTAATTCGAAATTGGAATTGTGGAGCAGTGAAGTCATGATCCTTTAAAAGAAATAAAAAAAAAACTTCAGCCCAACGATGGAAGCATCGCCTATACTTGTGCTTATAAAGGTAAAATTTAGGGTATTTGATTTCGTCCGCGGAACTCCGTTAAAAATTGAGGGATGACGCCTCATTCAGAGGACAGGTATTTCTTTTCTTTTTTTGATAGCTGGGAAGAAGTACCACCCCCTACAAGTGAGCAAATACCCCACACAAAAAGAATGATGTCAGAGAGAAGTGTGCGTGACGTTCCTATCTGTACAGCCACAGGTTACGAACACGTGGTATGGGGGCACAAAAATGGCCGAGGAAATCGAATTTGTAGCGAGGCCGTGTACTGCAGACGCTGTTGACGTTTACGACCTGCGCACGCGGGGTACCGTCATGACAAATTAGGAACGCTGGCTCTTGCGAAAAAAGCACGAAAAGAAACGGGAATATGAGGCAAATGTCGCTTGCAGTAATTCATTTGTAGGCCAAGGCACTGATTCGTGAAAACAAGGAGCTGCAGAGGACGAACGACGTTTATTGTTTGCTGCGTGACATGAACAAGAGGTTAACCGAGTCGATGGAGGTGTCGGCCAGTGAGCAGGTGCGTGCGCTAAGTGAGCTACCGGAACTTGCGATGAACGCTGCCTCCTAAAACCTGCGGCACTTGACGTTGTACCGAGCGTACGATTCCGCCGTCGTGTCGTTTGCAACTCGCATTGAAGTGAGGTCGCGTGAGCAGCTGGTTTCCTTGAGCGCGTTGTCGATGCACTCTTTCATGAGGTCAAGCTCCCTGGAAAGAGAAGTATTGTTTGAGTTACTCAGCGCTTCACTGTATACAATCTCGATGATAATGCTTTATTTGTATCGCTGTATTTGACTTCCAGGCTGCCATATACTGCTCAATATAAAGGCCGAACCACACGTACGCTTCTGTACGCATCCACACAGGCGCCGAAGCGTGAAACTATGTCGCGCCTGATGCAGAATTGCTTGTTGAAACGTCGCGTGTGCCAGCGCGCGTTCGTTCTAGGATATGCAGATGTTGACATAGCAGATATCGCTTAGTACCGGATAGAGCTTCAAACTGCGCAATGTAGTACTCGTTGTACCGCGGTCGTGCTGGTGCCAGACAAAGCTATGCCACACTACAGAGCATGGCCAGACGAACACGAGCGCGTATTCGACTCCGTAGTGCACGCTGTATCGATATGCACGAGAGGCGACACACGACGGAGTGCGTCAAGCTCGCCGCGACGCGAGTCGTACAAGCCAATAGTGCGTTTTAATATACCACATTGTCCTTAAAAAGTACTTGAAAATGAATATATATGTACACGCCTCATTCTTTTACACGTATAATTGCAAAATAACTGTGAAAATGAAAAAAAAAGAACAACAACAATCTGAATTGGCCGCTATACGTAGGCTAACCTGGTGAGGGAGAAAGTCAATCGCTTACCGACAAGGATCCGGGCGCGCGTCTGACACGTGCAATCGAACGCCGATATCAAACTAGGACTGTTGTCCGCGCCTAGACGCGTCCAGATACGCCTGCGACGTCTACGCATGCGCAGTTACGCGAACGGGCGCGCGCATGTCATCGCACGCGTCTTAGAAGCGTATGTGTGGTTGGGCCTTAAAAAGGCTACGTTGCGGAAATCTGGTGGCTAGTAGGGCCGAAATCCTGGAAACTTCATTGATTGGTTTTGATTTCTTTGGTGATATTTATTCACCCATTCAAGTTGCCCTAAATGTCCCCAGAGAGGCAATTACATTGAGTCAGGTAGAGCAGCAACACGGTACCATGGGAACCAGAATGGTTGCATAGTAATACTATGAATAATAAAAAAAAATGAAACGCGAAATCAGAACTCGTTTTGAAATAGAAAACATACAAAGTTAAACGATAGTACCAGTGCGTGACAAAAAAAAAAAAGACGAACAAATGCAGTGGTTGTTAGTCAACTATAAAAATGCTTGAATATTACAGAACTTTAGAAATACATTCAATCACATAATTCTTGCAGAAACACACAAAACCACAAAAGAAAACAGAATATAAATGCGAAATGCTAAACAGTGCTGAAAAAATAAATGGAAAAGAGAAACATTAACGTTCCAACTGAGAAATGCATCTCATTGGAAAAGAAAACTGCGGAAAAAAAAAAAGGCCGCAGGGAAAGTTAAAAAAATAATGGTTAGGTAGCGCGGTCAGCATGTAGCAGTCCCTGGAAATTCTCTGCGTTTCCTTCAGTAGCGATGTGCGGCATCAAGGAGTTCCATGCGGGGATAGTACGTGGAATGAATCACTTTAGCAAACAATGACAGTGCCATATCGGCCAATAAACTTCGCTCTTGTGATCACAGCGAGAAAAAAATGATGGTGAGGTATTGGTATAAATCGCCATAAATATTTAAATGACGAAAGAGTTTATGAAGAGAAAAAGACGAGCTGTTTGGCGGTGATATCATAAGCCCTCTCGTTCAGCGTAGTCTCTTAGTACAATGATGCTAGAATGACATGATCAATTAAAAAAGAAAGAGCGTGCCGTGCATTCTTGAATATTTGCAGATATGCGGTATTTTGAATGAGGTACAGGCCTGCAGTGGATCCCAAATGGCTGTAGCGCATTCGATTATAGGACCGAGTGAGCGGTTAGCTGCAGCAAAGGTGACATCGATCTAACAAGGCCATGCAAAATTTCACTGAAAGCCAATTACAAGGTATGTGTATGTAGTAAGTCCTATTTCGGTATTATATTTAAAGCGTACGAAGTCGATGTACCGACATTATTTCTAGTAAATGACATTGGCTTTGGTTTAAATTCATTCACTGCCTTTAACGATATGGACGAGGTTGGAACGGAGAAGTTTCGGATCGCTCTCATTTAATATATTTCGGTGTTACGCGCAATCGTTAGCGAAAGGCCTAACATGGCCGGACACACGAATGCGCTGCACATGTACCAGAGGAACGAACAAACCTAGTGAATTACCCTGAGGCATACCTAATGTTACGTCCCCAAAAAGAACAATGATAATTTTCATTGTGCAATAAGATATATGTTCAAAAAGTGCTGCAGCAGGCGCATTTAAAGGTTTGTGAATTGTGTGTGTGTAAAGATATGTATGAAAGAAATTCTTCAATCCACCAGACGGCATTGGGGTGTATCTCAAGTTACGTTTGATTCAATGTAAGCTTGTGGTGCGGAACGGGATCGGAAGCTTCTGAATTATAAAAATAGCGTCAACATGAAAATGAAAATTTATTGCCGAATATAAACCATAAACAAAACCAGGAAGTCGAATATCCTTTGCGGAAACCATTGTTGCTCGCAAACGATACTGTACTGAAAATAATCGATGACTTGGAGCAAATAATGTGCTCCAATAGTTTGGAGAATATATTGGTTAATAAAAGTGACGATAGCCGGGCCGCAAAGGGCGATCATCTGGCTTGAAAATGAAATCAACCTTGCGCACCCGCCAGTCTTGAGGAATGGTACGAGATGATAAGAATTGCGAGAAAAGGGCGCCAAGTATGGATGAGAGGTTAGCTGAAATATTTTTGAGCATCTTTTCATTGAACCAGAGGTGGTCACACATGGAAGAGAGTTTAAGGTTATCTTATACAAAATAAAGGCCTCCTTCAGTGGCAGTCAGTTCATAGGCATCGCTATGTCAGTAACAATAATGTGCCAACGTGCTGACCGTACTGTACTGACTGTCAGTTAAGTCCGCATGTGTAAGCACAGACGAAGAAGCATTGTTTACCGATTTTAGGCTTTCAAATTCGGAGGAGGTGTCGCCATTACGATGAGTGCGCGCAATTTCAGGATGGCTGCGATGGTTTGGGATGCGCCAAGGGCGTTTCGAGTTGTGAGGAGAGAAGGAAGGTTACTTTCAAAAACAAGGTATACGTATCGTAGTTTTTAGCAAGAACTCGTGCGTTCTTTCACTTAATTGGCAGTATTGCCGTGATTGTAACATGAGAACTAAACAATAAACCCCGCAACAACACTTATGTGCGCATCGTGCATCGATTACACAGAATATGTTAAACGCAAAACGTCATGGGAACTGAATAAAAATGAACGTTTACCTGCAATGTTCTGTGCACAACCGAGGGTACCTGATTACTGAGTAGCATGGACTGCAATCTAGTAACTTGACAGTAGGTCTTAAAATAACTTTAAAGGCACTTCACAAAATCTGGTGCCCGTCCAATCTACATCGCTGCGCCTCTCTTTAACAGTTGTTTTGTATCGCGCCTTTACTTAAACTAATGCACTACACTCGAAGTTTTTTTCTTTTGTTGTTTTTGTGGGGTTTTACGTCCCAAAACCAGTTCTGATTATGAGAGACGCCGTAGTGGAGGGCTCCGGAAATTTTGACCACCTGGGGTTCTTTAACGTGCACTGACATCGCACAGCACACGGGCCTCAACATTTCGCCTCCATCGAAATGCAGCCGCCGCGGCCGGGATTCGATCCCGCGACCCTCGGATCAGCAGCCGAGTACCTTAGCCACTAGACCACCGTGGCGGGGCTGAAGTTTTTTTTCTACGATGTTTCTTGTGCAAGTACGCTTCAGAAACGTCACCAAAATTACTGCGTTATCTGGCACGGATGAATGTGCGTGATTTATAACCTTATGGATGTGTAATGTGTGCAATGCCAAATTACATACACACATGCGCGCGCGTGGTTGTGTGTGTGTGTGTGTTTGTGTGTGTGTAAAAGAGAGCGACAAAGAGCCACCAGTTGCCGCTGCAGGTACGCTGCCGAAAGCTTGGAGGAACACAAAAACTGCAAAATATGATCATAAAATTCGAGTTTCTGAAGATAAAGGGAGATACGTGGAATTTCTTACTAGGCCAGGGAAGAACCTGGCAAGATGGATTGAAAATTATCAAAGCACTCTCATGCATATAGGGGACTTGGCAAGGGCGGCACCATCAGAGGAGCATTTGCCAAGGCCAGCGTGCTGTTTGGCTTTCCGGGGTGATAAGAAATGGGCAGCAAAGACGTTGGAATGTAAAGAAAAAAAAAACAAGCATATGCGGGTGTGCCGGGTCACACCCAGGAAGACAAGACCAGAAATATAGTTTGCCTGTTAGGGCGGCCGCTGTAGCACAACTTCATCAGACTACGATGGCGTCTGTTCACGAGAGGAAGGGTCTGTGCAACGGCAGGCTGCATATTGGCCTTTCCGGCGTGTGACGCCAGGGCAGGAGGTGAGAGAATGTGGAAGGAAAGGCGTAATTTGTTAGATGTAGCCATCTACTCTCGTTTTTGAGCGGTGAGGTTCCACTTAGAAGGGTAGACTGGAGTCCAGGGTTGAGGGTATTAAATGGACTATTATTAGCGACACAGCCGAGTTGAACTCACTCGCAAATGTCCGTCTCGCTGTGTACATCCCGGGCGCGGATTGTGCGGTAGGCGCTCTGCTGGCAGGTAAGCACTTTCTCTCTCAAGTCCTCTGGGAGGCACGCTGTTTCCACAACTTGGCGAGCTTCCATCAGACCTGCAACAGCAATAATAAAAAAAAAATTACCAGACCTCCTGCTTCGGATCCTGCCAGACTACACAGTTTTAGAAGGTCACGCGTACTGTTGTGCAGCGCCTAATGCGCGCGAATCTACGCAAGGTGAGCAGAAGCGTCTAAGCGGGTCTAAAATGTTATAGCCAATTTAGGGTTAAGTGCGTCAGAAATGCCTTAACATTAAGCTGGCGGATGGGCCACCGGTTGGGTCTATAAACTCTAAACTATAAGGGTGATCAAAGGCGCTGCTACCGATGGCCCAGACTTCGCACGTAGATTGCGTATCGTGAGACAAGACGGACGGACGGCAAGCCGTCGGCGTTGTGAAAGCATCCCAAGCGGCTCAACGTGCTGGCTCATCCTAACTTGCGCGAGAAAAAAATCCACAAGGAAGCCATAAGGAAACCCACATGTCCGGAAAACACGCCAAGAGTATGAATGCGCTTTCCTGGACGCGAGACGTACTTAGAGATTTTATATTACGACCTTGAGCGCGCGCCTATGATTACGACTGATCAGGTGTGCGCATGTGGCGTTGCAGTTAGGGCATGGGGCTTCAGTACTGGAAGCTTAGGGAATATATCCAGACTTCGGACCAGTTTTACTTATTTATTTATTTATTTATTTATTTATTTATTTACAGACGCCACTTCAATTCGCAGCTACGAGCATGCCACCGGAGCCTGATTAAAGCTGTGCATTTCACCAATGAAGCAAACGACAGTGTGCCACAGACAGCTACTGCGTGGCAACAATCGTTACTAATTCCTCCGCAGAAACGGTTACACACCACCTGCTTCTGTTGTCGTGGTAGCCATATGTGGCAGATATTCTCTCAAAGCTATCCTGGAGTCTCGTTAAATAGTGTTCGCCATGTGCCAGTAGTTGAACCAACTACCAGTATTGTCGCTTCTCGTTTTCGACGTTAGCACAATAGGCAAGGTTTTGTTCCGCGAAAGCTGGTCCGCGAAAGCCAATCACGATGGTGAACATGATGTTAACGAAGCAACCTACCAAGTACAAACCATTTTGACGATCGGAAACATTCGTGTCAGTCCAAACCTGCAGAATTCACGCGTCGACAGCTTCATTTCTGCAAGAATCGCTGTTGAGTATGTGACACTGCCGCATTAATACGCCCTTTCAAGGAGTTCTCCATTCAGACGACATACCAAACTCAGCCAAACCATTACTGAAGCTGTTTCGCTTGCCCCGAAATCGAAACAGGCTGCTGACTGAGAAAAACGATTTCTCCTTCTCCCGTCTTGGATTACGCAAGCAGAGCAATCACACGGCTTCTCTGGGCTTGCTAAGGTCGAGGACTCGAGGTAGCGAGATCGAATCCCGGCAACGGCGGCCGCATTTTGATTGGGGCGAAATGCGGAAATCACCCGTTTACTTATATTTAGGTGGTGGTTAAAGAACCCTGATTGGTCGAAATTACTCCGGAGCCATCCATTATGGGGCGGGCCTAATAATCATATCATGGTTTTAAGATGTGAAACCTCCATAAATTATTATTATTATTATTATTATTATTATTATTATTATTATTATTATTATTATTATTATTATTATTATTATTATTATTATTATTATTATTATCGCATGGCTTCTCCTTGGGTTAAAAGACGCCGTACACTGCTGACCTATGTACTGACTGCAAGCGATTCGCAATTTGATTGCATAACGCGATTGTGAAACGTTCATATAAAGAAATTGAAACTACTTACGTTTCATGGCTATCGTCTTGCAAGATGCCCGATACTCTCCTACCACTGCTCTTGAGAAGTGAAGTAATCTTGAAATGAGCTTTTTGTTTCCAGAGCAAGCGTCGTTCTTTATCAGAGGCGTGACACAATGCTTGTAGTCCGTCAGCGAGCTGCTCTTGAAATGAAGGTCACAGCAGATGAGCGAAGAGAGTTAACTCGATATTCGATATGGAAGTTAATCGTAAATATGACGAGGTCGTATGCGCGCTGCTAATACGCAAGGAGCGTAGCGATTTTTTTTTTGCGTTATCAATTACGTCCTGCACGTTATCGTGCGACAATCGAGATAACAGAGCTTTCACGGTATACCTGCAGAGTTTTTCTTTGTCTTCGTCAAGCTCGAAGTTCAGATTGACAATAGACCTGTCGAAAGTCGTGCCGCAAGCAAGATGGCGGTTCAGGAGAGTTTTACTGTCGCACATGACGTAGTCGTAGTTTTCTGAAAAAATATCGGGGGCACATCCATTACTCATTACGGAAGTGGGGCTGTCGGGCTCGTACAAGTGTTTCAGAAATGAGATTTTAAATGCGGCGTATAAAATGGTATCTGATGTTTTTTCTTTGCAGCCTTCTTGTACTAGCCAAATGCTCTCGACTAGATGCGCTTAAAACAAAACAAAACAAAACTTTGTAGCGTTTAATTGCAGACTATATTAAAAACGTTAAACACATAGCAGTAATTTTGAGTAAACACACAATGGATATAAGAAAAATATATGCCATTTCTTTCCAACATGGCCACAGTCACCTGAACACATATTCAAGAAACTTTGTATTGATCGAATTCTGAGGAGCCTGCGCCCCAGCTCCCACCACTGATGGTAGTGACTGCAGCGGTAACAGTAATTGCAACCGCGAAGCACAATCGCAGGTGGCACTTTGTTAAGAGAAATATCTTAAATAAGTATCTAGGAGCTAGGCGACATCTAGTAGAATCTAAACATCAGTTGAGACTTGCCCTTCCTACACGTATAGGTTGTTCTGTTTGAATAAATTGTATTTTCGCGAAATCACCGTCACTTTTCTCAGGAGGGGGTATGGTGCGTCGTGGGTTTCGTAAACTTCTAATTTTACTAGTAGAATTTTTTTTCCTTGCAGCCGCTAAGGTCTTGCGGGGTCTTTCTATCTGCTTTCAAATATCTTGTCTAGATATCGTCACATGAAAGACGATCGAACAAGCTAGCAACGCAGCGCAGTCAGAATACTGAACTGCATGTGGTAGCAAAGGTAAACAAGAGGATGTATCGAGTTTTTATTTGCGCTACGCACGAGCCGGTAATGAAGGGAGTTTTGACGCGACCAAGGAGAACTTACGCATTTGTAAATTGCAGTCCCAGTTGTAAGTCTGCACTTGACGTTTGCGGCGTTCAACTTCACGACCGAAAACGTAGCGGTCTCTGCGACACCTTGTTGTCGACAGTGCCAGGTCAATGCACGTTATGTACTTGCGAAGTTTTCTGAAAAAAAAAAGTAAAGAACGGCAACCTCGCAGCCCATCCAGCTACTTTTCGATATCTCTCAGAGACTTCGCCGGCAGTCTAATCAGGCGCTGACACTGCCGCGTCCCACTGCTGCACTAAATCAGAGCATACAGGGTACGTTCGTTCACACCCTTGTCTGACTTTAGGTCACCTATTTACCGTATGAAACGGCGGCTGAAACATTTATGAAGCCACTTACAGGGGCTTTACTCAAGGGCTTAGTCTTCTTGCGCTATATATTGCTAAAGCGGACGGGAAGAAGGGCACCACGGATTACGACGTCGTGTTTGCTTGTTCTTAGATATCTGCGTGGCTTCAACTTCTTCCCATTTGGTTTCCACTCCTAAGTTCTTTCACCCTTCCTGGCATTCTTAACCATGGTTGCTACTGAGGGCTGCTACTGCCTTGCCGGGAAGGATCAACACAGGACACGCAAAGAAGCACTTCGCTACTAAAATTATTACGCTGTGCTATCGCTCAGAAACCATTGGAATGTATAAGAGCGGAATGGAATCAGGCACTGAGAATATGCTTAATTATCGCGAAATGATGACAATAATTTTGAACAATATAAGACAATATTGTTCAAAATGATTTATTTCAAAAGTTAGACCAGCCTTCTGAGCGCCACAATACAAGGTTTAAATGAATGCATGCAGAACGATTTCTGCCCGTGGCGGCGGCATTCTGACGGCGGTGCAGAGTAGACACTCGCGTACTAATCGTTGGCTCCTTTCACGTCCCTCGTGAGCTGCGCGTTGTTTTGGAATAACAAAATGCCGAATTTCATTTTGTTTTAGCGTTAGCGCCACTTGCACACTCGCTTCTTTTGTCGCGTAGTACTCACCTGCATGATTCTGATTGGTCCCTTTTCATTCGGAGTCTTGCAACATCGTCGAGCGAACCTTCACATTCGAGCCGCATGCGCAGAAGCCTGTTTTCGAGGCAGCCTGTCACGGGTGCTGTATAAAATGAAGAATCAAGCCACATGACTGACACACATGGGAACATTCACGCGTGCAGACACGCGAAAATCAGAGGGAAAGCAACGACGCATTGGAGAACAAAGCTATGGAGTGTTGACTTCATCATGAGAGCGAACGTTTCATTTTCAACGAAAGCTCTGCCTTTTGAAATTTATGGTGGACACTAACCCGAGGAGGACGTCTGGAGAGCGGCCACTGCGTCCGCCTCGCTCTCAGCAACGCCGAAAGTTCCCTCGCAGCGCTACTCGGCGGACAGCCGGTGTTCGCCGCAATCGGTCACCCGCTTTGCCGAGAATCACAAGGGCAATCGTGAGCTTCTCCGTCAATTTCGTCAATCTTGTATGTGCTGTCGTTTGAACTTCAGAGGGAGGCTGTAGTGGCCTCGTGAGCGAATCGGAAAAGATGTGATGGTGAATGCGTGGTGGAAATGGGCCATGGAGGCGATATAAATTTTAATAAAGCTAAAAGGAAGTGGAATGTGACAATTCTGAAGGTCTTTCATAAGAAATAGAAAGAAGCACTTATGGATAAAGTGCCCAAACACGTGTGACGAGCGGTACTTTGTAGTCTACACGCGGCTCATTTAAGTTGGCCGCGTGTCCGATGGGCCACGCTTCAAATTTATAATGCGCGGCTAATCGCGCGCACGCTTTAGATGAAGTGTTCCATCCGAGTTTAAGGCATCCGAGTGAAAACAGCTTGTCCAGGTGTGCGGGGTAATAAATAAATGGCGTCAAATTTGCTGGGCAGAAAGACGCTCACGCAGGTTGAAGCGAGCAGGGGCAGCTTGGCGTTCAGCTGACTCAAAAGTGCCACGGGCCAAGCACTTTATGGCATATTGTTTCGAGAGTTAAACCGGCGATGGGTGCATTTCTCCTTATATATGCTTTAGGTAAAAGCACAGAGGGAAAAAACATCATCAGAGAAAGCTGAACTGCGATGGCCGGACATAACGCCGTCCTGGTACATTCCGTTCCATCTACGTTCGGTACATACGAAAATGTTTAGGTTTCTATTCATAACCGAGTAAAGCCCATTGTACTTGTTGGCGTATTGGATAAATCATATATCCCGTAGTCATACGCTTTTTAAGGCGATCAGAGAAAAGAAGGCGCTGAGTATGCTATAAATGGCGAAATTGCCACTCTCGCTGCCGTGGAATTACATTGCACGACCACGGCTGGCTCGACGCCCTACCGAAGCGTGAAAGCTGAAAGAAGCAAATAAAGCTTTGATGTGACCCGTTAAAGTGTTGCCTGGAAAAAAGTGCTAGCCAGCAGGTTCCACTTCTATTTGCAGCATACTTGTCGCGTTTCGGTCGTCACCATGCACGAACGCGGTGCGTGCCGATCGCTTAACTGGTAGGCTGCTCACTGTCTTATGCATGCCCGATTCTAGTCTATTCTGGACCAAATCGACATAGACCCATGGTTTCAGGTGTGCAGCACTATAGGCTTGTGGCAATCGGACGCATTCGGCATGTTGTTCCACGTAGGCACGATGTGGCACGAAGGTTATCTGGCTGCTAAACGAATACTACGGCCGTCAGAATTCATGCTAATAAAGACGAATATCTCAGCGCGCATAGACAAAATCTACGATGCAAATAGGCATCCTCTTTTTCTTTCTTTCTCCTTTTTTTTATCACGTTTGTATTTGATCTTTCTCTGGCATCATCTGGAGGAACCTCAGTTGAATAAATAAGCTACGCTTGGTTTATATAGCGTCATTACAGACAACTTGTTCGGCGTAGATGATGGCTTACGTATCTATCAGCATTGTCAATTCTCCACTAGTGCGTACCTTTCTGCATAGCTGTAGCCATTGCGCGCTTAAGGCCCCGAGGTTGGCATAAACGCTTGTTCGAAGCAGTGTAGTGGCATTCATAAAGAAGGGCGTAAAGTACTCACAGGAGAAAGGTCGTCTTCGGATCTGATCACTTTGCGCATTGATTGAGCACACCAAGAGCAGCAGGAACGCAGGTAGTCCAACACGCATCTTTACCTTCGGCGCTAACGAAAGGACGCGAAAATCTTTCCCGCTAGAGGTTGCGCTTTAGTACACGCGGAAGCTCGGCCGCACCTGTGTGGAGCGCTGCTGTATCTACCGCGGCGAAAGTCGCCTGCAAATCCTAACGCCACCTGGCTTTACGCGGTGATGTTTATGTTGATGAGACTTCGGTTTTTCTTACCAAGTTGATGTTGACGGCGCTGCCTGCCCTGCCTGTCTCTTGATTTTTCCAGCAGCAGCTCTAATGTGGAATAAGTATGATTAATAATGTAGACTCGTATAGCGCGCGGAATATAATCATTGTCGGCGTGGTATAAATGTTGCGGAGGAATAACGCAGCCAAAATATTACTTTGATAAAAACCGAGGTCTATTCCTGTCAGCCATAAGCACGGGTTTTTTGTAGAACTACAGTGCACAGAGTTTAAGCGTACCAAAGTAAACAACTGAAATAACTCTGATACCCGCTGTGGCAAAACGTTGGTGACTGCCCACGTAGCAGCATTGTGTTGGGCACCGAAAATCGCCGGCATGACAGCCCGTTCTTTTCATATGCCCCAGCCTTATCTCATTATCTGTATCGGTAAACTTGACACGTTAGAACTGCCTCGCCCCGGAGGTCTAGTGGTTATGGCACTCAGTCGCTGATCCGAAAGTCGCGGGATCGCCTCCCGGCCGCGGCTGCTGTATTTCGATGTAGGCGAAATGTTGAGGCCCGTGTACTGTGCGATGTCAGTGCACGTTAAAGAACCACAGGTGGTCGAAATTTCCTGAGACCTCCAGTACGGCGTCTTTCATAATGATAGCTGGTTTTAGGACGTTAAACCCCCCAAATGTTACGTAATGCAATCTCATGAACTTTCTTGGGAGCGCGAATGCGCTGATGTACATACGGTACGCCAGGCAACAACACGTCCAGTACATTTTCTTAGAGAATTCGCGCTGAACAAAGGTGGCCTCTTCTTCGTATAAATGGCGCATTGTGGCTTCATGTATTTATAAAATCTCCTCGCTTTATCAAGCTTTCCAGTATGGGCTCGATTTGCAAAGCATTTGCGACATTCACAAAGCTTCTTCGTCAGTGCCGTTTATCATTTGATCAACACGATTTACTGAAATCAGGCACGAGTAATAGGACTGGAAATCTTGGCACGTAGAAAGATTGCATAACAAAAAAAAATTAAACGGGCTCCGTTGAATGGTGTCATCTACGGTTGGTAGGAGACGGTCTTATCACGCCGATGCAAAGTGGAGAACACTGGCTAACCAGAAAAGCCTTACCAGAGCATTTAGAGCCCACGTCTCTGAAGTGGAAAAGTATATTACCATAAACCTTGGGTGGTGTGAAAATTTAGCAAGAAATGAGAAAGTCTTGATAATTGTAAAGACCAAGGCCCGGTCAACGTACTGAGTTTTTTTTTTTTAATGTGGCCTTTTTTCTTTTAATTTTAACGTCGTTGTCCTGTCAGTGCCTCCAGCTAGCACCATTTGATCACGATCACGCCGACATGGGCATGAGCCAGACAGCTGCGCTGGTGAGTGCCAGCAGGCCCCAGACGCCCGTCCTGTGGCTACAGCCGGAACAGTAGATAAGGCCCAGGCGATCGAACAGCTCGTTGCTCATTTCTGCCATCTGAGGTGCCACCGCGGAGCAGTGGTGCTTGTCAGCTGAGTCATTCAGGCACTTGCGGTAACCGACGAGGTCACTGCGCAAAGAAGTCGTCTCACATTAAGTTAACGAGGAAATGCGCGAGGAAAGAAGGCGATAATAGTACGACTGATAATGTTTCCTGGCAGTTGCCATTTCACAACGACCACGGATCGACAGACCGACGAAATTCACCAATTAATATCTAACAGGCCAATCACGCCCGGTTAGATTTGTTTAGTTTTCGTTTTTGTTTTTCTTTTCTAGCGTGGGGTAATGCCTGAACGGCACTAACTACGGTGAGAGAGCTCGCTACTTTTTAGTATCACTATCACAACGGACGCTGTCATGCAGCATTGCAATTCCTGATCTAGACTATGTATGAAAAATACTTGTGCGGAAGGAATCATGCGTGTTGTGCAACTTCAGGTATCATATGCCCTCCCCTGTTCGAAAACTTGCGGTTCATGCTTTGGGCAGGATTCTCTCGAATATATTGATAGCAAGAGTAAGGTAGGGGGGGGGGGGGGGAGGAGGTTGAGTAGTTAGGTCAAGAAATTTCATATTTTTGTCGCAATGTAGCATTCTACAAGGCTACATTGCACCGCCGCGACGTCGTAAAATGTGCAGGCTCCTAGACAAAATAAAACAGCGGCAAACACTTCTGCTCGTACATTTCCATAGCAGTTAACACGCTCAGCAGTTGCCTGCGGTGCATTGACTGCTTCACGGGTATATAGGAAACGGATGCAAGGGCGCTTGTGTTCGAGCACTCGAACTGTACTGGAGTTGGCTATCTTTGAGGCCACAAGGACACCTGTCTTGGCACGATGGCGTTGCGGCGCAGAGTGACAATTTCTTGTTCTGCAGGCGCTCATTTAAGATTGCAATAAGGTCGGGCGGCGAATGTAAAGCAATGGGTGGTAAACCAGAGCGGTGGGTGGCGAGGCGGAGTGGTGGGCGGCCTTTCCACCGCTGCCCACCGCGTGGAGAGCCCTGACTTTGGATTACTCTTGTATAAAGGCGCGGCATAAGAGTATGCGATCATTGCGCGATGTGTTTGCAAACGAGGGTTAGCGTTATTTGTTATACGTTAAATAAAAGTGAGCTACGATGATCTACACCCTAAAGCCAAAAGTGACGTTTTCAAAAACTTAGGCACACCGGACTTTAATCACATACTAAAGGAAACTGCTGTATTAAGATACTTTTGAGAAAGAATGTTCAAGTTATTGTTTCCGCACGTTGTCGGCGTCCCAAGAATGATTTCCTTGCACCAAGGCGCTGTACCACATGATATTGAAAAAGCATGCGGAGCTACTGTGCTCCTGTATCAATAATTTCGTTTTAAGTGTATTTCACTCTCAGACCAAACACAAGGGACTAAGGAACAATGAGCGAATTGTTCATTAGTCACCTTAAGGAATTATTTGTTCTTTTCTTTTTTTTATGGTGGATTGTAGAAACGAATATGTCTAAGTAAAACACTGCTGTTTCTACCGCTACCAGGCACTGCCGCTGTAGTCTTATGCGTCCGACATGTACGCTGTTTTTTTTATATGCGTGAAATAATAATAATAATAATAATAATAATAATAATAATAATAATAATAATAATAATAATAATAATAATAATAATAATAATAATAATAATAATTTCTTGCTTGCGCGAACAGAGATATTATGGTTGTTCGTGAACACGATAAATAAATGATAGGTGAATAAGTATTATTAGATATGGTGTGCTCACGTGCAAAGCCTCCGTCGCACACGGTTGCTGATGGCCTTCTTCCGAAAAGTAGAGCCATTGCGATAGAACAGGCTGATGTCGCTCTCCATTGCAGAGTCACACGACTCCCACTCCTGAGTGAACTCCTTGAGCTCGCAAGCTGGAAGAACACAGGTCATAGCGTGAGGTTCGCAAGAACAATTTCTTGAATTTCTTATTCAAAGCCCCCATTGAAGGTAGCGTCAGAACGCAATGAACTTGCTAGTTACGGTTGTCTTCGTAAAGAACCGCACGACATCAAGAATAAGGGCAAACTTTCGAAATAAATACCAAAAATAACGCACGAACGTTTAAGAACGGTACGTTCTATCTTAATATTTATTCATGCCTTCCACGTGAGGAGGTGCGGCTTCGAGAATTAAAACTGCAACAAAGTACACTGTACCCTACTTCTCAATAGCGAACTATTAGAACTCTACAGGTTAATCAGTGGAGCTAGCTTGTTTTGTAAACGAGTGTTCTAGTCTTCTTAATTAGCGCCGTCTCTAGAAAATACCAAGACGCGTCGCGAGAGAATCTTACACCGGCTTTGCTATCCTTTTAAAACGTACGTTCGCGTCTCTTAGTGCGCTGGATATCTGTCTTCCGTAACTGATCGCCATCCGAGTTCTGGTTCAATGACGCAGTACGCAATGTCATTAACCACTAATCACAGTATGTTTAGTAGTGGTGACCTTGAAAGAAAGGTGAATTGTGCTTCACCGTGGCAGGTGGCGAGGTTCCTTAGGAGATAAACTAGAATGGTAGAAACGCCTGCCTTTATGACAAATGAGTTCTGCAGAAATCCACAAGGTGGAGTAACGTTTTGCCATATTCATGCCCATGTGCTGAGCGTTGTCGATGGATTCGCCCTCGCGCTCTCAATCGCTAGCCATCTGGTTAGCTCAATTGACAGAGCGAGCTACCCGGGTTCGAACGCCGGACCAGGACGAATTTTGGGAACTAGGAAGCTTTCATTTTCGAGTAATCCCTATGGATTTCCTTGTAGCCTCGTGCTACAAACGGGTGGGTGCTAATTTTCTCTTTCCTGCCTTTATATGTGGCTTCACGGCATTTAACCCTTCTTGCGGTGAAGCACCATCCTCAAAACGTATACCAATCTTTGCCGAATGAATGAAAACTTGGAAATTCGGACACTATGTCAGCTGAAGATTTCAGATATATCCGTGCGCGACATCTTTATGTGTATCATCCCTGAGGACAATGCCACTGAGATGGCGCTTCATACTTCCGACGTCGTTTCGGCTTCCCAACAGCCGCATGACCGCAGTAAATAGATTTAAGTCGACAGGACTTCAAAGGATGACTTGCATGGTTGGTTGTAAACCGCCGAAACGACATTAATTAGGCATAAGAGCCAATGCAGGTGCGTCACAGGGTGTGGACGTTTGGTCTTAACAGTTGAGTTCGAGAATACGTGCACGTGCTAGGGGCCCCAAAAGTGGCAAGGAGTGACCGCGAATTTCGCCAGGCGTCTATAGAATTGCATGGGTCGCGTGTAGACGGAAAGCATAACGGTCAATCAGCGCAATACCTCTTAAATTGCTGTAGTCACGCAGTCAACTGTAACCTTGACTGTGTCAGAACACGTCGAGACGACGCGCTTCGACGACCACGCTCGTTATAAAATTGTAGGTGTGGACCGAAATAAAGCAGAATAATGGTCACGATTACGTAACCAAATTTATTGTGCTGCAGAAGTTGTGATAAGCGCTTAAGTTGCATTTTTGCGATACGATATCTAAATTACAGCATTTTAAAAATAAACGCATGAAAGAGATTAACCAGCTTTTTGTTATATAAACAGACAAAATATTTAGACTCGTCAACATTTGGTATTTGCGTCGAGGTTTTACGGAAATTCCACAACCATTCCAACACATGAATCCGACATTATTTCATACCAGTTGCTACTCGCTTCATGTTAGCTTCTAACGAAACACACACACACACACACACACACACACACACACACACACACACACACACACACACACACACACACACACACACACACACGCACACGCACACGCACACACACACACACACACACACACACACACACACACACACACACACACACACAATATATATATATAAGGGATAACTAGGTTTCTACGAGGTACGTCGCATTCTGCGAAAGCGTAGACGGGAGTAGCGGACAAAGGGAAACGCCACTGGGATCCCAAAGAACGCAAAGGCATGGCGGACGTGCTGAAGCGGACGAATAGCGCCATGCCCGACTGGTGCAGCAAACGCGTAGAAGCATGGCAGGGCCGAGGAACGTTTGACTGGAGCAATGGCCACGACCACTTTGCCCAGCCTGTCCAGCTGAAGCCTCGCGTTCTAGTGCCTTCGTTTTCTGAAACCCTATAGCAGGTAACTTAGGCGATATTTATTTTACCATTTTCCCAAAACGCGAAGAAAAAAGGAGACAAAAGTCGAACTTAACGTTTCAATGTTGTAAGGCAAGCTAATGTGAAAGAAAATGTGCCACTTTCTTGGCACACTCTTGCGAGCACTTCTGTTCCCGTTGCTTTTCTCTCATTGCTACAGAAGTTGCCTGCAAATATTGCAGTGTTAGACAACGTGCAGCACCGGGATCGTCCTTTCTGCGACCGGTATGAATTCGGCGCATTGTGGTATGACATCTGAATGCACCAGCTTCCAACGCTTATGATGAGCTTGCTGTGCAACGCGATAGACGCATCAAGGTGAACAGCACGCACTTTGATGCTTACCCATGATATATGCATGGGCAAGCATGAAGCTGCCAAGCCGCGGTTCTTGGTTCAAATGTCATCGCAGCAGATGTCACTTTTGCTTTTATTGAGCTACAGGTGTCTTGACAAAGTGTGACACGTAAATACGATGTGCCAATAAGCAGATTTAAAAAAAAATTTCTCGGTGGCTCAGTAGCCTCGACTTATGGCAAACACTGAGAAGGTAGGCAGTGGAACTCTCACTTCATGACTGTTTTGCTCGTGTAAAGACACGTTCATATACTGCCTAAATACGAACTGTTCGCCTTGGATGACAAAGTTATGGGGAAAAATCTCGTTGCTTTCTGTGCTTAACAAGAAACTAGTGCCTCATAGCACGAAGCTGTTCTCAAGGAGAACTTGTCGTGGCAGGTCTTGCTTCTCTTGTTCGCTCACCACCTGGTGGCCTACAAAAGTTGTTCCTTACAATCGAACAAGAATGCTTTCAGAAGCTTTCACTGAAGCTATAAGAACTCACTTCTCATCCTGAATGGTCAAGTGTAATGCATCCTCATTGTAAACCCACCCCTTATGTAATGTCTCCACATGGGGCCTTTAAGGAAATAAAATGAAACGGAAGGTGAAAGACAAATATTGCATAGATTACTGTGGGAAGCTGTAAAATGTAATTGCCAGGACTGCTTGGTTCGGGTAAGGATTGTGTTATATGCTGGCGGTTCATATTTCTAAATGCTGAACTTGGGAAATCCTGCGTATAAGTGGGGCAGATCTATATCGTCATTTCTTACCTTGACGGTACACCTTGAATTCCTTGTCCTCATTGGGTGGAAGCGCGTTGCATGTGTCTTCGAATTCCATGAGCAAGTATTTCTTTAGAATAGATATCTCAGTGTTGAGGAAAAGCGCATCTGAGCAGCCGGAGTCGTGTGTCGCCGAATACATGCAGTACTTCATTTCCTTGACAAGCCTTGAAAAAGGAAGAGAAAAAGTGCATGTGTTGGTGTCGTTTGGAGTCACGTATTTTGTTTATTTGTTGTTTTTCAACATGATACATGTCAAGGGACGGCACGGCTAAAGGCAGAAAAAACTGCATGAAAATGGCCCTACCACCCAAGCAGTGTTCAACAGTGTTGCGAGCATCATTAAGAAATTATACAATAGAAAGCGGAAGCACTGAACAGGAAAAAAAGAGAGAAACATGAGATAGTACTATTGGCAGCAGTTCATGACACACGCCCACGCACACAAAATTCAATCAAGTTCTTTTTTTTTTTATACAAAGATTGTAACCACATAGTGTTTGCGGTCTTGCTCATACTATGAAGGCACATAAGAAAACAAACATGATTTGGCAACACGCTTAAATAGAGATGCCGATATGGCTTCATTCATATTAATTAAAACTTGGGGATGTTGATCAAGAAATGTAGGTATTAGGTATTTAAGTTGTCTAGTTGCGTTCTACAGAGTGGAACTTCAAAGTGGCTACGTCGTAGACTATATTGCTCGCGGTTAGGTTCTGCGCTCCTTACATATGCGTAACGCGGCCCTACAGCACTCTTTCACGAATCCATTCGCACAAGTATAAAAAGACTGTGTCTAGCTATGTGAAGTACAGTGGATCGTCGTTCTGTAGCAACAAAAGCACCAGCAACCTTACGAGTGTAGTTATAGGGTCTCTGCTCCATGCGTTACTTTTGAGTGTGTGCAACAGCATTGTGCATTATATTTACTTAGCTTCAGAGTGGATTACCTTGAATATGTGTTACAGAGACGTTAAACCACCACCAAACTGACGCCTTTCTGACAAAGAGCTGTAGAGCGTAAAGCATTAATCCTTGCCTATTCGAGACATCAGTCGACTAGTTCAACAAATTTGTGACCGAACACCTGTTGGAGAGCTTACGTCTGTCACGTAGACTTATTTTATTTGCTTGCAAAATGCGTGTCATGGATACGTTGGCGTTACGATAGGCGAAATCGGTCATTCAAGGGTGGTAACTGGTGCTGCATGGACGATCGAAATAGAATAAATCGGTACCGATGTGGCTGTGAAAAGGTTGAACGTTGCTGTAATTCTCCCTTGCACAAAGGTTCTTAACCACCGCTCTTGCGCTCAGGAGCCCTGCCCACTCACACTGGCGGAGCAGTAATTCGATCCCAACGCTATCCTTGCTGACCCATTAAAAATAGTTGAAGCGGCTCCGAATTCTTTCATTCAGAATGTTGTCGGCAAGCTTCTGAGACTACATTTGTACCGCGTATTTTACCGCCCAGACTACGTTACGTGGCAACAGTATGAATCATAAATGTATTCATTACAACTTTGATTGTATACGAACCTTATTCCATGCTCCAATGCGCATTTTTTTTTTATCCCGTGATTACGGCCATTGGCTGCTTGCCGAGACAGATGATAACAATTAAGCGAAACTGAAGTGAAATAATTCATACAGTGTACGTATTAATATATTTGACACAAGGGAGATTTAAAGCATGCTTTCGATGTAGTTTAGAATAGTTGGCCATCATCCGTTTACAAACTGTGCCTTCGAAAAAAGCTTAACTGAATATATCGAGTGTTGGTGGCATGCCTCGAGCTAGTAGCTACAGGAAGGTAACTTGAGCAACGAGAGTAGCTCTGAATTACGTGCGGCCTTGCTTCCAAAACTGTGGACAAGAATGCTCGCATGGAGGGTGAAATGTGCGCAGTTATGAGAAATCAAGCGAGTACTGCGCAACTCTTGATGGTACTACATTTCTTGATGGTGATTAGTTCTATGCAGCGATCGCAGGCCACCTAGTGTCAATAGTGACAATACAACGTCATTTTTTTTTTGTTCGCAAGAATACACCCTTTCTCTCACGCAAATCTCCGATGTGCATACACAAGAAATCCCGAATCCGTGCCTCAGAGTATAAGAAAGATCGACGAGTCATCAATGTACGCCCCTATGTTGCACGAATCTCAGCTTTTCCTGTGATTTCAGAGACAAAGAAATGGAGATAAACGCAGCTTTACACGTTGCTGGCTGTGCAATATGGCAGCCTTGATGAGGCCCGTGCAAACAACTTATAGGGATTCATCGATTTCTATTGTCCTGCTTACTTACGGGCACACTTCGGTTCGGTTTTCTTTGCCATGCGTTCCATTCCCGAGAGACACAAGCATCCGGTGGAAGGTTACGCCACATAGCACGAGCTTCTTGATGGCTTTGAACTGGTCACACGCGGTCTGTCGCTCCAGTCCCAAATATATGCGCCGCTTTTCTTTGCCTGCAATGTCACCGACAAAACGGCGCGATAAAGATGTTAATGGCACGGATGGGCGTGGGCGTATAGCTATCAATATTCACAACGTTTTGAGAAACTGTAACGATATGGTACACCGCTGGAGTGTACTGCGGTCGCCATCCGTATGAAAGTGCACACAAGGGGCGCCGCTGCGGAGAAACCAAGTGGGCGGTGTGACTCCTACCTCGCACTTTTCTCTGTTTCTGCGCTGATAAATTGCACAAGAATGAAAAAAAAACAAACAAACAAACGGATATGACGGGGCGGGGTTGTTGTCTGCAAAACGCACTGTTTACGCCGGTTGGTTCCGAAGCTGCGACATACACAAGTTCACGTACCATAGTTCTCATTGCTGGGCGGGCAACCAAGAAAATAACTAAAGCATAAACTCATAACGAAACTCGCACTAAACTTCCCTGCACTGGTATTATCCAAGATGTGCGCGAGAGTTACGTTCGTTCGAATTGCTTCCTGTTGTTAATGGTGCCGTTTTGTACACGTGTGCACGTATTGTGAGAAGATGGATTTTACAGTATGCATACGGTAGTAAAGAACCGTATCTCATATGCACTCGCGCAGTCTTGTACTTCACAATAGTAACAGTCACGGTTGGGGTCCGAGTAATCGGCCTAAGGAGTGAAATTAGTAAAACAATGTTGCGGACGTCACCTGCAGGAGCTTTGCAATCCGAGTTATGCTTCTTGTTGAACATTTTCGCTATATAGTCCTTCACGACCTTGATGTTTTCAAACAAAGCGACAGTTTCCTTGCAGTTTGGCTTGTTCTTGAAAACCGATTCGTAACTGCAGTTGTGGAAGTCATCCAAGAGCCTGCAGAATGAACACATCGAAGAGTTTGAATTGGCTCAAAAATTAATGCGCGACGCGTGTGCCGTACTTGCAAACGTGCGGTTGAGAGACCAGGTACGTGGTGCCGAACTCGTTGTAGGACTGGTAGTATGTGAGCCCGCACGAGAAGAAGTTCTTTATTAAGACCAACTTGTCGCAAGTGTCTGCGGAAAATAAGAATATTTAGCCTAGACAGTTTAGCTTTCAAAAGGTAAGTGAAAAATAACGGTATATATTTGCGGACTGCTGTCATTATGGCAGAGTTTGGTGCGGCCTGCTAAAGGATTCAGTATTCCGTGATAAGAACAACTTTGCTTTCAGTTATGTGCATTCGGGAGCGACTCTGCTTTAAGGATTCCAGTATGGTTGAAGTCAGGGTCGGCTGGTACGTTATGCTGAATGTATAAACCAGGCAAAACACGAAATGCTGTATCATGTCAAAACAGTTTCAAATTGGGCTATATACGGAATCCTTTCTGATATTCTAAAGCAAAAAAAAAAAAACTTTTTACTTTAAATTGTGGATTACTTAGAGTACGTCTTTAAGCATTAAATTTTCGAGACCTATGCTTAACTAGTCGAATTTTTTAAAGACCTATGACTAACTGCTGTCATCATGAGTTATAATGGAAAGGGGGAAGAGGAACAGGAGGGCATGTTTTTCTTCCACGTCAAGCGATAGCGTGGAAGAACGCAGTTATCCTCTGTCGAACGAATTAAACACAGCACTAAGACAAAGAACCTTCGCTTTTGAGATGACTTCATCTATTTAGTAGGCGTTTTTCTTGTTCACTGCCGCTCCTGTTAACTACTATGTATGGCAAACAACAGCAAAAAAAAAAAAAAAAACATACATTGTAAGTAGTGACACGTGCAAATAGAATAATAGGCAGTTATTGCAGCGTTTGGTTCTTCACTAGTGGTCATTTTAAAAGCAAGATAATTACAAGAACACAGAAACACAGAAATGTGTCACCACATTTCTTGCAATTTTCGCTCTGCGTAAGTTGTACGCCGCCAGCGTTTATAAGCGATCGCGTATCGAATAACGACATTTTATTGTTTCGGCAAGTTTTGAATTCGTGCTTCGTATACTGCGCTGCGCTGTAGCAGCTGCTGTGTTAATTAGACCGGTTAATTCGCTTCTGCAACTGCAACGCAGTTGACGACGTAGATTCATTGCATTCCAATTGTCGCGCTCCCATAACTTTTCTAGTAAGATGATCACGTTGTGAAGCGTCGCTGAAGGAGCCTCGATTTTTTTCAGTACGTATTTTACTAGATATTTTTTTTTTTTTGCAGGAGTACCTGCTGCAAACCAGAAAGTACGTTCTTTCATAGTTCGATAAGTGCTGCTTGCTTTTCTCACTTTAGCACAAAAAAGTTGCAGGTAAGTCACGTAAGAAAGTACAACCAGTGTCAGGGAACCCGAGCGCATTAAATGCATCAATAGGAACGAAACGCGTCACAGCGAAATAATCACTATTTCAGAGGCGATGGCGACAAATTCACGGAATGTTGTACGCGTAAAGCTCTGATACAAAGTTGTGCTATCCTACAGTTTTCCGAAGAGCATTTCAAGAAGCTATTGCGGCTACGATGGGGATCATACACTTATAGCTATCTTTATCCAACGAAAAAAAAAAATATGCCAATACTAAGTAATTCATTCAGCTTTAAGAAAAAAAATCATTATCACAATTTCATTTTCATTTTACTTTTTTTTTCCTTATAGAACATTTCGGAAACAGTGGTTAGATAGCTTAGGTCATTTCCATTCTAATGTCACAATTTTCTTTACTGCCCGGCCGAGTAGTTTTTTCGTGCTCTGTCATTTTGTCACTATATATTTGAGGCCTTCTATATATAGATCAGGGGTTCTTATGCAACTGGGTGCTGCGTAACGTTCGACGAATATGATTTATTTGTATCCTTGCGATTTTATTTTCGTAAGGCCTAACGCTTAAAAGCGTTAGTCCTTACGAAAACCCTGGCCTCTTTCAGCGTGGTGTGGAAGAAAGGCGCGAGGGAGACGACAACGACAAACGCCTGGGGGCCATTGAGCTCACGTTGCCTTATTTTTCTTCAAGTCTTTGCTACCTTCGGATAGAAAACACTCAGGGAAACTACGAAATGCACAGAACTATAAAGCGGGAACGCTGACTTCGTGAACGTTGACACGCATTTCAGTAGAGCAACCGCGGCATCCCTTACCGGTCAAGTTGACGCCTCTGCACTTGTCAGCATATCCTTCGGTCAGTATTTTTGAAAAGCTAGTTATCTGCCCCCTGATGTCGCTCTGTGTTTCGCAAGGAATGAGAAGGGAGTAGCACTTCAGATACTGGTTGTAGTGCCTGCGGAGGAACAATTTCTCATTAGCGAAAGCTATATACACGCGGCAGCCGTTAAGATCACTAGAATAGGCGAGCGCTGGCGCTGGCATGGTTGTGAATCCCGTTTCATTTGTTTATACACCGTGACGAGCAAAGAGCCTTAATCATACGCTTCAAAGTCAACAGTGCCAGCGTCCGTCTATACACTACAACACGATCCTCCATTTGTTCTGGAAAAAGTGTGCATTATGGTGCGACAAACCTGCCTTCGGTGGGAACCGAACCCACGGTCGTGGGTTCGGTTCCCACCGAAGGCAGGTTTGTCTTTTCGTCCACTGTAATTCCTTTCTACTTACCCCAAAATTACAATATCATAATTACGAATTGGCGTAACTTCCCCTATGCTTTCCTATCATATTAACGGAAAACTTGTATCTAGCGTCAACTCTTTCAAATATTTAGGAGTAACTTTAACATCTAACCTTTCCTGGACTGTCCATATCACTAACATCTGTAGCAACGCCTCACGGTCGTTAGGCTACTTACGCAGGAACCTACATAAGACACCCACTCATACACCTGCTTTAGCCTACACAACATTTGTTCGCCCTCAGCTCGAATTCGGCTTCTTCAATCTGGTCCCCTCATTACACTTAATTAATCAACATGCTAGAATCAATCCAGAACAGAGCCGCTAGATTCACTTCTCATAACTACGATCATAGCACAAGCATAACGCAAATTAAAAAGGATTTATCGCTTTTTTCTCTGAGCAGCCGTCATGACATAGCCCTCCTATCATTCTTCCATAAATACGTGCACGGAGCTAGGTTATTACCATCAGCACTGGAACTTTCAGCACACACGTCAAGAAGATTGCGCAATCATTTTTCCTTCACGCGCATCTATGGCAAAACAGAAATCTTCAACTCATCTGCCCTCCCACACGTAATTCGCATGTGGAACAACCTTCCAGACGAGATAGTGGCTGAAACCGACAAAGTTAAATTTAGACACCACCTGAACATGCATTTTTATAATTAATTGTTTACTTTATTCGTGTCCAGTTCCGTATTTTGGCGCTTATTTATTCGTACTTTCCTGTTTCAGTTTTCTCATTTTTTGTGTATGAATACTAATATGCACTTCATCATTTATGCGTAAATTATAGCAGTGTTTTTTGATTTTGTAGCTTTTATATCTCTATTCCTTTCCGAAATTTGTGTTATCTTTATGTAGCTTGTCGATGTATAGTCACTATCTCGCATGTTGTGCATTTGTTGTTATCTGTGGTTTTACGTCCCAAAACCAGTTCTGATTATGAGAGACGCCGTAGTGGAGGGCTCCGGAAATTTCGACCACCTGGGGTTCTTTAACGTGCACTGACATCGCACAGCACACGGGCCTCCACATTTCGCCTCCATCGAAATGCAGCCGCCGCGGCCGGGATTCGATCCCGCGACCCTCGGATCTGCAGCCGAGTACCATAGCCACTAGACCACCGTGGCGGGGCATGTTGTGCATTTAGTTCTCCCGTTGTATTTTTTATCGTTATAGCTGCGTTGCATTGTATAATCGTCGTAATTGTTTGTTATTTTATTATTGGTTTGTATTTATTTCTTGTATAGCCTTGCATATAACCTCTCATGTTCCCCTTACACAATGCCCAGAATTGGGCTTGTACGGTATATATATATATACCGTACTGAAAAAGTCCCTTTCCGTATTCCAATATTTCCATATTTTCCATACAAAGTCCATAAGCTTTCCATATACTTGCCGTATATTTTCCATATGAGTGTCTCTCTCTCTCTCTCTCTCTCTCTCTCTCTCTCTCTCTATATATATATATATATATATATATATATATATATATATATATAGACCTATTCCACCGGGCCTACGTCACGAAGATGCGGTGGCGCTGTCGTCGGGAGTTTTGGTTTCGCATGGTAGGCATCCGCCGGCGCGCCTACCGTAGCAGCCGCTGCGTTTTCGCTGGTGCGGGCGCTTCTCACCGCCGTGCAATGAAGGAAAATGTGTTAACCGATGACCTGCGCCGTGGGTTGGTTGCTCAGCAACGCACAAGATATGTGCGATAGGTTTTTATCGGTTTCCTGCGTATGTCTGTCTTAAGGAAAGGGACGAACCTGTGATGCCGGCTGATCGGTTATGCGCCAAACATTTTCGTCACGACTAAGCATATGTGTAATTATTTAGCATTAGTGCGGCTTGTTTCATTTGAGAGAAATAACATTGTCACAAGTTTGTCAAGTCTAATGCTCGACACCAAGTTTCTTGGCATAAACAAAGTGCGGACACAGAGCGATCACGCTTACCGCAAAGCGCCTACGACGTTAGCTTAGCTCGATGTGTCGAAGTAATCGCGGTCGCCGTGTATTATTGAAGTGGGGAAGCTATACATACGTCATACGAATTTCATTCACTCAAATGAAACAAACATATAAGAGGTTATTTCACGTAGCCGTGAGCGAAAGGCCGATTACAGCGATGCTTTTGCAAATTGCTTGCGGCTGCGATAGCGTACACACGAGAAGTGTCTTTGGCAATGCTGTAGTGGTTATGATGCGCTTAAATTTTTTTTTCGATTGTCAGACTGCTCGAACGAACTACACGCTTGGAATTTACTGCGTCGTTACAGGACTTCACGCCTTCACGATCGGAACTGAGCGTATGGGCAGAGCCGCAAGCCGCGGTTATACGCCTTGCTGGCTGTTATTTGAGAGCCTTGTCCTTGGCACGTTATTGCTTTTTTTGTGTGCGTGCGTTATCAAAGCCGTATTTACATAGGTTGTAGCGTCACCAATATCGCATGCTTGAGTACCTATTCCGTTACATTTGTTTTTGCGCAAGGTTTTTCGTGTAGGGATTAGAGGCTTTAGTGCGAAACAGTATTTTAGCTGAGGCATCTTCAAGTCGTATTTAAACAAGTCTCGCTGTTGCATGTGGTTCATCCTTGCGCTAGTTACCGAATTAAAGCATACGCCGACATGATAGCTCGCGAGCATTAGCATCATGTGGCAAGGTGGTTTACATTTCAATCAGTTTCTCACATCCTGTCATAGCTGGGCGTCGGCACATTTTTTTCTACATTCATTGAACGCTTCCTACAGAGCTAACGCAACTTCATCTCACGCGGCTGCCCCTCGCAAACTGTTGTAAACACGCCGTCGGCGCTCCGACGCCCCGTGCTCGGAGGCAGCTTTCCCACACGCTTTGCCGGCGGCGGTGGCGCGACCGTGCAGGGCCGCGGCAAGCGGTGGGCGGGGCCTCCACGCCGCGACGTCGACACAAGCCCCGGTGCCTACCACTGTTTACCAACATGGAATAGGTCTATATACCGTACTGAAAAAGTCCCTTTCCGTATTCCAATAATTCCATATTTTCCATACAAAGTCCATAAGTTTTCCATATACTTGCCGTATATTTTCCATATTTTTCCATATGAGTCTTACGGAAACATACGGAATTATTGGAACGACCATACGGAACGTTTCAGTAGGGTATCGACGTGGCTTGCACTAACCGCGTAGGACAGACGACCATTTAGTCGAAATTTCGTTAATCGAGCTTTCGCTATTACACACAGTTTTACTTGGTTACATAGCAAAAAAAAAAAGAATAACAATAAAGTGGCGACAAACAAGTATGTCCGGGTCGACCTGACACCTCAGGACTTCGTTTGTTTGGCTGTGGTCCAAATTGAGAAAGCTTTATTGTGTTTTTTTTTATTTCTGTTCAATTATACGAGAATTTTGTGAGAATCGGAGTGGATGTAGGTAAACAAACAATGTGGGAGTATTGTGTATTAACAAACAAATCAAGCTGAATTAAGGAGAAGAAAAAATGGACGATGAATTAAAACGGTGCTATGATGCTATTTACCGGCACTCAAGGAGTTTCAGAGCTGACTTTCATCCGGAAAAAAACGTGAATTTGGTGATGTTAGGTTCAGCGCTTGAACAGACTCGGACGACAGAAAGGACACAATACGAGCGCTCGTGTCGTGCCTTTCTGTCGTCTGTGTCTATTTAAGCGCTGTACATGTTCATTGTGTCACGCCAACAAGGCCGAACATCGGCAATATTAAGTTCGTCCGCATGTAGGTGGGTGCAATGTATGACCAGTGAAATCTATAGCTGTCTATAGCTCTAATATAGAGAACGAAACAGGCTACTAAAAAGGCGCGGTTTATGAGGCGGCTGTTGCTATCTATGCTGCAAGAAGACTTTTTGGCGGGCTTCATTTCGTCAGGAACTATTCAGAAAGTGGTGAAACGGCTATGTCGAGAGGCCACACCTCCTTAAGTAGGAAAAATAAAAGCTTCAGTCACTCATCTCAAGATTAGGTAGTCAAGAGCCTAGCCCTCGGTTAATAACCGGAGGCCCTATTAACAAATTCTCTGTTTCGTAAGTGCTTCTCATTTCTCAGCCGGCTTCGATATGATATGTCAAGCATTGTGATTCGCCGACATTCATTTGCGAATATTTTCAGCGGTGGACATTTTTGTGAATAAAAGGCCTAGAATTTGGGCATGTTACTTTCAACGTCATGGAATAAGCGAATGGTAGGACGACATGCACAAAAGCACCGCATACATGCAAGCGCATCGCATGTATACGGTTAGTGTACGACTTGTGTATGTGTGTTTTAAAATAGTAAGTTCAATGATATGTCTGGCCACCCAGTGCAGCAGTGACTGTAACACTTGAAGTCATGCTCATGATCAAAAGGAGGCTTACCTGCAGTCTTCATCCTTGGGGGGAGGATTGGGATATGTGTTCATTAAGAATATCGTGCCGCAAGTGAAGAAGGTTCCGGCGTATTCTCTTACGTGGCACTTTTGTTCAGAAGTACGGAACCGTATTTTTCCTGTCCGAAAGTACAATAGAGGCGTGCTTAAAGGACCACCGCAATCGGGCCTCAGCATTTGCGAAATGAAAATGTCCCCTTACCGGAACGTTTGTACTGTGCTTTAGAGCACTGCATGCCGGGAGCCTGATGTAGCTCGTCGGTGAGGTAGTTGAGGCTCGTTTGGATTTCAGGCAGGGAATCACAGTTAGAAGACTTCTTGAGCTCGTCCAGACAAAGCTTATGACGCTCTATGGTTCTGCGTACGATAAGAAACAGGGCAGGATGCACAGTTCTGCATGGTAGGGCACTGCTCAGGCTGCGTGCCTGCTAGCAGTCGCCAGACATCTGAAGTGGCGCCGGGTTGAAGCGAGAAGCGCGTAAGGCTAGACATGCAAGATGAAATCTGGAGAAATGCAGATATTCTAATCTGCGATATATAAACTACAGACAAAAATTGCTTTCTCTTTTTCTTGAGTGAGCGAATTCGGGTGCGTGAAGTTGTGCCGCATTGTTCGGTAAATAACTTCCATATTCGATCGTTTTAGTTTGTATGCAGACTTCTCAACGCTTGCGGATAATAGGTTGCCGGCGCCATCTACGGAAGTATCAGAGCTTGCAGCGAAATCTTTTTTTTTTTTCAGTCGCGTCACATTGTCGTCAAAAGGAAATAATGAAAGGGCTGTGAGTTGACGAGTATTTTTCCGCCACTGCCTTACACCAGTAGTTAAGTAAAACATGAAACTCGCTTCAGTGTCAACGTTGTGCGTCTCTCGTTAGGCTCTGCTTCATCGCGTGTTGCTACCGGCGTTGCTGGTCACGTATGCTTTCTACGGTGAACCGCATACCGGAAACGGTAAGACGTCTATAACGGACAAGTGCATTTTGTCTAAGAGAAACGCGTTTCACATACTTAAAAAAAATTTGACAGCACACTCCCAGTGCAAAGAGAAATTTTTACGGCAGAATTTTACAAGCAAACAGCATTTAGAGAGGTAGGAAACAGCAAATATTTACACTCAAGTTGGGTGGCTTAGCAACACGTCGGGAACATAAATCGTGAAACCACCGCATGTGCGCTAAATGTCGCGAAAGATGATGCACAGTCGCTTGTGAAGGGCTTGTGAGTGTTTGGCCACGCCCTCTCATTAACAAGGCGAGAGCCAATTCCAGAACCTCAGGCCTCGTGTCATTGCAAGCAAGTTATCTCAGTTGTATTCTAGATTATTTGTATATCCGAGTAGTTTGCGGAATGCTGGAGCACCCGAGTCTTTCATCGCAGCAGATGGAGAAAAACAATCCACCTCATGCTGAATAAGGCTGCTACCAAAGCTTTTGCTAGAACAGGCAGCAAGACATGGTAATTATTACCTGCCTGTTCTCTCGACTTCAGCGTCACAAGATGGAGCTAAACGGGCTGCTTCGCGCATCACTCTCTATCCGGCATTTTTATCAACTGCAACAATCCCCAGAGATTTTCTTAAATATGCACGGCATACGGTTGTACGACAAGTTCGCAAGTAATTCCTCTCCATTCCTTTGCCTTCCCCTGAATCCTTATTCCTCTATGTTGTGGGCGTGCATATGTCGTGTTCGTCGCGCCAACAAAGAAGCAGGCAATCAAAGAAAGGCTGTACTCACTCGCACACCTGGTTCTTGTGCTGTGGATTGTCGCCATACATTGCGTCCCGCAGGTTGTAAACGTAAAGTAGGCCGCACTCGAAGTATTTCTCCATGAAGTGATCCTCGACGCAGCCAACTACGGGCGGCTTTACTGGGTTGACTATAGTGTGGTTGCCCGTGACTAAAAGAGTGGTGAAGCAGGCAGATTAGAAGTTTTTCAGCGCGATCAGCGAGCATTTGACGGCTTTGACAAGAAGGCAGTACACAGCGCAAGACTCACTTATGTAACCCCTGCAGAAGCTCTCGTACTGGCCGAGAAGTACGTTCATCACGTGCATGGAATGAGTGTTGAACTCGGAACCAATATTGCAGTGCAAGTCCTTGGCGATCACTTTTGTGCAGTTTTCGAAGTTTTTGTATGCCCTATAGAAAGGAAGAGCGATGTAGGCTGTTAAAGAGCTGGAGTAAGTCGGTGTCCCGCCACGTTAGGGCCACTAAATGGCGTCAGGAAGCGCTAACATTCACTCTTTGATGGCATCTCTGTCAACTTCTATACTCTAGGTATAGGACAACCTACTACGACTAGCAGCGCCCATTTGAATCCCCAACGCATGTGTTAATACGAGAGTATTAGGCCACCACGCTTGTCTTCAGGTAGGGGCGTGAGGAAGCTCATTCCCTGATCACGCAGATCACTGCGAACGTCCTCTATTTCCTCGAATAAACGCCGCTTCTATGGTTGTCCGATAATTACGAGTTCAAATTCCCGACTCACCTAGCCCATTGGGCGTGCTCGCACAAATAAAAACAAACTATGACGAAACAAGGGAGCAAGATTTATCATTCAAGCACACAGTGGCGTATTTCGCTTCGTAGATTAATAGGCTGCTGCTTTTACCACGATTTCGCACCGATGAGCTCTCTAAAGAACAAAAACTTACAGCTTCGTGAACGACTTTGCGAAAGAAAAGGTTTGCGCCAACCTTTGTGACCAAGTCACAAAGATTTTCTCTATGGGGACCAAGGCGCTGAATCCGCAAAGCATTTCTTAGTAAGCGTCGCCCGCGAGTCGCACGATGTTTTTACTGGCAATATATTGAATAATAGGTGCGGGTGTGAGCTTGTGCCCCACTAACGTAGAGAGAATTATGTTTGCTTTGCAGTAGCCTCTGCGCGGGAGGAGGAGGAGTACCCTAGGGGCCCGGGCCCCTCCTGAAATTCTGGTTTAAGGTAGTGTTGATAACATAATGTAGTTTAATAGCATAAAATATAAACATTTTAATACAATTGCATTTCAATAGTCACTTATTTAGGTGTTTCTCTCAAATAGTAAGTCCTTCAGCAAATGGGCTTCTCCCGAAAAAAATTCCTGCCTACGGGCCTGCTCTGCACTTGATTGCCTTGCTCCCGTCTTGTTGTATTATAGATAGTACGTGAACAATGTGAACTGCTGGATTTTTTTTTTTTTAGCTACAGACAGCACTAGCCAATAGAAGTTGGACGTTTCAGGAATGTAGGTCTGCATTCGTAAGATAAATTGTAACCCAACCCTCAGCTGCATTGCTAACCGCAAGCACCAGGGGGTCAAGTTTGCAAGCGGAATTATTCTGGTAATCAATTTGGTTTTGAACGTCTCATAGGTTCTTAATAACATATAATTATCATTCGTGTGTCACAAATAAACCGGCTGCCCAATAAAAGAAATTTCTTGGAAACAAACTTTTTTCCCCCTTCATCGCCATCAGTGACACAAAAGGCGAATAATGACGCTATTTAAGAAAACTTACGTGCAAATGCGGTCCTTTGTAGGATTGTGACTCACAATCTCATTAAACAACAAGCCACACGCAAAGAACTCTTTCGTTGCGTCTTCTTCTTGGCACGTGTGATCTTGGGTGTACCCTGCACAAGAAGTGCATGATATGGCCAATGAATACTTGAGGCAAATGACGCTAGTGTGGTGACATGCGCAAAACGATAACCGGAAACACGACACGCCTAATGATATATAGCCTTACCCTCAAGTCTCTTGGCAACGTTCATGGCAGTAAGCTTCAGCTCAGCATAGCACATCTCGCGGTATTTTTGGGTCAGCACCTTAGGAAAGTATTCCATGTGCATCATCAGCTCGGTGTCTTCCTCGCAGGATTCGCTGTGAAGAACTGTGTTCAAGCAACTGTAGTATCGACTTAGAGACCTGGTGGAAAAGGGTGAAAGAAAACAAGCAATAGCGTCCACGGAGTTTTCCATCAAGCAATTGATATTAAAAAGACTGCTTTTCTCGTCTGCTGTAGGTTACTGTAACCGCATCATGAACGCTATTTTTTAAGTTTGCTGTCAATAAAAAGTGTCGATGTGAGTTGATACAGCGTTTGATACTTGCCACTTAGGACATTACCGGCTTATAAAGGGACTTTTATTAGCTTAGCCTTCACGTAACGAATATTGATGCTGCCTGCGCGGTAAAATATTTTTATACGAAGTTTCACAATTACAACCACTGCTTAACACATAAGAATCACTCTAACCTGCAAATTTGGTGAGATTCGACTTCTTTGTCATCCTCGATCTTTCGCAATTTAGAATGAAATTTCTTGGCACACAGGAACTGCGTCTCCCATGCCTTATCTCTTGTGCACAAGTCGAGCTTTGCGCGGTAACCCGTGGGCGATCTCGACTGTGACGACGCTGCAAGAAAGAGAGAATAAAAATAAAAAGCAGAAAGCGATGCGCTTCGCAATAGTGACGCGCTATATTACCTAGATGCGAAACCGCGCTGCTATTGTCGACAAGCGGACATACCATTTACTTCTGGAATGCATTCGATGTGGTTTTCTCGGATGTACTGCTGCATCGGCTTTAGCTGGTCGATTAGGAACTCTTTGTTGTTACATCCAGTCGCTTGGATAGCGTTGGCCAAGCACATTTTATATTTTCCAATAACCCTGCATTGTTTGAAGCAAGGTATGAAAAATAGCACTGCGACTTGCGCTTGCGCTACTTTGAGCTCATTAAATAAATAAATAAATAAATAAATAAATAAATAAATAAATAAATAAATAAATAAATAAGCAAACAAACCACTATTTTGACTTTTCCAGCAAATTTCGGCTGTTTTTATTTTCACTAAAGAGTTGGTGCTTTTGGAAGCGTGATAAACAGAACTAGTGGAAAACAATACCCGACTTGTGGTGGCCATTGCATTTGTTAGACAGCGCTCACTGGGATCTCAGTAAGGACACGGAAATCTACAGCGCATCCTATAAGTTGTGGGGGATTTTGCAAGGCATTTTCCAGTGAAACGTGGGAGACTTGCCGAACTTCCGGAGGTGCAGCATTCCTAAAAGCGTACATCCCGTGTTAAAGCATGCACGCGTAAAATGAGTCGCGTGACAGAAGCTCACTAATTCGCACAACTATCCTTGTTGTTTTGCAAAACTTATGCCAAATGTTTTTTGGCCACTGCAGTTCAAGGACGACAATAAGCGGCTTTGCATGCGCCAAGTTGCTGCGCAAAAAACAAGACAAATGCGGTAGAGAGTGAGACGGCGCAGCTCTTTCTTTTGTTTTCATCCCAGAATCTGCAAGCATAAATTGTCTTCTAATGTGCCCAGCTGTGCACCGTAATTGGGATCGGACACTTCCTTCTAGCTCTGCACTGCGCTGAGTTTGCACAAACACGGAATACGAAAATCCTGCCTTGACACGCAATATACACTCACAGTTTAATTAACACCAAACGCCCATGTAGTCGGCAAGATTGCTTTTGAGGAAGGTTTAGTAAGTTACTGACGCACCAGTCGGGTTAGCTTGAAATCGCGGTAGCGAATCCCGGCCACAGCCGCCGCATTTCGATGTAAGGCAAAATGGAAGAAAAAGGAGGAAAAAAAAAAAGGGGTGGGGGTGGGGGGGGGGGGGGGGGCGCCGGTGTACTTAGATTGAGATGCAAGTAAAAGAACCCCAGGTGGTCAAAAATTACTCCGGAGTACTCTGCTGCCTCATAATAGTAGCTGGTTTCGGCATGTAAGGCGCCATCAAATATTATTATTAGCGATAATTGTTACTTACGCGCATACGAACTTCATATTTCCGTGGTTATGAGGAATATTCAGCTTGAATGTGTCATCGCACAGCTGCCTCTGGGGCGCGAAACGTGTGGCGTCGCAAGCGCTGTCATCTAGAAGATTAAATGCGCCAAAATATACAAGTCGGCAACACGATTAAAGAAAACGTCCAATCAAACAAGCGAGTCCAGTCCAGTAATACGGACTCATAACGTTCTATGTGCAAAAATTCTAACGATGTGCTAGTTCTGTGTAGAAGTAATGAGACATCTATAAGCTAATTATCCGCCCCGCCCTTATATGACAAAAGAAAGAAAGAGAAAAGAACACAGCTTTCTTTTTGTAGACAGTTGTCATTAGTTCGCCATCTGCCGCTAAAATATCGTTTTCATTAGTAGGCAGCGTCTTTCACAAAACCAAAGATCTGAATGCGCGAAGCTTATTGTTCGAAAGTGCTATTTGCCACTGGCTAGCTGACTTTGTTTATCACAGGCCTTGCTTTACAATCGGCTTAATTTTCGCTTGTTAACAATTCTAGCGTAAGAGCTTTTCGTAAGTACAGGGACCTGAAGCCCAATTTGCAAATGCCCCCGTTCGCAAGTTGGGATGTATATTGACCAGGCAGCTTTACTAATAGTGTGTCCAGTGATGGCATCGTTTAAAATTTTCTCATAAAACATTTTCAGCGTAAGAAAACATGTCATCTAGTCGCGATGCCGGTCATATCATCAGCAATGTCAGGGGCTCAATGACAGAACAGTTACGAACGAAAATCTTCATGGATTCAGCCCCTGGGATCGCATTCGTAACACTTCACAAGCTAAAATTGTTCGTAACGGAATATTTCGCCCACTCCTGGTGCTGGACACATAATTAGTGAAGGTGGGTGGCCGATAGGAAAGGGCGCTTATGTACGAAAGGTGTTGTGAATTCAGTCTCTCATGTTTATGCGTTCATAACATAGACAAATTATTGACTGCAAAGTGCGTGTCTACGCGTGCCATTTAGGAGCATGGGTGAACCGTTACATGACAAAGACACCGAGAGACAAACTAAGCTTGTAAAAATGGGCGTGTCGTGATTGAATGCCAAATATGGACCTCGCCTACAGTAAGGCATTCTTGATGTGCTGATTGAGCCTTTAGCTAAACCTTGGTATAATCATATAGATACATTTACTTTGTCAGCTCTCGCGATATATACAGCATAAGCATAAGCACAAAACTATTCACATGTAAATACATCTAACTCGGCTAGACTGCGCATGCATAACGCCAATCTTGAAAGTACATAGTTGTCTTACATATTGTTCCCTGTCGCAGCATCGACACTTCGGAGCCATCGCAGGTAGCCAAATAGAGCACAGCGCCCAAGAAGCTGACAAAGGCCTTCATTTCCAGTCTGAGACCTGCTGCAGTTACTAATGGCACATAAGGAACCAAAAAGAGAAGCAACAGTAAGTTGAGGCACCATTGCGTTGCTTAATTGTATACGTTTCGACGTCTCGGCGTCAATAAAATCTAATCAATTGGCCAATGCAAGATTGCTCAACGACTTTAGCGGTTCAAATATACGAGCAGTATCCACACCGGGGTTACAAGACGGCCGATCAATCGCTTAAATACGATGTTCGCCGTTTTGTTTTAAAATGTCTTTGTAAGCAACACTCGCCGCGTAGAAGCCGAAGCGCTGACCCACAACAAAACATACGAGTGCACGGCGGCTTGTCGCGTCCTTTCGCCATGTTGTGTGCTGGAGGGACGGGTGTCGTCGTACTCATGTTTCAAACGTTGAAGTAAGAATAGCAGCCTAACATCGGTAATTCCTGAGCGTGCGAGGTTTCCTCTAGGTTACGCCTCACCACAGAGTATTGAGTTGTAAGGCGAGTATGTGGAGTTGGGCGACGTGATGTGTCGTGCCTTCTTTCGAAGCGCCACATCTCGACGGCGCTGCATGTTGAAAGCGATGCCGTCACCCTCTATCTGGCCCGGGCATTTAAAGCCCAACACTGTTCACTTATTTCGTGATTACAAGATTAAACGGGAACCAGCATATAGTCACATGAAAAAAGCGCATTCAGGCGGGAAAGGACAGGAAGACACAAACATGCGTGATGCTTGCCAAGAACTGTACACATTTATGGGCACGGCATGCATACAGAGACAAGAAACATGACCTAAAACATACGGCGTCGACAAAAAAAAAATAATAATAAAGCAAGTCAAACAGTGGTTGGTCAGAGTCATGTTTGTGGGCTCCCTACTTCGTTCAGCCTAGCATGCTTATTCAGTAATGAATAAGCTGACGCAACATTCAAGAGCGCGATCAGAGATCTTTGTTCAGAACTCAACGCGTTCTCGTGCGCGCTGTGGATTTGCCGCGATTAAGGGCGGCGCATGCTTCTAAGATTGGTCAATATTCTTTGTTTGGGCGGGTACTGTACTGTGAAAGAGTGTCCCATAAAATATACGACAACGGGAGGGCGAGAGAAGCCAGTGCACAAGCGGTGAATATCCCAGAAATTGGCGAGCATGTTTTGTTGTCTTTTTTTTTTCGACAGTACATAACAAAACGTAATGTTTTTCGTATTCAAATGCATAAGACTATCTTACGTAAGCGAAAAAAAGTTTTGTTTTGTGAGCCTAAATGCGTGACGGGGGGGGGGGGGGGGTGCAGAGAAACGTGGCCGTGCAAAAACGTGGCCGCGCCCCGCTGCTTACGAGACAAGCAAGACAACGGCTATGACATGCATGCAGTGAGAAGCGAACAAAACCGCTGAGTAGTGCGGAGCGCTATATTTTACTACTACTTGTATCGGGCGATGACCGCGTCGTTAGGCCACTATAGTAAAGCACCGTTCCTGTCGTGTGCGGCTACGACGTGAGAGCACGCATTCGCTGGATTGTCACCTGCCTGTCACTGCGTTCGTTTCAGATCGTCACTTTTCTTAAAATTACAAGAGATATGAAGATATTAAAACTAGCACAGTTTAAAGAACAAACAGCGCGAAAAAAACGACAACAGAGGAGACACACAGATCAGCGCTGTATCTGTGTGTTTCCCCTCTTGTCGTAGTCGCGTTGTCTATTCTTTAAGATATGAACCAACTCGCCCAAGCTTCAGCTTTAGCAGAGCTTCATTTCTATTTCTCTGACCGGCACTATTTTTCTTTTCTTAAGAAGCTGCTCTTCTCAAACCTGATCTAAAAGGCCACTTTCGAATGCAAAGCCAGCAACAAGGTGTATGCGCGTGCCACATGTCTTCACTTGTCAACGCAGACGCAATACGCAGTGGAAAGAGAAGTCCTTCCTGTAAATACTTATAAACGGCCACACAGGCAGGTACACGCCACACAAGGCAAGACTACTCCACACAGCCGAACCCTCAGAACACCTCGCTTCCTCCGTCTTTCTCTTCTTAAACGGCCCCACCACAGAATAGCGCCTTTCATGGAGGGTGCTAGCGATGTGCCAACGCACGTCATTGGCTGCATGACCCATGAAGGTCAGACGGAGCAAGATGGTGTATCGTATGAGCCTACAAGAAATTATGCCAAAACAAACAACCCCGTCAGCCAAGAACACCAGGGCCCGTATTCACAAAAACGACTTACGACGAAAATGTTCGTTAGAGAAAATTTCAGCCAATCCTGATGCTGGACATATCATTAGCGAAGCCCGCTGGCCAATGGCAAAAAGCACTTACGAAAGAGAAGTTTTGTGAATTCGGCCCCAGATGTGGCACAAAACTGCTACTCCGCGTATCGTTTATTGCTGCACGTTTTGCTTGAACTGCTCTCCTGACAATCGCACTAGCCACGTCTGGCTCGATACTCTCAGCCCTAATTTCATTTATAACAGCGGCGCAATCATATACGGCACTGCAAAAGCGGACCAGCCTCTCTTAAGTCTCTCGCCTTCTCTAGATTGACACATGCCCCACGCCCGCTGAGGTGGGTTTGCAGAAGCAGCGCAAACGCGCCGCAAGTGAGGTGGCAAGCAGCGACCACGGAAAAAAAAAAGAACAAAAGAAAAAAAAGGAGACCGCAGCGTCATAAACCTCGCCGACCGTTCTGACATTGGTAGCATGCACTGGCGGGCTTCCTGGAAGGTGCCCATAGTAAACGCCGAATACCGGTAAGGCTTACCACCGCGAGACCCCTACAGCAGAGCGGACACGCTGCACTTAAGTGCCGCCAGAAAAAGCGCGATAAAAGTCGATTCTGTGGTACCTGGAATAGGCTGCTAATCGGGCTTCCTCGGATGGCGGTCGCTAGCGTCGTTTACATGGCCCACCTTGGCTCAGCGTCCGAAGGGCCGGTTCACTTCGTAGGCATTCGAAGGCACGCGACCGTGCGCGGCGAGAACGTGGCTCGCAGCCGCACTGCCTGGTTCTGCGCGGTAGCAATGACCATGCTGCTGCCCACCGCCAGCGCGTGAACTGGTCGGCGGGCTTTTCATGACAGCCAACAGAAGGGATGTAAGAGGAGAGAGAGAGAGATTGGAGGAAATGCGGTGGGCGCAGATGCAGCAAATGTTGAATATACGACGCGCTGCGTCGCTAAATTATGCTAGACACGATCGTATTCCCCAAAAAGAACATGCGCTTGTACTTTCCGTAAGAGCAGATGCCAGACTTTCGTCATGCATTATACTTTGGAGTGTCATTATCCAATGGGGAAAAGCATACAAAAATGCTAAGCTTTGCGAATTCCCTTTTGTGCTTATTTGAAGATTAATCTGAAAAATAAATTTGTTATTGTTGTTTTCATTCCCTATTCCCATTTTAAGAACAGTAAGAAGCCACGTCAATGCTCAAACGTGTTCACTGTAGCGTAAAGGGACTCATGCAGGACAGCTTTAACCGCTATTTACAAAAATATGTTGGTTGCGCACAATATTGAGGCTCCGCTTCTTGTTTAGTGTGACAGAAGCAGCATTAACATGTGCGAGAAATTTACGCGACAGCAGGAGCAGGACGAGGAATGCGCATCTGTCTACCGCATGTTAATGGCACCCGCAAGCACACGGCAGCTCGCACCTATAGACGTGCAGTCAGATGAAACTGTGTGGAACTCCCCTGCCGCAGGAGGACCGAGAAGCCCTTCGATTTCAGAAGTAAGGCGACCGCCCACGCCCGTAAATGTTCATAGTCTCTCTCTCTCTCTCTCTCTCTCTCTCTGTGTGTGTGTGTGTGTGTGTGTGTACGTACAATACTATGGCCGTCCTACAAAGCGGCAAGCCACCTTAACGTAAGATCGCTGAAACAGTGCAAACCGTGGCTCTTATTTATAACCTTCCATAGATATGAGCGTGAGAGCGGGAATAAATTCCTACAATCAGAACAGCTGTGTACGCGACTTCCACAGTGCTGTTGCCCTGTACCTTTCAAAGGGACTTAATTTTGGGTTCCGTTAAGCAAGTTTTGTTATTGGGCGACCGGCCTCTCGGATATATGCAGCATGATGGACCAAATATTTCGTTTCGCTCATTCCTAGCTCATATCCTTCACTTTACCGGACTCTATAGCAAGCAATATCGCGATTGGCCCACACTTGCTCTTATCACCAAGCAAGCAAACCTGGCTTGTACCTATACAAATTGACAATGCTGTCAGCTTATTACACTTGAAAGGCGTACCTACGATGGCCAAGCAACACTCGTGCTCGTCAAGACAACGGCAGTCGAGCGCACCTGCTGGTCAGAGTGGAAAAAAAGGAGATTCACGCGCCACTTTTATTGTTTTCTGAACTGAAGTTAGGGTACAGCACTACAAGACAAAGAAAAAGGAGAAAAAGAGGAAAAGAAAAAGGGGAAAAAAAAAGGGGGGAGCCAGTCGACGGGTGTGCGAGACTGGCTGAACGATGTTCTGCGCTACTCGTGCAGCCTCCTCTTGCGTCGGTTCATTCCTTCTGGCTCATCGGAGTCTTCCAGGAAGCCCTCGTTAGGGTCAGCCGGATAGCCGTCGTCCCTTTCCTGGTCATCCCTCTTGGATCCCCAGTTGCCGAGCCGATTGCGGCGGCCTTCTCCGCGGGGTCCCTTGAAGCCGCCCTTGCGGACACTGTCTTCTTCGATGTCACTGTTGCGCTCGTCGTAGCTGCCTCCACGACGTGCGCCTCCGTGATGTGCGCTTCCTTTCCGGCCGTACTTGCCGCGCCTGCTTTCGCGACCGGGACGGAGATCGTTGTCGCGCCGAGGCTCGGGTCGTTTTCTCTCCAACTGCGACGAGTCGTCGTCGTCGTGGCTTCTCGGGTAGTCCTCGGCTTGGGGAATGCGGGGTTCGAGTGGCATCTTCCGAAGAGGAGGGTAGAATGGATTCTCAGTGGTAATCTTTATAGAGGAGAAAAAAAAAACGAAAAAAAAAGAAAATCGTTAGTTCGAGCCGGAATCCATTAAGGACATCAAAATTTAAGGACGATCTCCATAATCATTCGCTCTCTCTCTCTGCTGGATGAACGTAGGTGAACGCAACAACGTAGTTGACGAGCCCGAGATTCGTTTGCGGTGACATCAAGCTGAATTTCAATGCGAGCGTTCGACAGAGTATTGTTAAAGACCTTTGGATAGCTCGTTAATGTGTTTAAGAAAGTTGTGGTTGTCGTCCACAGTCTCTGAACTTCTCTTTTATCAATGAACTCAATAAAGTGACTGCTTAGACTGCTGAAGGTTATGTCGTTGAAAGGTGAATAGTCATTTGGTGGAAGCGGGAAGCTCCCCTATTCCATTCGATTGCGAGCACTCTATTGCTAACATACGACCTGAACTTGAAAGTTGAGTGCAGGCTTATTGTAGAGTCGGGCCTTCAATTGAATTTCCACGAGCTCAACTAATCTTATAGCGCACTCCTAAATAGTTGGTGTAAAGCTCTGCTCATAAGGCTGTGCGTAGGAAGCGTAGATGCTTTGTGATGCTCGCCTCCCGACTGGCACGTTAGGCGTAACATGACGATAACGTTACGATTTAGGTGGAAATTGATCAATCCATTAATAAACATGTTTTAATGAAGAAGACTCGAATGTATTACCAGTGACAGCCTGCGTTTTTTATAAAGGGAATTCTCTTCGTCAACACAAAGACAATGCGTGGCGGAGCTCACAAAAATGTCAGGTGCAGTTTATGTAAAATAAATTATTTAAATTTTATCGTGCACCTTTAGTTCATTAGTTTGTCAGCGCACGTTAAAGAGCCCGAGGTGGTCGAAATTTCCGGAGCCCTCCACTACGGCGTCCCTCATAATAAGATCGTGTCCTAACCAGTGTGTGTTTGCGTGCGCGTTGTTGGGAACGTCCTTTTTAGCGCTCTTTAATTACTACAAAAGACAACTAAGACCTAAGAACGCATTTAGCATGTTTAGTCGCTTGATACCCCCTGACGTTGACAAAATATTTTAACGTTGTGTGAGCTGGAACTTAAGAAAAACAACGAGGATTAAATCTAATGCAGAACCAGTCGGTCCGTGTACTAATGTCGACCGTATAAGACCTATGGTTACTATGCACAATAAAAATGAAGCGGGGAAGAGGACAGGAGGAGTGCTTCCCTTCATTTTTATTGCGTCTAGCGACCATAAGTTTTATGGCCAACGTTAGAAGATTGAATATTTTGCAGAAGAAAGCTTGTAACTGCTTCTCCAGTAGAGGCAGTTTTCCCGTCGTGCTTCTAAGGCCAGCTGCCTAGCTGCCGTCCATCGGGCCAGATTGCATGTGTAAGCTTGTAGATGGTCTTATTTACTTCGAGCAATCTCCGCGATATCTCGGTATTTGGCAGCTTCGTCATAAATGAAAGGAAATTTAAAACCCTCTGCTCTCACTTCATTCGCCTTTGTGCATCCGCTACTGTGCGACGTACCAGAGCTTCGTGCGTGGACGAACAGGCCTTGTTCATTGCATTTTTTGCGAGAAACAGCACAGCGAAGTGTCAACTAGCCGCAGCTGAAGAATTACTGAACTACTCTTTCTAGAGGCCTACGAAGGTCGTTCGGACGCTAAAGACGTGTGTTCCTTCGTGCAGTTTCTACAGCAGCTACCATCACGTATAGCACACGCTAGCTTTGTTTTTTCACCTTTGACAATCCCACGCGTTGGACAAAATCTTTGACGTGCGCTGAATGTACCCCTCAAATGCTCGAGTTTAATACAAGCAAGACACAGTGCATGATCCTGATACCGTCTAATAGTCTAGGTGGGCACGGTGATGATGCAGATAGCTCTAAAAAGTACTTGCACCGAGCGCTAGTGCTGAATGTAGTACATAGTCCGTGTGTGTTCTTGCAGGTGCAGAGAATCTTCGTTTAGGCCGCCGGGTGTCTTACAACACTTTAGTATGTGCTTTCGCTAAAAATATACAGGGTGTTTCAGCGAACACTTTCAAAAATTTTTAAAAATACGCTGTTTGAGCAAAAACGACAACCTCATCATAAGGGAACTGTTAGCTGTGCCGGACGTCGGGAAGTGCCAAGGGATTGCTGTTTAATTAGCCGTTTAATTGACGTTTACTAATTATTTTTAATTAAAGACCTTTGGTGGTGTTGTCAATGGCGAGCTTCCCTGCAGCGCGAGAAAAGCAGGGCTTTTTGCAGCGCCAAAACGAAACTGAGCGCATGAAGAGCGCCGGAAGTCACGTGCAAACACTACCTCCGCTGGTGACGCGTCCGAAGATAGCGGCGGCCAGTTAAAAATGTACGATGTGGGATTGCGCTATTTTCCTCTGTAGCTGCAAGGCCTCGATGCTCCGCATGTAAGCAGAAGCCAGCGTTATATTCTGCGTATTCGCTCAGAGCAAGAAGTAGTCCGTTTGTCATCGCAAACTACGCGGCCTCGAGTTTTGAGAACCCGTGCGTTTCGAATCGACCGCCGCAGGCATTAGAACACGGCACCAGCGCACGTTGCGTTCGCACATGACTTCCGGCGATTGCCTTTCAGCGAATCCCGACTTTATGAAGAAAATACCCGAGATTTTCTCGAGCCGCATGGCTTCAATTAATAACCTTTTCTTTTGTTTAAAAGCTGATACCGCGTCGTCGTCTTTTCGCTTTAAACTCGCCACAGACAATAAACTCAAGATGCCGCTATTTAGAAAGTTAATTAGATTATCTTGGTTCATTAACAGGGCAAATAGCATGTTTCTCGCGATTGCTGCTGTACGCCGAACCAGAAAGGTTGTTATTCAACAAAATTTGTTTTCTTTAAAGCCTGTATTCGGGAATATTTGAAAGTGTTCGTTGAAACACTCGGTGTGTTGCCCGAGCCTCTTAAGTGGCAGCAGGTGTCGTAGACAACAATATCACAGGTAATGAGGTGTTATACCTTGAATACTTCATCTGTGTGCTTGAAGTACTTCCGGCGAGTGGGTCCACGTTCGTGCTGTGGTGGCTGCGATGTCGGTTCGACGGGCCTTGCATCAGGAAAATTTTCGGACAGGCGCGGGACAACCTCGTTATGTGGGACACTGCCGTTACTCGCACCGCTAGTGTTGGTTCCTGCGGAGTCCGCTTTGTCTGCACCGGCGCGGCCGTGTATCTCTGTAGGGAGAGCCATAGAAATGTGCATGTTTGTAGCAGCGTTGAAGCCCCCAAACACAAGTTATTCGACGACCGTGTTATTTCTGTTGTGGTATTTCAGCACATTTCCACGAGCAGGGTTGGCTCAAATATTCTGTTACGAATATTTCGGCCAACGGGGAAGCTGGGTATGTCACTAACGAGACCGTCCGGCCAATGGAAGACAAAAGAAAAAAAATATTTACAAAATTGGGGTTCTGCGAATTCCGCCTCTTTACAATAAGCGGTGTTACTGCGTCATTTACCGAATTCGGTATCCAGACGGTCTCGGCAAGATGTTAACCACGCATGAGCTATTCTGGGAAAACTGCCGCCTCGGGCGATTTGCGAGTGGCGGGTTAAGTGTGCTAAGGTTTATGAACGGTTTGCTGTTTGCATACACAGCAACATTTGCGCAAGCTTCGAACTGCAATTTTATGTTGCCGTTTTAGAAGCGCCTTGGATTCATATCAAAGTGAGCAATCATACATTCCGACAGTACATTGCCGACGGTACACTGCCGCACTTGCAGCGAGAAGCGGTGCCATAGGTATTCGAACTTTCTTGTATGAACTCCAACTTTCAACTGTCATAGTCCTATTAGATTAGATAATTTGGCAGCACCGGCCAATGAAGAAACAATTGTGCATAACCAGCTGTATAAGTTACGGCTGTGAGTAAATGAACAGCACGCAATATCTTTTTTTTTTCACTTAAAAGACAAGCTTATTTCATAGTACACATGTGTTCGAAGAGAGCTTTAAGACTGTATTGTTCAGAAGGGATAGATCAGCGCCATTACAGGCAAATAAACCAAAGCAAGGACATCGTCGGAAAACCGCTTGTGCAACTTTCCTTTCTTGTAACTAAAACTAAAATGCCTGCCTCTAAGGGAGGCGTTTCTGTAACGCATAATATCGAAATTTAGTTACCGATAAAGTCCACTCTATTGCGAAAGTTACGTAACCGAGTTCTCAAAAACATCTTTCGCCACGAGGGCGCTACTGCATTCTTCGGGAAGTTTACGGCACATCTTCGACTACGAAGTGTGAAATCAGAGATTGAGTTTATTTATTCCGGAAACTGCCAGCAAAATATACCACCGATAAGCAGATGCGAGACCCCAGAGGCATCTGGGCCAGTATTCACAAAACTGTTTCGTAAGTGTGTTTTGTCATTTTCTAGCAGGCATTGCTAATATGTCCAGCGTCAGGATTGGCCGAAGTATTCTCCTAGGAACATTTTTAGCATAAGTTGTTTTTGGGGAATACTGGCCCTGTTTTATAGGTGCCTTGACAGCATTTTATTGCGGTTGCGTGCACCCACTTGGAAACCTACTAATTGCCTATCACGGCTTTTCAAATTCGCGTCGTGTCGGAAACGAAATGTCATGCAGTCATCAATTGACTAATGCGGTGCAAATATTGCTTGTAATAATGTAGGTTTGCCAGAATTCGAATGAACTAAGTTATCTCTGCGGCTATAATAGTTACAAACTGCTTTTCTTTTTCCGGCCCTGAACGCGTCGCAGATGTTACCACGCCCAAGCTGCATCTTTTTGTAAGAAACTTTATTATAACAATGCTGCCATTTTCTAACTGTTGGTTGTTTTTTTTTTTCAACGCGATTTTATTGGTGGACACGGTTTTATCACCATGAAATGCAATTCCCCCAAATACACCGAACTTCTAAACCTTTGAAGTTAATTTACTCAACTCGATGTTCGTGGTCATTCCGGAACTCTAAGCAACTAGTGCTAACTGCAGCCTCAGCTAACTACGCCGCTTCTTCAATGCGCCTTTGTCATTCGCAATAAACTGGAATAAATCGGCAAGAGTTTCGTTGTTCGTCTGTTGTTACGAACTTGAGCTGCGTGCGTTTTTGGCACCACTCGAAGCATCCCCCAACTCTCCCACCACGTGTCAATGAATGCGTGCTACGTACGTTTCTTGCAGGTATTCTGGTAGTCGTGGAGAAGGACACTCAGCACATGGACGGCGTGGTGGTGGAACTCCGAGCTATCACCACAGTTCAGTGTTCGGCCGATGGTGTTTGTGCACTGGATGAAGTTTTGATACGCTCTGTAATCACAAGGGGAAAGAAACTGGTCAAAGTGGTAATGCAGATTTGTCACACATCGTTTCTATAGTGCTGGGTCGTATTTGCGAAACTTATTGAAGCCTTCAAGGCCATCTATGGCTAGCCACCATAGCGAGTTGTCTCCGCTAACACGCTGGTCATTACATGCTGCGCTGTCCTCGATGGACTGGCTGGAGCCAGAACGTCGTCGATCGAGGACCGGGCAAGAGAGACGGAATTAGAAAAAAAAAAAGCATTTTACAATTGCTTTTTACCATTCGCGCTAGTGTGGGAACACCCACATATAGAAATTAAACAATTTTCCCGTCGTCTTCTTACACTTATTTATATTTATTCATATATTTATTTATGCTTATATTATTTATTCACTTATGTATATAAAGCTTCATTCACGTCTCTTCTGTACGCTTAGGTTTTCATTGTGCAGCACAAATGCAGAGACGAGAATGAAGCCCTGACGAGACAATTCATCTCTCTACAAACTCTCTGCGTTTTGTGTAATAGCCATTCGACCGCTTTTGCTACCCGAAACCCTGTGCTACTCTTGCCTTCGCATCATTATTTGAGACATAAAAATCAGTTACCAAGAAAGTCCTTGCCGTAGCTATTTCCTGTTTTATGAAGCGCTGTGCTGCGTTTACTGATGAAAACAAGGAGAGGTAGCAAATTTGTTACGTCTGATGAACGTTGGGCATCTACCACGCGCGCCTCATTTAATACGCGAAGATGCGCAGCCCATTCTTTACTAGACTGGGTGCTAAAGTATAGGTGACTACACGCACACTAGTACTTCCTGTATAGGCGAGATACAAGATACCTTTGCCTTTACCTTTGCCGGGCCAAATGCAGAGTACCAGTGACACCGTGTAACGACACGACAAGGCTTTACATGCAGCGCGCGCCTGATGTGCGAAAAGAAGCTTTGTGCTGTCTAAGCTGGCGGGGGAGCGCGGAACTGTGAAGCAGTAACTTACTCGCACTGCCGAAATCGGTCCGTTGTGTGTGATACGACTTCGTTGAACACCAAGGCACAAGCCAGGAACTCCCGGGATGCCTCTTCCTCTTTGCAGCTGTCGGCCTTCCCAACCACAGCGGCCATTGAAGCTCCTGTTCAAAACATTTTGTTTGTGAACAAAGCAACCACGGCGACTGCATGTGTTTTCGTTAAGTGCTTTCTCGCATCTTTTTGACGTTCATAACGCATTCGATTACGTTTAAAAACATAAACGGCATTTCATGGGTAGCAGTTACGGAATATGAGTGAGCATGGGTTTGCCAGGTGACTTCTGTTACTGAACGACTACAGCACGAAGGACGAAGACAGAAAGAACAAAGACGGGACGAACGCTGACTACATCTCTTTTGTGTTCCTTGTGTCTTCGTTCTTCGCGCGGTTTCACCGAGTTAAACATGAACCAACTAGCCCGAGTCAAAATCTTACTTCAATCACGTCGCTGAATGATACCTTTACCCTCACGCTTATCAAGCGGTCTAACGACCTAACTTTTACGTGTTTGTTTTATGTAGACCATGCAGTAAGCTGAATGCCTCGAAAGAAAAATCTTCCGCGTTACGTCTTACATTTCAGAGCCCACTCCCCCGGCCGTGAAGAGTACGGCGGTGCATTTCATCTAACAATGGTTTGAATGCATTTTTTCGTTGATGTAATCCAAGGAACGCTAACCACCGGCACAGAATCCGTAAGACTCTTCGTTTTTGAGAGCTTATTCTCATAGGCCAGCTGCCTTCGCTAATATACCCGACATATCGGTTGGCTGGCTTTTCTTTATGAATAGTTATAGAGTAAGCCATAGCTGTGATATTCACGAACGACGACTTACACTATAGAGACATTCGCAAGAGAAAATTTCAGCCACTCGTGATGCTGCACAAATCAGTAGCGAACACAGCTGGTCAATGAGAATAAGCTCTTACAAACGAGACGCTTTGTTAATTTGGGGCGTGATCGGAGATATTTGTTGGGGACACAAGGCGCTCGCTCACCGCAACGTCACGAATGGGGGCGCCGGTCTCGTTGTGCGCGCTGTGACGCTACTGAGTGCGGCGTCGGCTTCCAAGATTGGTCACCCTTCTTTGAGTGGGTGCTGTTTTATGGCAGAGTGGCGCATAAAATATGCGAGAACTGGAGGGCTAGCGGAACCCAGTGGGCAAGCAGTGAACATCCCAAATATTGAAGAGCATCCAACCTCTCCTTCAATTACATTTATAAAAAAAAATTGAAGAGCATGTTTTGTTGTCTTCTTTTATAGACAGTATTCTACAAAACGAAGTTTTTCGCCTTCAAAATAATAAGCCTATTTTATGAAAGCGAAGATATATTTTTTTTTCGTGAGCTTGAACGCGTGACCTGTAGAGCTAACTTTGTCATGCATAAACGTGGCCGCGCCCGCTGTCCTGGAGGCAAACATTACGCCTGCCAATGATATGCAGTGAAAAGCGAACAAAACCGAACACATTCGCAAGCAACAATCGCCGATTTCACCCTTGGTCTCTGAAATCTATGCTGTCGGAATATACCTAAAAAAAAAAAATATGACGTGCCAGAACGGCACACGAAATTACGGCACGCAAGGAATGAACCGGCAGGATTTGCATGCAAACTTCCTTACTGTTCCCTTTTTCCTTGAAGAGAGATGGGCTGATTTCGAGCTCCCTTAGGCACAGCTCCCTGTACCGGGATGTGATGGCTTGTGGGAAATACTCCAAATGTTTAATGAACTCCGGATTCTTTTGGCAGCTTGCTGACTCTGTGACAGGTGTCAAGCAGTGGTAGTAGCGAAGAATGGTTCTGGAAAGGGAAAAGTAATCGAGAATTGTAGAGCGCAGAAGTTGTCTAGAGTGCCGGGCGAGTTTAATTTTGTCTTACCTGGTCAACGAAACTGCTATACTATGTACCACGTGCTAATTGGTATTAGCATATGCGGAGTTGAGTGCAACAACAACAACAACAACAACAACAACAACAACAACAACAACAACAACAACAACAAACACTTTAGCAACCATTCATGAGACGCACACGTATGTTCTTTTCTGCACCACAGGAGTTTGATTGATTCGTGGGGTTTAACGTCCCAAAACCAGCTCTGATTATGAGAGACGCCGTAGTGGAGGTCTCCGGAAATTTTGACCACCTGGGGTTCTTTAACGTGCACTGACATCGCACAGCACACGGGCCTCAACATTTCGCCTCCATCGAAATGCAGCCGCCGCGGCCGGGATTCGATCCCGCGACCCTCGGATCAGCAGCCGAGTACCTTAGCCACTAGACCACCGTGGCGGGGCACCACAGGAGTGTCACCCCTGTTGTTCTGCCTATAGTGCGTACAGTCAATGATATACAGCGCCAAAATTAAATTATTTTCCTTATAATAACTGTATGATGTGGTGATGCAGTGATCGAAAGTGTGCTAACTCCGTGACAATCAAATTATTTTATGGTGAGTGACTGCCGCTGTAGTTACTTAATAATGTACTCTGAAAGAGCGAAGTAATGAAAAGTGTCATTTGTTTTTCTAACAAACTTTTTGTAACGTACTAGCCAATGCGCAGGCTAAATAAAAAAAAAACTGTGCTGTTTGTGACTGGTATATGTAAGACGATGGTTTCGGTGTTTAAATCAGGTTGTGCATCTGAATGTCCACCACACACGACCGAATACAATCCATATACAAACCATACACGAAACCCCGAGGGCAGTAATGTGGAAACGAAATGAATCAGGAGTGCAACAAAGACAGAAGCTTAGCGCAAAGCGGAGGCTTGAAGTGATGAAAAAATCGTTCAGTAAGGAACACCTACTGTCAGCGACGTTTTCTGTTCAATAAAGTTTTGTTGACTTCACATGCATTGCAGGAGAGTTACTATTCGTTAAAACACTGTACCGCTATTTTCTGCAGAGCGATAAGAAACATTACTGTTCGTTAAACACTGTCGCCTTATCTCGTACATTCATACGAAACGTGGTTCGTCAGGTATCTTACAGGAAGTTATCCCGCCATAATCGGCAAATGTTAGGAGCAACATTGTCACATATTAGGTGCTTAGGGAAAAAGGAGGCTAACCACTTACAAAGTAGCGCAGGCCTTATTTTTAGTGCCCTTTGCTTTAGTGGGTAGCGACAACGAGTTTAGGATGATCGCGATGACCAGCATGCTAGAAATGGTGACTAGTTAACGGGAAGCAATATCAGCGAATTGTACGCCTTTACTTTGTTTAAAATAGTGGAAGTGCTTGTCTATAAAAAATTCTCCATGCTAGTTCACAAAGCTTTTTTTATATGTCGTCCTCGCCTTTGTAATTGCAAAGCCCTTTTATTACGTGAAACATCACAGATAGCATGCCTCCGCTCTTGGGAACAATTCTAATGCAGCTTAGTGAGTAGAACATGTCCGTTGGCCGGCAACCTTAGTATCACTAAATAACTGAAGGCGAAGGCAGGAGCCCAGCATTTAAAGAAGCATTAGAACTGTCCTACAGCAGCGGGCCACACACACACACACACACACACACACACACACACACACACACACACACACACACACACACACACACACACACACACACACACACACACACACACACACACACACACACACACACACACACACACACACACACACACACACAGCAAAGGGGCCCTGTAATTAGGCGACATTGTTTGCGCGACACCCGACAACCGACGTGGTTAGACGTAGACCGCACTTCGTAGACGAATTTCTTACTTGCAAGACTTTCTGATGGCTGTGGACGGCTCGTTTAATTGATTGAGGGCCTTCATGTCAGATTCGAAGTCCTTTGTGCAGGTGAGTTCCACCGCCCACGCTGTTGCCGGGCTGCACTCCAGCGAAAGCTTCACCTTGGCAATGCGGAAGCGGAGTCTCCGGACTTTCAAGCCTCGCCGGTTTGTTTCTGCAGCGGCAGCGTATTTCGTGATTCACGTGGAAATAGCAAACTAAATTTGTTAGCATAATAACTACTGCACTGCAAGTTGACCGTGAATTGCTGGCTATTTGGCGTTGGCTACTACATAAACGAAAGAATGGATCGAGATGCCCGTTTCTTGGAAATAACCTAGCAAATCCAACAGACAATGAAGCCGAGAAAAGCATAGGGGGGACGAGGAAACAGCTCGCCGATAGTTTGGACTGGACCCATAACCTTCGAATTACGTGTGTGACGCTCTATTCCACTTTCTTGATTACTTCTGTTACTTCTGTATGTTTAATCAATAAATGTGGTGCGTTTTTCGCCACATGGTGCACGTCATCTTTTACGAACTCGATGCTGACCAATAGCCCAGGTGATAAAACTTTTATTTCACTTTCAGTTTAAAGATTACATCTAATCCCCCATGATATTCTCGTATGCAGTGTGTCGCGTCACATTCTGCTCCATCCTCTGCTCTCGCGTGAAACAGTAGCCCTGTCTGCTGTACAAGAGTAGACAAAATTATTGCTCGTGAATTCCACCTAGCCTTACGTGACTACTGCGTAATTTTGGAATGCTAACCTCGCAACATTAAGAACAACTGCTAAAACGAAGAAAACGTGCTGGGTGTTCCGCTTCTTTACGTTGGACAGAGCGCTCAAAAGAAGAATTGGCGTTGAAAGGGGAAAAGAGAGAGAGAGAAAAGTTCATCAGCAATGTTAAAAGCTGCCGGTGATTAAACTACTACTACTACTACTACTACTACTACTACTACTACTACTACTACTACTACTACTAATAATAATAATAATAATAATAATAATAATAATAATAATAATAATAATAATAATAATAATAAACACATACAAAGAACAGGCTTCGCGTATATTAATCGACACTGTTGGCGGCCCGACGCGTGCCCTATCCCGTTATACCAGATCCTTTTTTCTGAGCGACAATAGATGCACAACCATGCTACGTATATAAATACACGTATTCATAGCAGCCATGGAAGCCATGTGGGCAAGTTGGTGTGCGCATTTACGGAGAGCACGATAAGGCAGACACACTAAAAGGTGACACTGTGGTCTTACCTCTAGTGATGTTGAAGCAGTCAACGCTGTAGCCCTGTATGATGCCTCGTATCTTGTGGAGCTCTTGAGAAACGAATGTCCTTTCGTAGCAGCTCGACTGGATCATTACACTGGCGACACACATCTTGTACTTACGCAGGGAGCTAAAGGAGAAGACGAATAAGAAGAAAGTCTCACCATCGCGCCTAAATAAATCGCTTTAAATGACAACTAGGCCGTTGCGAGCGTTACCACATTCTCTCGCAATAGCATAGATGAGCAAACCCACGACATCACGATAGATAGCTTGTATAACGTTGCATTCAAGTTCTCGGTAGAGGACAACGGTCTGGCATTTTTAATAAGTGCACCTCCCTTGTCATATCACCCACTGGCATTTTCCTGCAGCATTATAAAGGCGTGTCATTTTTCAAGTTATACTGGGGTCATATGTTTGTTTTTTTATTGTACAGGAGTACAAGTGGTCATGTACGAACTAGCTTGGTCTCTGGACTTCTCAGGCAGAAGAGAAATAATTGAAAGAGCGAGTGAAAAGAACGAGACTTACTAGCAAACGTAGTCGTGACTGCCGTGGTGGTGAGGCAGATTCATTCGTAAGATGCGGTCGCACTCGGACTGTCCTCTCCGGAAGCTGTCTACCTCGCATTCGGCCCTGGGTGGTGTTTGCTCTTCTGAAACGAGCGCAAAGAGAAACCGTCTGCTCAGTTGTCCGTGACGAGGGCCCCAACGTACAGCGAGGTAAGCTCCTTCCATACCCACGGCCGCAGCATTCGCTATTTTGTGGCAAACTACTTGCGCAGATATATTAGCCAGCAAATTTACGTTCTTGCGTCAGGTTAACAGAAGCGGTTTTTCCGAGGCACTACTGAAGCATGTTCGAAGAATGGGAGAAAGACGCAGGACTGTTGCGCGTGGCTCGACGCGTATATAACGACAACTGCTGCACGCTCACCGCCCCGCGAGACGCCAACGCGATTTTGACTACGCTGTGGGGCTAAATATCTTGGAATCGAGCAGTGAGTTACGAGGGACGACTTAAAAATGAAGAGCTCCATGCGAATTGTGGCTGTACGACATTCATCAACGTAACCCTAAATCTTTAGTTCGCTATACCACCATCGCAGAAATGGGGTGGCCGAGGTATTCAAATAGGGACCTCGTGCTGATCAGAACAACGTCACAGCCACTGAGCCGCGGGAGCAGCTGGTTGAATAAGACACGAATAAAAAAAGTCGGAGTTCAACGGCACAAAGTACTAGCTCTACACAGTGCGCTGCGAATCTCCTAAGTATCTCTAGGAGCGGCTGTGGGGTGGAGCGGTAAGAAGAGGGATTGCTAAACGAATGCGTTCCATGGCGGTCAGCAGTTCTTCCTGCAGGGCGTTAGGCCTTGCGCAAGCGACCCACCACTGCCAAGATAGGTTGCTAGAAGCGCTGGCGGTACTGAAAACCACGTCGGGGTAGACTTACGGTCATCGTAGCTGTAGCCAGAAGAACCAGTGTTCTCCGGTTGCGCCGCCGGCTTGGGATCTCGGTGACGACGGATTTCCCCGGGTTCGCTCATCCACGGCTGTTCATCCTCCTCATCGTCGTCACCCCCCGGTCGGCCGAGCCTGCGGCCTGTCGCTAGGCTAGCAAGAAGCAGCAGGAAAAGACCGCTGCGCCAGGTAGGAGTCAGCATGGTGAGAGCGGGAGCTGCAATTCTGTCGCCGGCAGCCGCTCTCGGGTTATTCCAAGGCACGAGCTGGCTCACGCGCGGTGCTGCCGTGCGAGCTCGCGGAAGCGCGCTTATGGCACGTCGCGATGACGACAGTGGCACCTGAGCTCGCGCGATGACGTGGGCCTAGAAGGCAGCGCCGCTTGCGTGTTTTCATCACGGCGCGTGACATCTCAAGTACTATAGGAAAATGAATAAATGTGCCAGATACATAACTTGTCAAGGGGGAAAGGCGATCCGCAAGAGAAGCTACTTATTATTTGCTTTCGGCCATGTTGAGGCCAACATATACACATGCACGGAGGTTTATATTTGCCACGAGAAATTTCAAGGGTTTGAAATATCGCGCTTTGGGTAACCCGGCCTATTTAATGCTGGTATATTGAAGGTATCAAAACAAAGAATGTCTAAGTGGTTGCATTTACTATTAGTGTACCATGTTGCCGTATAAAAGAAGGCAAAGAAGAAGAAAAAGCGCTCGCTGCACGTGCATCGAGCGAGGGCTTTATCTCCCTTTTTCTTTCTAGAATGGCGCATACCAATGCAGGGGATTGGCTAAGACAGGACTTAAAAGATTGCGTTTCCTGTCAACTCCATGTATCCTTCTTTCTTTTTTTTTTGTGAACATTGAAAACAAACATTTTAAATCAAATTTTGTCAATGAAGTTTATGCATTTTCGCATTAAAGCATCAAGGAGTAATGAGTAATCGTCACACAGCCGACATGAACTCTTAGCTGCACGTAGGTAATGCGGTCCTGTGTTTCCCGGGTGTAAGACAGCCCAATCACGTATACCGTGACTTGCTTACTGAAAGTACTGTATGCGTTACAGTGACACTTGAGCAAACGCACAAACGTACAATACGTGCGTTTTTGTAGGTCAATGTCGTATACGTCAGTATCGCTAGGATCCCTGGTCACCTGAAATAACACATGACACCATATCAAACATGTCAATTTGCGGTTTTGTTGTCACGCCGTGAGCGCATTTCAGCCGTGTTTGACAGCAAGAGGTGCTCAATTATTTAGGGTAGTTTCGGCGGTACGTTGCACATAGTTCATAGGCGCAAAACCAAATGTCCACCGTTTGTCAGGGACACTCCCATTTCCTTATATTCTGCAAAGGTGGGCCTGTTACAGTCCTATTTATATTTTTTATGCCTCGTTCTGTCAAAATATGTGTACGTCATTTGTAGCACGTGAGCGGATTTTGCGCCAGTGCTCTAGTACTTTAAATATTGAACCAGCTGGTTGGCGACACCTCGTGTACATCCGTATTTCTTACGTATATATTGCACCTGCAAAGTATCTGTAACAGAAATAAGTGTCTTCTTTTACGGGCTATCATTTTTAAGGTGCTGTCAGTACCTTTACGCCGGTAGGGAAACTATAATTTTTCTTATCCTGCCCCGCCACTGTGGTCTAGTGGCTATGGTACTCGGCTGCTGATCCGAAGGTCGCGGGATCGAATCCCGACCGCGGCGGCTGCATTTCGATGGAGGCGAAATATTGAGGCCCGTGTGCTGTGCGATGTCAGTGCACGTTAAAAAACCCCAGGTGGTCGAAATTTCCGGAGACCTCCACTACGGCGTCTCTCATAATCAGAGCCGGTTTTGGGACGTTAAAGCCCACGAATCAATCAATCAATCAATCAATCAATCAATTTTTCTCATCCTAAATATAATCAGGATGTCATGGGCACAATGCGTGCGCGTGCATCCTTATGAATAATAGTGTGTATATTAATTATTCTAGTTGAATAACATCCTTATTTGTCTTTATATCTCATGACATTGTCTCGAATAGACGCTTCATTGCCTGGAATAGATGTAACATTTCTCGAATAGATGCTTCTGGACGGTCGGCAATTCAGACAGGTCAAGGCCTGTACTTTTCAAGAATCTGTCGTGAGGTAATAGTCCGTGAAATAACATTTCAGTCAATTGTACCGTTCAACGTTTTGTATGCGGAAGTGTCAGACCAACGGCATAGAGCTCGTATGTATGGAAAGATCTTTTTGTTTCAACCCCGTGTTAGGAGTATGCCCTTAGGCACTTGGCGACTTTCTTTTCAGATCTCAGCTCATTTACCATGGCAGCATTCAACGGGTTCACGTTTATGTCGAGTTCTTTTCAACTTCGAACACAGCTATTTGCGGAACAACAAAGCTTTCTTCGCCACGCGTACGATGTCGTCCACCTCTGCTGCAGTGTTTTCTCGGTGGCCTCTAGAATACAACAAAAGACACTACTATTATCAGGGTATGTGTGCAATGCCGGATTTCGGACAATTTATTATGCTTTATGTTATGCGAAGAAACAGGTAATGGTATGATTAGTAGCTTTGGCTAATAAGTTGCTGCGTTTGATGGTAATGAGGATTGTTTTCATTAGAAAGTGGGAAGTGACAAATGTCAGCGAATTCACACTATCTGATAAACAAAACAAAAAAAAAAACTAGAGAAACACACTAGTCTGAGCTTCATTGAGCCTGGCAGAATGTTATTTCGGGCTGTTTAGAACAAGAGTGCGCAGTTGAAGGGGGCTCTTAACAAAAAAAAAGTATTGTGTAAGTTTGAATGAATTACTTGTATTCTTGATTTCTCCAACCTATGAAAGCGAATGTTTTCCATTTTCTAACAACGCTTATAGCCAATAAATAAATAACTTGCGCACTTGTTTTGAACGAGTTATTTGGTTTATTCAATTACTTCGAGATTGCGACAGCTCAATACAACAGAGCATGCAATCACTGTGTCTCGTGACTCTTTTACTCAATAATAGTCGCACAGGTACGGTATAAAGTTATGTGGTATGGACGCGCTTACTGGGAGAAAATAGGTGATGACGGGGTGTTTGGGCTATGCTGTACGTGCTCGAAGCTCTAAGAGGCACAATCTGAGTGGAAAAAATCACAGCATTCTCCATGCTTTGATTGCAGAGAGACAGAACACATTTGCTATCACCTATATAATGCTAATTGCTCCTGATATTTCAAGGAAGCTAGCGCTTGCTTCCATGCCATTTATTCAATTTCCTGCTGTCCATTCGCGAAAATGCGTATATGCCCAATGTATTTTGGATTGGAGTGTGAATCCATGCTTTTATTTTTAGCCGTTTTGGGCTTTTGGGGACGCGAGTTTCGAAGGAACGAATGTTGTGTTTTTGTGTTTTTGTAGTTTTGGCGGGGCTCAATATTTTATCTGCGGTGCATACTCTGTCTGGAACCTGCAAAGGCAATATCTCGTCGAGGCTATCACCCCAAAAGCGTGAAAGGCACAGTAGTTGCTACATTGCATGCTTACCTGTATACGTATCCCTTCAAGATCCTACTTACGCGATTCCGGTCCCCACGGAGTCTCATTGTAACTAGAAACATTATGCACGCTCGGATATCCACATTACTTTTGAAAGGTATTTACCGCTGGATTTCCTATTTGCAGGTGCATGCGAGATTAGAAATGACCGCCAATACTCAGCATTCCGGCCCACTGAATGGGACTGTATTCGCTTCGGCGTAGCTAGCAGCGTAACAGCTCTTGCTTTACCACGAATATATGTTTTCATGTGCAATAAAAATACGACGTTCTGTACTAAATCTGGACACTGTTGACGCTTCTTTTGTTTAGTAGATTTATTTATTTGGTCTTAAGGTTATAATAGGTGCATGACTTTAATAAGAAAATTCAAGCGTAGAAAGCAATATATAAAATGAAGTGAGACAAATAGTTCCATTGTAGACATATACAATGTTTTTCCAGAGAGAACAAAGCACCTGTCCCGAGACTTTTTCTTTCTTTCTTTCTTTCTTTCTTTCTTTCTTTCTTTCTTTCTTTCTTTCTTTCTTTCTTTCTTTCTTTCTTTCTTTCTTTCTTTCTTTCTTTCTTTCTTTCTTTCTTTCTTTCTTTCTTTTAAAAAAATCTGAAGCTTTTGCCCCGTGTTTATGGCCTTCGCCACAGCAAGAGAGTTAGTGTGGCGGAGCACCCTTTACAGTCGTGGGGAGAGGTGGTAGTTTATGGTTATTAAGAAAGCGCAAATAACGGCCTAGACAAGATGTTGCTTGCCCCATCTCTTGTCAACATCCATTGTGTTCTCATTTATATTTAGAGGAAATGGTGTGAGGCAGGACATGTATTCACATGATAGGCAGTTTTTGGTCTATCAGATAGCAGGCTTTTGCTCTACGGTAGAGCTGAATGAAGTCGTGCTCTTCTGATCATGGCGTCGAAACACTGATATTTTGAGAAAATTGCTTCGGAGTTGTTGTGCATTAAGGCATTAAGTTTGAAGTTTATTGTATCACATGAACAAACGCAAAATGTATATATCAGTGGCATGGATAGGTGTGAAAAACTACTATTACGACACTTTCACTCGCTCACTATCGCATTATGGCAGCTTCACTCCACCACTGGCCGTCTCTATATAACAGAAATAATAGTATATTATTTATTCCACTCATGAAGTCGTAAAATTGTTATCTTACGGCAATGTTAAGGCACGGTTATTAGCGGCGTTCATATTCCATACCTATATTGTTCTGTAGTCGGATGTTAAGAATTATGCTGGTGAAATAGTTGTTGTTTCAGCATCTGCCACACGCTCATTGCACTTGGCGAGTCATAGAAACACAGGAATAGCATCTTGTCCTTTTATTTAGATCCGCTTAGAGAAATTGTGCTTAGGAATGGCACTAAGACCAGCACAGAAATAAGCGTAAATGGCCTGCAAGCATGCGAGGCACCGCTACAGTAGCTTATGCCCAAGCGGTTGAGCTTTTGCTTGAAAAAATCCATTATTTCAGCCGTCGCCTCGTAGCAGTGAAATATCAACGCCGTGTCCATCAGGCATTTTTTGTAGTCGCGAACGTGCCTGCAGAAATAAAGTGAAAGAGCAGGGGTAGATGTAAACGTAAGACATGGCAGACATGCGTCGCATCGTTCTGGGCCCGTGTTTAGAAAAATTACTTACGCTATAAATGCTCGTCAGAAAGCATTTCAGCAAATTACAATGCCGGGCATATAATTAGTGGAGTCATCTCACAAATAGTTTAAAAGCACTTACAAAAGAAAAGTGCGGTGGATTCGTCACCCGGTGCTTTACGGATATCTTTACGGCACTGTAATGTCAGCAAAAGTTGAACGCCGTGCCACGCCCGACACGAGCAATGAGCAATTAATGGAAAAACAGAGACAAATCTTACGTCGATGGCTCTCAGGAACCTGAACTAACAGGGCTGTGGGTTTACTTGGGCGCCGCACTTATAATTTTCTTGACCGATTCGGGGTTGCTGAATACCGTGGAGTATTACGTTATTTCGGTTTGACGGACGCATTGCTTCATATTTACTCAAACTCATTATAAGTCTAGAAAATGTGTCTTTGGTGAGTTGGTATTCGAAAGAAAGAGAACACAAACGTTCTAGACGCGAGTAGTGCGGTGCTATCATAACTGCGTAGTCCGTGCTTTTTCTTGAAGGGACACTAAAGGGAAAATATCAAGTGGTCTAAAATGGTAGCGTATATTTAGAGAGCTCGATTGTTGTTAATTTCGCAGTTTTATGTTCAATATTAAAGGAGAAAATAAACTTCAAAGTTCTGATTTTGAAATTCACGTCCGAATTTCGGCCTCTTGACGTCGTCAGAAGGCCAATTTATTTTTTCGTATTCTCGGACAATTTGCTCCATCAAATATTCTGAAACTCGCTGTGTTAAATTTCTGGATTCCTTAGAACACAATGTATGTCTTTTTTTGCGGATAAACAGTTATGTAGGCCTTAGCAGAGACGTCGTCAAAAATCTGTGACGTCACGCGTATCATTGTTGAAACTTTAAAGTGGCGTTGTCACTCGTGTTTTCTTTTCGTGCGTTTCCTAGCATACAGAGGGCCTTCTCCTTGCAAGATGGGTGTTTTTGACATTGTGAAAAGCTAGTCTACTCATGCGAGCAAGAATGTTTTAAATGCGAAGCATTTCTTGGCAAACTGGAACAACATTGACCGAATCTATCTATCTATCTATCTATCTATCTATCTATCTATCTATCTATCTATCTATCTATCTATCTATCTATCTATCTATCTATCTATCTATCTATCTATCTATGCTCTCCTGGTGGTCTCGTTCACCTGATACACACCAATATTTGGATGGGAGGTTACAAATGCATGACGTACATGAATGAGCGATCTTTACATCACTGATATGATATACTGGTCATGTACGTCACGATTAACGATACTGCAGTCACGTGTGGCTCATACCCATGATGCTCAGTCTGCGTTATGCGGGCATGAGCAACAGGTGTTTGAATTTTATACAGCTTATGTCAATCAAGGGCCAACTTAAATAGACGTTTACCATTTCAACAGAACACACTTAAAAACAAGAAAGGCACACCGTTTGTCGTGGCTTGCGATTGAAATATAAATATAAGAAGCACACCGACGCACACACAACCTACCAAGCAGTCACGGGCATCGAACTCAGGCCCCCGAGCTGCCACGCAAGCACGTATCCATTAGGTTACGGTGGCTCCTCCTACACGGTATATATAAGTAAGCCTGTTACACCGGCAGTTGCGATGATGACGTTTGTGTAATGTGATTTGCTCTTCTGATGTGTGAAGCGGCATAGTAGCCACATAATAAAAGATACCTATGTTCTACTATGACTCGGGATGCTTTCGTTCAGGTTTGTTCAATCCCGTAGGAATAATTTAACGAACGATGCTTACGATACGCACATCAGAGCACCGTGGGGTGCATATACTTCCACAATACTAAGTCATGGGTAGTGCATTGACTGAGTGCCAACGTTCTCGTACCATGAGCTACCATTCGGTCGCCAAGGCACCGTCGACGTTCCTGGTTAGCCGACGTTGAGCATACACCCATTCCAGCGCTTTGCACAAAAACCTTAGTCCTACTCACAAGATTTGGCTGAATGCCAAACAATTCGTTGTAGGCAATTTCCTCGATGACACCGATACCCATAATTCGAGGGATGTGCGTCATTTTTTCACTTTAGTGTCCCTTTCAGCTTGAAAAGAATTTGTTGCCTTATATAACTGTGTTATTCTTTATGACAATGACAGCTTCGTCAGACAATGCTACTGAAAATAACTCATGGTGCATTCAGTGCCATGACATAAGATGCTTATATGAGCCAGTTTGGACTGTTCGTTCTTCGTGGTGATCAGCGCATTACGCGTATGAAGAGAGCTGAGTGGAAGCGATATAAGCTCGCCTACTTCTTCACCTTTTTTCTTTTTTTCTTGTCCACACTCTGTGTTGTGCTCTGGTCACTATTTGGCCTACGGTATCGACAGTAATGACTTATCGAAAAATTGTACCTACAACGTCAACAGTTGCATGCGTTTGGAAGGAATAATGCGATCAAACGTGTCGTCTGGGAGGAACTTACTGACATATCATAGCCTTGGCCCGTAGAAGGAAAGAGCTCCGAACAGGTGCCATGCCGAAGACATTCTCTTTGAGAAGCACAGCGTCGTCTTGGAAGACACGATCGCACTTTTCGATGGCTTTCAAGAATCCCCTTTCACGGCAGGACTGGTCTGAAAATTTCATCATAATATGTTCGGCTTTATGTGTGCTGTTAGCTGCTATCAGTAATTATCCGATCTCCTAACCACGCGTTTTTTAAATTACCTCCAAATTCGCTGTACCAGTACCTTGGTGAGAGCTATTAAGAAAAAAGTGGTACATGGTGTACTAGAACACTTGAAATGCTTAATGTGTTTGAAAGCTTTGTTCTGAAGAGGCACTATTTCCGCGAAATAGACGCACAAGACAAACAACTTTAGTCAATGCACTCATTCAATTGTAGCAGATATTCTTCAACACACGTCGAGAATTTTCACGTGCTTTAACTTACTCCCCTTCATTTGCACCAACACAAACGAAAGACGGCATACTCACGCCTCAGTCTTCTGCCACCTCTACCGCCCGATCCAGTCTCGCCTGAGAGTTCACATACAATGCCGTAATCACGGCTTAGCAGTGTGGTCAGCGTGTGCAGACGGCTCAAACCGTGACTCTTAAAGTCACAGTTTGTTTCGCGTGAAGACGTCTCGAGGCACACTCTGTATTTTTCCCGTATCCTGGAGAGAGTAGGATACATCTGATGAATATAAATTTTTAACTTAAGTTATACGCGTCACTGAGCACGTACGACGGCGACGTAGTTTTGTATTTACAAAGTTTCTACAGCGTCATGGTTTTGTATTTAGCCGAACCAGTTGGTTCACAGCTAATGGGAATTTGATCAGCGGTACTTTAAAAAAAAAAAGCAAAGGACAAAAGGGAGAGCAATAAGGACGTCGATGTAGTAGCAAACGATTACTATTTTAGTACACGTAGTTACCAATGTAGATAAATGCGCACGGATACCGAGAAGTACGTATTTGCGCGTCGTATCGTTCCCGCGAGAGGAAATCGCTTGCTACAGGGTATTTGTTTTGTTGTTAAAGCCACCGATGCCGCTGCTCTCAGGACAGCGATGCCCCCATCTGTCTCTCCCTTGTGCCCCCCCTACTGAAACGTTCCATATGGCCGTTCCAATAATCCCATATGTAAGACTCAAATGGAAATATATGTGAAATATACGGCAGGTATACGGAAAATATGTGGACTTCATATGGTAAATTATGAAATTATTGGAATATGGAAGGGGACGGTTACAGTAGGGTTGTTTTTGCAGTTACGTTGGTCTAATTTCTCATTTGCAATAACTTTGTTTCTCGGAAGTCCAAGTTGAACTGTGAAATAAATTAGGAGACGAAATGGAAAAATAAAGGCAGTCATTCAGCGGAGACTCACAGCAGCGGTAACAATTCACAAGATTGCTTCTTTTAACGAGGAATACGACCAGATGTATACATACTGGCAGATTCGTTCGTTGTCAGTGCCGATCTCCATGAGCTGGAGCATGCGCATGAAGTCGCCGGCGCAAAACTCATACTTCTTTTGGGCTCTGTCCGAGTCGCATTCCTTTTCGCCGAGGCTGCGCTGGTACGAGAGCCTTGCTGCCGCTTTTGAACGCAGCAACGAAAGAGAAAGAAAGAGCGGGAAATCGTTTAAGCGATGGAATCACAGGCCAGCACATTAGAAGTAAAAAAACATACTCGCACCGGTGATATTTATAATTTTTTACCCTCCTGCACTTTCATTGTCAAGGTACTCTGTGTAGGAGCCCTTGATTGTGGGACAATGCAAATGTTGAGCTTGATATGACAGCTCGCGCACGCATCTGAAGTGCATGTAATGAGCGTTCCTAGTTACCTTATATAAAGAAGGTCAGTCTGAACTAGGAGGCGAAATGCGCCAGGCAGAAGGTTCACAGAAAACATAACAGGGACAAGCAAACTGCAGTCTGTCCTCATTTTCCCCCCTCATTTTCAAGGGCCATTAACTTGTTCACGACATTTTTGTCGCAGGTGGAGAGCACCCCTTTCTGAACCAAGGGCTGGCGTGGCTGCCGCTGCAGTGCATATTGGGGTGGCACACGAATAGTCCAGAAAGCAATGTGGCGCGTTCTTGGGAGCCTTCGTTGGGAAAGTCGATACCGCACAATCCTGGAGTTCTGTTCAAGTTGCACGCTTTGACACAACACACAGTACCGTGGCATTGGCTTTCACTTTTTTAGGAACATAGAAAACACATGTACACTGCCAGCCCAAGAACTTTGGATAGAGCTGTTGCTAAAGCACATGTAAGAGAATAAAATCAGTTCGTTGGCAGATCTAGAAACGTACTATGACTACTATTTCCCAGTTTTTGAAAAGTAGGACTATGTGTTTCGGGTAGCTGATCTTTATTTAATATGAAGACGCAAAACGGAATTCGCTTCTTTGTAATTACGTGCTATACTGCTAAATTATGCGTAAATGCTTTTCACTTCTAGGGCGCTCACATTTTGGCGAGTTATCGCCTACACAAGATTTCATGACTTCACACAAAATCATTTTCACATGTTTGGAAAGCACAACAAACTGAATTGTCGTATATGAGGTCCATACCTGACATATTAGAAAGAACTTCGTCGGACGAGTGAAGCGTCCTTTATAGTTAACGGTTCTTATCGATAATCGATGTTTTCGTCCCAGTTTCGCGTTTTGCGAAAGCCGAGGCGCAGTTTCCCTTTGTTGAGAATTATTAATCTATGGGTTAAACGACCAAAGGCGAGCTTTTTCTCATTACTTCGGGTTACATACACCTCTGGCGCTTACATAAATGGCTGAAGCTTCACAGGGGACACACTTTTATTCAGCGAAAAACGAATGTTTTACATCGGCAGTACCTCTGAGAGCGCTGGTACCGCTGACTTTACAAACTATGTTTGCAAGAGTGCAGCAGGAGCTGGCGGTAAATGAGCAAAAAAAAAAAAAAGGGGGGGAGGAAAAGGTTTCCTTGCGCGTGCGCGTTCCTTTCTGACTGTCGGCAAGCGGAGCGCAGCTTAGAGCTCCGCCTCTGTGACGCTGACGCTGCTCTCCGTGGATGTCTTGCCTCGTCTCATGGCGCACATGGGCTCGTACTGTTCCAGGATAAAGTTCTGCATGTAGGAGAGGTGGGCGTTGAGCTCCATCCGCGTGTTGCAGCGAGTCGCGTGTCGCGCCCCGTTGACGCAGTGCCTGTAGATGCTCACCACCCTGTCGAAATCCAGAATGTGCGGGCGGTATTAATGGACGACGTCGGCTAAACTTCAAAGCAGTGGATGAGTACTGAAAAGTCTTTTATCGCATCCTAAGACGGATTCGACGGCGAAAGCAGAGTTTTCATAGAGATTATTCGACATGTCACTCCACTTTATCTCTACATTCATTTTACACAACAGGAATGCAATTTGACACGCTTTCTAAATTTATCTGGCGTCCCGTGAACGCTGTCTGACAGGTCTAAGGTTCAGTCACGTGTGGTAGCGCATAGGCGCGTACACTCTCGCCCGAGGCATGGTTGTATTATTGTTAATTATGTTGTAAATGACAAGCGAGTCATGTTATGGATGTCATAACCTGTTAGCCATACATTCGTATCCTGACATGCCAATTTTCGTATGTGCAAGGTGAATGAGATGACCTTGTGTGACGTCATGCAATATTTGGTACCATTCGTGCTGGTGCCGGCGCCGGTCTCTTCCCGCGTTTAATGAGAACTATAAGGCGTTCCCTTAAGGAAAGTTCTGCCGCACGTGCACTTTTCGTTTTGTATGCATGCACTCACACTTACATAAAGCGCACGGACCTAGCGCTACCGTGAGACTGATACGTTTCGATAACGCTCAGTTGCATTTCACACCACTGCGCCCAGTTCAGCAAGCGTTGTTACTCTCGAAAAGTGGAGTTATGTCATTAGGACTTAGTTATGCGGTACGTTAGCCTCACGCGATGGAAACTCGAGATGTTTGTGTGCGCTTCGTGAGATATGTACCTGCAGATGTAGTGAAGATCCTTTGGCATGTGAGTTGTTGCATTCACAAAGCCAGCGGCGCACTGGAAGAAGTATCGGATGAACCGATTTCCGTCGCATGTGTACACGTCTGAAATGCAAAGCAAAGCAATACTGCTGCTCGGACACGTAACATACATCATTAGTGCCGAAGCAATTATTGTAGCCATATTAGTGGATAATAAAATAACGACATCAAATAATAATAAACAGCGGTAGTGATTCACTGGCTCGACATCACGTGCTTTAAGCAGGCTAGCAGTTGTAAGCAGCTTTTTTTTTTTTTTTTGTATACTGTGCGAAATCTACCATTGGTATTCTACACCATTAGTGTTCCCTGAAGATGGATGTAATCACCGAAAACAACGAAATAGCTGCATATGTAGCCATGATCATTTCACTGCACAAGAATAATTTCACGCATTCGCGTCACATACAAAAGGACCTAATATTCTCGCCTTATTACTGTGTTATCTGTCCGATGGGGCGCCACGAGTGATTAATAATCAAATAAGAAATCAGATTCTCAGTATTTCTCTACCTGCAATTTCCTGCTCGCTTCCGCTAATATGCGCAGGATTTTTGAATCTGCATGGCCGGACAGGCCACGAGGAAAGAAGGGGGACATACCACTGCACCATCCACATACCGACTCGCCCAGCTTTCAATGTTATCTCCAGCATCAGAATTGGCTGGAAGTAGCTGTTACGAACAATTCAGGAGTAAATACTTCATTTTCTTTTCTGCAAATACCTTGCAAAGCGTCACAGTTTGATGGCACCTGATCTTACAAAGAGTTGTAGCATAATTTTCATGAAAAGCAAAGTAAACAGGAAATAGTGTTCAAGGGGCAGACGCGCAAACGAGCTGATGCGGAGACTCATTAAGAAAATGTGGCTGCAGAGACAATTTCCGACGCGTTGATAAAGACATAAGCTAGGCAAAGTGGACGAAAAAAAAAACCGTAAGGACACAGTTAGTCCGTGTTGACATGCACAACTCCTGCTGAAGATTGGGGCTATGAAATAGCGTTCCTTATATATATATATATATATATATATATATATATATATATATATATATATATATATATATATATATATATATATATATATATATATATATATATATATAAAAGCAGCAGAGCGTCGTCCAAGTAAGTATACGAAAAACAAGGTCGAACAAGGAAATTACCTTCTTTAAGTGTCAGGCGGGATGTCAGGGGCGAACTGCGGGCCCTCCCTTGTGATGCGCACGTGCTGTTGTATTTTTGTGTGAGCAACACGAAAAATTTTTCGGCGTCCTTCGACAAGTGATCGGGAGGAGCGCAGCCGTAGTTGGTAAGAGACGTGTTGTGGCATTCTCGGTACTTCCTTACGTACCTGTCGGCAAGAAGCTGAACGTTAACAGCGTGCGGATGCATAGCATGTCTTTTTAATGGTCTTTTGACTGTCTTTTGACGCCTTATCACTTATGACGGGAGAAATTGGTGAATGGTGAATACCAAGTGCACTTCAGTTTACCCTAAGCTTTTCACTGTGGAGTCCCCTGTAGCCAAGCCGTATTTTGGCATGATAAATGCGCTGAATGAATGACTTTTTCTCGCGTTTACGCATGATCATCTTAGGCTGCGTCACGGTCTCGTGTATGTGTTCAGAACACTGCGTATGCGTATACAGGGTGTTTTTTTTTAGCTGCAACACATTTTTTAAATTAGAAAAACATAAATCGCGGGACTGTCTTGTGTACCATCCGAGTATACGGGTTGGCGGCCTCTAGATACAGAACAATTACCGCACTTGTATGCATAATTAGCGAAATTACGCTAATTAACTTTTTAATTATCAGCAATTGGTGGCTATAGTAAATAAGTACTTTGGAGCCCGTCCTCGACACTACCTATCCCAACGATCAAATTTTGAATAGCGGAGCGCATGTCGGAGCTACGCGAACAGTTAGTTCCCCGTGGCAGGCTCCTTGAAACCGAAATCGGCCGGGAAAAGAGCGTCTGTGACGTCGATGTCACCGCCCCCACGGCTTTCGTCACTCGCCCGCGGCGACCAACGCCGCAGATAAGAAGGAGATAACGCAAGCTGCTTGCGCGGCCGGAGCGGCGGTGACCACGGGCGAGTGGCGAGTGATGAAAGCCGTGGGGGCGGCGACATAGACGTCACAGACGCTCTTTTCCCGGCCGATTTCGGTTTCAAGGAGCCTGCCACGGGAAACTAATTGTTCGCGTAGCTCCGATATGCACTCCGCTATCCAAAATTTGATCGTTGGGATAGGTAGAGTCGAGGACGGGCTCCAAAGTACTCATTTAGTATAGCCACCAACTGCTCATAATTAAAAAGTTAATTAGCGTAATTTCGCTAATTATGCATATAAATGCGGTAATTGTTCTGTATCTAGAGGCCGCCAACCCGTACACTCGAATGGTACACAAGACATTCCTGCGATTTATGCTTTTCTAATTTAAAAAAATGTGTTGCAGCTAAAAAAAAAACAACCTGTATGTATGTACCCGATATATTGGAACTTGTCCTCGACTTACATGGTTGCGTTTTCGTGTGTTTGCAGAACTGTACGCTTGGCGTTCCCCCAACCTGTGACATCGTCCAGAAGAGTAGAGTTTTGGGCTAGTTGGTATTACATACTTGAAGGATGAAGCACAAAGCACGGGTCAAGAGAGCGCCCGTGTCGTTCGTCTCGCTTTTATGTCCTGCGCTTTGTGCTTCACCCTCCAAGTATGACATTGTCCTAGCTTAATTTTGTTTTTTACATGATTTTTTTCTACAGCTTATTATTATTATTATTAGACTGAATGACTGTTTCCGTCCCTCAGTGCGGGGTAGCAAACCGGGCTCAAGTGTGGTTAACTTATCTACTTTTCGCTTTCCTTCTTTCTGTTAAAGGGGGCTTTACCATATACTGTATTCATTAAATTAAAAAAAAAGAACATATCTGTGGATTAACTACTGCTATAGCGAATCGAAACTTTTGCACATGACAAATCGATCAATCGCAAGTTAATTCATATCTTTTAAATATCGTGCCCGTGTTGAGCCAGGAATAAAGCGTCGTTTTCAAAGCATTTCTAATTGAAAACAAGACCTTTAAAAGTCTTGCAGCGCGTTAATCGCTAATGTTACTGAATGAAAGGAAAAAGGGGCAAAATTGCAAGGGAAATGGGGAAAAAAGCGCCAAGAAACTCACGCGCACACTTCTTCAACGTTCGCTCCAACGACTTCGGCAACGTTGGCAAAATGATAGCCGCAGAGGAACATGTCGTTTATGAACCTTTGACGGTCGCATGCTGTGGTACCTTTCTGGAAAGCTGGAAAATGTGAGCGCACTGGTGAAAACGAAAGGAGGCAGGTAGAAGCTGCTGAGGACACTGACATCGCGCCTATTTGTCTTTTTGCATTTCTTACCGATAACTACGGTTTTACTCTTTCCTCTAGACGACTTTACAGATTCCCTTCATAGGACCCAATATGCCGTCTTTCCACGTTCTAGTTCATGGGTTAAGTGAAATCCGGTTGATTACGCGGCTTCTCCTCCTCCTTTTTTTATGCGACCTTAAGTGTTGTGCGTGCCTGTATGAAAATGTTTATTTGGCTTCGCCCTATACCCTAGCCACGATGGCAAACGCTTGCTTTTGATTGCCCGATTTAATTCATCGTCGAAGCTTTAGCCTCAACCTAGTCCTGCGTTCGGACAACGTTGGAATGATTCCGGAGTGGATCAGGGTCCATATTTACAAAGTTCTTGCTTTGTAAGTGGGCACTCCCAATTATATGTCTGACATCATAATTGGGTGAAAATCTTCCGTACAAGAGCTTCTGAGAAAAGAAAAATTCTTTATAAATATGGACATAGGTTCGGCTGCCGTGTCCCACCAATGTAATGCACGCCAGGGAAGGCCGGGCAGGATGCGGCAACCGTTCAGGTAAAAACAAACGTGGCCGCACGAAGTTGTGATAAAATGGTTAAAAAATTGCGGTCTAACTCGGTCAAAACAAAAAAAAAATCGTTGTCGCTACGTATATTAAGAACATACCACGCTGGTTTGACTTCGATTTCTTTCACGAAGGCATACAGGATGTTTTTAGCCTTTGATTAAAATATGGCAATGATGAAAGGGGGCTAGATAGCAGCATGTCGATGCCTTTAGAATTTGCAGGTGGCGCACCTAACTACGCAAAATTGTATATGAATTTTGTCATGTTGACACTACAGTTTTACCGTGAAACATAACAAAAATATTGGCTGCCACAAGTTTTTTATTTAGCCAACAGCCGTATCCTCGAATATTTCTGACACTTTAGGTGTCCATTATGCACGTTACCATGTACGCATTTAAAACGACACATACTTACTTGCCCTAGTTGCCATATCTATGAGGACCATTTGTCTGTCAAGCCGACTGTTGCTTTTTGTCTATGTTACCAGACATGTTATTTTACACATTAAAGAAAAGCTGAGGATGTATAATTAACCAGACTGTCTCCGTGCTATCGCTGCATCGTCTGTTTGCCGCAACGCTCAACGACTTACGTACCTGATTTTCTCAGGGCAGTACACAGAAGACGGTACCTGTGCACAATCTTGTCCGCTATGTACTGCATGTGAGGTACCATCTGATAACCCAGTGAACAGTTCACCTCCTGCTGGACTTTGTGAGCACACAGCTCATACTTCTCGACTTCCCTGCGATGAATTGCACGCGTTGTTTTTTCAGTGGACACTGACTTGAATCTTTTCGAACTATACGTTCAGGTATTTCGAGCAAAGTTGACGTGTAAGCGAGTTATGCCGATCCAGAACGAGTGGCGATATATAGACACAATCCAGGACGAAGAAGGTACACTTCTTATGCTTGCTATTCGTATTTTGTTATTGCGCTAGCCCCATTTTTATAGGTGTGCGAGTATTATAAATTTTGTAATATCGAAATCAATAGTGTCCTATTTGATTCAATCTTCTAACAGACGTTATAGGGGAAGCCGAATATTTTTTGAGTAGTGCACAAATATGTTAATATGTTAACCGCATGGAAAGAAACAAAAAATTGAAAAAAAAAGTACCAGCACTTTTATCTCCGTTGAGACGTTATAGACACGAAACGTGAGAGCTGATGTACTGCAGCAGGCTACTTCACTCGGGGACGAGACTTTACCATCTATGGAATTTAACGATCATTCGTGCTTTCTGAACAGCTCCGTGGATTGCCTCCAGATGTTGCATTTGTGCTTTAATCCGAAAGGCGTAAATAGAGAATTGTGAAATGTCAACATTGAACAACAACAGACAGACAAGGAGGCTTTATGGACCATTTCGCAAAAACTGTAAGAAAAAATGGTAACACTATATAAGTTGGCTTTCTACGAAGCAAGGGAAATATATTCAATAAGATTCTACAATATACTCACGCTACGAAGAAATATTTAAGTATAGATTTTGTTTATGTATCCAAATGGGTAAGTTATGGATCTCTAAACTATGAACAACCTTTTTGTATGGCTTTTGAAGGTCGTCAGAACAAATACCAGCACTCAAGAAAGCATTGTGTAGTCAAAATGTAGTGGAAGGATACTTATCGTGGGAAATACATGCGGGTTATCCTACAGTTACCACAACTTCCATCACGAACAACAAAAGAAAAACCGTTAACAGGATATCTGGCAAGGAAAACATCTCTCCAATGCTGTTCACTACATTTCCTATAAAGTACCATTGTGTAAAAACAAACATATGCAAAGGTGTACACGGGAAATATACTCTCAAGGGGTCTTTTTCCAATGGCACTGCCATGCACATACTTAACTCATAACTAACTGCAGTCGTCTTCAACAAGTTAAATCGTAGATTCGAAGTCCATTATAAAGACACAAACTACCTTAAGGTTCACTATGACAACAAAACAAAAGGACCTAACTGATGATGTTTTTACAGCTGTAGTCATAAGTGAATCAACTAATCAATGAGGAAGTTCATGAGACTAAGGATATTTCCCGAAGAATGAAATTACGTTAATGCGCATGCAAGTGCCGCTTCCAAATCCTGACCGACAGTTTACCAACGTAAATAAAAGGTGTGAATAAATGAATTCTACCGGTACTAAGCTGTGAGGCAGAAACCGAAAAATCACACGTGGTACTGGATACTTATTAACGATCTAAGGCCCGCGATATTGAAAGCAAGCGCGCCGAACACGCAGGAAAGGCGGTCACTGCGTTGCGCCACACCCCAACTCTTCTTGCTTTAAAATTGAGCTCTAAAATCTCCGAAGATTTCTGTAAGGAGCAATTTATTGTTTTTAATGCCTGCCAAATTCGAGTGGCTACACACCGGAGTATTGAAAATCAAGTCCCCCGCACGTCATCAGAATACGAGCAACATTCTACACTGCGCAACATGCATCGACGAATGAGCTGCAAACGACGTACTTCCGATGGTTCGGCTTAACCAGTACGACAGATGGTAAAACAAACCATAATTATGTGCATGCCACCGATTACAATTTTGACTAATTGTGCCGCTGGGTCCGCGTTGGCTAATATGGTATCCAGAAAGACATCGCTCGGCCACTTAGCCCGTATGCACACTTAGCCAGTATGCCTAGCCACGTTTCAGCTACGTCACGTGTTAACTACGCCACGTGTCCGTATAACTTACGGACAAAGCGAAGAAAGTGATATTGCCGAACGCTTGTTGGATGCGTGCGCAGCCATGTCGTAGAACTGGCCTCCGCAGTTTAGTAGCTTTTTCACTGCTTTGTCTGGGCGGCATTCCGCTGACAGGGCACTAGTCTCGCCTGCAATAAAGCGTTATAATTAGCCGCTATAGCTTTGGCACCGTATCCGCCAGGTAACAGGAGTCGTTGCAAGACGCTGGCAAACGAAATGTCTTGTCGTGTACACTGACTCAAGTGCAACACTCACTGAAGCAGTTGGAGAAGTATTTCCTCTTCATATCCTGTACGAGTGTGTCATTGTTCTCCGGTGGAGTCGTTGAACTTCCGCAGTAGGAAATCCTCCAGCTGTCTCGGAGGCAGACTTCGAAGTCAGCGAAGTCCCTGCGTAGGCAAAGTGATACTGGAATCGTGGCTTCACAATGTATTTAATTCAGCGGACCAGCTGTTGAAATGTGGCAGTAAGTTCCGACAGGAAACAAAATTGTTCAACCATGAAATGTACCCATTGAGCCTACGAGTCAAATAATCTGCTTGAAAAAAAGAAAAAAAAAGGAACACAATTAAGCCTGTTCGCCTAGACGGCAGGCAGGACGCGTAGGGTATTAGCAAACAAGCGTATAAAGCGAAGCTATGCTAAGATCAGAACAAACAAAAATTGTTTCGTTAGTAAAAATAATTCAACACTGGCGGGCGCTCTTACATTAGTTAGAATCGCGGTCGGTATCCGAAAAGGTCGGTGCATGTTGCGCGCTGCTCGTTAGTACGAATCGATATCTAATTACAGAGCCTCATTTCAGGTACTGTGCGCATGCCAGTTTTGCCAAGAGAAGCTTACAGTAAGTACATGCGTCGCAGTAAAAAGTAACGTAAAAACCAGTATTTGTATTTATATTACGAATCGTCCTTTGCATTTGGGCAAAGGTTCTGCGTTGCACCAAGGGAGATTGTTAATATGTAAATGAGAGAGCGCGTACCTGCAATTTCGAGTGAGGTCGCCTTGCACTTGGTTGACTTTTTCATGCAGAACCTGCGTGCACTGTCTTCTCAGCTTCTGATAGTTTTCACCGTCGCAAGGCAATCCTGCAGAGACAAGAGCAGCCACTCGTGTTGCCCCACTGGCCAGAGGTGCGTTACTTTTGTCAGCACAGTGTTCTGCATGCGCGAAAATTCTGACAGGCGCTCTTCATTGCGCAAACAGTGCTGCAAGGACAAGCACTGGCGCTTTCACAGCTTGACGTCAGTTAAGCGTCTTGCAGCATGATGCGATACTTCCTTACCTGAGCATACTTTCGCCAGGAATATGAACGAGAAGCAGATTTGCCAGGGTAGAGCGCTCATCTTGCGACGTTGGAGTTATGCGGCGCACATTTCTAGATGCAAAGAGAAATGGTATTTCCAGTGGTTGCAGAAATGACAGAGCAGCGAACCGAAGACGACGCTTTTATGCGCACGCTTCTGGTGAAGAAGCCGCTGATGATAGCTTCGAAAAACGGCGATAACCAACTGCGGGGAAGAGGTCAAGGACGAAGCGGTAGCTGGACGACAATCAGTGGTATGGGAAAATTTCACAGGAAATGCATTTCAACTAAATTAAAAATGAACAACAGAAAAAATGCAGCCCTGTAATATTTGTTTGTTTGTGCCTGGTGATACGGCTCAACCCACTATGCGTGATTAGCAATTAATTGAGATATAATAGGCACAAAAATTTATACAAATAAAGAAATGATAATAAAGTGATAATATTCTTCATTATTAATCAATCATAATAAAAAGCTCCGTGAACGCGACCATTAGCGACATTCTTTAAAAGAATGCTGGTGTCCTTGATGTCCCCTTACATTCCGGTGCTATAGCTTGTGAGAGTTGAGGCCACCACCCGGCTATGGCGATTTACGAAAACAGCTTCGCTGTAAGTCAGCCGATGGCGACGGGCTTGAACCCTTCTAGGTTGCTGTCAACTTCAAGATCCCGCGTAGATGTTCTCATAGCTTGTTTTAAAAGGGTGCTACGCCAATTTTCCTCTAGCTCAAAAGAGACACCCCCGTGTATTTTGGGAAGGTCGCGTGTTCGAGCCCAACGCGATGTGAAATCAGACATCTAAACGTAGGATCTACTGGAATCACAAATGGCATATTATTATCTCTATTTAGAGTGAGCTATATGGCCACTTTTGTGCCCATTCTTGTGGTGCTCACTGTTAGGACTTACAGCATCGGAATCACGAACGACGAAGGCAGAGAAGAAGCGCAGGGGACGAGTGCTAAGCTGTTTTAAGCTTAACTCGATTACCTGAATCACATACATCCCTACTAGAACCAAGGTCCCCTATTTATGAGGGACTTATCAAGCATGAAATGATTTTAGCGCCCGTCGTCAGTGACCTTCCAGTGACCTTGAGAAAAATATCCACGCATATCCACGGGGTGGATGATGATGAGTGGGCGAAGCTCCGGAGGTTCATCGTAAATCGTGCCGAGTTCCGGATTATTTTAGCCATGCTTCGTGCTGTATGGACAGACAACTGAGTTCTCTAGAACACTGTGGTCTTCGTTTCGCATCTTCTACCTTCCAGAAAACAACTACTTAAAACTGGGGCTATTGCGATGTAATACGAAACGAAACCGAAACTGAGTGATGCCGGAGTAGACGAAGAGGAACAGGCGTGAACTCGTGACACAAGAGCGCGTGCCAGCGTTCGAGGCAGCTCAGCGTTCGATGAAGACGAAGTGGCTACGACGGACAACTACGGCAGACAAGCCTACGCCTTAAGGAGCTTCGCCCCTAAAAATTCACAGCCGTATAACGGCTGTGACGAGAAACCGCACGAGAACATCCGGGTACCGAAATAAGATGGTGCGGGCTCCCAATCGCGAGCATCAGTTAGGGCATCCGGTCAAGAGCCGAAACCATTAGGACTCTGTCACGCAATTCTTGCTCCAGGCCCGCCCTAGGTGGGCTAGTTACTGCTGCAGTAGTTACTAAAGCAGTAAGTGCTAGTACGTTAAATATTTATTGGCTATTTGTAATAACGACGTTCCAAAGGCAGATACAAAACACCACACACAATGCAAGCAGCTGGCGGCAATCAACCCTACTCTCGAAGTAGGGCCGTCTGGATCGGTGCGCGCGGCGATGTATGGTTGCACCGCTTCAAACAGGACCGCCTGGTAACCTCATCTGGCGCAAGGTTGCCAATCAGTAAGCTGTGCTCGAAGGATACGGGTTGCCCCCTCCTTGGAGAGATGGCACTAGGCCATCCCCGACGAACCCATCTTTGTCGCTAGACATTTGCACGCTTTTGTTTAGTCTCGGGTACGGGAGAGCCAGCACTCTTTTTTTAATATTGGAGTTTTCCGATTTTCGAGTCCCGGTATTGAGAGGCTAACCTTCGCACGATGCACTTACAATAGCACCATAATGAGTGTTACTGTTGGTCACTTATGAAAATATCCGATTGAAATACTTATCATGATGGTTTCTTTGCTTAGTTTGTGTTAAAACTAAGCAAAGGACACATTCAGTTTACAAATATGTCCTCGGACGCGCTATGATTTAAGGAGCGTAGCGCCGAAGCGCGTATTCAGAGTATTACAGGAATGGTAAGACCTAGTACAAACTGGCCAATGTAAAATTTCAAAACCTGTTTGCTTTGAATTACTAAGTCCAAGCTTATAGCATTCTACAGAGAAATACCCGCGGGTGTCTGCTTCACTGTAATAATAACTGTAATAGCCAACTAAGCCCTTATTCGCCCACGCAGCGAACGTAGCATGACAGCTTATTCTGCTGTAGAATGTGTGGTACCAGCTGTACATAAGGTACCGAAAACATACATGCATTATTTGTGGCTCCATGTCGAAAGACATATCAGTCAGCATTCGGCCTTTCATGGGTATACCTTCATCACTGCAGCCGTTTACTAATTCAAAGCTACAGGTCCGTGTGCTGGAACCCAAACCAAGCTTACAAGGAGCAAGTATTTCAGAATATGAGAACGAAGTTAGCGGAGGTTCTTCGATGAATTTCTGCGCTATCAGCACAAGACAAACATTCATAGGGCCATTCGATAAATGTGTAAATAATGAGATGTCAAAAGTTTATGCTGAGGTCCGTGTACTGCGCGATGTCAGTGCACGTTAAAGAACCCCAGGTGGTCAAAATTACCGGAGCCCTCCATTACGGCGTCTCTCATAATAAGAGCTGGTTTTTGGACGTAGAACCCTGGAAATAAATCATCGATAAGGTGTTTATGTAACGCTAGGACGCAAGAAAATAGCGAGGTGCGTTGTGGCAAATTGAATTAAACGCGACTGTTCCACACATATCTGCCTGGTTGAGGAAAACCGAGATAAAAACTGAAAGCTCCTACGAAATTTATTCTAAATCCCAGATCTTTCGAACACTGACTGGCGTCTGCTTCAGGGTGATGATAGGGCCCGAGGTGAGCAGCGCTTAATGTTTTCGGTGCCTTGACCTGTGGCAGCTCTCGACAGGCAGGGTTCTCGTGGATTGGTTGATATTTAAAACGAGTTCACCTTTTATCTCAGCAGTGTCATTTTTGTCACTTTCTCCAGTTCCTGCGTGTGGAGCTTCAATATGCGCGCAAGACAATTGCTTCAATGGCGGCGCATCATTTGTGTGAAATGCCACCTCGGCAATAAAATTTGAAAAAAATTTAAGCAAGAAACGCTTCGAAACGTGTTTGCCCACCAAGCGCTGCTGGTTTCATCAGACAGCAGGTGCTTCCTGCAGTAAACTATTTTCAATAGTTTTCATTTTAGGCCAAGCCGAACACAGTTTTTAACAGCGTAGCTGTTCATAGTGAAGGTTGTGCCGTGCATTTGATGTCTGCGCGCTGGAGGGAAAGGCGCAACTTCTCTGGGAATCGACCCACTCTTGCCCTCGGTCCACCGCTGCATGACAGTGATTACGCGAAAGCCAATGTGCGATTAAGAGTAGAAAAGGTTTAGCTCCAAGTTGCGGGTTCGATTTCCGCACCTGCGGCTGTATTGATCTATCCTACTCATCACGAATTCGTGACGTACACAGTACATCACGAATTAGGGATTCTAATACTTCGTTAGTTCAGCAACAATTATTTATTGCCTTATTTTTTCGAGGAATTTTAGCTCTCTTCACACCACTCCGATAATCTGTAGACTGACGGTCGCTTCGTCACGCGCGAAGGAAGTGCAGTAAGGCAGCTGAGATCGCGAGCTTGATGGAAATGCGCACAGCGCTGGCGTCGCAGAACATGACACCAGCTTTCTTGAGGTGATCGTCGGTCAGATTCCTGATCAGCTCCTGGCTGTCAACGCAGCGGTACTTCTGCGCGAAGACGTTGATGCACTGCGAAAAATCACGCGCATGCCTGCAAAGTAGTTCACATCAGATTATTAGGAACACTCGTGTATGGTCTTTCCAGAGAGCGAGAGAGAAAGAAAATTATGAATTTAACGTGCGCACAAAGGGCTTTATGCAAGATTTTCTGAAGACAGAATTTTAGCTAATACTGATGCTGAAACGTGTTAATCTAATGGTAGTGGACTGCTCTTAATTATTATCTAATCACAATTACCAACAAACAATTACCAACAAAAGAAAACTTCGCAAATTTAACCGTAGTTACCTGAGCGTTTACTAGTGCTATGAAGTAAGCAAGTACAGTCGCAGCGGGAAATGGTTGGCGCAAGTGACTCATGGCCGGAGCGAAGAAGACACGACTCGTGGCGCTATTGTTCCCCAGCGAGAGTGTGAAGCACCTTGCATGTTCCAAAGAAGGGGTGGCCGGCGTAAAACAGTAACAGACGGCTCTCATTTTCAATGTTAGCGTGCTCATGGCTTCTCGGTAAATCATGCTGGTCCCCCCCCCCCCCTTTTTTTTTTTTTTGGTGAATGTAATGGGCTTGGCACTCTCGCTACAGGCCTGCTCTGAAACCATAGCGCCATGCGGCCGTGCGCCGCGATTTTGCCGCTCCCGTCATGAGTCACTTGTGCCAATTTCTTTCCGTTGCGACTGTACATAAGCTGTTAGGTACGTTACGTCGGCGAGCTTTCCATATTTTCCCTACGCGGTCTCCTAAATTATCGGTACGGCGATGACACGGTAATTTCCCTACACCTATGCCCGTAGAACTGTACGGATTGATTTAGCCAGTAATAAGTTATTATCATCAACGAGGCAGAAATAGTCTTGGTTAAGGGAAATGCAGCTTAGTCTCATTGGCTCTCTCCCGCTCTGTCAAATTAGATTGAATAAAATATTCGAAAATGAAATCCAGCAGCCAGCTTTAATATTATTATTACATTTCTTCCTTTTTTCTGGCTGTATTGCTTGCAGACATGCTTCAAATATTTACATGGGCAAGATGTTATAAAGTGAATTCTCGTGTTAAGTGCAGCAGCAAATACGGCGATATCACTTACGAGCACACCGACTTCCGGAGCTGTGGTGTCAGAGAATGAAGTTCGAAGTGGCGTATAGTTGCATTGCCTACTGCTTTGAAGTCATCGTCAAATACTCGTACGCAGGCATCTGACCTCTTTCGAAGATTGTGCAGCTGGCATTCTGCATATTCCAGAGAAGAAATATCAGAAAACAAAGTGCAACCACGTAGTTAGATTTAGGTAACAGTCACGTAGTTAGATTTAGGTGCATGTTAAATAACCATATTCAAAATTTTTCTGGAGTCCCGCACCACGGCGTCGTTTGGAACTTTGGTACAGCGAAGCATTTCAAGACCGAGCGTAATTAACCCAGCAAACCGCGTAATTTCAAGACGAGCACCGCTCTTATTGGACTGCTTTTATAATACGACGTGCGCGGTAATTAGTGTTTTGCGAAGATGTTTTGTGCCTTCTCAATCGATTATTGGACACTCACCTGACATTTCGTCTTCCTCAGTGCCGTTGTCGGCGAAACCTCGACGATGGCCGGACAGGAGCCTCTCCATACCGAAAAGGTCATTGTTATCACTCCAAATGTCATCCGTGTACCAGGCATTTCGCTTGCTCAGTTCCCCAAGTAAAGGGTCCTGCTGTTTTTCCATGCTTTGGATGTGCTTTCGTAGTAGTTCTTCCTTAATGTCGTCTCCTCCAGCACTCCACATCGAAGACCGATCTTCACTGTCGCTTTCGAGCTTTGCATCTATTTCGTAGTAGTCCTTAGTATCTTCCAGAGCCTTAGCGTCAAAGTCCCGCACAACCCTGTCGTCGCGGACGAGATGCTCACTCGGGAAAAGCATCATGTCCGCCTTGCTGTCGCTGTCCTCTTTGTGGTTGTTTATAATATCCTCCAGATCATCATTTACGAGCTGCTTCCTCCTCTTTCGTTCCAGCTCATATTGATTCAGCTGGAGATTGGTGTTCTGGCGCGGCGGCTTCGCGATAGCGCTACCAGCCGCTTCGTCGCTCTTGTCGAGCAGTAAGCCAGGCGATTCGTCGATGCGTCTCACGTATGGGAAACCAAGTCTCGGCTCGCGCCTCCTCTTTTTAATATCGAAGAATCGTTTCGAACCTTTCGCGCCTCGCTGTACAGTGCCGTCGTCGCGACTTTCTTGACCGTAGTTGTAGTCTTCTCCATCTCCCGCGCCTTTAATGTGGCTTCCCGGGGAGTACGCTGACCTCTGATGAGACGACTCGTCTTTCCTCGGTGATGTCTTTTCTGGTAAGCCGGCACGATCTTGTGTCTCTCCAAGAAAGTCTGGCACAACTTTCTCTTTAGGTGACCGCAGGCCTGGCTCTGGAAGGAAGCTGTTGGGGCCGACGTAGTTTGAGTCATTAGAACGACGCTGTGGCGGATTTGGAAAGGGTCGAAGATCATTCGGATACGAGTTCATCTCATGTGGCTCTGTTTCCTTGTAATTGGGTTTTTTAAAAGGAAGTTTGCGCTGAAATAACCGCGTGTTTCCTGAAGTTTCTCCTGGTAGGTGAAAATTCGGGTTGTTTGGGGAAGAAACTCGATCATGGCCGCTAAGTCGCTTCATGGCATTCAGACGGGGCAACGTTTCTTCCTTCGCCGGCACAGAAGGCGCATCACTCATCTTTAGTGAGTCTCTTACTCCTCTGTCATACTCTTCTTGAAGGATTCCGGCGGCAGACTGAGGATCGGTAGGTAATCCTGCTCTTGCCCGAAACATGTTTGAAGCCAATCGTCGGGGGTAATAAGGCAGCGACTCTCCTTCTCGGTCGTTCTGAGATATTTGCTCTTCGGTCAAAGTGTCCACACCGTCGCGTCTACGTAATTTCGCTCCAAGCACGTTCTGAGATGCAGAAAATGTTCCCCGAGGTGCATAGTTCACATCTAGCATGCCACTGGCCACTTGCAAGTTCCTGGGAGTGTCTGGATAAACCTTGCTATCATGGAGTCTAATGGGAAATGCTCTGTGGTAACCCATTTGCTTCATATCGTGGCCTGTAGATTCGTCGTTCGGCAGTACGGGAGCGTCGTCTTCTGGGAATGACACCACGTCTCTTGACATGAACTCTTCGCCTTCTGTATGGGGCAAACGGCCGAGGGATGGTTTCTCGTATTCGCCGCGACCGTAGTCGTTGTCTCTGTATGTATGTCCTCGACGCTTTAAGCCTACCATCCGCCTGTCAAGTCGCAGACCCTCATGTCCATCACCTTGCTGTCCTTTCCCAGCCCTTTCATTGGGCGCGTAATGTCTGATATACGGGTAGCGCTCAATGTGACGCATTCCATACTCGCCCCTGAAGCGCCTAGTGTCTGTTCCTCCGTTGTAATCATAGTACGCTAGGCTGCTGTTAAATAAACCTCTGCCGTTGTCGAGGCGACTTTTGAATATTTCATCGCCGGAAGCGGCGTACCTGTGGACGGGATCTTTTCCTGCTCTCTGCATGTCGGGTTTAGGCCCAAGGTTCTTCCACCCATTGTATCGACTGTAGTGTCCTTCCCTCTGTTTCTGCAGCAGATCAGCCATTCCCCTCGTGTCCTCGTACATTTCCAGCTCTTCTTCCCGGCTCAATGGTGGCACACCTCTCCAACCTTCAACATCGCGCTCTCCCTGCCTTGCTGCGCGCGGCACGCTGCGTATAGATTTATACACTTGCAAGTTGATTGGGGAGCTCCTGAAAATTTCAGGAATTTCTTGACTTTCAATGTTGCTGTTGGAATTATCAGCTCCGTCTCTTTTTCTGGCATAATTATTATTGTCGTAATCAGGTTGATTACCCAACTGGTCTATAAAATACGCACCAGGTCGCGCAAAGTCCCTACTAACTCGATTGCTGGAGAGATCTTGAATCAGTTCGGGGGCCCCCGATTCGTACCTGTGTTGTGACCTGAGTTTTCGCGCTCGCTCGACACCAGCCCAGAACTCTTGGCTTTTTCTCAGCTCAAAATCTGCGTCTTGTTTCTGCACGGTCAGCGATGAATTACTGTCCGTCACTGCCTGTGATAATTGCGTGCTTTTCTGAGGTGCATCCTGCTTCTTTGTTTTTGAAGTTACCTCGCGATCGGCGTAATCATAGGCAGGCTTGACATCAAGGCTGTCTGGCACTTTGTCTTCTTCCTCAACGTATTCGTCGTAATCTGGACCATAGTAATCTTCCATAACTTGGCTTAACATTTGCTGTTTAAATGGAGCAGAAAAATTCCTGGCACGCTTTCGTTCCTGTCTCAACACGTTCACGTTGCCAAATATGACACGACTTGCATTTACGCGGCGTATGTTCCCTCTTCGCAGACTTTCCAAGCGTATCGGTACCCCCCTCCGGTTTCTGAGACAGGCCTCGTAATATTGTCTGTGCAGTATTCTTCCGAAGCTTCTCACGTGTCCTTTCATTACGGGGTCATCTCTGCATCCAAGCTCGCTCGCCGAGTCAGGGACGCATGTCTCGTACTTTTTGAGCAGCGGACAGAGTACTTCGGCCTTCTGGTGAACCAGTTCCATTTCTTCCAGTATTCTGCTGAAGCTTAGACCGCAGTGGAATATGCGCTTCAGAGCTGGAAGTCGTCGGCACGCCGGCGAATTAGGAGACATCATCGGAGCGGACATGTTAGACCACGCCATCTTCTCGCACCTCTTGACGTAGTCAGTAGTGAACGGCTGCAGCAAGGGAGCGACGTGAGCGTGCAGTTCAGACATGGCGCACTTGGTGCGGCTCTTCACTTCGGAGATGCAAGAATTCATTTCCTCTAGCCGCCGGCACACCTCCGGAGACATCTCGAGCGGCGAAAACTTCACTTCCCGAACAGCTGTCTGAAAACTGAGGCCGCATAGGAAGACCTTGCGTACTGCAGTGCCCGTCAGACACTCGGTGTGCTCTCCTAGCGGAGGTTCCACGTCAAAGTCTGAGCACTCTTTCGCATGCTCTTTCTTCCACGTGTCCAGCAGCGCACTCATGATGCTCGTCGCCTCGTCGGCTAGGAGACACCCTGACTGCTCCTTGGCGTTGATGAAGCACTTCTCGAAGTTTTCGGAAATCCTGGGTGTAAAACAACGAGGGCTGAAAAACTACTGCTAAAACGACTATGTTCCCGGCGAGCTCGTTACTCTAGTGGTTCGTAGTGTGCAGCAAACTGGTGTGCAACGCAGCACTATACATTTAGCCCTTTGATATTTCTATTGGAAGACACTACATAAACGCTCCATCTCCTTCCTTGACTTGCATTTTGCATTTGGAACTGAAGCGTGGCTTACCTGCATCGCTCCTTATCCCCTTTCTTCAGTCCCTCGAGGCGTGCCTGCACCTCCATTCCACAGGAGAAGTAGTTATTGAACAGCGTCGTTCGTTTGCAAGTCTCCTTGTAGACTGAACTTTCAACATCTGAAAGAAGCGACAGTGAGGCATAAGACGTTTATGTGTACTGAAGTAGCTCCCTGTGAGCTGGTTAACTTACTTCGCACGCCTTTGCAGCTGGTATTCACGGTTGTCATGACGTTGTGGAGGTAATTAAGGTGGTAGCTCAGGGAGAGGTTTCTCATGTTGCAGTGTGTGACACGTTCGGCAGCTGCGACGCATTCTTTGTAGGAATTCACCTGACTGGAAAGACACTTTGAATGCTGAGTGCACACTACAATTTCACTTTGTTACGCGCTAGTCTTTAAGTTCAATGTTAAGTGCACTAAAGCAAGAGACGCTGTCGCCTCAAAGCAACGAAGTAACTGGTATTGCTAGTTACCAAGTGCTAGTCATTTATTAAATAAAGTTAGCCACCGTAACAACAGTACAATTTCTTATTTTTTAATGTCATTCGTAAACCAGTTATGTAAAAAGTCGCAATTATGTACGCTTTCGAGCTACTTTTTTGAGAAGCCTATCTTTGAAACCACTCATCTTACGGAATATTCAATAGTCGTTTGCCACCTGCGGTATTTTTAATCCCCTGCTACATTTAGCTTTCTTTAAACACGTCCTCTGTCCGATATTAGGCATCTAATCAAACTAGCTTAAACTAGCACGCAAGCTCGCTAGTTAAAAAAAGAACGATCCTACGTTTTTGTATATCTGCGAAGTTTATGGCAACAGTTGTTTGTGCCATCATTGAAAGAGTCGGAGATTTCATTTGTGGCATTTTAACACTTAATTCCCTGGTTACGAGTGTTATGTTCCTTTTTCAGTAATATTAGTTGCTTCACTGTGTTTTATTATTACCAACGAATATTAGTTGAATTGTTGCTGACGATGCTGTTCGTCCTTTTTTCTGTTTATTTACCCTGTTAAGGCTGTCCATGCCATCGCTGTACAAATATCTCTCTACTTTCTAGCATGTACACCACATCTTGCTGTGTACTCGCCAAAGTGAACTTTTGAGGGGCCGGAGCTAGTCAAGTTGCTTATCATCTTTTTCTCCCAGCCTCCCTCATCTTCTTGATGAAAAAGAATGGAACTATTTGAAGAAAACTTGCCTGCAGATATCGTGATCGATGCTGTCCCCTGTTGTCTCGTATCTGTTTACCCCGCAGTGTAGAAATTTTCTCAAAAACGGCAGTAACTGGCAGTCGAGTTCCGGTATTTCTGCGAAGAAATAAAAGACGACTTTTGTGACATCGCCACGCTTCGCGTCGTGCGGTCAGTCGCTGCAATCAGGCAAAATATCCCTTACGCGTTTGTTGGCTGCACTTTCCGGCTACCTTGCGGTTTACGATGTTCGCCAGGTACTTGAGATGCGAGTGTACTTCCGTCCCGATGCCGCATTCCGAATAGAGATGAATATTGTCTATGCAGTTCCTGAACTTCGCGCTTTGTCTGCAATAAGGGAGTCATATTAAGCACTTTAACCAACTGGAAGTTCGTCTTTCTTTGAGCGCTCTCGCTTCGTAAATTGCACTAGGCCTCAAGCAAATGCATGGCCACTTAGGCTATTTATTTTACTGCTAAGAGCAGTTATAAGTCATCAAAGGGCCTGAATGCACAGGTCCGCCTGTACTTCGAGCCACACTTTAAAAAAAAAAAAGAAGAAATAAAATGGTTCGTCGCCAGTGTGGCTATTTCGACGGTTAAAAGGGTTAAACGTGTTTCGACGTCAACAGTGACGACACCATATGGGATCGTCTCGACATTATGAAATAACGCCACCACTTGGCCACCTGACTTTTCTTGCCATTCACGTCTGCACCGGAACGCCGGTCTCCGGATTTATCGACTCATGCTCATCCACCCACTGACGCAATAATCAGCTGGCGACCCACGCCAACGAAATCGCTTCGTACCTGCACTCTGTGGAAGGTATGCGGCTGTATTTCTCCGCCGTACCGCCAACAACGGCAGGTGCATCGAAGATGATGCCAAAGTGCACACCACGAGTTGTGGCACTCGCGTCCTCGCTATGGTTCTGCGGCGCGAAGTTTTGAGGATCGCCCAGGTAGAAAGAACCTGTGCACTCCAGGAACCGCACGACCGCGACTCGAACGTCGCACACGGTGCTCATGTCCGTCAACACTGCGTAAGAGGGATTGTACGTCAGTTGCTCCGCTTATATAAAGCACGTCACCCGATGGCGACACTTCGTTGTTTCGTCAGAACAGTAATTTTTTAGCACGAAGAGGTGCAGACTGAAATGTTCGTTTCTCGCGTTCGGCCTTACATGCGTGCGTAACCTCCAAAAAGGTTTCAACTCTCGTGGATTTCACTTTAGCGCCAGAGCCAGTTTACAGTGTCCCGAGCCGTGGCTGTAAATATTTCCGTTACGTTTCTGGGGTCGCGAACGAATTTAGAAAAAGATGACAGAAACACGCAAGATAACCACGTGCGACGGTTCAGAACAACATAGGTCGTAAATTCCGGTCAGTTTGATGGCTTTTAGTTTACGATTGTCCCCTTGGTATCAAAAAGTATATCTTTCTGTGCATGTTTACTCTAAAGGTTTCAGCATAATTGGTATGCAGGTTTGAAGTGTGATAAACAACCAAATCTTTCTTCAGAAACAGTTGGCATGCTACGTATTCCCAGGTGGTTCACTTCAGCGACCGTAGGTGCTGAAGCATATTTTATCAGCGAGAGGCCTATTCGGTTGGTTGTGTGCAAGTATATTAAGCTGTCTGCTACGCGCAATTAGAAATAATACCCTTTCGAAACTGATATAAACGTGGCGCAATGAGTAATAGAAACGGCAAGTGCATACGCTTCGTGCTGTTATATCACTGTGGCGTACAATTTCTTAAACGAGTCCTATAGACTGTTTCTTGCTGAGCGTCGCTTACGGCTCGCTCAAGTTACGTTTCACGTGCTCACGAGTTGTAGGGGTACTGTTTCTCACTTTGTAAAGACGCAAGTGCCCTGAAAATTAACTTGGGATGCAAAGCTACAAAGCCAAGTGGACACGTCCTCGAGCTGCTCACAACCGAATGGGCAGCGGCACGAGAGCAGCGGAGCGTATAGAGCATCCAGCATGAGCGCTGAACGCGAATTGCTGGGATGCACAGGCTTGAACGAAACGGGGCGCAAACTGTAAAGGCATTAAAGGCTGACAACAGAGCAAGGACAGGATAGTCTTCTTTTTACTATTCGCACGATCGTGGTGATCCCGAACACCGTAGACTATCCATTGAGCGCGAGTCTGCCCTATGTAACGATACACCGGCGCGAGTAGAGTGAACCAAACGCTATGATACAAAGGTGTCTTCGCGTACTTACTGGAACTAGTTTCCCCGCGCGAACTGCAGCTTTCTTTGTACATTTCGTTCACAAGGGACGAGATGTGCTGAAGGTGAAAGCTGAACTCTGAGCTTCTAGCGCACCGCGTCGAGCGCATTGACTCTTGAAAGCACTTGTCGAATCCTTCTGCTTTCCTGCAGCGAGAGGAGAAAAATAACATTTCTTTAAGCACAATGCGCGGGTGTCACACTCTTATCCATCCACGTCCTCATACAAGTGACAAATGCTACTTATGACTAGTTATGAATATTTATAAAATGTTGAAGTTGAATGCTATAAGGGTGTCGTACGACAGCATAAACAGTTTTCAGTATGGTCGCTGGGTGCCAAATAAAAGCTGTCCAGTTTCTGTACAGACAACAAGATTTCATCTCTATAAATGCAACCTTTATGCCGCACATTTTCCTCATATGTTATCCTAGCAAAAAGTGTAAAACTTTATTCACAAGGTAAACTGCCTTAGAAAGTAGTATGCATGTGCTTAACATAGCCTTCAGCTACACGCTGGCGCCCATGTGCATACATATATTTGTGTTTTGTGTGTTGTGTTGAGCGGCTGCAGCGATTTGATGATGCAAATTGTGAAAGTTCGACGAATTGGTTCTGCTTATTATCGGAAGAGGGGAGAGGGGAGGGGGGGTTCGATAACGCTTGCAAGAAAGCACGGCATGACCTACAAGCGGGATATTATCCGAGTCGTCCGATTGTCTCTTAACAAAACTACCAATTACTGCAAGCGCCATTATCACGACTGACACGTGTATGTATTGGTCCTGAACATGTTATTAACAGCAAGGGTATGAATTTTTCCCAGCGCGACAATTTTCTTTTGCATGCCATGACGACGAATTGTCGTAAGTTCACAATCCCTCTTCTCGGGCATAGAAGTATAAAATTGATTATCTTTGGAAATGAACTCAGTGCGCAATATCATTTCTCTGCGCTCAGCAAGAACTATTTCGTTGAGGAATTAAGCGACTCATTCTAACTTTTCAATTGGTTATCAGTACATCTAGTTTCGGTCATTATACTTTATATTCTGTACTTCTTTTCTTTTTGTACAGAAAATTAATACTGACAGTCAATCTAAATGCATCTCTTATGTCAGGTTGATTATTCTTGTTACTACTAGTTGTTCTGCTAGTTCGCATGTTCATTATTTTTGCACGCCTTTACCTAACATTTCTTGTCATTGATAATCAACTGTCTGCCGCTGAAGGGGCGCAGTAGCACGGTCGCAAAAAAAAAAAAACGTTATAATAATAAGTGCGTCCCGCCGATTGCGACTCTGAACGCGATAGTGCACGTTTCTTCCGTAACAGGCGGCTAGCCAGCTTTGCGCATTAGGTCATAAAGTCTCCTCGCCTTAACCTGGGAACTAATTTTTTCTCTATTGTGTGCAAAACGCGTAAGATTACATGCTAGTACGGTATTCCGAAATCTTATTACTTCTATACAAGCAGGTTATGTTCAGAAAGAAGCAGACCTGCCTACTGCTTTATGTGTCACAGCTCTCGGGGCTCTGGCATTAAGCTGCTGCCTCAAGTGCTTTTTTTTTTTTTTATGCCACACTGAAACAGAAATTGCCCACTGCTGTCTGTGATAGGCTGTGTCATTCCAACGCTCTATGTGCTGCTGTCGACTGAGCACTTCCTTCTGGCGCCGGCTTTCTTACAGTGCGTGCTCACATTCTGTGCAGCTTGAGCATCTTTAACGTAACAAAAAAGATATACGCTATGTTAACGTGTCATATATAGCTTCGTTGCTGCGCTGCTTTTGGCAATTGCGTCTGCTTTGATACAACATAATTCAGCTGTAGAAGTTTTTATTTGAGCTTAACTACAGAAAAAAACTACCAGAAGTCGTTTTTTCTGCAGGCGCAGACGACTGCACTGCAGTTCAGCACACACTCAGTGGCTTTGTGGCTCAGTTCTCTGAAATATTGCAGGCACTTTAAAAGTTCTTTTGCAGACAGTTCATGACCGCATTTCTTCTACTTCCATCACCCGGCGTATGGCTACCTGCGCAATTCCAATGAGAGCGTTTGCCAGCGTTGGCCGTCGCGGTCACACCAGAACTCCCAATGTGCAGCGCCACCGCGGTCGCGCCTGACATTTCCGCTTGTCACACGAGTTCCCACTGCAGACACGCTCATTCGGCAGGCCGCACCTATCTTTCTTTTTTTTTCTTATTGAGGGACGTGGCAGCGGTTATGATGCTCAGCTGTTCACCCGAAGGATGCGTGTTCATTCCGATCGCGGCTGTCGCATTTAGATTGAGAAGAAAAGCTGGATGCCCATGTACTTCGATTTAGATGCACGTTAGAGAACCCTAGGTGGTCGAAACTACCGGAGCACTCCATTACGGCATGTCTGGAGGTCGCATTTTGGTTTTGGCACGTGAAACCCAAGCAATTATTGTAACCAACTTTCCGACATAGTATGCCTATTGTTCACATGTCTGTACTTCTGTTGTCAGTTATTGCCCAGCTGTCTCATCAGCCTTCCCTCCAAGGAAAAATGATTCAAGATGTAAGGTACCTTTAAATGTGCGCAAAAATTAATTTCCCACTTGCGTGGAACATTGTGAAATAAGGTCACCTTCTTCAGTCGTCGAAGACGGTCGTCGAACTCTCTTCACCAAGAACTTCACGAAATTAGCTCAGCTGAATGGCGACCCAGCGACCCCGATTGCATATCTTTCGAGACAAAGACCAGGAAGCTAAAAGGAGTTTATTGGAGCCCGTGTGACACGGGTATTGCGCGTACTCTTAGCTGGCGGCCCTTTGGTAAAGAAGAAAAATATCGGCTTTGTGGTTAGTGATAATGCGACAGCCTAGATGAAAGATAAATTGCTAGTGACCGCTCGGCCGAAAAGAAAAGAAAAAGGTGAGACATCTAGTCTGGCATACTTGAAAGATCTGTGTTGTTTATAGATGTGCTACCTATCAATTTCAGTAGACAGCAGTGCTTATGGTGCGTGTTCATGCTTTGTCATTCGTTAGGGCGGTTCTCATTTATTATTTTGTGTGCCGTATCCTTAACGGTACTTTTGGATCGCATTTGGGGAGGCAATGTTCGTTCTCACTTTCCTCACTTCATCATAAAAAACTAGCAACACTGCTTGAGAAAGCTCGTAATAGATTAATGATCACGGGTCGAATACGCAGCCCCCTTCCTGTTCGTAAGCGCCGTTCGCCGTTGCCTGTCCAGCATTGTGGCTGAAAGCTCGTTTAGGAACCGCAATTGCTGATATTGCTGATATCTGCCTTCATGCAAAGTTGAATGGATCGAGGGCTCGCTTCTTTGTTGGACACAACAATCCAAGAGACAGTGAAGACAAGGGAGGCATAGGGGAAATTATTTGTAGTTTTTTATTAGCTGTAGTGCTGCGATTAGGGCATAAGAGAGGGAATAAAAGTGGACGAAAAAACACACCTGCCGTCAGTATAGGGACCGAACCTACAAACTTCGAATAACACGTCCCATGCTCTACCAACTTAGATATGACGGGCGTCGTTCCCCGTCCACTTTATTATCGGGCCCTGTGGACCTAATTCGTGAAGCTTTCTGTACGCAAGTGTTCTTTGTCATCGGCCAGTCTGCTTCGCTGATGATTTGTTGGAAATCAAATTGCCTGGAGATTGCTTATACGAACAGTTGCAACTTACAATGCTTTTCTTGATTTGGATTCTGGCGTTTAATACTGTCCGAAGTTACGATACATGACGAGAGCTGTGTAGGCTGCTTTTCGTAGTCGGCGCCTTGTTCGTTACAACGCCGTATCACGCATTCGTAAGTCCTTTTTGGGATTGGTCGGATGGCTTCGATAATGGTATGTTCATTGCCAGGACTGGCTGAAAAGTTCTCTTAAGCACAGTTTCATCATAAGATCTTATTGTGAGTACGGGCCCAGAGTTCATACTGCTGATGCTACGGATGCTAAGGATTCTTTTTACGTACACAGGTGGTAGTACATACTTCGCAGAATATCAAGAGACTACGCAGACAGACTAGATGGTCTAAGTTTGTCTTCATGTGAAAATGGTTGGGCACCAAAGGCACTCGGCTGCGTTCAGCTGCTAAAAATAAGGCAATAAAAATGATTTTCGAAGTCGCGGTTGCAGTGTTTCGATTGGAGCAGAAAACAAAGTTCTACGTATTTGAATTCATTTTCACGTTAATATCTGCAGCTGCTCTAAGTTAACTGTCCCCTTATTACGGTGTCCCTTAATGTCAGCCGCTGAGCAACTCTGTCAAACATAAGAATAACTTGCAAGAGAAACAGCGTTACCCGATAATACGGTACATTTGTGGTTTACCACTGCGCAGATAAAAAAAAATGTTAATGTGCAGCAGCAAGAAAATAGCACCTAATCGACCACGGCACTTTCTTTCAAGATAAATTTGTTTTCTTCGTTGTTTTTTTCTTCGAAGCCTGTGTTCATAATAACTTTTGGGCTTTTACGTCCAGAATCCACACCATGATTAGGAGAGACGCTGTAATAGAGGGCTCCGACAATTTCGTCCACCTGGGGTTCGTTAACGTGCGCCGACGTCGCACAGCACACAGGCCTCTAGCATTTCGCTTGCGTCGGAATGCGGCCGCCGCTGCCAGTCATCAGCTGAGTGCCATAGCCACTAGAATACTGTGGCGGGGTAGATGTATGTGTGGACTTCTCGCTGTAAAGTCATAGCCCGGTCTTCGCTTACGTTCGTAAACTTACGTTAAAACAAAGCAAATATTAAAATAAGAATAAAAATTAAGGATAACAAAAGAAAATAACCGCTTTCCGCGCCACTAAGTACGATGGGATGTTTTTAAGCTGCACTCACTTGCACGTGGCGTTTTGGTTCGGGTTCTCCAGGAGGCTCTTCTCTCGGACTGCGTGGCCGACCAAGGCTCCGCAAGCGCTGAACCGCTTCAGGGCATGATACCGCTGGCACTTGGCCTTGGCGGCACCCTTCGCCTTTGTGAAGGCTGCAAACAGTTGGTACCTGTGAAACTCGCGAACGCTCGGGCGCTATGCAGTTCGTGATGCTTACGCAGGCCATTGGTCGACGCCAGCAGGAGAGCGGCGAAAACGAAAAGGCAGTGTAAGGGCGCCATGGTCTTCTCCCCCTTCAAAGCCTCGGACCCAAGGAAGCCGAAGCAGGCCTGTAGGAATTCGGGGGGATGCATTACGGCTGGGTTGCTCCGCCTACAGCGCGCCATCAGGCTTCCTAGCGAATCGACTCACTGCTTGGAGATCCCCGATCCGGACCCGGGAAAGAACTACCACACGTCTCAGTTGCCTCGTTTTCTAGTCATCTCGTGCGGACGCTACACACCTGAAATGGGTGAAACCTGCGTGGCTCGGACTGCGGCAAGCAACTGTGCTAGCGATAAAAAGCAAAGAGCTTATCCCCCTCAGCGACAGCTTCCTGAAATTACGTAACCACGAATTCACTGAACTACTCACCATTGTGCAGAGGAAAAATTTGGAGATTACCCGGCATCGCGCACTACTGGAATGGCACCAACGATCATTGGCGTCGGCGCGAGATCCTGCACGGACTCGGCCTTTGTGTTGTCTTTTTCTATCGTTGTCTCGCGGTAGCAAATGTAAAGACGAAGAATAGGAAGAATGTAAGGGTGATCTCGCTACATGCGTGCGACGAACGGCAACTCTGTGAATGTCAGCCAAGGCTTACCAGTATCAGCATTCTTGGCAGCAATAACGAGGTGCTGGCATGATAATTGTGAATTTCGCTAATACTCCATCGTGTGTACGAAAAATATTTTAATAAAGACGACGACGCCGTCGAGAAGAATGACATCAAGGTTACAACGCCACCTACGACAACGACAGCAACAATTTGATATCGAGAAAGTGTGAGGATGTGCCTTTTCCCGTACAGAATTCTTTACGGAGGTAAAATGCATGTGCCGCTTAGAAAAGCCTTGACGCCTAAGTTTCTAGTCTTCAATTGTGCAACGCATGTTAAACAGTACAAGACCTGCTAAGTTAGCAGAACTTGAATAGTTCATGCTGAGCCGGCGTAAAAGATGTTTCTCGAAGAGCAGCAGCCGCGCTTATTATTAATTTATTGTTTTTTATTCATCTTGTTGCGGTATTCGCACAATATACCTACTAAAAGTTAAGCATATCAGGTCTTGGCCAATCCCCCGAAGTGGGTATGCGCCATATTTGAAGGCTCATCATCATCAGCAGCAGCAGCCGCGCGTTCCCTGTGGGGCGTTACCAATGACCCAAGATGATCGTTTTAAAATTGGTTCGTCAGCGCAGCAGCCGCGTGGTCTGCTCGTTAGTGCATGGCCTGCCTATTAAGGTAGGGACTCAAACTAGAGCGAAACGATCAGATGGGCTGACTGACCGACTGACCGATCGATCACCGGAATACTGATGGTCATCAAAGATGACGAATTATATAAATACAAAAAGGACGACAGAGAATAATGTTCCGTTCAGAAAATAACGGATCCGACAGCAGCGCCGATTTCTAGCTTCCAAGTATCTCTGACCAAGCAATAGGACCCGTCATCACTGAAGTCATTGTCGCGAAAGTATCGTCCACGTGTCTATTTCCGATGAACGCTATTGACTGACACGTTCGTCTAAGCGTACTGTGTCTGTGAGCACTTATCCCTTTGCCTTGCATTAGGAAAAATGATCTATCTATCTATCTATCTATCTATCTATCTATCTATCTATCTATCTATCTATCTATCTATCTATCTATCTATCTATCTATCTATCTAGTTTGGGAGAAATCCCTATCGAAGGTTTATTGATTGCCCTTTTTTTTCTTCAATCGCTGCTGCTTCGATGATGAGTCTTTTTTTGTTCATTTGAAGTCTTCACGACAACAGCGGTGTCATCGAGGTTAGGAGTGCAACCACACTCGGAACAATGGTGAGCCAAAAACCATTACCTTTTCCTGTTTTTTAGGGGCGAAGCTCCTTAAAGCGGCACCCGTTCGTCCCTCGTAGTCGTAGTCGTAGTCGTAGTGCGTAACCAGTCTTACGCTTTGACCTCCAAGGTGGTGCCGGTGGGAGATTTCTCCTGTGCGTTGTTGAACAATAAAAAAAATTCGCAGCGTGCGCGTTAACTAAAAGCCGAATTCTTCTGTCTCTCATTCCCCATTAGCAGCCATTGGCATGTTCCAGTAGGAAACGTTAGTAGAAGTAGAAGTGTTAAAAGCCGACTTCTGCTGTCTCTCATTCCCAGTAGCAGCCATTGTTTACCTCCAAGGTAGTGCCTGGTGAGATTTCTCCTGTGCGTGATTAAACAATAAAAATTTTGTTCAAAACGCCGTTGATTGATGAAATAAACCAACGAAAGACGCCAGATGTTTTCTAAAAGCAAAACGAAAAGACGCCAGATGTTTCTAAAGCAAAACGAAAAGACGCCAGCTGCTTAACGAAAGACGCCAGATGTTTGTAAAGCAAAACGAAAAGACGCCAGCTGCTTAACGAAAGACGCCAGGTAAAGCAATGGTTTTCATCTGCAACCAGTGCAAGAACCACTTAGCTTACATTTCACCGACCACAAAGCGGTCATAATGAAAGGACAACAGAAACCAGCAATAAAAGTTCGATAAAACATTTAATCAATCGTTTCGCGTGATTTTTATCGGGCGAATTAACGGAAGAAATTTCACGGTTTAACCGATGATTACTTCCAGGAGCTTCGCCCAATCTCATCATCATTCACCTCGTGGATCTGCCGTCAATTTTTTTTGTCGATGCTCTAGCAAACGCACATTGGGGCATCTGCCTGTTCGTCCCACGTAAGCCCCACCGCGCGATAGGGGTATGTCATAGACCACGTGTTTAGTGCACTGAGTGATGGGGTTCCTATGCTTCTTCTTGCAACCTTCTTTCTTGCTCACAGGACAGGTACGGCATAATTTTAGCAGTTTATTGGGAGAAGAAAATAAAACTGTGACGTCCGCCTTCTCGCCTTTTTTTTTTTTTTAACGATGCGAAAACCGGTGTACATACGGGATCACCGCAACTTTTCGTCTCCGGGGCGTGCATCGCCAGCGGCCCAACTCAACTCATCTTCTTCAGCATGTTTTCTGCTACAGCATCGAACAATTTCATCGGTACCCTGCTTCTTGAAGTCTAGAGACTTGCGGAATAAAGCTACCTTCATTAGCGTGGAAACATGACTTTTTGTTGGCGTTTCAAAACAAATGCGTGCGATGGCTTTTTTTTTTTTTTGTGAGTTTGCTATAGCATGAACGAAAAAGTAGAAGTGGGTTCTTGGCTCGTGGTGCGTAGCACCAGTAAACATGATTCTTTGAAAACGTCCATTTGAAGTCTAAAAACTGGATCAGACTTTCTTGTGGAAGCTCATGAGTAAGGGTCAAAGAGTGAAGGTTTTCATTGAAAATAGGGTTTGACGAACACATAAGTGAAAAAGGAACAAATCGCTTAATAACGGTGCTATGAACGAACCAATGCACACTGTTTCTGTGAGCGTGCAATGGTTCGTGGGGCGATGGGGCGATGGAAATTATAGGTGGTTTTATGATAATTTTGCGAGTAGCGAGTAGTTGCCGCTCCCATGAAAGTGCGTTCATGTAAGTGTAACTGCGCGTCACTTTCGTTCACCATTATAGCAGCTAAAACATCAGTAACTATTGCGTCGAAGTTGGCCGCCGCTCTGCGTAACTCCAACCTCAAGACACAAAGGAAGGCTGTCCAGCAAGCCCGAGAGGCGGCGATCAGGCAAGGCGTCAAAGTCCTTTTATGGGAGACCCGAGCATGTGTAGATGAACTATGGCGGATAACGTTACTTCCATTCATATCGTTGTCCACGGAAAACTTACAATGCCTATGTAGGTGGCGAAGCCCATCTCGAAGTTTCTGTACTTCCGTGGGAAATGCCCAGCCAGCCTGAACTGAAAACGTTACAGATACCGCTCATGGTCGCCTCCGCGCCCGAACTATTTAGACGCATAGCTTTCGAAGTTATGATTATGCGCTATATATAATGGCACCTAAGCACCAGGAATGCTTGCCCAACTTCTGAGGTAGTGCCACATCCACGGACATCGACTTTGTACCTGTTCAATACTAATAAGCTACGGCTCTGGTATAAATACGGATGCACATGGCATAATGCACCAACTGCTTATTCGTTTTGTTGCCACTAGTTCTCGCGAAATTCTATACCTTGGGCAACATGAATCGCTGCATCCTGACACACTTCTAGAGCCCACCGTAAGGCCAATAAATGCCACGACAGTGGAGCATAGAAAGTGACAAACCACCGTGGGATGCTGAATATGTATGGTCAGGATACACACATTACGTTCGGATATCGATTGGCTGAGCCACCAGGTCAGGTGATCTCGCTTTGACCAATCGTGTGTAAGCGCTCCTTTCAAATCTAGCCTTGGATGTACTTCGCATACATGTGAACGCCTTGTATTTTACATACATACATACATACATACATACATACATACATACATACATACATACATACATACATACATACATACATACATACATACATACATACATAAAGAGAGAAAGATTTGTTGCCGGTGCTGTCGTTCTTGCATATCACACAACTTAACTGTCTGCTGTACAAGATCATTAGCCCTATTAAAATGACATCAAACCTATGAATATGTAGTTTTTGACTGCCTTCTTGTACGCGTTGCGTCTTAGTGCATATATAAGGCCAATACGAGTGTGTCCACAGCTGTAACTTTAGAAAATGACACAAGGAAATGTTTCCGTACTCAAAAACCACTCTTTTTCTTTAGAGCTGCATTACAACTATTCGGTCGGACGTAGGATTAGTGCGACGGACAGTATAAGGGCCATCCACGATGCAATCCGCAGAGACGACGCGCCACAGAAGGCCACTCCGAGTTTCTTCATTTGTTCCTCGACCACAACAGCCACCTTGCTCGCGATTTCTCCACAATGCATTCGCTTGGCGGTTTCAAGCAGGCAGGTTCGATAGGTCACCAGGGAACTGCAGGCACGGACAGAAAGGCAGTGGCATAAGTTACCCAGCAGGGCTAATTTAAATAGCTGCGTTTTACGCCATGCCGTGCTCACTTGCAAAGTTTCTCCTGCACGTCTTTTGCTGGCGTTGACGACGACGATGACGATGCGGGCGCGGGCCAGTCCTTGCTCCACGACACTTTTATGCTATCGGAAAAGGTGCGGTCACAGGTTTCAGATTGCCTCTTGAGCTGCTTAAGGTTGCACTCTGAAAACGAACAGGGGAAAACAAAAAGAAAACTGTCACCAGCATTATGATTTAGGTCGAACATTTGAGAACTTTCATCTCATTGTTTAGACCGAATAACTAGCTAGTATGATTTCATAACTATTGCTAGTGGAGGAAGAAGCATTGTGGAGAGAGTGGTAGAGGTCGTTGCTAGCGGGGTTGGTGTTGTAAGCGATCCCAAGTGAGTAATGTTTTTGCGTAATAGTGTATTAGATGGCCTCTTTCATGAGAGTAATTGCACTTAAGAGGTAAATGATCAATGTGAAGTGGAAAATGAATGCTTCTAAAACGGCAGACAGCCATTCACTTATCAATGCATACATAAAGGCGGATGCACGAATATCAGCGCTACGCTGGTGTGTACCCATTTACTTGAACTATATGTGCTTTTCCACTGCACATATATTAAAAGAAAATGTAATCCTTTTCGTACACGTAACAGCTGGGCAGCTATGTCGTCCGGCGCGATGATATCTTGATAGAAATCGCTATGTTCTCACCGGTTCAGCCACGGGCGTGGCAGAACAAGTGAAGTGAATCGGTATTCATCTTCGTGCCTTCGGGCGCATTTCTCACACCACGGTTAGAGGGTGTGATCCAGGTTTAGAAGTTAAGAAGCGGAGCGTTGTCACATTTAAAAATTGGGTCGTTAGGTGTATCCGACGTTTAGTCTCGCTATTCGCGCTTTGACTGACACTGCCGCCCCGCCACGGTGCCACGGTGGTCTAGTGCGCTATGGTACTCGGCTGCTGATCGGAGGGTCGCAAGATCGAATTTCGATGGAGGCGAAATGTTGAGGCTCGTGCACTCTGGGATGTCAGTGCACGTTAAAGAACCTCAGGCGTTAAAGAACCCCAGGTGGTTAAAGCTGGTTTTGGGACGTAAAACCCCAGAAATCAATCAATCTGAAGTTTGGTCCAAACTGAGCAAACTTCAGTCTATTACTGCTCTTTTCCTTTCGCTGCGAGGTAATGCAGTATCGTTTGGTCAACGTACTGCAGTTTAAATTGTGACGCTATCTGCAACAAAAAAAAAGTGTCAGTCACATAAAAAGCCGCGGTTAGAAAAAGAAAACGCGATCGCACGCTAAGTGTCCCTTGCAACACTGAGTAAAAGGCATGCACTGCCTGCTGACCGTCCAGATCGGATAACGCACGACACTCTCAATTGTCTGGAAGGTTCTGCACAATTGTTGGTACGTATGCGGTCCCTGCATCTTACTGCGGCCCCGGTTTTATTTCAGAAAATTACGTGCACACGCTGACATAGTTGTGCGCGTAAGATTTTCCTATGAACATTTGAATAGCGTTCGAACGAAGCCGGTGTACGAGATACCGAGGTTCGGTTCAGTACGGCAAGCGAGTCGCAAAACTCACGCTTTCATTACTGAAAATCACGTTCCGCGTCTATAGCAATGCGTTATTTGTAGGCTTCACACGTGCCGAAAGGATACCGAAGCTCATTTCAAACATAAACAATGCGAATATTTCAGACACGGACGCAGAGAGAGAACAAAGGAAGGGGGCTGTTCGTCTCTCTGCGTCTGAAATATTTGCGCTGCTTATGTTTAAAATGAACTACGCGTTACCGAATAGCCCCGCAACATGTTCTGCCAAAGATAATGGAGCTGAACACAAAAGTATGAATAGTGAACAATACAGGATGTGAGAACAACAATGTGTTACATAAAGGTACGAACTTAGGCTAAATTCTGCGATTGGCTTACGTCCCTGAGCAGATGTCGGTGCGGTTCGCCATACCTTGCACCTTTTCAATGTGCCGATTTGACAACTTGTCTCTGCATGCACCGAGTGTAAAAATGAACTTTAGGACTTGGCGAAACACGGTATGATTGACATAGGCCGTAGTTGGAGACTCCCGACTACATGTCAGTACCTGGCTTTCATTACCGTGCGCATAAACCTAGTGCGCATGCATTTTTTGCTCTTCGAGTGCGTCCGCTCAAGTTTATCCTCGTACTCAGTAGTGCGACACTTTATTCGCTCACCTACCAGGGGAATCCCGGCGGTGTTTTCACCATGCTTTGATATTGCTATTTTTCAATGACACCGATAGTCCTGTAGGCAGGCAGGTGGGTTCAATTTACTTAGAAACTCATCAATAATTTTAACCGAATGAGCGATGTGTTGAAGCCGAAACGGAAACCAATAGATCCTCCGTGCAGTGTATGCGATGACGTTACAGCCTCCCCGCCATCAAATATTGAGCTGGTGCCGGAAAAATGAAAGCGGTGATGACATCCGACGATGTGTCGCTTCTGAACTTGACAGCGACGATTTGAGCACACAGTATCGCCGTTTTCCACTTGACCGCGCCTGCTCGGGTATATGCAGCGTTGAAGGTAATGACGTCGAAAACAAAGGGTGGCCCGCTTGGGAATACGCTAAACAATTTCAAAATTATTTTGCAGGAAAACTAAATGGCATGCAACTGCCCGGCTTGGCATATATTATTGCATTACCGAGGAGAATATACATTAAAAATTTCATTGAGATCCGTGGACACTTGAAAATCACCGGAGTCGCTCTTTAATGAGTATTATGCACGCGGAATCGGAAAAGTGACTGCCGTACCATCGCCCGAGATGTGCGTCTCGCGGTCTGTAAGGATTTCGTCCTCCTCCCCTTCGTCGTCGTAGTCGAGCTGCTTCTTCACCTGAAGGTCCTTGCTCATCCTGCGCACCGCATCACTGCCCGTGCGCTTGCGCTTCCTCCGCATCAGGCCCATGATGTCGTCGTCCTCTTGCTGCTCCTCCTCGTCCAAGATCTTCATGGCACGTCGGCTGCTTAACCACGCGTTCGGGTCGCCGCGCCGGTGCTGCGCACGGTACCGCAGCCTGCGCGCGAGCCATGGGGTTAAAGTTTATACACGACTGCTCTCGGCAGCGCTCGAATATGCACGTGAATTTCGTGCGTTTCTTCCCAAGTGCCTATGTTCATATTTACATATTCTGCTGGTAAGAAATTCTGCTGAATGGCGTTAGTGACGCCAGTGTAGTTTTTGTTACGTTTGATACAATGAGGTTTAACCTGCCGAGAGCTATACAATGGTCTTCCCAACTCAGTTTTGATGGCCCCGCGCTTTCTGACATGCTTTCAAAACATGATGCGTAAGCATTTCGCCTGTTAATAGTAACCTCGCTGAAATCCCTTCGCCACAGCCAGTGATCGAACCAGCCATCTAAAGCTCAAGATGCAAGAACATAAAAACATGCCGAAAGGTTATGCTTCGGTTTTCAAGAACCTGGCCTGAGCGCACAACAAACCATCAGTATATCTCGATTCATATAAGGGGTACTAAGTACATGTGAATGATGCCTAACCAGAGCCAAGAGTTGTAACGTACCCTCCTCTAATTTTAATATCTCTACATGCGGAATTACGCAATAACTATATACACCATATACTGTATTACTTTGGTTTCCGTTAATTTCTCTTGAACTGGCAGAAATGATGGAAAGCGTAACGTCATCATCTAGATAGCATTAGATGATTTAGAGCGCTAATCCTTCGAGGCCTGGCAATTTAGACTTCAGCAAAGTGAGGTATTGGGCTAGTTAGTTTCTCATGCCCTTTACACTGCGATCAAGTTAACAGGTTCACTGCTTTAGGTAAAACAAGACTTGCTTGACTGTTTTGTTGGCAACAGTTCCGAACAGTTTAATATGGAACGGCCTATATTTACCCCATTCGCCTGTTGGGGACCCTTGCGAATGAGTCATCCACGTAGTCCTCCTTGTAGTCTGCCCCAAGTCCGTACGACGCCATTGCAGCCGGTGAATCATCCAAGTATTCCTTCTCAATGTGCACTCTGCGCTTTCCAGTCGCGTTGTAAATACTTCGAGGGTCTCTCCTTAGAAACGTGATCAGGTCCATGTCGTTTGAAGCATTCTGGCCTGGCCCTGACTGCATGGAATAATAAACAAGGGCATTAACGGGCCTCCCTGCTGCACATAATTATCTTACCAGTTGCCGCAGCGTTCCGGGCTTGTTACTTTCCTGCAACATGCAATAGTACGCACTTCAGATTCGTTCACCCCAAGTGAGCGCATGATATTGATAGTACGGTATTTGATACTACATGCCATAAGCGCTAAGATTACATTCTAAACACAGTAACCTTTAGTTTTCCTTATAAGTACACAGAAATGTGAAAATATGCTCCTTTAGTAAAGGTTAAAGTACTTTAACATTTACTAAAGGAGCATATTTTCACATTTTTGTGTATCTATAAAATAAACTAAAGGTTCCCGTGTTTGAAGTGTACGAAGACAACCCGCATTAATATTTAACCTGAGCGTGCCTGTTTCTCCCACAATTAGCGACGAGTTGCTTTACGCATACTCACAGGGTTCTAGGGGAACTTTTCGTTCACTTGGTACGCAATATTCGCTCACCTTTATGATACGCTCTTTGTCCATTCTCAGGTGCCCCAGATTTACAGCGGCGCCAACACCAGACGCATTGGACTTGGCCATCTCTTTGACGTTCCCAAACGGATCCTCGCGAGGTTTAACCACCGGAGCGCTGGACCTGCGGCCCTTCACACTGGCTTGTCCCTCCGCTCCATCTTTCGTGTCGTACCAGTAGGGGTCACTTTCGGCCCAGTCCTCCTCGTAATCCTCGAATGCCTCTGGCGCCTCAGGAGCGCTCTTGTACACAACGTTGGGACAAGAGTCCTTGTACTCATCGCGCATTATGTCCGAAAAAGACATAATCTGGACGCGCATTTCGGCATCTTCGTCGCAACCCGTGCCTCGAGATGCTTTTGCGATGCATTGCTCGTAGTCTATCAGCAATCTGAAAAAAAAAAAAGTTGGAAATCAGTTACAATGTCTTCGACTACCGCTGGCGCTAGAAATACGCATTTTCATTATGATTTTTTTTTTTGTATGTCGCGCTACGTACTTGCACTTCACTGGGTTGCCGCGCTCAGACCTTGGTTCCATTTCGTCGAAAAGGTTGCTGAAGCTGAGACCGCAAACGAACATCTTTTTCAGAACGCGTTGCCGCACGCAGTTTTCTTGACCTTTCATTTGCACGAAAGACATCCTGAAACTGTCTGCAAGTAACGACAACAGTAACATGGTTATACGGAATAACAATGAGTACACACTATACGCTGCTGTCCAATAGCGTATGTCTTGCTCTGACGGTTGTACATTGCTGTGCTATTTGTGCACTTACTCGTCACATTTCGGCATGCTCGATCATATTCATGAGTTAAGGAATGCAGAATTGGGGACACATGATTGAAGATTTCTCCGTCTCTGTCGCACCCCGTGCTCTTTTTGACAACGTCGACGCAGCTATTCATTTCTTCAAGATACCTGTTCACGGATCAATGCCACGAAACAGTTAGCAAGGCTTCTGAACTGCCGACGCTCAAGTGGGTGACCAGTAAAATTTAACTTTTCCGTGCGTGACTTACTTGCACACTTTCTCAGCTGTTGCTTCACGTTTAACTTTCAAGTCTTCGACCAAATGTTCAAATGTCATTGCGCAAAGAAAGGCGTTCTTCACTGCTAGGCTCTTGGAGCATCTTGTTGATATGATTCCAGCATCTAAGGAAACAGATTTACACATGTCAGTGTGACAAGTTAACACACATTTTGATGAAGTTGCCCTTCAGCACATTAATATAGAGAAGCAGTATACTCAATACGGGTCGAGGCTCTTCGCAGCTGTAGTCGATGTCTTTGGTTTCTAATTCCATCAAGTATTGCATTGTGTCTGTGATGGCAGATTTCGAGTGACACTCTGACGCTTCCAGAGCTTTTCGAAAGCACTCATTGTACGCATTCATTGTCCTGTGAGAACAGAAATGCAAGCAATCTGGCCTTAGAATTCGCATATGTGTTCTAATAATCTTTGTGTACATAAAATTTACAAGAAAAAACGTCCTATTTTGTTTCTAGTCGGGAAGTACAAATAAGACCGCGCATATGGCCTACGCGAGCACAAAGAAAGAAAGAAAGAACTCTTACGCGCATCTCTCCTTTCCTGTTTCGTCACTCTTGAAGTTATCGTGGGTCTCCATTTCCTTTTGGAAAGAAAGGCCGCAGGTGAAGTATTCTCGAAACAGTGTCGATCTCGTACACCGCTTGTTTCCTTCCAGGACTTGCTTGGAGTACTCGGCTGTGCAGTAAAGCAGTTCATTTGTCAGATAGTCGCTTTGATTAGATAGCTGTCATCACCTGCTCCATCTTTGCAGAAGACTGTCGGCGTCGTAATGACATCGGTCAGGTACTTAAGATGGTGCATGATCTTCATGCGCTCATGAAGGCACCTAGATTCTCGCATCGCCTGAGCGACGCACATCTCGAACTTGAGGTTGGAGCTGCACATGAAAAGAAGAAGGATTTAGCTAGGAGTTAATGTACGTGTTTTAATTGCTTATAATTACTCAGAACATTTGCACTTACAACCGTATAACATTTTATTTGGATTAAAATCTAATGACTAAGTTAAGTTGCTCACTGCTTCAAGGGCCCTTTATTTACCAGGTATGGGCATTGCAATGAGATGACCGTGCGGGCTATCGTGTTTACCGATGGCAGGAACTACAGGTGTCGCTCTCTTAACTATGATGCGCGAAATCTCAAAAATAAACACTGCCCTTTCGAATGTTACGAAGCCCTTTAATCACAGGAATAGGACGTTCCATGGACGTCCTTTAGAATTTTTTGTGCATGACGAAAACTGCATGAAGCGACATGGTATGCTCACATACATAGCTCTTTCACATTGTGAAAGAGCTACAGCGTCAACTTTACACATTTGACAAGCTGTTGCGCGCTGCAACGCTTTTTTTTTTCCCCTCCCCGAACTGCGCGCTAAGGTGAGGCAACTAGCGTCGACTCGGACGAATCCGTCCACACAGCGTTATTCTCGTGCCCGTGTGTTTGAGCACAGTGCACGAGGCCGCACCTTTACTTTGATCGAGCGGCCGTGGTAGTTTTATGGAGCGAGCGTACGATTCTGCAGAATTAAGTTTCATAATTCCCGTGATGTAAACCACTTTTGCGGCGTGTGCGCGTTTAAGCCAGTTGAATTCCTCATTCAGACATATTTCTGCCGCTCCTTTTAGGTTGAATACTTGAACGTCCGAATAAATTTTACTGGAAAGTTTGAAATCAGCAATCGTGATATTGCATGTAGGAACTACTTTCAGCTCCTAGTTTCCGTAGTACAGAAAAACTACTTATGCTTCGAACGCAGACAAGAACGCAGACGCAGACTCTGGCACAGAATAGCAGACGCGCCGTGGTTCCGGGGGTGGAGATTGTATCCTGTACCGATCGACTACTGTACTGATTGTTTGAAATTTGGCTCTTGTCAAGCTATCAGATTCAAACAGAAAGAATGCAGTACCAAGCTCCAATATCAGTTCGTTCACGGCGCTACCGGTGTTGCTTAACGAATTCCAATGACTTGCGGGTATGTTTACATTGGGCAGCCACCGCGATGCCCAAACACCCTCGTAAGGAAACAAATGCTATATATATATATATATATATATATATATATATATATATATATATATATATATATATATATATATATATATATATATATATATATATATATATATATATATATATGTGTGTGTGTGTGTGTGTGTGTGTGTGTGTGTGTGTGTGTGCGAATGAAAATCGATGGATCCGGTGTAATATGTGTTTGAGGAAGAGGGTAACAAACGTTCGAAACACAAATTTTTACTAACGTTTCGGCAGGTGGGCCTGCCTTCGTCAGAGTTACCCACCTGCCGAAACGTTAGTAAAAATTTGTGTTTCGAACGTTTGTTACCCTCTTCCTCAAAAACGTATATATATATATATATATATATATATATATATATATATATATATATATATATATATATATATATATATATATATATATATATATATATATATATATATATATATATATGTATATATATATACACGCCAGCTATGGCTCGCATTGAGCCACGCAATGCACTGATTGCACCTTCCAGTGAATATAGGGCACGGCGATAGTTTTGTATGTAAAAACACAGCACTTGTGGACTATTAGAAGCCCTACTCGTAAATAATGCTGATCATCTATGCCTGATCACTGTCCCAGTCACCACTGCCTGCTATATTTTTATGGTGCGGGCTGAGGCTTTATTATTATTATTTTTTTCCTTTTTTTTATGCCTCACAATACCAAATGTCCCAGTCACCATACCAAAATTAAATTTCTGAATGTAGGGTAGATATAGCCTAGGGAGTTATATCCTGCATGTTTTTCTGATGAGCTGGTGTTAATAGCATTTCCGTTTTACAACTTTTTTGATGCGTCTAGACTGTTATGTTGTTAGATGTATGTTGCGATTGCGCAATTTTGGTACATTGAGTTAGAACTCCTGCTGTTCGCTCTCCTCTAAACTGACAATGTAACCGGACTAACTAAACCAACTGGCGACCGTGCTGCACTAATTCTAATTTTGCCTCTTGGTACGAAACGCAACGCTGTTCATGACGCATTCCAATCTCAGTTCTTTCACGTCATTCATGGTGGACTTCATAAAACCTAGCAACTATGTGTACGAAATACTTGTACACATGTATAGCCCCAATCCAAGGTTGCCAAACATTTTTTTTTAATACAAATGTGGTGATAAACACGCTTTAACAGATTAGTGACGAATTTCTTTCGTCAGGCGTCAGCATCTCGGAAGAGGTCTCCTATCTCTTCGAAATAGCCCATGATATCTGTCAGTCTCACGATGCCAGCCGCCATATTGATGCGTTATTTGAGGATTTTTCGCATGTTTTGGATACGATGGTCCACACTGAACTCTTGCATGAATTTCAAACCATTAAGGAAAGCAGATATAGAAACTGGCTATTTGGTTTCCCTCTCCCGAAATTATCACCCTGTACTTTCTAAACTAGTAGATCCACAGCTGCAAATTTGCCATCGGGTATGTCCCAAGGCTACGTGCTCAGTCTAATCCTCTTGTTTCACTACATAAATGACCTACCTATGCTCTTTCCAAATCCGCTTATATACCTATGATTGCATTATAAATCGTGTCAATAAATCTTAGTCTGATCATGTCACTGAATACTTGGAAGATTTTTGGAACCTGCTCTAGCAGTGGCGGATGACCATTAACTGCAGTAAAACTGCCCTTTTGTCATTTTGAAAGCGCCATTCTATATCCGTCTCAACAAAATTTCTTGACAAGCCTTCTTTAAATGAATTTAATCAATCCACATATTTGGAAGTTGTCTTTTCAGATCATATGGCCTTCACATATGGAACTAAGTAATGAAGCGCTTCGACAACTTGCTTCTATGCAGCTCACACCACGTTCTGCCCCAAATCACATTAGACTCAGTTACCTAGTAAATTCGTAATTCGTCCCATTTTGGAGGATGCCTTAGTCACTTGGAACACTAATCATAAAAAGCACAGGTAAAGTTGTTAGAACCAGTAAAAAACAAAAGCAGTTAGATTTATGTGTTGCCCTTACAACAAATATTTTTCACCCTCTTCCATCATTTCTGATCTGATCCTAGCCATAACCGAAAAATGACGTGAGATTGAATATTTTAGATTGTGGCACAATTGTGTAAATTTGCCACGAAGATCTTCACTTGGCTACATTATTTTTTCAGTCAATCAACAACTGGACGAAGTCTTACCACAAACTCACAACGCGTGCACAATTGAAGTTGCAATCTGCGCACGTTATTTAGTGTTATTATTGAGCTGCTCCCATTAGTGCATGATGTTTTTTTAATGTGAGGAATTCTTAGTCTCTGGTCGCCTCTTTGGAGGAATAAATATGCGCTATTGATTCCACATGTACACAAATAATGCTACAACAATGCGTTTCTAAAGACCGGGCACAAAAGCTGCCGCTGTAAGAGTGCGATGTTTAACGTCATGTGTGTACTTTTACAGTTGTCAGAGTATAGATTTCGCCTCCAGTGTATCTAAGCGTTAAGAATGCGTCGCTTTAAGCAATAAACAACGAATACTTACAGCGGAGCAAAAACGGCGCTAAACGTTGTGCTAATACGGCCAATTTATTTGTACACTTACTGAGAGTCCAAGAAACTTAAATTTAATACGTATCTGTGCGTGTAAATTACGTGTCCGATGGTTAGTTGTGTAAACAGTTCCCACAGCGCAGAAGTTTCGGTAACAATAAGGCCACAGGCGCACCAAAAGACGGGTTAATACACCATTACGAATTAAGACACGTGAAGGCGTATTACGAACTGCGCAAGCCAGTGCTGTCAGATGCCACAACGGCACCAAAAATGTCAAGAGAAGAGAGAAAGAGGGAGAGTTCGCACATCTAGCGGCGCATGTCTCATGAGATAGCGATTCAACACGTTTTAAGGTTAAACAGAGATTCTGCTTGCTCTACAAGGTTAGGCGATGGTGACTAACCATGGCTGTCGTCTGAAACACACAGACTGCCACAATGCGTGGAATTGGCGATATTGTTCAGATCTTACTCACGGGCAAATGACGTCTGGCTTCGTTTGTAGAGACACCGGGATGCGCTTTCTCTCGACGTTGTAGTTGATTGCACACACAAAGAAGTTGTTGAGCATCGGCTTTTCCTGGCAGTCAGGGGTTTCCGATTCAGCAACCGCTTGAACTGAATGAATGAATGAATGAATGAATGAATGAATGAATGAATGAATGAATGAATGAATGAATGCGCAATCAAGGATCGTAATGATGAGGAGACTTACACTGGGAGTTGATACAGTTGAATTCGTCAACCATGACTTGATACAGGGCCTGAGATCTCTTATACAACTCTGAGTCAGTTGTGCAGTTCGACTTGAGAATATCTTCGTAATAGCAGTTGAGCCAAGCTTTCACAGCCCTGTAAAATGGCCGAATTAACCAGTTGAATTAGTTTCAGTCGTGCGAGGAAATGAGAGGTCTACAGCCAATAGTTCGGGTTCTTTTACTCGGCGATTTACGCTGATGACCCGCAAATATCTTATGCAGAGGTGCTTCTGTAACAAGCAAAGAGGTGTCATTAAACCAAAGTGGTGTCATGAAACTAAAAAGCTACCACTTAACACTGTATGATGTGGTTGAAATAACATTTTCTGCGCAACCGCTACAAGACAGCAGCTTTGATCGGAAGACGGTTTAGTAAATCTGCAGCATGTCGTCTGCCCGTTTCAATATTAAAAAAAAAAAAAAGGTATCCCGCTACAAAACGAGACACTCGGTACATGATCAGTTTCCTACTTGCGTGCATGGTGATAAAAATTAATGCACGCCTAATATTAACGCACTACAATGTCAGCCTCATAGGCTACTATCAGTATTAGCTTTGTTATCAACCTATCACGAACAACGTACTTCCATTACTTACGTGCAGGGATCAATCTTCGTCTGTGGCTTGGTAGTGAGGTCTTCGCCGCGCATCCCGTTTTCCACGAGCCGAGAACTGACCTTTGCTTTCGGAGATAATTTCGACAGTTTTTGAAGCTCCTCAGAATCGACGTTGTCGAAAAATTTCTTGGCGCACGTAAGGTACGTGTCGATTGCCTTGTCCTCGTCACACGTCTTTAAGGCTGCGCGGTGTATTTTGTATAAACAACAACAACAACAACAACAACAACAACAACAACAACAACAACAACAACAACAACAACAACAACAATAATAATAATAATAATAATAATAATAATAATAATAATAATAATAATAATAATGAACACTTCGGATCAACAAAACGTGCAACCCTAGCACGCTCTGATGCGAACTTCGAGGAAGCTGGGTCGTGGACAAGCCGCCGTGCTTCGTTGCATAAGACACACCTGAGAGCTCAAATGTTCCTATTTTGCCATATTTAACCATTTTGCTATTGCGCTGCTTCGTCACTGGCATAAAAAAAAAAACTGTTCTCATTCAATGTGTCAAGTATGAATACGGTTCCACATTGTTAAACGATGCCCAGACTTGGATCAAAATATTTTTTGCTCACAAGGGTTTATTGGCCTGTAGGCTGCGGGAATATTCGAACATTTTGAATAACGATTCGTATAAAGTCCTAATCGACGCGATCTTCGAATCGAATCGCTGTTATTCATAAAGCTGAAGATTTTTCGAATACTTTATGAATACTTGAAAACGTTCACTGCGCAGAAATAAAGACAAAATTGGTGCAAAAGTACAAGTTTCATCCCCGCTGGTATACCATAGGCAAAAACAAGAAGGCTGCTGCGCTCGGGGAGCTTGACTTTACCGGCCATACGCATTATGGACCGTTCTCTGGATACGAAGTTTGTTGCTTATTTCCTCCAGATGCTGCATTTTCTTTTTTTTTCTTTTTTTTGATGCTGACGTTACGAATACTTGACGTGAACTTCAGTTTACATCGAGTGTATCAAGACCTCTTCAATATTCCAGGCTTATTGAAAGAATTTTTGGTATTTGATTTCGTTCTGCCACTATTTCATTTGTATTTGATTTGGTCTCAAGAGTTCCTACTCTCACGTCGCTACCATTGAGTGTCACTCATAAGCGCCTTGGACATTGTCTGTTTGAATATCTCAGGTGTCACACATCTGTTCTTACGAACGTTGAAAAAAATGTCGTCGTGTGGAGAAGGACCCGATAAATAGACGCATCGACACGTTTAAGAAGTTGGCGCATTATGTCATTCCGTCAAGCCGAACTGTCAGCTGTACTGCCCTCATGAAGTTCTTTCTTGTGAACGCCATGAGTGACGTCGAAAGGCAGTAAGGGCAGGCCGTTCCCCTCGACCAAAGTTTCTAAGATGCGCGCCCTGTCCCTCTTGCCTGGTAAGCAGTAATACATGCTAACAAACACCCCCCTCCCCCCGCCCTCCCTCACCTACCCCCTCACCACTCCCGCCCAGTTTTCTTTCACACACATATATCCCACAAGCAAACCAGATGGACTGGGACTTTGTGTTGGGGCTTCGAGTAAAGTTAGGGGGGTTTTAAGCACTGCATGCTTGAAGTCAACCAGCGCGTCATACTGATTGTGACGCCACCGGCCATTCTATGTTTGCTAAACATTTTATCGTCATCGGAGAGATGGACGATAGGGTTTACTGCGCACCTGTCCGAGAACGATATGCAGGGATAGCAGAAATATGACGCAATAAACAAGTAAAAACAAGCCTGAAAATTCTCTCTCTCTCTCTCTCTCTCTCTCTCTCTCTCTCTCTCTCTCTCTCTCTCTCTCTTTTTTTGCGAGAAGTCATTTGAAATGCTTTAAATAATGTGTGGCGTCGGCTGTCTCTACTAGACGGTGCCGGTTCATTAGGATCGTACTCACGCTATGATTTACTTAATTCAGCATTAACGCAAAAATATTGGAGGTGGGGCCGCCGGTGGTATACTGAGTGCGTAAAAAGCATTTATCACTGCCGTAGAGTACTTTTGCCAATTTGTTCACTATCCACAACCTGTCGAAGGTCATGAGGCACTCAGTTAACGTGCTAACTGGTTTGTTAATTCGGCTTCGCTTCTGCTTATTCGTTCGAAGTCGTGCACGAGCACCACTGTCGCTTCAGCAACACTGCTTGTCCGTTTATGGCCTGGGATTTGCGTGATATTTGTTTTGATAATGTACGATCGGCTGATTTTGAGTGGTAAATCACGAAATGAACGTACAGGATCGAGTGAATGAAGTCCAATAAATAAACAGACACGTTCTATTCTGTAAACTTATGAGGAGAACAAAGCCACTATAGTGCCTTGTATCAGTATCGCGTACTATATTTGAAAGTTGACCTTTCTCGGCGCCTTATAAGATGGACCACCTAAATAGAATTCTGGGCCCTTAACATGCAGCGTCGTCTCTCGATTTATTGGGTGTGTATTCTTTAGACTACTCAGTACAGGCCAATCTTGCTGATAGCCTACATGGGGCACCACCTAGACCACTAACGCTGCTCGAAACTGTAAATCATCAGAGTCACTACATTGATTCGGTTTGACAGGGCTTTTTATGAGCCTATTCAAGCCGTTTACGGAATAAAAACACAAATAAGAAACGGGAGTGCGCCATTGGCATCCTACAGCTAAGAAAACAGCGCCAACAGTTTTTCTACTTTTCCTTAAATTTCAATTATAAGTATACATGCTGCAGTCTGTTATGGTTATGGCGCGAGTGGTTGTGCATGTAAATATAACAGCGATGTGCACACGCACGCACGCACGCACGCACGCACGCACGCACACACACACACACACACACACACACACACACACACACACACACACACACACACACACACACACACACACACACACACACACACACACACACACACACACACACTAATGTACATCACTGCCGTTCCATTTACTATTGAACAGCTAACAGAACACTATTGAACCGCTAACAGAACGACATAATTTCATATTTGACACCTCCTTGGAGAATCAGGCCTTCCTTGAAAGTTATGGTGCCACCATGAGACAACCGTACTTGATATGAGTCAAATACCAAAGTGCCTTTGTTCAAGAAACGCTCAAGTACATACAAGGCGAATACCACCGAATTCAGCGCTATAACAGGATGATTTCGGTATGGAGCAGTTCCTTTGTCCTGTAACTTCAAGCGATAAAGGGCAATGGCCAACCTACCAGTAACATTCGTTGCCGGTGAGTTCGTGTCGACTTGGCACGGTTTTGCAAACACAACGATGTCGTTCCGCATGAAATAGTGCACATGGTCGATGAAATCTCTGTCGTCGCTGCAGTCGGAATGCCTGAGTCCAAGCTGAACGCAGTCCTTGTAGCCGGAGACGACGCTGTTGAGAGAGTAACACCAGCTGTCAAGCACACTAACTACCTTTGGAATTACATCAAGGCTATATGGTGTTTTGAATTAAGAGCCTTTTATCTATATGAATTTAAGGATCGTAATATCAGTTTCTCTTCGCATGACCTTGATATTCGAAGAAACCCGCCGGTGTTTTTCCACAAGAGATGTGCTTCGCGGCTAAGCTCGTCAACGCGGGTTGGATTTTCGGCAGTGACAGCTGCACTTCGATGAAGGTAAAATGCGTGAAAAGCCGTGTGCTTGGATTTTAGTACACGCTAAGGATCCCTAGGTGGTCACAATCATTATAAGTCCAATACCATGACATGCCTGAGTCATATGATGGCTTTAGCAGTAAAATCTATTTAGAAAACACAGTAGTTGCAAAACCAGAGTGAGTTCCTAATATTTGGGGACAATAATTGTTCCCTTTGTAAGTGTTGTTCGAGATTGACTGGCTGCTTTCGTTATATTGTGTTCGACATCATGACTGGGTGGCATCTCCTTTACGAATTATTCTAAAAGGGATACCCATGATTTGCGCATCCGAGGTGATCGTATCATGCCGTCGTCTATTCATAAACGGCAAGTGCTCCAACGCTATGGAATGGATACGAACACTGTTTTTTTTTTATTTACGAATATTTCTGAAGGTCTGCACGAGTCTTCAAGGGCAGATCGATTTTTATGTACCACAACATAGTGAACTAGTACAGTCTCCTTTGTGTGTTCTATAAAATGCTGCTGAAGAACGAAAAGAAAAGTAACGTGCGGTCTCTGATTCGGCCTGAATAAATCCATCTCCATCTTGCTTTTATATATTTGGCCTATCAAAGATAAAATCACCTGCGCAGAATGTGCTCTCAATTTAAATTTTATGCTAATCGCAACATGATAAATTCAGTATCTTAGTGGCCCCGATAACCACTCCTCCCCAGCTTCCCGCAACGTAGCCGCACGACGTTAAACAGATCACTTTCCCTGCGACACACCGAGTACCTGCAGTCCGTGCCTCCTCCAACCGGCAGAAGGTCGTCCTTGTTTTTCATGTAGTAGTGGAACGTAGAGGAGCACGCGAAGAATTTCTTGAGAGCGATAGAACGCTGGCACGACATCGTCTGCCGCATATTCTGAGGAGCTGGAATGAGGCAAGCATAGCCCATTGGTCTCAGGCGGAAACAGCTGCGTGCTTGTACCCTGATAGTTCTCACCTGCTTTGGGAATGCATGTGACATTCTTTTTGCGGACGTTGATCATGATGCGCGCGTTCTCGCTTTCCTTGATTGTGTCGTTCGCGCTACAGAGGGTTTTGCGCATGGCGTCCTTCACGCAAGTTATGTAAACTTGAACATTGCTGGAAAACAATATATGTGAGGTTGTTTTGTGGCTCTAAAAGAAAAAAAAACATCGAATTACGCTTTTCAGGCTGCCTTACCTGCACGTATTGTTTCCCGAGGTGACGACATCCACGTTGGAGAACATTTCCTCGCAGTCGTTCCTTGTCTTTTCATACGCTCGGAAGTCGCAGCCTTTGGGGAGAAAGGGTAAAAAGAATGTGTAGATAACCGTTAAAATTAGCAGACATTCAACCGTGGTTAAAAAAATAAATAACCAAGACCCTTGAGACACCCCTGACGGGACGGGTCACCGCCAAGCGAATGTCAATCCCCGAAGATGGTGCGCCACAGTTACCACGTTCCATCGACAGGAAGTGCTATCTCGTAACAAGGTAGCAGAACTGCAAACATAAGCTTGCGATTTCTGGGGCGAGATGGGAGATTGTTGTTTGCGAACGCGGGCGGTTTTCTGCATGTCATTGGCCGTGGTCATACTTACCACATAAGCCGCGGAGTGCGACTACATTTTTGCATGACCAGGTTTTACATGCACGTCATGGTTTAAGCTAACGAAACAGAAGTTCCTCGTTTTCATAAAACAGTTATTTATTTGAGGATGAAAAACATTTCGTTTTGTAGTATGCTGTCTAAAAGAAGACAACAAAACATGCTCGTTAATTTATGGGATGCTCACCGCTTGCCCTTTAGCTGCACTCGCCCTCCCGTTTTCGCATATTTAATTACCTACACTGTCATAAAACAGCACCCACTCAAACAATGAACACTGACCAATCCGGAAAGCCTGCGTCGCAATCAGTCGCACCAAATCCGCAGCGCGCACAACTAGAGCCGCGCCCCCATTTCGTGACGTAGCGAGCGAACGCGATGTGTTCAGGTCGAAGATCTCCGATCGCGCACCTAGACACTAAACGCGCTATGCGTTCTGTAGTCACAAGAAATCAAACGCAGAGGTTCGCTTGTGCATGTGTTCGCGACTACTGACTGGTGTCAATCATGAACCGACTCGCCCAGCAAAAAGTTCTGCTACAACGCAGCCAACGTCTCGGTGTGCTGCGAAATTAACAAATCAGTAAGTCCAGCGCGAGATATTGCAAGCACTATGCATTACTCTAATTTTTCAACCATCACCCGATAGATACTCGGTCGATCACTCGTGCGTCCACGCCTGTACAGAAGGACGCACGTTGACATCGCCATGCTTTGTTCGTTGCAGACCTGACCTGCAGAGAAGAAGAGGCGAGAAGCCACTCACCGTCCCCTTCCATTTCTTGCTTGGAGAGAATCCAGACGTTTCTTGACGCTAGCGCGCATCCTAGGAGCGCGAAGACCGTGACAGTAAGGAGTGAAGCCAACGGGACGTTGGCCATCCTGCAACCCTTAGCCCCCCGTCGCGGAGAGCGTCACCGATGGAATACAGGGTCCTCAGCTCCCTGCGAATTAAGTTCAGACTACACGTAAGTACAGCGAATGAATTTTGCTTCTGGAAGGCTGACGTTCCCCGACAGCGCTGCGGCCTGCTCCCGCTTGCCTGAATGTAAAGTGCGAACTCTGTTTTGAGTCAGTCTCAAAGTTGGAATTGACAAAACAGTGCAAAGGCAGCCTACCTGGATGGTATCGGGCGGCCTGCATCAGTTGTTCACCGGCGAGCCCATTCCTGCCCGGTCGCTCCCGTGTTCGAATCGCACGCTCCACTCGAGGCGCGCGGTGGTCTTTGTCTTCCTCCTCGTGCTGCTTGATGTCATCATGGCCGTTTCTCAAGAAGTCATAAAACAGAGGTGAATGTGGCGCGCGATATGTACGAAAAAAACAATGGCTTCATTGCTCAAAGTGATTGATTGATTTGTGGGGTTTAACGTCCCAAAAAAAGTGACGTTACGTACGGCCCACTAAATTTCTATAATTCGGACACCGTGAGCATGATATATAGAAGAAGTGAGCTCAAGTATTGGTTTGGCAGTGTTTCACTGTATAAGCTTTCATGTGTAAAAATTTTGCAGTTGCAAATTGTGTTTGCACAGCACTCTTGCTGAAGAGGCGTGCAGCGTAAAGATCAAATACATTTTTTTTTCACATTTGTGTCATTGGCTGTGGTCAAACCTTACTCTCCTTAAATTGGTGTTTTATAGTATCTACTTTGTTTCAGTATAGTTTATGTTGCTCTACGCGACGGTTTTATCACCCTTCCTGCGAACAAATTGTTCGCAGTAGGAAACACAATGCATGGTTTCGGGTTTTGTTGAAATCCCATTAAGAAACTGACGTGCAATTAAGCCTTCATTGAACTCATTCTACCTTGATCGGCCATTTTATTCTGCATTTAACTCCAGTCACTGCAAAATACTGCATGTTGAGTAGCACAACAGAGTGTGCGAGACATGCGTAATACTGTTATACAAGCCCGCAGCCAGGAATTCTTTTTTTTTTTTTTCTTTTCGGGAAGTGCCCGGTTGCTGAAGGCCCTGAGTACTTGAGAAAAACATCTATTTTCATTATTTATTTTCGGTAAAAGCGCAGTATGTACATTGACTTTTTAAATGGTATGTTATTAATAGGCTTATATTTTATGTTATTAATACTACACTATGTTCCGAACACTACCTTTCCCTACCGAAATTCCGGGGGAGCGGAGGGGGAGGTAGCTTGGGCCCCTAGGACCCCCCTCCCCATCTTTGGCTACGGGCCTGCTGTTAGATATCAACGTAAACTGTCGGCCATTCTTATTATTTTAATTGAGCAATTGCAGCACAAACCATTGATGATGATCGTCAATGTGGGGGAACAGCCAAACTCTTCAATGATGAAAACAATTTGGCTTAAAGGGACCGTGAAACCTCTGAAATATTTTTTTAGGATAATGCAGTCGGAATCCTGGCCCTCCAAACGATAATATACATTGTTTCGTTGCAGCGTCGGCGTTGACTTACAGCGATAAAAACACGGCTTCGATTTCACAGCAGGCGCTTCCCGCAGCTCTGCAGCTTACGTCGACATAACGTCGGCAAAATCGAAACCGCATATTTATCGCTGTTAATCAACGCCGACGCCTCAACGAAACAATGTACATAATAGTTTGGAGAGCCAGAATTCCCATTAAACTATTCGTAAAAAGTTTGAGAAAACGTTTCGCTGCCCCTTTAATCTCCCAGTCCGAGGTCTGCTCCGTTTCATACGTTTACGCATAGCAATTTCACATTTCTGTTCTTAACACTGCATTGTTAATGTACGCAGAAAGCCTGTGCACAGGAGAGAAACAGTGATCATCGAACCGTGCGGTAATCTAGACTCAATGTCGATGGTACATGCTGGCTATCTCAGTGGCACTGCGAAGAAAATTATGCAGTGCCATTCAGGGCGAGGTAGGGCCCACGAGAAAGATTGCCCAGTGATGGTAGGAGCGAAGTATTCCACGTAAATTTTACGAGGTGAAGGGGAGGATAACACGAAACTCGGATTTTCAAGGGTAAGGGAGGGGAGAAACAGGAGTATTACCCTCGCTTTTTCCTCATTAAAGCGTCAGCTTTATTCAGAAGCTTCTTGACAATGACAGTGGCTTGACTAACCATGACAGAGAGCACAGTAATGTGCGCAACAACAGCCCTGGGCAAAATGGTTCACCACATGTGGCATCGATATTTATTCCCAATTTTGCATCCTCAAGCTCAGGCTGCACAGGAATACGACGGCGGCTGCGGCAGCGCTGCATGAGGGCTGGCACCCCGACCCAATCGTGGCAGTAGTGCAGAACGTCAGTCCAAGTTTCACCAGTTGGTTCTCGATCATGCGAGGTGTATTGGCGAGCATCACCAGACACTTATTCCGCTCAGCTATTTCATTCATGCACGCACGGTAGAGATCTACCATCCTGAAAAAAAAAAAAAAGACAAGGAAACTATAGCAGTTCTTCATAGTTCATTAAGTGGCCGTTCGGCGCTAGCCTGTGTGACTTTAGGCCACGTCTAAACGAAGGGTCTGCTCGAATCCCGAACAGCATCTCTCTATATCCATATACCGGTCAATTTATTAACCTGTGTATATCCGCATGTCGAATGCGAGTATGAGGCACACGTGATTTTTCTTTCTTCGCGTTTTTCAAGCCTCCATATGCCGTGCAGGTATTAGCCACACTTGATTTCATTATCGTTAATCATGACGTAACTGACGAGCATATCACATTATTGATGTCACGACACACCAGTCGCACCCTTCCACGCCAATTCTGGTATACATACCAACAAAACGCGACGCGAGCGCCGATTTCCCCCCACATTTCCCTTCAAAATTTCTCGAGCTATTTATTATGGTAACTTACAGTCGCGAAGGTCAAGCACTCCGCTATAAACTTGTGGCTCTAGCAGCTAGCGCCATGAAATGCATTTTAGGAGGTTTGTAGTGCTCGAGCCAATTCGCAAATTATTCGTCTCGCTGCGGCTAGATTAAGGTGCCTTTAATCGAAGCTCGTCTTGGCTGGCTCGTGAAGCTCTTAGCGGTGGTGTTCCAAAAAAAGCCATCATTACTGCGAATAGAGTGCGTGCGCATTTCGTCCTCGCTCCGAGTAATGAGATATACAGAAAATGAAATAAGACTGAAAATTCAAACTGGTCCTCGGGCTTTGGATTAGAATCAGCAGCCGCGGGATGGCGAAACCATCGCGCGACTCGGCCACTACCTGTTCATCATGCGCGTGCTTTAGAGTGGGGTTTTACATGCATGAAGCAGTAGGCGCAGCGCAAGGCGCGCACCCGTAACACGTGCACGCTCTTCAATGCACGGTGTGACCATAGCTGAGCCACGTGAATTTAGAAATGAACGTGGACATATAGAAAGAAAGAAAGAAAGAAAGAAAGAAAGAAAGAAAGAAAGAAAGAAAGAAAGAAAGAAAGAAAGAAAGAAAGAAAGAAAGAAAGAAAGAAAGGCACGCACACGCCGAGCTTCGCTTGCCCCAATAGGAGAAGGGCTCCTAATTTTTTAGCGAAGCAGAATAACATCTAGCACACGGTCTTTGGAGATGCATGCAATTATGTAATTCGAGGACGGTACCAGTGAACTGCTGTCGAAACATTAATCGCCTTACTTGCACACGTTCTCGGCGACGTCTCGGAGATTGGACACCGGTACATACTTGATGTTTCGTTTGTACTTTCTGGCTTGGTCTGATATATACTGACTGCAGCGTTGCTTTTCTTTCTCATACCCAGCCATGTTGCACACTATATAAAGAAAAGTACACATTAGCACCAATCACGTGTGTAGGCATACGTCAAGTAGACTATACGTTGCTTACGAGCATCGTCGTTGTCGGAAACCGGAATGACAACACCTGTCATCAAAGATGGGGGCTGTTGTTCCTCGCTGGAGTTGGTCTTGTTCATATCTGCGGTCGGGGTTGTTGTTATTTGCCAGATTGCGGGTTTCTGATCTTGCCCGACTTTGTTGAATGTCTCGTCGAGACCAAACCCATGCAGCTTGTTGTACATTCTCCTGCAGTATTTCACAAACTTCAGCATGTACTTTCCCTTTTCCTCTCAGAACCTGCCGGCTATACTGTAGGCCAGTGATTATGAACAAGATATCGAGCAAGCTCCACCACAACAATCAGCGAGCGACTGCGAACAAATGGTACGTTCATTTTCATTGTATGGAAAGGCACTTCGTATAACCAGGCAATGAAGGTATTTTCTTAATTTTTTTTTGTGTTAACGCAACACGTGCGTGATTATTTTGCGTTTTTTTATTCGTATTGAACAGTTGTTTCTAAGCGCGCATATACTGCCTAATCGCTATACGAAAGAAAAAAAAAAAAGAAGACGGAGAGCTTGCGACGAAAAACAAGTGTGCCCATGAAAAGCTTCTTTTACCTTTCAGTGCTTTCTCCCCCATGTTGAAAAAAAAAAGAAATTATACGCGTTAAGAAGCCGTCCGAGGAAATCGCCCCGTTAGGCTTCGAATGAAAGCTTAACGGGCAAACGAAGTTTATATATATATATATATATATATATATATATATATATATATATATAGATATATATATTATATATATATATATATATATATATATATATATATATATATATATATATATAACGTTAGTATGTCGGAGGACGCGAATGACCACACAGAATTATCAAGGTACCGTACGAACACTGAAAGCACACGTGGCAGCAACCATTCTTTTGTAAACCTTAAACCTTCACCTTTTTACTTGGAGCTATTTATTTGCGGAAATGTTGACACTCTGCGAGCTATCACTAAAACAGCAAGCCAAGAAATTGTCGTGTTATGCAGAAGTCCATGAGCACGTGCTTACTCGATGCGCAATTCTTTGGGACCGACGTAAATACATGGCATGTAAAGAAAGACAACGATAAGTGGTGTGGGGCATCGCTCATTTCCATACAAGCAAGGTTTTCACGAGCACGCTTAAAGAAAAGAAAAAGAATGAACTTTAAAATTAATTGTGATTCGTCGCCTCTACGAAGACAAGTCCACTTGTCGAAGCGTTGGCTCCTGCGACATTCCCTGTTCTAAATCGTATTTTGCGATCTGTTCACCGGTTCAAGCATCCATCTTCCCCTGAGCTTCTCTTCTTGTCCAAGGTAAGAAATGTGAACCAAATGTGAACCAGTGATTGAGCTTTACATGCCAAAGCCAGAACATGATTATATGGCATACCCCATAGTGGAGGACTCCGGAGTCATTTTGACCACCTGGGGTTCTTTAGCGTGTACCTTAATATGAATAAAAGCGTGTTTGCGGCATTTCGCGCCCCGATCTAAATGTGGCCGCCGTGGCCCGGATTTCCATACCGTGACCTCGAGCTTATAAAGCAAACACCTTATCCGATAAGCCACTACGGTGAGTAAGTTCGCTACAAAAAACAAAAAAAAAAGAAGAAGAAGAAGAAAGAAGAAGAAAGAAAGAAAGAAAGGAAAAGAAAAAAAGAAAGAAAAAAAACAAGAAGAACGCAAGGGAATTTGGTGGTGAAAAAAGCGATGAACCAGTGGTTTATGTCACAAGCGTAAATGAATACATTCAGAGGTAAACAATTCAAAAGTAACACTTCAGATTATTCATACTTGCACTGTGAGATTATTTGTGTGCGCATATTGCGGTTCAAGTGCCTCCTAATGATGTTTTGGTTTGGGGTCATTAAACTTCAGAACCTATAAAAAGGGGAAGAGGAAGACGGCTCCAAGTACATTTGCTGCACATGAGCTATATCTGAGTTTATGTTTTCGAGGGTTGCGCTCTCTCCCCTGCGAAGCGATTGTCGTGGCATGCATGGCTGAACGCCGCCCGGAAAACTGATAACCTGGTGCATTCACTGAAGCACTGAAATATATGAGGCCTCCTTATTTCGCAAAGAACGAAATTAGATTTGCTGTCCGCAAACATTCGACAATTCGAAAACCTCCACACGATCGAGCAGCCTTGTCGCAATCACCTCGTACAATATTATTGATCAGTTTCGATGTTTATGTTGTTTCCAACCAAGAGTTCACTGCACTCTGATGCATGTTCATTAACTTATCAACATACTTGCTTGGTTTTTAAAAAGGTTTCAAGTCAGACCGTACAGTAGTACTAGCCAAGGCCGAAGGGTATTCAGTTACCACTATTGTCTTCACGTATTAATATGAAATTCTATAATATGTATACGTCCGATTTAGCCTATGAGAAATGCAGTGTCCTAGCCACTCATTTTAAATTATGTTTAGCTGCGTGTTTTAAGAAACAAGTGCTGAACTTTTGAAGCTTCGAACTGCGGTTTAACATTGGTGTGCTATGGAGCACCCGTTATCTCATGCAGCGATGCCGCTTGCACTTACTCGAAATGACCCTGCAGTTTCAAGCGGGCACTCGGAGCGATCCTCGTATTGTTGCTCAACTGATCCTCGAGGAACCTATCAGCATTCTTTTCAGGTTGCTTCGTGCGCACCGCCTCGTCGCCAAAGTAGTAGTAGTCTTCGTATACGTAGTCGTCCGTCTGCATCTCAGCCATTCCTGGCGCTGACTGGTATCTTTTGCGGCACGTTACTTTGTATTCGGCCATAAGCAGCGACCTCAGCACGGACACTTGGGCCTTGGCATTAAGGCTGTGCCTGCACTGTCCAACGCCCAGAGAGCGTATCAGGCATTTATCGAGCATTTCCAGAGACCTGAAATCAGAAAGAGGGACCACTTCACGCTGATTCTTCACCTTACAGCAACATAAACCACTACCGCAGGCCGTATGAAAATAAAAGACACGTACGAGCAAGATTCGGCTGACGTCATCGTGTCCCATGTAGCCTGTTCGGCAAACTCTTGAAATTCCATGGTACATTTGAGGGCCTTTAAGAGCGATTTCGGGTAGTCACACCTCGGATCGACGTCTGTCAACAGGAGAGCTGCGGACGAAAAGCAAAGAGGGAAATTTTGACGCAATTTCTCAGGCAAGTGTAAGGTGCACGGAGACTTACAAGCGGCGCTTTCACACAGCGGAGCCACGTTCCAAGTCCAGAAGTTTAGTATAGCAGACGTGTGCTCATGAAGTGTGGACTTTGTGCAGCCAGTGATCCTTTCCACGTCGATCATGCAGTGCTGGTATTCCGCCAAGTAACTGGTCAAAGGAAAGAAAGAGAGAAGCAGTCTGCGTGAGCAAACTTGTAAAAGTGTGGACCACAGTGGGTGCTTGCTTCAGTTATATATAGTTGGAATGTACCTGCACGTCGTCGACGTTACGTAGTACTCGCCTTGTCTTTTCAAATCTTCCATAAGCTTGTTGTAGGAAAGGCCACAGAGGAGCATCTTCTTCAGCGCGTCTGGTTGAGCGCACTTCAGCAACACATTCAAGTCGGCTGAGAAAAGGCATCGTGACACATACAGATTGCGGCTTGGTGCGGCTTCTCCAAGACAGAAAACTCAAAAACTCGTTACAGTGTTTTTTTATTTAATATTCGAATTATCCTTGATGCCTAGGCGATATACTTCATCATTTTGTTTTACTAGTTGAATTCTGACTCATTCAAAGCAGTGCTGCAAATTGGCTCATCCTCCTGTGCTACGCAAAATGCACTAGTACACCCGTTATTAAGACTCGAAGTACTACTTCGGCTCCGCTACGCCTATTCGAACAGCAATCAATGCTACGCACAAGCCCACGGCACACATGCGAACATGCATGCGTAGCACGTACACAAGCTGTATAACAGCAATTCTGAGGCTGCAGATGCATAAATGTTTGCACTTTGCTGGAAACTCGCGCCAATTATGCACATACAAGAAAAACCTAGGTACATTTGAGTTGGAAGAAAGCTTTGATAGCAGGGAAATGCCACCTCTATCTGACACAATAAACGCTTCGCGAAAAGTTGGGATGGCCCTAGTGCCAACTTTCGCAAAATAATCGAGCTTGATCGGAAGTTTCCTTGGAGACACATGTAAACTGCAACATCTTCGTAAGACGCTCGGAAAGGCGTGCAGAATTTCTCACCAAACTTCTGCGTGCAGCGAGACCTGAGGTTGTCGATCATTAACTCCGCCTGCATCTGCATAATGGACGTGAACGTGTCGTCCGTGTATGTGCATTCGTTGTCTGCTCGGGCTTCCATGAAACACTGCGAAAATGAATCAAGAGCCCTAGAAAGTAAGAACAAAAGACAATTTTTCGCTATCAGAAGAGAAGAGGACGTTATTTCATATTCTTAGTTCCATAAGTGTAAACGCGACAATACAACTAAATAATAAAAATTTCAGACATTCCTTCGCAACCGTAAACTCAAGCAGCAGGGAGGGACGTGTCCTTCACTTTCGCTTTATTTTGCTCACAAGGGACAGCTAGCTTCATTCCTCGACCTACATGATATAAGAATAAATTACTGGGCGCGTCGGTTATGCAAGGTGCAAAGTGTGAGGCTCGAAGAGGACGAAGGACAAAAGGGAGAGAAAACAGAAACACACGGCCGTCAAGTCTAATAATGTTAATTCAGAAGAAGCACCGTATATTTACGCCAAGCACTATCACAGATCGTCCATTACTCTGTTTTTACCGCTTATTTTTTACCGCACGACAAGGGAATATCGCGTAAGAGCCCGACCAGACAGTCGACGGGCCCGTTTTTGTGGTTTACGACGCAGGCCTGAGCTCCGCGGAGGCAGGGGTTGGTTATACTGCAGAGTCTTGAAGGTGTGGCACCCGCGCGCGTGTGTGTTCTCCCTTTTGTCCTTCGTCTTCTTTGCGCCTCAAACTTTGTATCTTACAGCTGCCTTACGATCGTTTTCTACTCGCTGTGAAACATGTTGTTATTCTAATATTAACTGATTTTCTAGCTTACACATCACTGATAATAACCTACTTGGAAATAATAATAATAATAATAATAATAATAATAATAATAATAATAATAATAATAATAATAATAATAATAATTGCTGGCGTTTTACGCCTGCCCATAACGCCGATAAATAATGAGAGACGCCGTAATGAAGTGCTCCGGAAATTACGACCACTTGGGTTTGTTAACGTGCACTCACACCGCATGCTTGGAAATGACTTACTGTTACGCGGTGCAGTATGTAATACTCACCTACACTCGTCTATTTTGGCCGAGAGCTTATTTTGTAGCGTGAAGCTGCATTTCAGGTACTTTTGAAGCAGGCTTTTCTTCTTGCACAGTGACGGCACTCCAGCTTCAGCTTGATCCATATGCAGAAATAATTGTTTACTGTCAGCACGACTGTCTGTAGGAATTTGTGATTTATGCGATCTATAACAATCAAAGCAGTACCTTTCTTTTCCGCCAGTGTTGTTTTGTCTGAAACGTTATAGAGCAATATGTTCGGTTATTCACTAGGCGCTCACGGATTGAGAGGGAAAAAAAGGCATTCGCCTTCACCGAAAAAAAAAAAAGCGAAAAAAACTTTACCTCTACCTCACTCAAAGAGCATTCACAAAATTTACCTGCATATATTTCGGCTGACTACTACTCGCACGACATATATACCTCTGCTGACATAGCCATCAACTTATCTGCCAACATTGGAGGTTCATGAAATGTATTGTGTTCTTGTGCTAATTTAGGTATTCCATATTAGAAGCCATATGCTACATTTCGTAAATATGGCATTGTGTTTCGAAGAAATCGTAAGTCCCCTTCTGCAAAAGAAGGCGTCATTTCGCGATGTCGAAAGCCTGTCTATGATTTATAAGCTTGCGATTTCTTTATATTCAAGAACGAGATCAGCGATCTCTTTATCAGTATTTAAAATGGTCGTGTATCTCAATGTCCCGTTGTGTCATCATCTTTTGAGCAGATGGGCTAGAGTTCCAAAGCATGCCACTTTCCTTACTTACTTTCCGGGGCTTTTACTCACAGTATACCGACACCTTTAGCGTTATAGATATGCTATTCGCCCTTTATCTACGGCTCTATCATGGATACAGGGCAACTGGTAGGCTGATATACCGTTCACCAATTGCGAAAAATGTTACACCTGCGCGAGCGCACAAACGTGAATGCCCACGCACCTTCTTTCTCGCACCGGGAGGAATATTTGTCCTGCACAACGTTAGTGAGGTAAACAAAATCTTCCAGCTCTTTCACTTTCATGCTGCAGTTGGTGGACTTGCGTGCCTGCTCTACGCAAGAGCCATGTCTGCCGAGAAACCTGCGTGCAAAACGTGACCGCGATGTCACTCAAGCAAATAGGCCGAGAAAATCGATGCGACGGGACCGTGTAAATCTTCAGCGCATCGACAACACGCAATAGGGCCAGTGACATTACGAAGTCGCATTGAAGACTGTAGAGCGAATAACCGCGTACCGAGCCGCCGCAGGGCCTGTTTAAACGTATGTACGTTACGGTTCTGGCAGAATGCTTCGGAGCAGTTCAGTACATTCACTGTTAGGTTTTCTATTTTTCGAATAACACGAGATTGCGATGTATACATAATGTGGCCTCGCAACTCTTTTTAAACAACCAAAAAGGGTGCCCCTGTGTGAGTGGAGGTTCCTGTGAACATGTAAGCCAATATTATTCCGCTGGAAGCACCAGAGAATTCGCAATTCTCTTTCAAAGGCAGCTGGAGAGCGCCCGCTCTTCTTTCAAAAGATTGCCTCATTTTGTGCGCAGAGCACGTCGCTCCGCTTCTTTCGTTGCTCTTTGACAAAGATAAGCACATTTTTTTTATTTGCTGAATTCAAAACGAGCAGATGGAGCATAGCAGATCATCTTTCCGCGATCGTGAAATCGGACACTGCTATTTCTGCCTCAAGCGACTTAAGTCGCTGCCCGCATGACGCCAATCGCTGAAGGAAGAGCGGCCGCTTTTCCGTTGTGCACTCCCTGGTGCGTGCTGTGCAATGATATCTGGCTCACATATTCACAGTAGCCTCAACGACTGATGGGCGCCTTTTTGCTTACTATGTTCAAAAAGTGTTGAAGTGCCGCTTCAATGACGTTGCGTCAGATTCTTAATACTCACATGCACGCCTGGATGGTGTCCTTTGCCATGGCAAAACTCGAGAAGAAGTTGACCACGCAAAAGGAAAAGAGCTTCACGAGCTTCCTGTACGAGCAGCCCGGCGGTGGAAGATTCTCTGGTTGGGAAACAGGAAGAAAAACCTCTATTTATATGATGGAAAATGAAAAGGTGGCGCTATACGTGTGTTTCCCTTACCTCGTCGGTAGTTGGATTTGTGAGAGTTATCTTCAGCGCACCACAATAAAACGAAAATTCAGAGGGTCAATTATCCTCCTACCCTATTCACTACGTAACTGTGACACCGATGGCGCAGATTATGTATGATAAACTCAAAAGCGCAGTTTTACTTAAGTACGTAAGGGTGCTCCTTTGCTTCAGCACTTCTCTTCACGGTTGGAAATTTATTTACATGCTTATTCTGTGCAGCAGTGCCTCTACTTCTCTGTTTGTTGGATATTCGTATTGTACAATGTTATTCTCATAAAAGGGGAATTTATACAACACTGAAAATTTTAAAAAAGTGCCTTAAAATGCCTTACCAGCTTGGCATGACAGAGTGATGACGCCAGCTGAAATGTGCCTGATTTCTGTTTTTTCCTTAACATTTACTTCCATAATTTTTCTTGAACAAGACAACGTTTCTTCGATTTCTGTATCATTGAATACCAAGAAATACAGGACTTCACAAACAGATCGACTGCAGACGCTACCTGGCGATCACCTGGCAATACCTGGCACCGTCACCGCTGTCTTAGCAGCTGTCTGCCTCTCTATCATTTCTCTTGGCCAAAAGAGAACATATGGGAGGGTCACTCCTTTCGGCCTGCTCACGCCTACGGTCTGCGTGCATAATGGATCATTCATTCGTAGCTTGCTTGAGGGAGCTAATGTCGCTGCGGGCTTGCGCATAGTCACGTGGCACTTTTTTCAAATCTCGCGCACTGTCTTAGAAGCAAGAAAAAATTAAAACCATTTAGCCTATTAACATAGAATGCATTATGTGAACACTAATTAATGCGCTTTACAACTTCTCCATTGATAATTCTGCGTTGAGAGGAACAGGTTATATGCTGACTAATTACATGCTAATAATTAATTTCCTGGGGTCGTATTAAAATAGTCTGAGACAGTAATGACGGAAGTAAACAATACTACCTGAAAGTACGGACGTTACTTACGTGAGACATGGCGATGTTCATATGGCTAATTAATGTGCTCCTTAATCAAGGACGGGGTTCAAAGTCATGTCTCGTCAACATAATTTATATTTCTAACGCCATTTCGAACATATATATATATATATATATATATATATATATATATATATACAGTTCGTGCTGAAAATGAATCGGTGTTAAACTGAAGATCATACTATTTTATAACACGTACCATGTTGCTTAATGCACGTTCTTGGGAAGCCGCTACGGGGATCTAACATGTACTCATAGCATATCTGATGGCTCTGTACGCCGCAAGTAGTGCTAGACTTGCTAGTATAAATGGGACTCGCTACACGACTCGTTTAACTGGCAACTGAGGCATGCGTCCTGGAGCTAACATTTAAAGGTTCCGTAATAAACCCTTTCGTTTAGCAGTTCACCAAACTTTCTAGATTTTTATGCAGGCAATTGCCACCTCTTCGTTAACTGCATATGAATAGGCAGAACAAAGAACAATGCTGCATATCACGGAGGGACTTCCTAAACGCGGCCCTAGTCTTTAAGAACACTTTAATGCCCCTCGTAACATTACGAAAGTGGCTTTTTTTTTTTCTTTGACAAAAGCTGGAAAATGTTCAATAGGAACGTTTTTGCAATCTCTTGTCTGTACACCACTCTAGCTACAACAGTTCATTAATATTTTCTGGGCATCATGATGATGCCCAGAAACCAAGGCATCATGATGAGGCACGGCGCAATGGAGGGCTCTGGAAATTTCTACGACATGAGGTTTTTTTTTTTTTCTTTTAACAAGTGCGTTGGCTAGTTAGCTGGTGCGAATCCATAACAACTTTCTCAGCGCAAGAGAACAGACACAAGAGAGAACACAGGACACAGCGCTACTCTCAAATGGCATGCTTTTATCACGTCACTCCAAATTTATACGAGACAGACCCCCGCAGATCATGCACAGTGTACATCATACGCAACACGGCAAACGTGATCAGCAGAGCGTAATCATGGGACGGAATCCAAAGCACAATATTCAGAGCTAAACATAAAGAAGGAGTATCGATGCACTGAGTACCTAACGGCTGTATAAAATAGGCCTCTGATAATTCCCTGGTGGTGGTGTCACGACTCTTTTTCAAAATGATAGTCTCTCAAAACAAAGCTTGACACTTGCTATTTTTTGCGATGTTGAGCTAAATGCGAGCCCGTACCAGTGGGTAGGGATTGCTCATGTTCCTTCACGCGCTTACAGCCGCAGCGCCCCGACTGTCCACATACACTTTCCCATATGAAAGTGGAATCTTGTGAACCACACCCACTCTATAGTCTACAAAATTGAAGTGACTTTTTTTTTAACATTTCCTTTTTTTTTTGTTTGCTTTGGAAGTGCGGCTGCAAAACACTGGGAGTTTCAAGGGGGCAGGAACCACTATGTGGATTGGGTATCTATTAGCCACATTCTTGAGATTATGAGCCACTCTGTGGCAATACGGCACCACTTCAAGCATCTTGTGCGTGACACAGTTGCTTTTCTACCACTTGCCTTTCAGCTTCTGAAGTAAAAGTTCAGAGACTGACGTCACCACCACGCTTTGGTAACCCGCAGCTTGCAACATATTCAACTATACATTAAAACTCTTGTTCGCAGTGTGATGCCACGATTGGATTATGGAAGGTTCAAAGTACACTAACGCAATCGCGCGTTTCACAATGTTAGAATGCGCGGGCGCATAAGGTAACAGACCTTTATGTGCACGTGGCGAGTGCATCCAGCAAGTGCGACCTGCATTTAAGGATAATTGCAAACCTAGAAACTTTAGTTTCCCGTCCCTTGGGAGCTCATGTGTGAAAGTTAGACCAAATCCCCACAGTGTTCTTCCTTCCTTAAAACTCTCGATGCTTTGCAGCCGCACTTCCAAAGCAAGCAAAAAACGGGAATTCGATAAAAAGCACTTCAGATTTGTAGACTGTAGAGTGGGTGTGATTCACAAGATTCCACTCGCACGTGGAAGAGTGTATGTGGGACAGTCGGGGCGCTGTGTTTATGAGCGCGTGAAGGAACATGAGCGAACCCTACTCACTGGTACGGGCTCGTATTCAGCTCATCATCGCAAAAAACGCAAGTGCCTCAGTGCTCCCTCTTTAACGTTGTTTAGCTCTGAATATTGCCTTTTTTAGAGGCGAAGCTCCTTAAGGCGTAGGCTTGTCTGCCGTTGTCCGCCGTAGCCACCTCGTCTAGTTCGCGCTCGCCCTCGGCGCGTGCCTCTCGGCGCGTGCCTCCCGGCGCGCGAGCTCTCTCGATCTTCCATCTGCTGTCTTGTGAGAGAGAGAAAAACAGAGAGAGAGAGAGAGAGAGCGAAAGGCGCGCGTTCACTATGGAAACGCTCATTCTTCGATGAACGCTCTACCAGCTCGCAAAGAAGGAGAACGCGCCCTCAACCGCGAGAGAAAACGTTGACGCAGGCAGCGTCTTCTAGCGAGTTTCCTGATTGAAAAATACCGACTGCTCGCGCTGGAGAACCGTTCACCGGCCACCGATATATATATATATATATATATATATATATATATATATATATATATATATATATATATATATATATATATATATATATCACTTGTGCGTAGTTGAACCATAAGGATTCGTAGCGTGCGCGTTAACTAAATTAATCCGAAACTCGGCACGATCTACGATGAACATCCGGAGCTTCGCCCACTCATCATCATTCACTCCGTGGATATGCGTGGATTTTTTTTTTTTATTCTGTCCCATTATTACGCTCTGCTGACCACGTTTGCGGTGTTGCGTATGACGCATATTGCGCATGATCTTCGAGTGTCTGTCTCGGTGTAAATTTGGAGTGACGCAATGAAATCATGTCAATTGAGAGTAGCGGTGTGTCCTGTCTTTTTTCTTGTGTCAGTTCTTTTGCGCTAAGAAAGTTGTTTAGGTTTTTTAACATACTCTGAAATCTCACAGCGCACTGCCCTCGAGCATTTCGCCTCCATAGAGGCAACGACCATGCAGTTACGCAAACAATAATTAAAGCAGTGAGTGCATACGATTAAGGTGAATTGACACTCAATAAACGGCTGTGGCTACTGGAAAAGTATACTTAAGGCTCGACGAGCCATGTATACGTTTCACAGGTTCAAAATCAACATTATTTTGCTCTCACGTTTGCTGTACGCTGGATAGACGGCGTGCTTCTCCCTGGGCAAGAACTTGCAGGCCATCCTCGCCGTGTCCCCGATTAGCATCTCTCGCATAGCGGTCATTTTTGTGGACATCCCGTCCAAATTTTTGCAGTCGCTGTGGGATATGATTTCGTTCGTGCATTCTTTGAATTCTTTGATCATGCTGTTGGAATGAACGAATTAAGCGTTAACGACATTGTGCTCGTTGTTCTCTCAGATGGTAATTTTATTTTAAAGAGAACCAACCTGCAGACTTCCTCGTCTTCGTTCGCCTTCCTCGCCAGCATCCTGAGAGAAGGCGTCGTCGGGCCCGTTTCGTTTGCAGCCAGGTTGTACACGCTCTGGTGCTTAGCAAAATGCCTTTTCCAAATCACCATCTTCCACAAGAAATTCGAGCCACACGTGAAATAACGGCGCAGCGCGTCTTCGACAGCGCATCCTTTCGTGTGCTTGGTATGCGTCTCTGTAAAATATCACAGAAACACACGTCGTTGAAAATTTGTTTTTACGCTATTAGTATGCTTGAAATTGCGTTAGATTTCGAGGAAGCCTGACAAATATACGTGTATGTACAGCACGGTCGAATTTTTAAATGGAACACTGAAACGTGTACCTCTCGTATCTGGTACTAACGCCAAACGGCTGTGCCAAAGGGAGCACACGTGCCAAACATAAGTTAGACGCTGCAAATCTAGGCGACTGTGTTCTTGTGCAAGAACAAAATCCGGACGTAAAATGCACGTAAGTGTTCCCTTTAACAGTGGCCATATCTGTACGGGGACAAGTCATATCTTTGTTTTTCTTTTTGACTTTCACGACAAGCTTCAACGTCAGTGTTTGGACGCTTCCGAGCCGGACGTGTCATACAATGTGACTGAATTGTGAGCATACCTTCTTCGCGATTGTTATCGGCGTTGCTGTATTCACTGCTCGCCATGGCCCAGCGCTGAACGTCGGAAGCCGCTCTAGGAGGACCTTCAAAACAGAGTAAGGGTCATGTCCAACGCCCAGTGCAGCAAATTCAGCTCAAAATTGGACGGCCAGAAAGCGCAGAGTAATGTCTCCCTTAAGTGCTATTGTGGCAGAATGTGATAAGCCTGATTTTATTGAAGCACCTTAATTGAGTTAGCGTTAATGGCTCAATTGCAGTTAAAAAATGTCAAAAAAAAAAGAAGTCCCGCGCTTCATGCAGACGAATTCCTGAATGGGATCCTGGTTTCCGGTTGCTATCGAGAATATAGCGCTCATTATCTCTCTCTCTCTCTCTCTCTCTCTCTCTCTCTCTCTCTCTCTCTCTCTCTCTCTCTCTCTCTCTCTCTCTCTCCTTTTCTTTCTCTTTCTTTTAATTTTGTGTCAGTTTACACTAAGTGGTCGCAGTTTTTCTTGTACGTTACACAAGGTGATCTGACTAGTCCATCAGGTAAAGTCGGATAAAGTAAGATAAAGACTTGCAGAATGTCTATACACTGCTGTTCTGCGCCTGTACAAGAAAAGCTTTCGAGCTTGCGCCGGAGAAAACCTACATTTCGCAGTTGTTAATACCTAAAATATTCTACAGTTTTAAAAATTTGAATCTTTGAGGCGCGTCTGAGCTGCTCATTAACCACAGAGTTATGTCCTTTGAATACCATTTTGCGCAAACAAGCATTTCTGTATTTCCAGGTGCACAAAGGGAAGATATGTCAGGTATCGCTGATGTCATAGCGTTCATTTGCTGCTAATGCAGACGTAGTTTAAGTAATAAATATAATCGTCAATCCCATTTCTTAATGTTCCTATGAACGTCTGAGAAGAGAAGAAACCTTTTAACAAAATAGGCGTAAGATCCCGCACTTCCCATGGGTCTGCAGATGTTTCTCGACACAGCGCTTATGAACAAACTTCACAACATTTTCTTTTTATTATTCAGCAATCAAGGCTACCGTTACGAGCTGATTCCTACTATTAATGTGGTGAATATCGTAACAACGAGTTCCTAATTTAACCCTCACCGAATGCAAGGACTATTTCTTTCCATTTGCATAGGTCTCCTACCATCCATCCATTTCGCCGTGCTTTTGTCGCGTGCGTGTGGGAGGACGCTTATGCATTGATGCTGTTTGAAAATACTGCACAATCCTATCGCTACCTCCCTATGGGTACATTACGTGAACGGCCAAGGCGTGTGGTGAAAAAACAAAACAAAACAATGCTGTTAGCTATTGGCATGCGTATGCAACGAATCTTTCAAAACGATGTGCAGTAAGGTACTGCGTTGTTTTCATTATTTTATACGACTTGAATGATTTATTCGCACAAAACGCCAATAGCAGTCAGAGCTGTGTACTCGCGCTGTCCCTTGGTATTAAAAAAAAAAACAGTACGGTAAAAAGACAAGAGTATGAAAAATAGGGACCAACTCTCCCAATTTTCCATCCTTTTGTACTATCTCCCAATTTCCATCGTGTAAGCGTATATGCTTGCACGATGGAAAAAAACCCGTGTGAATTGCAAAGACAAAGTGGAACACGAGCAGTACACGAAGGGTCCTGTGTTATGTGCCCTCCATTTTATATTTCATGCCGTCTGTTTTTTTTTTTTTTTTCATCACCCAGGTACAAAGAGCATTGCCCGATCTTCTTCCGCGTCCAACAGGTGTAACCAAATTAATTATGCCGAAGAAACGTAATGGTGCCAAGATTAGCAATGCATTTAGGTGAACCGCATTCCTACAGAAATGCCTCGATTTTACTCTTGGCAAAACATATTTAGTTGAAAGTTTGCATACTTGCTGTAAAATTCGAGGACAATTATAAACCCTTCAAATAAATGTCTACCGCTAGCTTAGTGCAGCACTTCTGAAAACAAACAATGCAAAACAGCTGACATTGCACCCCTACTGTGCAATCGCTATTCCTTATGTTCCGGCTAATTACCGATCGATTGAACCGAATCCATAAACCTACTCGACGCACATTACGTTCACTGCAACTTCAGCAGTACAGGAGCTTTTCTCGTCCGTGTCAGTGCGTCTGGGCCGCAGTGTGGGCGTACTTTTGTTTGTCCGAGAGTAAGGAGTACCAGACAGTTGCTTTACTGTTTTAATGTATTTGCGCTTTACTTCCACCTCCTCAATGATTAAAACACCCGGAAAAACGTGAAAACCCAGTGTGAATGATCTCAAAATTAGAAAAAAGGAAACATGCCCCAATTGTTTTCCGGACAGTTTAGTTAACAAAAGTGCGTTAAAATATGTTGCTATTCATTCACTGCCTGTCAAATTTCTAACAGGAAGCGTTTGTGTGTGTGCGTCTGTGCGTGGAATGCATCAATAAGAACTGATACGTAAGGAACACTCAAGTATACATAAAAAAATATCAAAATAATCAGCAAATGGCATGACAAGAGACAAAGAACATAAACGGACCACCTGAATGAACTTCACGGAACATCAAGAAAACTTTCAAAAGCCTTTACATCAGTGCATTCCGCAATGTGTTCAGGTACTGTATTCTATTTTTCGATAACACCTTTCGATAACAGGTTAAGTGTCAGCTGAATGTAGATGGAACCAAGCTTCTTAGTTGATTATTATAAACGTTTGTACGTAGAAACCAGTGCCTTTATTCATAACATAATAGTGTTTATTTTTTTTTTCAGTCTTGCAGATAACTTTTAATATTGTCAATACCTACGAACCAAATTTTCACCTCTATAACTGCCTCTTAAATGTTGGCCTACCTTTCAAGAACGGCGACATCTTCTCGTAGCTGGTAATATTGACGCAGTGCAAAGAATGCTTTTTCATGGACTGGCTCAGAAAAAACGTTATCTGTGCCTTCAAGGTGTCGTCGCTTGTGCAATTTGTGTCTTTAAGGGCGACGTTTCCGCAGTCCACGTATGTTTTCAAAAGCCTGCATCGGAAGTAACAAACAAGGTTCGCCTTAATGTGTCCGTTTTTGCACTTAACAACGTATTGAATAGCTTACTTACTCGCATATTGTTCCGGGCGTCAGTGACTTTCCTTCTATGTGGAAATGAAACGCCGCGCCGCATTTGAAAAAGAGTTTCACCGCACGAACCCTCAAGCAGCTGCTTTCGGCGTCGTCCCGGAGAACGAGAAGATCTGCAGTGCACAGGCTACGTTACTGAAGTGACACATCCTGTAGTATGCATGCGGTGTAGGTTAAACCTTCCGACACAATCATAACCGAGCGCTTTATTTTGGACCCCGCAAAATTTTCGGCCTTGGTGCAAAATTTACAAATTAAACTTTTACTTGAATTTTTTTCAATCTAATCAGGAACTTATGATCACATAACATCAGTGTAACCCATCCAAAGATAATTTATTGGACTGAATTTATTACGTGTATCGCTTCAATACCCCTTGAACCACACCGTGCAACATTTCTAGGCAGTAGCATCGCCGGTGAATTCTTAATAAACGAAAATCATTCAATGAAACTACTAAGTGGCATCACTAAAGGGACGCTAAAAATGTTAACTTTGGCTAGATTGATTTCTTTTTATTTTACCTGCGCGGGAGCCACCGCTTTCTACGCGCCAATAAACGAATTCCTTGCGCCTAGAACTGCGTCGCCTCTCAATTTAGGTCGCCCGCGCCGAAAAGATTATTCGACGTCACGATCTCAGCTGCCGAAACTATGACGCAGTGAGCTGCATGGCCGTAATAGAGAAAGAACTGTGGCTACTGCGCGCTTATTTATTGTCAAAGTTCAAGTAACTCATTTTTTTTTCATTAATAATCTGGAGCAGTAGTCGAGTCTTAAAGATAGATAAGCTGACGAAATTTCCCACAGCGTGTAACAAAGGGCGCCACTTCGAGTTCTCAATTTGGTCGCTCTCTCGCTTACAGCTGCTCTATTGCCACCAGGAATGACGAGCTGCTTATCACACAAACTTAATACTTCAATCTCGCTCAACTTCATGTGTGCCTTTAGTGTCCCTTTAAGGTCATTGTTGAAACAGAAAGTTTGCAGCGCCGCAGAGCAGGAGAATGATATAAAGCAATTTACAAAATCTTAAACGCAGGTGATCGTTGGTTTGGGGCATTGACAAAGGTTCATTGTTACTCTGGAATATTCCAAGCAGTACTGTAGTTTCGAAGACAGTCGTGAACATGCCATGAACTGCCGCGTGCACATGCTATGAAGTATTACCACATACAAATACGCTCTCGAGCACAGAAGCCATTAAGGTTGAGAAAGCGGAGGAAAGGGGCTGCTCTAGCCCTCCTGTCAGGTGCATTTGGAATGCTACATGAACCACAGGAAGTGCCGTGCCCTAGTGGAACCCTGTCCTCTTCTAGGCCCCATTGCGATCGATAGGCCCGACATCAGCTTTCAGGTGCAGGTGCCTTCACTAAGCGCTTAATCCAGAACAGAGCGCGGTACCGCATATTAGAGCGCCTTCTTGCCGGAGGTGTGGCGTTTCACGACTTTCCGCACCCAATGCGGTCATTAAAACGCGACGTCAAACATTTGTGGATATGTGGAGAGGACGGGCCACAGGTTCACTGCGTTCAGACACAGAGCACCGTTAGCTTAAAGGGACTGCCTACCGCTCGGAAAATCTCTCCTTACATTGACGGAAACGAGCGTGCTTGTACTGCCCCATAGAAAAGAAATAATACCTTTAACTTGGCCCTGAAAGTCGGGAAGAAATTACCGTTGGCGCCACCCTCGGTGATAATTAAACGTCAATCTCCAAAACTAAATACTAAGAACGACCCACGCAGGTTGAATTATCCTGCTTAATTGCAAAAAGTTATTACTTACATTTGTAGATGACACACATCTGGTAGCCACGACGCAGAGTGACTTTTATTATGAAATTATTGCAAAAACCCAGTTACCAGGAGTGACCGCGAAGATCGAAAAATTCCGTTTAATTCCGTTTTCAGAATTCGTGCTCACTTCCCAGCGAAACCACTGCAAGCTTGTGCACTTTCAATCGTGTGCTTTCCGGGGCGATAAAGAACAGCAAATCGATGAAGGACGGTAGACAGTCCCTTTGGAAATTCTGTCTGAATTCTTCATAAGTTGACCAGCGACAGTGACCTTAGCCGCCGGCTCACCGCCCTCTTCAGACTTGTCGAGTCTAAGCCCGCTGGCTTACGATACTCTCGAGAAGTCAAGCGAACTGATGACTCATCACTGGAACATCTTACCACTGTAAAGGTCGCAGGTGAGATTTTTGTCCCTCATCCTCTTCCTTATTACGTTTGATTCCGCGGTCAGGAAGAAAGGGTTCGTCGTGCAGCCGGTGTTCCTGAGCGCCACGGTCAGGCAGTCGACGTAAATTTGCATCACGCTGCACGGCAGTGAACCATGGTGTTACTTCCATCTGGCGTTTGTGCTCGCAGTGGTCTTCATTACAATATCTAAGAACATAGGTGCCCCCGACTCTCATCTTTTCTCAACACTGCTACTGCGTTGACGAGTGGTTTGGCCCATAAAGCGATTTGACCCCTTAAATTAATAAAGAAACATTTGAAATTCTAGATTTCGACTCTCATTATCCTACATACAGTTAAATGTAAGAATGCGTGAGCAAAGAGACGTTTGTTTTTCTCTTTTCGTCACTGCTAATGGAGCCCCAAAGTGCGAAGACCTTCAATAACACAAAAAGAAACTCTGATGACAACGACAAAAACAAAACGGTTCAATAACGTGTCATGAGTAAAATACCCTGGCCTATAGTATATAGTACGTCGCATCTTTGTCAAGTGCACAACACTTAAAATGAAGATCCAGTGGACGAGTCACCTGCGAGGTAGCCAATATACAAACTTTTTCTAACCGCGGTTGGCAATGCTTTCATCTCATTATTTCGGTCGGTTTAAGTAAGGCTTAGCTGAGATGTAGTGGGCTGCGCCGGGTGCTTCACTAGTCATAACTGTATGTGTAAGGGCAGCATTACATAGAAAGGCATGAAAGAATACCATCAACCTTGAGCCCGGAACACTCCTGTAAAGTGTATATGGAGCTATCACTAATAGTTAGCAATTACGCGCGTGCGTTAGCGGCTTATGTCTGCTCGGAACAACGTTCTTCGTTCCCACAACGCTCAGTATAAATACTCACTGGCAGCCGCTGCCTTTCCTTGAAGCCAGGAAGTCAACATGCTTGTTGCACTCGTCTCTTCTCCGAGAGAATTCAGTATATTGGCATTGTTCCACTACGAAAAAAAAAAGAAATATAATGAAAGATAATGTTTTCTGTAGCACAGATATTTGAACACATTGTGTGTCAGGTTCAATTAAATGCATTTAGTATTAGTACCTTTTGTTAGACCTCACCTTCGTGTCCTCGCACGTATGGTGCCCTTTGCGCGGTAAATTCAGTGCTTTCCCCGTTAGCTGTGCAGACCATCACAATTAAGGTGCAGGCTAACAGGCTGCCCACCGACATTGTTGTGGATGGCAACTCTGCAGATACAAAAAAAAAAAAACTGAAAGGGAAGCAAGTGCAGGGTCTGAAAGAAAGAAAGCATTTCCCCGAGGGTGAACATGGTTAAGTGCGAATGCACGGGGTGATGCTATGAGGGGGAGTAAAGTTATGATTAAAGTGTAATTAATGAATTTAAAGTGTTGTCATGATGCATTGTACACACACACACATTTATACACGAAGTATTATTTATTTACACCTCGCAATTTCGTAGATGCATAAATGCACACATCGCCGAGCACGTCACACACACACACACTCTACACACGTCACTACAGATCAGCACCTATTGGTGTTATCGTTGTAGCTCACGGTTAGTACCAGCGCTTTGTGATCCGAGAAATGTACGGTGAGCGGATCCGGCAAGACGGCGCGGACCGTACAGTTCCTACTGAACGCCAAGTCTATGAAGCCACCGTTGATCGTGGTCGGAAACTCCTACCGCGATGGATCCAACCTGCGATGGATCCATACTGCGAAAGACTTCACCGACCGCGGAGCCGAGCGAGAAGAGAGCGAGCGGCAGCCGGCGGACGTTTATATACGGACTGACGCGCCGGCGCCACACACACAGCTGCACAGCGACGCCAGCTGCACAGCGCGCCGTGACGTCACGCCGCGGAGAGCGGTGCGCCCGCGCAAACCGCGGTGAGGAGGCGGAGCGCGCGCAGTCACGTGGGGTGTGACGTCGCTGCGCCGTTGCTACAGACGCTCCTCTCCGCTCCTCGCGCCGTTGCTATGGGACGGCGGATTCAGGGTCGCTTATAAAGTGCATTCGCACTTAAAAAAGGAAGAAAGGACACATAGCCTAGTTAACCCTAAAGCATTCTTCAGCTCATTTTGCCCTCTCGACGATGGATCGAGGGCAGCGCTGGCCTCGAGCATATTCGCTGAGCTTCAGTGGGGATCCCTACAGTTCTTTTATCAGATGTGTCCAACATATACTCGATGGCGCCATGCTAATGTAGGTCATCGTAATATCTCCCCTGGTCGCGTCGACCGGTGGCCCTATAGCGTTCATCCGATAATGTAATTATGGGGCACGATAGACCCACCGCGCATTGACGTGGTCCCTTCAGACTGTCTTGCTGCGCAAATTAGTCGCATCTGATGTCTCTTCACCATTTTACTGAGCATTCGTGTTCATTGCCTTGTGTGCAATTCAAATATTTGTCCATTATGCTCCACCAGAAGCTATCGTATATACGTGCAGCTATGCCAAATAAATTGCTACATTATTGGCATCATCATGGACAATCAGCGCATTTTCTTTATTTGGAAGCTTGCGGACTCAGTCCTTCTATATCTTTTTTTTTTTTTGCACATTACGTACATAAGCTGCCTTATTCTATCATATATCTGGTACAGCGGCAGCTATGAACCTGGCTAGGATTTACTGCGACTAGGCTAGCGCTGGTACGAATACGTACCAGTGTCTAGCGCGAACCGTAAAGCAAGGCTATAAAAGAAAGCGCATTTGTCTAATTCCTTCCTTATCACGATTCCGCAGCAATATGTTTTCGATCGCAAAGTTCTCACGTCTACGCGTATTCAGTTTGACGCCGTGCGATAGTACTTCCTGCTGAAATAGACCGAACGAGTGGTTCACAATGGCCATTCACAAGGGGCACTCATGAATGGCTATTGTACAGCGGTAGACAATTAGTATTCATACAGCGAGCCGACAAAAAGCTTCCATGCTATCACAGCATCGCCCACCTTTTCGGATGTCTCAGTCTTTGTCATAGGGCTCTCATGCCAACAGCATCACCTTGCATTCCTGCGATGCCCGCTCGAGCTACACCTGCGTCAACGGGGGAACGGAAAGTGATGTTACTCAGCAGCGGTCACACTCGCAACACCACGCCGAAGGGCACACAGATATTGTTGGGCGGTGTTTGTGCCTGCCGGCTTCGGAACACCAGCCACGCTTGCCCAAAGCACGCGCTCCGGGCAAGTGTGATGCTGATAGCAGGCCAGTTAGGGGGGACTTCCTCGTCTTCTCACAGATGTCGGCCATATAGAGAAATTTTAAAATCGTTTATTTCTTTTGATAGGAAGGGGAAGATTTTGAGCTTGCAAGGAGCCGCAAACACGACATTGACAGTGTACCTAAAAATAACTTTTTACAAGTTTGCTCCACAGAGTCAGAAAGCAACAGCAAGAATTGTGATAAAAAGCATGATTCACAGCGTGTGCTTCAAAAGTTGTGCATAAGGTCTTCCTTATCTACAAAGAATATGCAGAGGCCAAACGGGTACTTGCTTTAATGACAGCGCTAGAGAGCACGCGCTTTTGATTTGCGACAACTGGGGAGGGCATTTGGCCGAACATTGTAAAAAATGCCGATGCACTCCTGAATTCGCGCGCAGAAGTTCCTTAAAAGGTTGCTAGATTCAACAGAAAGGGAAAGTGCTGACTGAAGCTTGTCACATTTCAAGACCGTTGAAAATTGCATTAGCATGCCTTCTTTAACGCTTTATGATAGGCAAATCGCCTTCTTGGGAGGGCAAGCACAATTTCCTAGCCCCGCCACGGTGGTCTAGTGGCTAAGGTACTCGGTTGCTGATCCGAGGGTCGCGGGATCGAATCCCGGCCGCGGCGGCTGCATTTGGATGGAGGCGAAATGTCGAGGCCCGTGTGCTGTGCGATGTCAGTGCACGTTAAAGAACCCCAGGTGGTCGAAATTTCCGGAGCCCTCCACTACGGCGTCTCTCATAATCAGAACTGGTTTTGGGACGTAAAACCCCACAAAACAACAACACAATGTCCTAGTTCTTTGACAAAGTGCCTTAACCTTCTGCCCTTGTTGTAGTCGTTTATATAGTATATAGTACGTCCAGTGGACGAGTGACCTGCGAGGTAGCCAATATACAAACTTTTTCTAACCGCGGTTGGCAATGTTTTCATCTCACTGTGCCGCCGCGCTTTTCTAAAGTATTTTCCGTTTTTCGCTTGGGCAGGACATCGCTGGTAGTCTTATAGGTTGCGACCTCTTTGGTTACCTTTTAATCTTCAGTGTTTAATATTCATGTCCTTGCTTTCTCTCTCTCTCTCTCTCTCTCTCTCTCTCTCTCTCCTCTCCCCCCCCCCCCCCCCCCTTGGACGTAAGCGCCAGTTCCGTGTACTTGTCTGCCCTTGCGTCGTTTTTTAAACTGGAAGAGAAGCTCAGGGGAAGATGGAGGCTTGAATCGATGAACAGATCGCTTAAAGCGATGGAGAACAGGGAATGTCGCTCCATCCCTGTTCTCCATTGTTTTTAGCGATCTGTTCGTGTCATTTACATCGTGTCTGAAATCATGAACCAACTTGCCCCAAAAAAGGAACTCGGGTATTTTGCTCAATTATACATCAGCTCTGATGAAACAATCGACACAATCGCAGTCACCGAACACTTACGATAGCCTAATCAGTGCATTAAACGCGTGCATGGTTACAACGCGTGCAACTGTGTAACCTTCTGAACCTGGCTGAAATGGCTTAATGCATGGGCGAAAATTTCAAAAACACTGGGCATTTTTGGAAGCAAACTGGACACAGCTTCGACGAGTGTGAAATTTAATTCTTTCGTGGGCCTAATGATTACAGGTATTTCTTTACAACGTTCACCAGCAGGCCGAAAAACAAGGGGAACACAGTTGCATGGATCCACGTTCCGGAGGAGGCGCAGTAGGGGAGCCGCATCTTCTTTCTGTACGCCTCAAAGATTCCGTCGATTGCCTGCATGTGGCTGCAGTTGTAAGCCTTCAGGACTGCGGCCAGGCAACCCCTGTAGCTGTTCAGGTCGCTGAAAAAGAGACGGGCGAACAGTTCATGCACTATCGGCGGCCGTCGAAGCCGAGAGGGACGAGACGGAAGCGCTGCCAGAGCGCTTACGTCACTTGTGCATCCAAGGCACCAAGTCCCACAACACGTCAGCGATACCGACTATGTCCCAATATCCAGAGTTAATAGGGTTTTTTGCTGCTCTCTTACAACACATTATCGGCTCCTGTGATAGACCAATTCCTACTCTTTCTGTTGCTTTCAGAACGCTCGAGTACGCGTCGATTTCGCCAAGGGTGGAGCTTCCGTACAGTAGGGCGGCGTATGGTAGGCGCCCATCGAGAAAGCTTACCGTCCTTTTTGGGGCCCAAAAGTGATTGGCGTCGTGAAACTACGTAACACGTTCCCTCCCTATAGTCGAGGCGCAAGTCTGGCATTCTCCCGCACTACTTTTGTTTTTATTTCTCAGTACGCTAGATGATATCGCTGACTGTGGATAAGAGTGCGCAGTCGCAGCGCCTTGCGCAACAATATAATACTTTCTACACAAGCTACGACAGCGCGTTGTTATCAACCGAGGCTGCTCCGTCAAAACGCGCTATGTTTTGTGTGTAGCGGAAGCATCGGAATCCAGTTGCAGAAAGCCAATACGGAAACGTTTTTGCATATGCATACGGCCAAAGCAAATTCTAAGGTTTGAGGGAGCTGGTATTAGTTCATAACTGAAGAAAACATTGTGGCATAACAGGGACATAACACACGAACAGAACGGGTCCTGCTGTTTGCGTTCTTCGTCGTGATTTACGCCGATAATTTTTTCCTACAATTAAGGGTAGGCGTAGTACGCATTTCATGGGCATTTTAGCCACTTTTGTGCTTCAGTGCACAAAACGACGTTTAGTTACAAAAGTAACTGAGGCGAGTATAACCGTACGTTTGGTGATACGCCAATCAAGAGTTCGTTCCAAGTGTATATGCGTGCAAAAGTAGACTGCTATAACTGAAGATCGAAACATTTAGAAACGTTGACTCATTGCTTCCCTCTGAAAATGTATGCTTAAGGATTTTTCGCGATCTTCGGAAAAACACCCTGCATTTCGACCATCCCAAATTTGATATTTAGGCCTTATGTCCATTGCACATACGTCAAAGCCTTTTGAGCTATAACACCACGCTGTGATAGGAAATGATGTCAAAGTTGTCTTTAGAGCGGCTGCTCTTTGGAACGACTAGGGAATAGAGACGTCAGTACCTGCAGAACTGCTTAACTCCTGCGCTACTGCCGTCCAGGGGCAGACCGATATCGCTGACGTTCGGCCAGCGGAGTAAGAGTCCCCTCAGGGTCGCATTGCAAAGACCGAGAGCCAGCTTGATCTTCTCCAGAGGGCATTCTGGAAGGCAATCAACAGGCAATAAGCAATTTATATTCTTCCCATTTATGTTTTCGCCTCTTACCATCGCTGCCGAACTCAGAATTGTTACCAGCTACAACGTTCTCCATGTTGGCGAGGGCACCTTCCCTGAAGTGACGGAACATGTCGAGACCATTGGGGAACATGGCAAGCTCCGAATTTTCCACGTAGTCGTTCCTGAAGAAGTAGTCATTTTCTCCGGTTGCCTTCTTTCCGCGAGTCTTCTTGGCAATCTGTTCTACCTTCTGGAGCTCTGCGGACCGGGCCCTCGGCCAAGCATCTACGATGTTTTCTGGTTTGAAGAACTGCAGGAACGCCTGAGGTGCGGTGTCGTTTGAGGAGCTGTTGGCTGCCGCTGCGTCCACCACCTTCGCCGCCGTGGAAGCGTGTTCCTCGAGGCGCATCGCCAGCGGCCGCCAACCATTCCCGGAGTTGGAGTTGTGCGCCTTCTGGTAAAGGGTGTCGGACCGGTCGTAGTCGTTATACTCCGTGTCGTCAGGGTGCATCGCTATAATCCTGGGGCCAGCGAACACGGGCTTGCGTGCTTCCGCCGAGTCATCGTAGTAGTAGCCCACGTTCTCGTTGTTTTTGTCGTAGAGACCCAGATCAATCCACCAGCTCCGGAGCCCACTGGAGCTGGGCGCTTGATTATATATCTGCAATAATGGGAACATTAATATACCGCCGCTTTCATTACGGTGCAGTGCTTACGCTTTTAGCGTGCGTTCGTTGCATGTGTTGCTTGCTTTTTGCACCAATGTTGCTCTCTGGCTGCCCTTCCACGAGGCACCGGACATCGTAGGCGTCTTCAAGCAATTTCTTGTACAGCCTGATCTCTGAGTGAACGTTGACGTCACCATAACAGCCGGTGCCTTCCACCGAATCTTCAAGGCACGTGTGGAGACGGGAAACGTGTCTGTCGCAAATAAATGAATGAATGAATTAATAGCACAATGAAATAATAATTTACCTAAGACTTAACTACTATGCTTCCATAATCCTTTGAGAAAGGTAACCCATGACTGTCTTCTCGTAATGCTTAGTTCAGATTGTCTTCTTGTAGGTAGGTCATTGCATCACTCGTTTGTTGTAATGCACCTGTCCGCTCGTACGATCGAATAAAGGCTCTATTGCGCTCGACCTTAGCCTCTCGCCAAGTCTGGCCATTTTGAGCTGACATGCACTGTGCATACATTGTGCAGTCACAAGTATTACGTCACTATGCGCCACGAAAAACCCATTATGCAATTTCAAATTAAGCACCGTTTTCTCTACTTCTCGTGAGTGTTGCTTTTTAAGATGGCAGGATGAAGTATATCAAAAGTGCGCCGGCGTACCCGTATATGCTAGGACCGCGCTCATAATGACACGAGGCGCTTCGAATGTCAGCGCTTAGCGCGCGGCGACCTGCCGCAACGCATCAGGAGGTGCCGCTACCGGCCGCTGCCTCCTAGGAGGGGACGAGCTGCTGCGAGGGCAAAAGCCTGCACTTCGCACCGCAGCAGTGCCGATATGAGCTGTGAAGCTCGGATGACGTCCTGAAATTATGGCTTCACTTTTGTCTCTGCTAATAATAAACCAAAGTTGAGAAATTCACCGTAGAAAGCTCCTTATTGGGCACATAATTACTTCCAGCGTATAACCGAAATTTGTTATGTGGGCTGGGGAGGGGCACTCTAAAGGGAGCCTGACATGGTTTCGACGATTTTCGAACCACGTATGTAATCATTAGCAGATCATTATCAGTGTTCGCTTTACAAAGCGCATCACTACAAATAGAAGCGGCTCAACCAAGAAGGCCTTCAACCTACTTGTAGTATGTTGCATGGGCAAGAAACGTAATGCAGGTGACAGATTTGATTGGCTTGTTTGTTGGCATACTGAGTCATACTGCGTCTTAAATGGGAGGAAATATTGTTCGTAATAGTTGAAACAGAAACAGAATATGCTACGCACTTTGCTGCTACACTATGGACCATGAGCAGGATTTGGGACTTCATCTCTCGACAGCTGTAGCCGCAAAAGATGGCAAAAAAAAAAAAAATATCGCACCAATAATACTAGTTATCGGAAGGTACTCGTGATTCTGTCTAGTAAAGAGTAAGAGGAACATATTGAGACAACGCTCCTATCGCTCCACGAATAGCTTGCGTTACCAGGACATTTGAAAACATGACAACACCGCCTCTGGTAGGCTCATAGGCTCCTTCCTAAAATATTAAAGTGTTGGGACTTTACGGTACAGGGACTTCGCGAGAATGACCCAGTATAGTGGCTGCATTTAAAGGAAGCATGTAAATTTCCGCTGCAATCATTGTCATCTTACGCGAAGAGAATTGCTTCATCCAAATACTTTTACTCATTTTCGTGTCGACAAGCACTTCAGCAGGTTCAAGGTAGCCGAATTTTTGCCATAATGATACACGTTTGCGACACTGGTCATAAACAGAAAACTTGAACGTGTCAACAAATTTAAACGAATTCTGGTATCAATACACGTCGAAAAATATTCGTCAGAATTAACAAAATTTTATATTGAAACGCGCTTAATATTTACATTACCCGAGGGAAAATACTTGCGCATCGAATCAACACCGGCTGGTACAACTCTCTTGCAGAGGCGAAAGACAGGCGCACCACAATATTGAGAGTGGATGGTATATTTATTATTAGGTTTATGAAAAGGAAAATTAGCATCCGTCGGTTTGTAGCACAAAGCTACAAGGAAATCCACGTGTATTTCTCAGAAATGAAAGCTTCTCAGCTAGTTGCGGAAAAATTCGTACTGGTCCTGGGTGCGAACCCGGGACCAGAAAGTTGGGGGCTGCAATTCTGAGTGGTGTGTCAAGCTGCTACATGGGACTGTGTGCAAGGCAACTGGCTAGCGGCATTTCTGCAGCTCGTCGATACAGTGGGCCTTCGCTACCTGAACAACGCGTTTGCGACCAAGCCACCAATGTCTTGGGCAGGCTTGAGGAAATGTACTGTTTTGTTCGTGGTAGAAAACCACTACAATTATTACAGTGTGTTAACAAGGCATGTCCCACTCACCCGCACGGCACAGGCTGCGAAGTACTGAACTCGTGCTCCATGTCAGCCAGGTCCTGGAAACTTAATGAACATCGCAAGGCCCTCTTCAGTGCTTTGCTGCGCAGGCATCCGGGCTTCACGTATGCAGACAATGCTTGCACCTTCGGCATGGCTGAAATAGCATACAATTTCAGTTTCCGCTAAATACCTGAACGCGGCTGTAATTTACCTCCATCTTTTGGGCATTGTAAGTCCTTTGCAGACGTGATAACCTTAAGGAACTTCCTTGAATGGCCCGTGAAGTCGAGATTGGTGCAGTTGCTTGTGTGCTCCGCGGCCGCCAGGCATCTATGGACGTCGATGACAGCGCTGCAAATGAGGAGTGCGTACCTCAAACACTGCTCTGTCCCTCTCACCCATAGTTTCTCTCGTTTCCCTGCACTGACATTGCTGAATGTTTATTACTAGCACGGTGGGAAGCTAGGTTAGTTATGTCGACGTTATCAAGCACGCAGGCTCTGTGGCTGTTCAGACACGGAGGCGACTAACTTTCTGGCTGTGCTCTTTATCACATTGCAGCAAGTTGACCACAGTGCATATTAAGTGGTCGAAATTCACTACGGCATCTCTACGGCTCCGGCATCTCTCATAACCATAGCGTAGTTTTCGGGCGTAAAATACTAAACGTCAATTAAACAAGTTGACCACAGCAGTGAACATTGAACGCTTACGCCGCTGAATGCGCCACGCTGTAGTACCACTGCATTCAAGGCACTCTGCATCAATTTTTTTAAAAGAAAATCGCCACCAACGTGTTGTAAAAAAGCATTCTGTTCACGTGTAGTGAACATGCGTGCTCCTCGCCAGCTAGATGCCTTAGCAGACATCGCTTCGTATTTAGTTCATTCAAAACGCTTCAAAAAGCTCAATTTACTTTTGGCTCCCGTCTGTCGACCTGACGCAGAACAGAGCCGGTTCGTATCTGGTTCACGCACAGCTCTTCCAAACAAACATGGAATTCGCGTGTCGCTTCTGTTGCGCCCTGTGTGGCATCAATAATAATAAAAGCGAGGAAACGCTCACGGCTGTTACGCACGGTGACGTAATTTCTTGCCTGATAGACATTCGCATTTCTCTCTATGTAGCTTCCTTAAGAGTCTAATGGGGGCAGGCAGTAATCTGAGGGGGTCGGTGACGCCATCCCTGGCTTTCAAGCATGCGTTGGGAGCGTATACGATGGCTACATGTAACTCTGGTAGGAAGTTACCTGCAAACGTCGTTGTAGTTCGTCCACGGTGCCGGCGTCTTCAGTTCGTTCATAGCTAGGTACGTTGCGTAGCAGACGACCGATGCAATGGATCCCTTCCGCACATCACAACCGCTTGCAACACTGCTTACAAGGCTTGACCGGGCTGAAACAAAACACACACACTTACAAAATCTTATATCGGTCGTTCAAGGAAGGTTCCTAGTTACCTGAGCGGGTTGAATTGTAAACGGCGCAGGGGTTCTGGTACCAGCTGAGCATAAGGCCCTCGAGTAACTTCACTGTGACAAGAATGGGGTCATCTTTCTCATTACCGCCATCGCACTTCAGTTCTTTCCTTGCTTTCTCAACGCAGTCACGGTAGTTCTGAAAGCACCTAGAGAAAGAAAAATAACCAATTGCCGCTTGTTTAAAAAATGAGTTGCCATGAGCAAGGCGAGGATACTCACTTGCATGCATTTTCGCCGTGGATAATAAATTCGTGCATGCTCACTCCACATGTGAACATCCGTCGAAGCAACGACTTGTTTTCGCACTTCGTGGGATACTTGTAAGCGGTGTCGAGTTTAGGCTCGCACGGTTCCTCGGCCATCCTTTTGCGGTTGTTGGAAGACTCATTACTCGACCTGGAAACGTTCTCCGGCGCACTCGTCACTTTTGTCATGTCTTTTGAAAAGTCAGAATGAACGTCAGAGGCTGGTTTATCTTCAACGAATGCTTTCTTGTTCGCTTCGGATGGTGAGATCGTTTGGTGGCTGCTTTCTTTTGATCCGTAAGCTGCGGAAGTTTTTTTCTGGTGACTATCGTTAATCATGCTATTTTTGGTAGAGGCACCGCCGTGACTGCCGATTGAGATTGCATCATTAGTCAGGTTTTTCTTTTCCGCAGCGTTGGCACTTGTTGATATCGAGGTAAGATTTTCATTCTGCGACGTAGTGTTGCAGGCACGTTCGTAAGTAGCCAATATGTTATTTGTAAAGAAATGAATTGTAGGTGTTAAGAGCGTTGTGTCGTTCGAACAAGCGGTTTTCTCAAGGGCGTCTCGCAGGCACGTCTGGAATGTAGTTAGTGGGCTGAAAAGAAGAAAAAAAAACAAAGAAAACATTTCGAACCAATAGGCGGTGGTGTGATCCTTAATATACCTCGATTCGCAGTAGAACGTACCTGCACGATGATGGGCTCGACTGGAGGGAGTTGCTTATGAAGTCCGCGTAAAAAGGCATAGAGCAACTGGTGTAAGCTTTGGCAAGCTGCACGTAATCGCATTTCTGGGTACTGTTATCGATAGCAACGCTCAGAACGTGCCATTTAATAGGCGAATCTGTAACCGAACAAGACAGTGGGGAGTAAAATAGTGAGCAGACGGACGTGTGTTTGAAGGTTATGGCGTTACGTACCTTTGGTTGCACGATTTTTTATGTGGGCTCCGAAAGCTCCGAAGTCCATCAGGAGCATGGCGCACAACACCGCTAGCTTGAGGTCCATGGTTGAATGGGTCAGAGGCTGCGGGCACAGTGACCTTCTGTCGGAAAAAAAAAAAAAGTCCCGAGAAAGCAAACGTTTTGAATTTGTCGCTCCTTTGAACTATCATTCAGCCACAAAAAACTCGTTCATAAGATAGCTCAGACATTATGATCTTGCGAGACGTGAGCTCGATGTTATGCGTTGCATATTACATGTTACGGATGCATTTTACTGTTATGAAAATATGTGATGACAAAGGAGTCCATCCTATAGGAATGTGCTTGCCTGAGCTCCTTCGTTGCACATAGCGATGTGGGTACCAGCCAACTACTTTGACGAGGACAGAAAGAATGGCACACGGCTGGTGTGTTACGGTCTGTCGTCATTCTTTCCTCGTCAACCCTTACAAAAATTCCATATATGTCGATATCAGGAATTGGGCACATTTGGCTATATATGGCAAGTGTCCGTAGGTGGCCGTACTTGCCCAATACGTATCAGAGTTTTACATAGCCTTCGTCGTGTTGGTCTTTCTTTGCCATATATGTTTCTTTGCGTGAAAGTGGCCTGTTAGGGAAAGCACGAACTTTGTTATCTAAAAAAAAAAGTGCCAGAAATAGCTCTATTTATGCCATTTGCAGCCTCCTGGGGTGGGGCACGATTCAAGCCGATCTCAACCGGGTTATCTCAGAATGCCATTCTCTAAGCTTCCGCTCTCTGACACTTCGAACGTGCTTAGGCTTTCAACTTTGTGTAAATTATTAAATACCTTTAACATGCCCCCTTTTCAAAGAAAACAGTAACCGCGCTCTATAATTATGACTTCTTAACTTTATTGATCCCAAGTGCCGTCATCATTAGCATTGCGCGCCTTTGCGCAATGTAAAAGTAATATTCTAAAGAACCGGATGGGGCGGATGGGGGCGGTCTCTCTCATGCGAATTGACTCTGTCATGCGGGACCCTGCGCATGCCGAGGATCGCTCCAACGAGAATCGGTTACTTGGCTAGGAACGTTGTATGTATGCTACGTGTTGGCAACATTGTATACGATCTATGCTATCATATCCAAGCAGTCGTTGCGGAAATGGAAGCGTGACTGGCCCCGCCACGGTGGTCCAGTAGCTTCGTCACCTTGTTTATCGTCTTCATCGTCGGCGTCTTCTTTCTCGTCCTCATTCACGAAAGAAGAGCCGGTGGCTAGCAACATAAAACGGCCTTAAAGGGGATACTGAACAAAAATCGGGAAAACTAGCGAAAACATCGAAAGACTACTCGGAAGACGTCACTGTTCCGATTAACAGAGTTCATTTTACGTATTTTCGAACAGTTGGCCGTATTTTTAGTGGAATGTGAGAGCGCGGCGGCTGCACGCCAGTGCGCTTGTCGACGGCCGTGACGTCACATGCAGCCGGCGCCCTCTCTCTTCTAGCCACTACCCTCTCCATCTCTCCTCCCGAGAACCACTTGCGTCGCGAATTGGTCGGCGCGTCAGTATTCTGTGAGTGTCACGCAACTTCCTATAGTTCACCGCGCGGCCGCTAAAGGCGTGAATCTCAGAAAAATGCATTAAATTCACTATTTTCCGCTAGTGTCTGGCTGAAATGAAGGTTGAGGAAACAAATTTCAGTGCCCAATCTTTCAACAAGGTCATTTATCCCGAGGGCGAAAGTTTTGTTCAGTATCCCTTTAAAGAACGCTATTATGGTTCAGAGTCGTGGCTGAGAACACACAACGCTCAGCAATGTGGTGAGAGCCATGGGATGGGTGCCACTGCCTCTCCTAACACATCAGCCGTGTGTCTGAGAATGCAAGATGCTCAATAAAACAGTCTGAGGGCTGTAACGGCGCCACCTCTATTGAGCTGGGTTCAAGTCCGCACACGCATGGAGTTTTACTTTCTTCCTTTGTCTTTTTTTCTTTTTTTTTTTTGCATTAAAGGCGATAGCGGTTAAGGACACGGGTAGCAGCAGTGACGGCGGCGGCGGACACCATCGCCACTAATTTCGGTCACTGTAGCCAGCAAATAACAGCTAGCGCTATAAGAACGTCGTTCCGGAAGCTTTCTGTTCCCGTTGGTTGGCTGCGCACCAGTCACGCGACATTACCTGACCCCACAAAAGCATTCAGTGAAATGCAATAGCGTATCTCGCCAAACTAAGTTTCGAATCACCCGGGCGCACCATGCCGATGCGTTGACTCTCGATCATCAGAATGACGTGACGTATCAAAAGGGTATAGTTCAGTCCCCGGAGTCTATATGAAACTGCCATACAAACTAAACAATTATGCGACCGATTATTTCGTCGAAGACAGCCTAGCAAGGGGCACCCGATCCCGTATGCGCTTTATTAAATTTCTAATCTTTTACTTCATTCCATTTTAAGGTAGCTAATCTCGCTTCCAGTATTGCCATCTACATGAGAACGCGAAATTTCTCACAACGGCAAATGATGACGGTTAAGGAAGCCGTCGCAGGCACCATGCATCTTTTACAGCTGCAGAGAAAGAAGACGCGTGCCTAATGCTTATTGCTGTGACCCGAGCCAGCATCCACATAAGGGTTTTACCTCAATCATTTGTAAGAGAAAATGTCGCCTAATCATGACGCTGCGGGTTTCGATATGGTTTTGCGTGCGTCATCGACATGCTGCATAGGTCTAACGCTAACATTCTTTGTACACCTGGCCACTGCCGACATTATCCGAAAATATCCGACATTAAGTGTCGCAATGTTCCCTTCACGAAAGGGTGCACGTTCGGCAATTATACGTATAGCGTGTGGCCGGCGATTCGGCCCGGCAGCCTACAGTCACTCGAAAAAGATTTACTGGCACCTCGTTGGGATTCCGTAGGGTCTCGCTCGCATTCTAACTGCTGAAGCGATGAGCAAGTGAGAATTTCTCCAAATACTAAGTATTATCCATGTGTATTCTGACGGCTTGGCGGTGCCTTCAGGACAACAATCCTGCTACGATTGCGACAGAGCAGGAACACGAGCCGCCGTGGCTCCTGCTTCGATTCAGCTGCAGCCACTAGGGTGTCCCAAGATCCTGAACCACCCGCTCATATGCGTAAGTCCAGTCTACGAGCCTCCGTTGGCCGGTATTCTCCCATAAAGATACGATCACAGGACCACGCGTTACGAGAAAGAAATAAAAAAAGAGGGCAGGTCCTTTCGGCCTGGCACAACTAGGGACAATCTGCGCGAAAGCATGTCCAGGGAAAGAACGAGGCGAGGGGCTACTCTAGTCACAATCCAACCTATAACCTAGGGTGACTAGGGCTGATAGCGCCGAAGCAACTGCGGCTCGCTCTTTACAACTCATGTAGTCTAGACGCACGTGGGAGGGCGATTAGAATACCCCATACTTCGGGCACTGGCGACGCGCGATGCCGAGCACCTAAGTCGGCACCGTGGTTGCGATTGCAATGCTGTGGCTTAGATACAGCGTAATATGACAAAGCGAGCGGCTCACCAAGCTTGGTGGGCGCGTTGGAAGCCCGAGCGGCGGCCCGTCTCCAGGGTAGACGCGGTCGCGGCAGCCTCCCCCACCCGGCGTTCGGCGGCCCTCCTCCTACGTGGCTGCCCTTGCGACGACCGTTGGAACACTGGTGCGTGGCGGGCCGCGCGACCCGCGAGCTTGACACGAGCCACGGCCGCCGCGAGACTCCTCGTCTTCTTCGAGGCTCCTTTAATAGAAGGAGCACTATACGAATAAAAGTGTGCGATTGGGAAACGCAAGAATACTGGCACTAATAAAAGAACAACCAAAAAGATAGGCGAGAAATGACTGCGTTAATTAACACTAATTATTGAGCTAGTTGGTAAGGATTCATTATTACAAAACAGCGCCGCGAAAATACGAAGGAGCATGGAAGAAGAAGAAAAAAAAAAAAAGCACGTGCAGTCGAGCGCCGACGCTTGTCTGCGTATTTCTTTTTTTTTTTTCCTTCTTCTTCTTCTTTCGTCGCTGACTGCTTCGCGCCCCGCCACGGTGGTCTAGTGGCTATGGTACTCGGCTGCTGATCCGAGGGTCGCGGGATCGAATCCCGGCTGCGGCGGCTGCATTTCGATGGAGGCGAAATGTTGAGGCCCGTGTGCTGTGCGATGTCAGTGCACGTTAAAGAACCCCAGGTGGTCGAAATTTCCGGAGCCCTCCACTACGGCGTCTCTCATAATCAGAACTGGTTTTGGGACGTTAAACCCCAGAAAACCAAACCAACTGCTTCGCATAACGCCGATTCCCACAGTGCGTGGGATATGCAGAATTTTTTATGTTGATCAACTATCCCGCAGCGCCTGATGAACTATAGATTTGCTTTATTATTTAGAGCACCGTCATCCGAGGTCCAATTTCAATAAAAATTCTGGTGATCGTTAAAAGATAAGCCAGTTTTGCTTAACGTTGTGTTTACGGGTGCCCAACCAAAGCCAATTGGAGTTCTCTGGCGTATTTGGACTCCTACATTCAGTTGTCATGTCAAAGTGAGCGCTAAAGGAACGATGCTCTTGCGCATACAGAGAAAAGTTTCACAGGGGCATAAAAAAAAAGTATTGAAGAAATGCAGCAGAAAGACGGAGTTTGTTTCCTCGCCGCTAGCCGCTCAGCCCACGCCTGCGAACACCACTGTGAACAAAAATATTAGGTGTAAGTTAAATACTAGGTTCGCCAAATCTGAATTATTGACCAATCCTGTTATAGCATAGATATGAGTTTTAAACCTAGCACGCCCGCGTGGCATCAGTCCTGTTAGAAACTGTCAGCAAAATTCACCGCCGGTGCCACACGTGAGCCAGAGAAGCCGAAATGTGCGGCCTTGGTATTTATCACTGGCTTAATCCCAACGGTTGATTAAAGTCTTCCTCAATTATTGGCCATGTATTTGTATCCCTTAATGAGGACACGCGTGGGTTTATCACAGAAGCGCTTATTTTAAACGCCGCATATTGAGCTTCATATTATCACTATTTGTTTTAGTAGAGAGAGAGAGAGAGAAATAAGGAAGGGAAGGCAAGGCGGAATATTAGTAGGCTGAGGGCAATCACAAGACAAAAAGTGAGCGCGCGCAAATGCCGGCACAAGAAAACAATAAGGCGCTCGCGCAATTGCCGTCGCAAGAGCATAAACACGTGCGCACGTGCGCGCATGCCAGTTAGACAACTGCGGGGTAAAAATATTTCTGCTGGAGCATTTCGTAATCTGAACTTGAAAAGTTTGTACACAACGCCATCACTGGATTGTGATGGAATGAGGACAGCGTTGTTTTTATATACTTCACTTTGCCAACCCTAGTCAACATCCGCAGTAATTTAGCCACCACTGACCAGCACAAGCCGGTATGCTGGTGCATGCGATCATATCGCATGCACCAGCATGCGTCGATGTAATCGTATATCCCACCCGTTACAAAACATGGGTGGAAAGGGCCAAGGAACACTTCCAAAAAACCAACGTGAGGACAAGGAAAGTTGGAAGAGGGTTAGCGTCGGCTCGGTCCCCCCCACCCCTCGGAAATTCTGGGGGTGGCTCGGGCCCACGAGCCACCCCCAGAATAGTCGACACCTATATGACTGCTATTTTAGTCATACCACATTTCATTATCTTCTACTGACCGTACGTGATCCTTCACCATGCGTATGCGTTCATGCATTTATTTATTTATTTATTTATTTATTTATTTATTTATTTATTTATTTATTTATTTATTTGCATTTAGCGCTATGGGAATGCAGCTGTGGGTGCGGGAATGAAGCCCGCAACATCGAGCTGAGCCTTTCCTTAAACTTTGTGACACGTTGGCGTCCCCGTAATCACTATCACGTAGCACTGTGGGCTGGGGCCACTAATGGGTTGAACGTGGCAGGGCGTACAGGGTCGAAGGGAAGAGCTGGTCCGCTGGTCAGAACTGGCAAGGGCTGCATATGCCTCATAGTCATATCGTTTTGTGACACGTAAAAAACAAAACAAAACAAAAAAAAACCTTATCAGTCATTATTTTTTAATTGTCTTAAGTTCACGTTACTCAAACAACTACTCAGTTTGCACAGTATTGCTGATCCGATTGAATGCCAAACAATTTGGCATAGGAAATTTCTTCGCTGTATCCGCTGGCATAGATTCCCACAACACAGTGGGACCCGCCGTGTTTGTTTGTTTGTTTGTTTGTTTATTTGTTTGTTTGTTTGTTTGTTTGTTTGTTTGTTTGTTTGTTTGTTTGTTTGTTTTCTCCACTGCCAGCAACTGTGGTTACACGGGCGACGGCGGACACCACCGCCACCAATTTCGGCCATGGAAGCAAGCCCACAACAGCGTACGCTGTAATATGACTCGGCAACCTGTCCAACAGGTATCATGTTTCGCGAGGTAGAGGACACACTTGAGCGATCGAGGGTAGCAACAACGTTGAGAACATGAGTGCAACAGCTGTGGGGGAAAAAAAAAAATCCAGAGGCAGGAAGTTCCGAGTAAACTGCGATTGCGATTATGATGGGTCGCGTACGTCAGCCGCAGCTTTCGTACCCTGTTCCTATGGCGAAGAAGAAAAAAAAAAAACGCTGTCATGAAGGGAAAAATTGCCACCTATTCCATTTCGAGCAGCTTCGCGCTATGGAAGTGTGCGAACCTCTAAAAAAAAAAATTTACCGTCCTCCACCTTGGGGCAATCTGCCGAAAATTATTTTCCGTAACAACGCACTATAGTATCCTGTATATTTCTTTACCACTGGGAAATCGGTCAAAAATAGTCATTTTTGACCGATTTCCCAGCCTACCTTTGGCAGCACTATATTGTCGCATTCGTCTTATATGCTTGTGTGGTTATAACTGACCTATCGCTAGATGGCTAGAATGCGACCGTCACTCTCGCCCAAGGTGTGCGAACCCCGCAGTGGTGGGTGCTTTCCTACTCCTGGGCTACCAGCGCTTTATATACCACGATATATCTGAGCGGCAATTTATACCACAATGCACTTACCGGGTGTCATATACCATATAACAGTAATTGTAGACATGTGCGGCCCGATACTTCTGACAGAATGGATAGTAATTCAGACGGAAGCTGATAATACATGACTGTCAGGCTGCTTTATTCTACAAACGCAGGTGCCGGCTTTTGTGAAGCAACACGATAACTGTGAGGAATAGCAGAAGCAGTACTACGGGACGGTTGCACGGGTTGCCGGCCGTGCAGAAGCCCAGGCCGAACCGGTGCTGCTGCTCTCTGATGATTTCCCTGAGCGTCGGAAGATGTTCGCCGCACCCGGTTGCTTGCATGGCAAACGTCAGACAAGCGTTGTAGCTTCTCACATCACTGAAAAGAACCGGGAGATAAGTTAATCTATAGCCGTGTCGTGATGAAATCTCTAAGTACCAACCGCACACTACGTACCTTTGCAGCAAACATCTACTTCACAGTACGTGCGCTACTATTTGCGTCACAGAAATGTTGCGAAATATTGGGAGACAACTCGATTATTGCGTTCAGATTTATGGAATGCAGGTCGTATAGGGTAGCAAGGAACTGTCCTCAATATATATATATATATATATATATATATATATATATATATATATATATATATATATATATATATATATATATATACCTGACCCGACTGGAAACCGAAGAGAGCAACAAAACTAAATGCATTACAGCTTTGGTTCATTAGGACATATTTCAAGCACTTCACTTGACACACATGATCCGCTTAATTCGCATTTTATTAAAATCAATCAACATTTAGTCCACTAATGCACGAGATTCGTCTTAAGTTCGCATATTTTGTATATGAGCCACTCCTTCACGCCCTGCAGAGACCCCTGGATCGGCCAGCGTACACGTGTATCATATACATAGCCATATACATTAACACATTCATATACCATGGCCGTGCCAGTGGGAGACGCCACCTGTGCGACTGCAATCTTTACTCGAAAACGCACGCGGAGAAAGACGCAGTCGAATCGCATGCGTACACATTGTCACATCCTCTGGGATCGGCCCATATTTTCTGTAGACGCACGCACCTCACTGGTCCGAACATGGCCACAGATAGCTTCGCTGTAAAAATCGGCTTTCGTCTGACGTACAATTCTATAGTATATCATTGTCAGCAGTTTACTACTGCAAGGTTCATTACTGTGAGCATAACAAATAAGCAGTCGCTTACCTGCAGATCGTTGCGTCGTATACTTGTTTGCTTGTAGCCAGGTCACCCTGCTTTGTCAAAGTCTGAGGCCACAAGGATACCAGCTTCGTTAATGTAACGTTGCACTTGTTGACCTCGCTTTGCAGGTCAGCACTGTTGCATTCGGACACTTTTTCTGCGAACGAGTACAACAGAAGTTGACTTAATTATGCTGTTTAACGTCACAAAACCACGATGTGATTATGACTGACGCCGTAGTGGAGGGCTCCGGAAATTTCGACCACCTGGGGCTCTTTAACGTGCACTGACATCGCACAACACAAGGGCCTCAACGTTTCGCCTCCATCGAAATGCAGCTGCCGCGGCCGGGATTAGATCCCGCGACCCTCGGATCAGCAGCCGAGTACCATAGCCACTAGATCACCGTGCCGGGGCGAGCACAACAGAAAGAAGCGGAAATGATGACAGGAAGCATTCGCGCGAGAGAGACAACAATTGGGCCTGGACCGGATTCACGAACCTGACTGCTCGCGTTGCCTGCGACTACTCAAGTTTCTCTCTCTCTCTTTTTTTTTTTTTTTTTTGGATTCTGGACCAGAACCACGATATCGTTATGAAGCAGGCTGGGGTGTTGGATTACCCGGGAATTCCATTACAAGGGTTATTTTCGTTTCGCCCCTGTCGAAATGCGGCCACCGTGCCCTGGAATCGAACCCGCGTCCTCAGGCTTAGCAGCGCGACACCTTAATCGCCATGCGATAGAAACGCATGGATTATTATTCAGCGTAGTCTTTAGGGGCTACCGCTTCGTTCCACCGAACTGTGCGATCCTGTCCGCCCTTGAGCTGCAGCGTAGCTACACGTTATTCCTGTTTGCGGTGTGTGGATATACGCTTTCCGTTCAGCGCGACTAGCCTTTCGAGCAATTAGCTTTCGGCAGGCGGTTTGACCGACGCACTGCAGCTCGATATGCTGGCATGTTTCCAGCTTCAAGCGCTGCGTGTAAGTACTTGTCCGTTTGCGCTATAACATGAGCCGCGTCTTATCCGCGCCTATTCGCAACTCCAGAAAGCGTGGTTCATCTGGCAACATTGCTGAGAAAAACAAAGATGGCTTTTATATCCAGGGTCACGGCCGCGCTTCCGCTTAGCGCTGTGCTAAAGTTTCTTGATTGCGGGTTCGTATCACGATGCTTCGTCGAATGCGAAAGGGTTCTTGCTGCCGAACATGATATTAATCGGTCTAAAAGATTTGAGCGGTGAAACAGCGGAAGTAATTGCGCTGCGCGTTCAGACGTCGCACTTCTTCGGAGACCCGCATCAGATTTTCTTAAGGATAAAGAGCCTTTCCAGCGAGCCTGAAGTTGAAGGCAGGTACGTGTTCATGCGCAGCAGGCCTCTCCGAAAGATGCAAGCACTTGTGCGCGGCGTTGCTCCATTGAGTACAAATGCGTCACTTATAAACGTGTTATAAACTCGAAATGCAAACGCGCTACGTTGAACGATCACACATTGCCTCCATAACCAACAAACAAATTACGAGGTGCAGCGCGCGCATGGGACGAAGGCGGCAAACTAAGGCAAGCGCTCGCTTTATATCTACTTACTACAATGCATGCGGGCAAAAGTACGTCAGCAATAATGTTACCGCGGTTCAAGTTGAGCATAGGCACGCTCAGAAAACGTTACCAGATATACACGTATAAACGATATCGCTATTTTGTTCACGCGCTTGCCTAAACTATAAACTACACTCCGGCTCTTCGAAAAGCACGCATGATAATAAACGCGCGCGCACACAATCTGTGTGTGCTTCTTTGTGTGCGTGTGTGCTTCTTTGGGGAACCGATGAAACGACGTGTTGCTGTCTTTGCATCGCGATGACACGCACTGAGGCACGCAACAAAAATCTTTTGATGAGGATTTTTTCTTTTTCGGGCTGCTTCGAGGCGGCATGGTGTCGATTAAGGAACTATAGAGCTGTTTTACAGCCCGCGGTAATGCGATACCGTGCCGCGTTTCGAGGTCGACCTTGGATCGGCTGGTTCCAGGAGCTTCCGCTAGGTGGCGAGCATTTAGATGGAATCACGAATACCGTCGGCGACCCACGAGAACAACGCGGTGAGAGTACGGCGCCGTCTCGGGAGCAACACATACAGGCGGAAGGAAGCTAGTTTCTGGCATGTTGCCAGCTTAAGCGCCTTTTATAAGTACTTAAGCGCCGTTTATAAGAGCTTATGCTGCAACTAGAGCCTGTATAACGCGCGTCTGGAAACCGAGAGGTAGCACATTATATTATACTCAGGCTCTAGTTGCAGCATAAGTGCTTATAAGCGGCGCTTAAGTACTTATAAGTACAACATAAGTACTTATAAACGGCGCTTAAGCTGGCAACATGCCAGAAACTCTAGCTTCCTTCCGCCCGTATGTGTTTCCGACACGTGTGTGTGTGTGTGTGTGTGTGTGTGTGTGTGTGTGTGTGTGTGTGTGTGTGTGTGTGTGTGTGTGTGTGTGTGTGTGTGTGTGCGCGTGTGTGTGTGTGTGTGTGCGTGTGTCAGCAAGGTAACATGAATCGTTGCGACGAAATTCACGTCTCTCGTTCAACGTGTAGGATAAAGTGTAAAGCATGACTCGCGAAACGTGACGTGTTCAAAACTTCGACGACGACCGCGTCCCGTAAACTAAAACGTGGCCACTTTAAAGCCCTTATCGTACGAAAGAAAACCGTAACCTACATTAACGCGATAGCCTTAGGGAGCTCGTCCGACAGAAAATCCGGTGTCGGCGTCGGGGTCTGGCGGAAATATTTATCTCCAGATACCCGTGCCGCCGTAAGAGCCCAGCGCCACCAACCACAGAAGCCCTCCGCAATGGCACAGCCAATTTAGTGAGTGAAATTGAATTTTTCAAAAAGGAAATCCGCAAGAAAGATTGAACTCAATTTGACTAGCATATATCTCTGACTAATTCCATCGCGAGGAAACTTAATTACGTTACGACGAAACTGAAACAAACTCAGTAGTTTATAAAAAAGGCGCGAATGCGACGCTTGTGCGCGTAACATTTGCATAGGCGTGCAAAGCTTCCACTGCTCGCGGATGCCGACAGGAGGAGCTATGACGCCAGCGCTAGGGCAAAATGCGACGCAGCGCCCTGTTTCACATTCAACAGAGTGCGGAATTCGCAGCGACATTCAGTATGCTGAAGTGCCTGTGTGGTGCATGCTTGTATGTGCGCGCGCGGGGATGGCGTGGGCGGTGAGTGGGATACTGAACGCTTGGGAAGAACGAAGGCCACGGCTCCTTGTGTTTTGCACAGAAGGGCGTGTTAGCATACAATGTAGACATCACATTTCGTAGTGCGAACTGATAAAGAAGTGTGCCATTACACCTACGCGATTGTGTGACCCAAGAGCATGGCAAGCGAATGAGAAGGCAATGCGAACGGGGCACGATAACTCTATCGCGTTCTACTCTTAAAGGCGAAGCTTAAGCGTCCCCCCAGATTTTTCAGCCTATTTAAAACGTCCATGACCTCACAGAGCATTAAAATCTTGGAGAGCCAGGTTTGATCATTTATGGTTTTTTTTTTTTTTACATACCAAAACCACGATAAGATTATAAGAAACGTCTTTGCGGAGAGCTCCGGTAATTTCGACCACCTGGGGTCTCTCGTTCAACGTATAGGTTAAAGTGTAAAGCATGACTCGCGAGACGTGACGCGTTCAAAACTTCGACGACGACCGGGTCCCGTAAGCTAAAACGTAGCCACTTTAAAGCCCTTATCGTACGAAAGAAAGCCGTAAGCTACATTAACGCGATAGCCTTAGCAGAGCGAGGCACGAGGGAAATTTTCTGTGGTGCCGCACAGAACGACGCCGCATTACGTAGCCTAGCGGTACGGGAGGAAGCGAACCACGCACAACGTGGCCAGCTATGAACGCGATCTCTACCACGGCCGTCTCTTCCCAGACATTGCCACGCCAGTACTGCTGTCTCAGCATCATGATGAAAATTGTAACTGCTTGCCTTTCAACGCAAAACAAATTAAGGCGCGGACAAAAAACACAAATGACGCCGCGCCGTCAGCAGTGAAGAGTTAACGATGAGTGAAGATTCGATAACGCAATTACGAAAGGGATGGAAAGGCATCGGCGAAAGCATGCTCACTAACTACATAGTGCGTGACGAAAACCTGGGCGCGCACTTTTTCAACCATCTGAAGACACTTACGACCAGCCACGTTCGTCGCTACTGAGGAATCGGTGCTGATGTTCTTGTTAAGCAGACGCTCCACATTCAGCTCAGGCCTATGCTTGATGTGTTGGAACATGGCCATGTTGTCGGGGAGGCCCGATATCACAGACTCCTCGTCAGGCTCGTTGTCAAAGAAGTACTCGTCCTCGTAAGCAAGTTTTCGCCGCTTGTCACGCTTGGAATGCCTCGCTTTGCCAGCCACTAGCTGGTCGGACACCAGCTTCTTCGTCCTACCACCTCTGCCACGCAGTTTCCGGTGACGGCGATGGTGCCGACGGCCCGTGCGAGGCCTCGCGTCTGGCTCGAGGTCTGCGAAATCTTCATAGTCCTCTAGCTCCCGCTGGTTCTTCCTGTTCAAGTCATGGTACTGGTATCCCTCAGACCGCAACAAGTCGTAGCTGTCGTCGTCACGGAAACCGTCCGGTTCTTCCATCAGCTTGCCTGCTGGACTCATGAACACTGGTTTCTGCCTTTTTGAAATGAGCTCGTAATCGTCGTCTTCGTCGTAACTTCCTCGACCCCCAGTCTGCTTAGACATGTGCGTGTTTTGGTTCAGGTAGCGTCTGAGCACATTTTGTTTCAAGTGCTTGCCCATTCTCGCAGAAGCCATCTTGTTTCTCGATATCCTGGATTCGCCTCTCCTATGCACTTGCTCCGCTCTGTTTGGACTGCTGCCACTGGGCGCCTCACAGTTGAGGCTGTACGCGTCCTGCAGTACCCGCTTGTATCCCCGGATTTGGGCATTGACGCTCGAGTCGCCGACGCATTCGGTGCCTTCAACTGAGGACGTAAGACATTTCTGCAGCCGTGTAACATATCTGAAAATGACCGGCAGTAGTGCAAGTTACGTTATGTCGAGGAATATATGCGTACTTAAGTGAATTTTACGCATCAAACCACAATATCATTACCAGACACGCCCCGCAGTGAAAAGCTCCAGAGTAACTTTAACCACCTGAGGCTCTTTGAAGTGCACCTAAGATGGCGATAATAAATAAATCTAATACACCTGCACTTGTGATGATGGTGATTGTCTAACGTCAGTTAAAATCCTAATGTGTGTTAAGCGCTATCATGGCAGAACATAGCAAGATGCAGTACACAACTTCTACTATAGCTTGACATGCTTTTCTCCAACTTTCCTCGGACCTGTAGGAATACTTCAACGAACGACGTTTGTAATACTTAGTGCGCATTTTCACGAACGTGGGTCATTCACCTTTACACAACTAACATGATATGCACATCATGTGCGTCAAGTACACGGGTGTTTTCTGCATTTCGCCCTCATCAAAATGCTCCCGCTGTGGCTGGGATTCAGTCCGGCGGCTTCAAACTTACTAAGCCAACGTCTTTGCTGCTCACCCATCGCGCGGGTGAGTATAGGGTCGTAATAAGCCACTACTCAAGTGTGCCGAATCAATTCGTGCAGAGAGGTGCTTTCAAGGCTGCATCTAGTACGGGCGAGGGGTCACTAACTACGATTCAGCAAGTATCAATTTCATAAGCATCATATAATATGGCAAGTATTAAAACCGACTCCGACCGTTGCCACACGCGTGGTAAATAAGGCAAACCGTATAACAGAGTTTGAATGTTGTTACAGGAAGCGTCGCGATCACCTGCCTATCACAGCACGAATGGAAGCAAAGAAAACCGGAAAAGTTACAGCTGTAACGGTAGGCATTCGAATACTATTAAAATACCGCAGCTATCTAGATCAAGCAAGAGGCCTATACAGAAGGGCTGTTGTCACTTGTTTCTTCTCTTCTTTGATTTAGTTAGTGCTACGCTTATTACGTGAGTATGTACAGCAATTATCTATACTTTCGCTATTGTTGGCACTACTAGGAGCTATTAACTACAGGCAATAAGCGCTCATAAAAAATAGGTATTAATTATCTGATGGCAGCTACGTCTGTGTAAAGCAGAGGGCGACATATTTATGCAATGTGCCTACCCGCAAGCAAGTGTCATGGGGGGCTTGTTTTTAACGTAGCCGTCGAGGGTATTCTGGAACTGAAGAGCGCACGTGAGGGCTCGTTTCATCACGGCACTGTGCCGACACTTGCTCTTCATGTGAGGTGCCAGGGCTTGTATGCTCATGGAGGCTGAAAAGTAAAAGAAACCCATGTTACAATAGAAACGATATGACAGGTCTTGTTGCTATGAGGTCTTCTGCTCCTAAAGCTAGCCTTCTACGTTACGCCTGCAGCTTCAAGAACGCTTAAATGAGTACTGACATGATTTTGCGGCGGCGCAAAATATACATTTTTCGTTTTCTAGTCATGTATTGTTAGCGCCCTCCGCACTTAGAAGCCAGGAAACAGGTACAAAATATTTTAGTTTGGTTTTAAAGTTTTCGTCGAACAGCACTGCAAGCCAACCCCAACGCAATGGACACTGCGATGACGTATGAGCACAGTCTCTCAAAAGTCGCTGAAATCGCTGTCAGAGTCGCTGGACGACCGTGAAATTGTCGTTGTTCGCGTGCCCCACGTGTACCTAACCACAGACGGCAGAGTAGCAGCGACGCTATCACGAATTGCTCTCCCTACGTGACTTAGACGTACGTCCGACTCTGTTGACACGTCACTAGGAAACCGCCCCCTCGAAATCGAAACCGAAAGTGGGCTTTTAAGGGAGTCGTATTAAACAATATATGCATTGCGTTGTGAGGCACCATGATACTCTTTTTGGGGTTCTCCACGCCACTGCTTTCACTTACAGCGACAATACGAGAATGTCAAAAGTTCGTCTCAGTACTCCTTTAACACTCACCGCTACGGCTGACGCTGGCTAAAACATTGGGGTGCATATCTAGAACACATGTACAAATATGCAACCTAATGGAGGGGAAGAGACCGAGGCTCGTATTCACAAAAACAGCTAAAGATAAAAATGTCCGTAAGACAAAATTCAGCCAAACCTGCTTCGCCAGCCGGTGGCAAAAAGCAGTTACGAAAGAGAAGTTTCATCGCTCCATCTAACCTCTTGCCTGCCCCTGTTGCTTTTTATTTCTCTTGGTATCCATTCCGTTGCTCTCACTGTCCATCTGTTATCTGTCCTCCGCAAGACATGTCCTGCCCAGGTCCGCTCTTTCCTTTTGATATAATATCAGCTACTCTTATCTGTTCCCTGATCAAGTCCTCTCGCTTTTCATCTCTTAGCGTTACACCTATGATTTTGTTCTTTCCATGACACGATGTGTGCCCCTTAATTTCATCTCGAGCTTTTTGTTATCCTCCACGTTTCTCCACTGTACGTTAGCACCGGGAGAATGCAGTGATTAGATACGTTTTGCTTTACTTCATTTCAGTAACACCGCTATCTTCGAGCACCCCACTTCCCGCTGCGCTTGTCCACAGTGGAGATCAAGCTCCACGTGGTTCAAAACTTTGGCAGCCTCAATTACCAGTTCAGTTTGTTATAGAGAAGTAATAATTATTGGGTTCTTACGTGCCAAAAGCAGCTATGATGATTAAGCACACCCCGTAGTGGAGGGCTGCTGAGTGTAATTTTGACCACCTGGAATTCATTGATGCCCGCCTAAATTTGAGTGCATTGGTGTTTTCTTGCATTTCGCCCCCATCGAATAAATGCGGCCACCGTGGCCGATGTTCGATCTCGCCACCTCGAGCATCACAAGCCAACATCTAGCCGCTAGGCTGCGCCGGCGGGTTACATTTGTTCTGGAGATCTATATAGCTGATGTCTATCGCGCATGAAATAAGCATGCGTAAACGTACAAATTCTGGTCAGAACAACGACTACATTATTTTGTGCGCCTCCCTATTCCCAGTTGCTTCCTCAATAATAGCAAGCTGTCGCACAAACGCACTTTTCTTTCTTCGCCTACATGTCTGACATTCCAAGTTTGGCAAAAATCGACGTGAAAGTGGTGATTGTATAGTGAATTGAAGCTAAAATACATAGCGGCCTTGAGAAGCGTTCTGGGGTCATTTCTTACGCTACAAGTTCAGGAGTAGTGTCCGTGTGCTTTGCGGAAGAGGTCGTGCAGTTCCAACATGCTTTCCGGCATATGTTCGGGCTTAGGAGTCGCGTTTTGGCAGCACGCTTACATAGCGGAAACGCTGTTAAACAAGTTGTGCCACTGAATATGCGCAGCCGTGCGAAAGCGTCAGTGACGCTGAACTAAACTGCGTCAACAATTGTGCGCCGTACTGGGTCCTGCTCAATCTTATTTTCATTTCAGTGCGCGCTTTTACAATCAGGTCCGAACATGACACAGCACTGGTATTACTTGCCGGCAGATAGACATGCAAGACCAAATGGGGGCACAACGCGAGGTAGGTTTTACATCTACACACCATCTTTCAATCTGCGTTCATTTCGGTGCCATAGCCCTGACAAAGCAATCGAAAATGGCCAGCGTACTGTGCTGGCGAACACGCTCACAACTTTTTTGGTGCTTCTAATGCATGTATTTACTCACAGACGTTGAGTCGGCAGAGATTCCGCTTGTCGCTCGTTGCATGCCTGACAAACTCTCGAGCATGGTCAAAGATCTTGTGGTTCACACATTTCGTCTTGTGCTCAGCGATGGCAATGCACCTCTGCACGTCCTGCGCATAGCTGAGCGCACGCAAAAAAAAAAAAGAGAGAGAGAGAGAGAGAGAGAGAGAGAGAGAATAAAATGTATCCGTAAATTCAGCCACTGCGTAACTCAGATTGATTTCAAAGCTGCGCCTGCAGCTCTAATGGCTAGTCTTGCTGGCATTCGGTATACTACAGTATAACGCGCACTCTGATTTTTTGCTAGCTGTTCTTTTTCTTCTTTTCGTGACAGACAAACAACAGCGCGAACAGCAGGGCACGGCAACGCTGACGGTAAAAACTGACCTTCAATGTGCTACAGCAACATATACGCGGTAGGAAATTGAAAAACAGACCGTGCGCAAAAGCAATATGAAAAACTACCTCCATGTAGAGAAGAGACTACTGCACAAATTCTGAGAAGTGTCTACTAGGGGGCAAAGGTTCTCTGGCTCGGCAGTTACTTCGCCTGGGCTTGCATTAGGAGCAGCATAAGCTGCCTCCTAATGGTGTAAGTTTCTCCAAGTTCTGGTTTGCCCAATTAATCAAACATCACAAACTCACTATATGCTACTGTGGTGTCGCCCTTACGTTTGAACTCGGCCGATTATGCGTTTGTTTCGCAGATGTAAGACGTCACGCGTCCGACAGACTTGGCCAGGTACTCGTCAAACAATGCTTACGCATTAAAGAAAGATTGCTTGCCTGCGGAGACACCTTCAGGAAAACCTTGAAAAAGCTGGCATGATTACAGATAGTGCAAGCCTCCTAATTGCATGATCTTTCACGCGAAGTATTGCGCTCGATTTTATAATCTACGGCAAGGAGCCTAACTTGTCCCCATCGAATGAAGAAAGCGGCTAAGCGCGTAGCCATCCTTCGCACAGTCTCTTTGGTTCCCATTTGCAAAGAACTGGGCGGAAGTTACCCGCCAAGTAGAAGGAGTCTGTTTCAAACGGCATGCCAAATGCAGTGTCGCCTGCGAAGTCCAAGTTGTATACCGCATCCTCGCGTCTTGAAGCGACTTCTGCATCGTAAGCTCGATCGATGCTTTTTTACGGCAGGCGTGAGCGCTCTATATTTTGCTTCGATCGCATGGCCTACAAGTCCACATGGGAATTAGAGGCGAGATGAAATACAAATTACCAGGCCGTGATACACGATACCGTGCGAAAGCGTCATTGAAAGTTAAGTGCGCCCCTTATTCTATGATAGGGTGATGTACGCTTGATCAAAAGTTAGCATATGTACTGCAACAACAAGCATACAGAAAGCAAAACATTTAGTTTGCATCCAATCGCAAGAGTATATGTCCACAAGGGACAATGAAGCATCGAGAAATAATTGGGCTTAAGCGGAAATCCAATGAAGAGTTTACCATGGTTTATGTCATATACACGGCACGAGCCCGCCTTCCAAGCACGTGGCATGAAGGCTAGCCAGAGCGTTCGATGCGCACCGCGATGGGCCGTCATGCGCTCGTTCACAATTGGCCTGACCGAAGGATTCCTTTCTCAACAACCACAGGTAAAATCTAGAGCATATCAAAACCGTGACATGCGTGTGAGGCATGACGCAATGGGGGACTCCAGATGAATTGGACTACCTGAGATTCCCGTGCGCCCAAAATCTAAGCAAGTACATCGTTCTTTTTGCGTTGCGCTCCCGTGAAAGCAGGGCCGCCAAAAATCAGAGGGGCGGGGCAATCTAGACTTCCCCCTCACTCACCTCCCCTCCTTTTCATTGCTGCGTGGCGGCGGATAGCGCCACAATTCAACCACTGATATACGGCGTCTTTCGTGAATCGATTTCAAGATCCTTCTGTGCAACGCGCGACGTGTCCGTTGTTCATTTCGACTGCTTTCATTGTACGTATCGTGACTTAGCGTCTCTGTTGGCTGTCCGTGCATCGTGCTAATGTTACCAGCAGATATTTGAGAATAAAAGCCGTTAACTTACGAGTTTTGTCGTACTGGTACATTTTTACTCACCTACAAATGTCTCCTGATCCGCTCCATACCGACCTGGTGTGTTCATCGGACAAGGAGAAATATGTGACACAACACATCATGATTTTCTTCAGCGCTAATGCTTGGTTACATTCCTCAAAATTTAATGGACCTGCAAACGCATAGAAAAAAGAAAAGCAAAGATAATGGACGCTTCCACCACCGTGTAAAGCGATCAACAGTAAAAGCTTTCCGAAATAATTTTCCACACATTAATTTGGAGCCGCTTACAGAGAAACGCGCACAAATTTAAAACCGACGTGTTTTTGCGCTCATTTGGGGAAACTTGCTAATTATGAACGTTCTCTTTACATTTGAGGCAAAAGCAAGTATTATAAGTGTTTCATTAAGGTGCAACTTTGCTCCAGAGACTGATGCTTTGAGCAAGAACGCCCATAAATCGGGTTGCTTGTAGCGTCACTAAAAAAGCAAGTGCGCTGAATTGCGAGCAGCCGTTCCGCGCAATAAAGACCCTCTGAGATGCGAAAGCAACCTCCCTTTAACCTTCATCTTGCCACAAACGTCTCGAGTATTCTTGAGACTGTTTGATAATAGCAGGACACTTGAACGCATCACTCCTGAGCTCGCGAGCTGAAGAAACCACGACGCAGGGTTTCCTGTCCCACAGTGGCCACATTGATTCCCAATAGCACTACCCGATGTGGCTGAACTTTTTTCCTCGCTACCCTAGGACAATAATATAGTCGAGTGTTTCATTTAAACTAGCAGAGACGCAACAGGATACTTGTCTCACTGGCATAGTTCTTAAATTTGGCTTTCGTTTTCGCTAAAGAGAGTCCGTGTCTCATTATCTTAACGGCTAAATGGTTCTTTTCATTACTAAAATTATGCTCCTATATCATCGGTATCCAATGTAACTCATACTTGAACCATGGCCGCCTTATTAGCTTCTGTTCTCACTACTCCTTGTTCATATAATTTATTGAGGAAACACCCCAAGCGTCGCCCTCGTAACTCTATTGGGAGACAACACTATTACACATGTGCATCGTAGCCCCGCACCTAGGTACGATCGGGTCATTTTTGTTATTTCGATGCGCGCCTACCGCCAGCCTGTTAATTTTCATTATATTATTCTGACGATTAATTGGCCCTTTACTGACTTGTACTTCTGTATCACATGTAACCTGTACAACTCTCGCCTTTAACCATTACCTATTGACGTTTTTGACGTAACACCCCTCACTTCCGGTTGGTTGCTGGTGTGCTGCGCGAGGGTGCCATAACGAACCGACTTCAGGACAAGTTGCACTGGACCACCGCTGCCACAGGTCACGTTAGTGTCAGCGGTTCTTGGTAGATTGAGACGCAACTACGTGACATGCATGTTAATCCTGCATTATGAGAATTCCACTCGGAGGGACGACGGATATAGGGGGAACGGCGCTGAAATCATAATGCAGAGGTACGAGGATAAGAATATTCTGAAGGAGTTATTGAGTAGACGCACCATTCAACTTCACTTGAAGGCTGTCGCAAAATTTGCAACTGCACAGTGCCCTACGTTAGCCTAAAGATTGTTTTCAAATGACTGTAATGGGAAAGTGACTAGAGCGCTGTGGTTTATTTTGCGTATGGTTCGAGTATCGTGTAGTATAAGCAACTCATATATGCTGGACTGGATGAGTTCAGTTATTCTGATTAGCTAAATCTGCCCATATAAGGTGCCCGGAGGCGAAGAATAAAAACTGTACATACTCATAGAGGGCATGCATTTGACGTTGTAGATGTTGATCATTAGCTCGGACAGAATGTTCACTGTGATGACGAGTGGGTCCTTAGTCTGGTCAGTGGAGTGGCACTGGAGCTCTTTCCGTGCATCCTCAAAACATTTCTTGTAGTTGTAGTAGCACCTGAGGCAGAGATGTACGCATTCTGTTAGTATGCTTGCATGGCGTACACGAAATCACGGTGCATGGATTTCTTCTAACCATCCGTTCTAGGAAACTGGCATATCACAAGTTTTATCACGACGAGCCTGTCCCACGCGCACCTTTTCCCCAAAACAGCTTTCGCTGTGCCGTGCAACACAACGGCTTTTTTCCCCGTCTCCGTCTACTTCGAAGGAAATTTTATGGTATAAGTGAAACTTCGACAGAGGAAATAAAAGCAACTTAGTGACGCTTCGAGAACCGAATGGCTCTTCTGTTCGCATCCAATGTAAAACGGGACTCGTAGCGGTCCCGAAACGTCATCGAAGTAATATTTCTGTGCACGTTGACCAAGTAGACCTTAGGTGCACATCGGCGCGAAAGACAAAGGCGAATCAGAGTTATTCGTGAAACATGTGAGGGCACAGGATCACCAACTGGGAGACAGATGATATCTCCGGAACAAGTTCGTTCTTCGTTCTATAATGGTGCGCACAATGCCAACAAGCTGACAAGAGTCTTTGAAAGTATGCCTTCTAATTCAGAATAAGAGACGCTACAAATTAAATTGATTACTCTATGTTTCATTCCAGCTTCTGACAAGCGCATTTCATGAATGACGATGTAGTAGTGAAAACTTTGCATCCTTAATACTCGATCTCAGCTGCAATTTATATAAAAAGTCAATAGAGGGTTTCGCATTTACATTGCTTCAAAGTTACAGCAATTAATCCCAAAATTTGCTTAGCGGGGATAAATGTGTTCACATCCCAAATGTAACCCACATATGAGCTACGGCAAAGTGTGCCAGTTTAACACCGTATAATTGTAGCGACATGCAACGAGGGCCTCCGAATATGTACATTGGAGCGCGGCCGTGAATGACATGGTCCTGCATACGCCGCCACCTCCATTCTTACTTATAATCATGTACCAGAGGCGTAGCCGGGGGTGATGTGTCGGTGTCAACCACCCCCCCCCCCCCCAAAAAAAAAAAAGAAAAAGCTTTCAGAGCGCTGCATATAGCCCATCTCCCCCTTCTTTCGACCCTTTTTCCGCCCATAACGTTTACGCACCGCATCAGTAACACCCTCCCCCTCCCCCCAAACGCACCGTTTACACCCCCCTGAAAAATGTTTCTGGCTACGCCAGTGTAATGTGCGCAGGATATTGCGCAGGATATATATATATATATATATATATATATATATATATATATATATATATATATATATATGTGTGTGTGTGTGTGTGTGTGTGTGTGTGTGTGTGTGTGTGTGTGTGCGGCTTTTACGTTCCCAATAAAAGGTAACTTGGTCGATTTGCTTTGACAAAGCACTCGCGCACCTGACATTGACACTTTGATCCAATTGTCCCATGTGAATAAGCTTCCTTCGTCCGCGTTTATTTCCGTGGGCTCATTTGTACAGCATGATTGCGAAACATGCTTTTGCTGCGTACCATAAAGACTGACTAGCAATAAGTGTGCATCTTTGTTGCCCTTCTCCTCGTTCATATTATATACCAGATGGTCATTAGTAGACATGGGTCGAGCATGGATCTGGAGAAAGAAGCGAAGTTCATTGAATTCTGTTCCACAAAGTAAATGTCTTTTTCTTTTTAACCCAAGCGCCTATGGAGGTGTTTTTCCGTACCTGACAAGAACAGTTGGCAATATTATGTTCAGTAACGCAACTTTATGCAACCGATATCTGTTTTATAGAATTGGATCAGCACTGCAACATAAGGCAGGACGAACATTTCTTTTTGATGCGTTCAATGCAAGTGCACGGTCACATCTCTCCGTCTTCAGCTTTAAGGTGTCGCTTCCACGCTTAACCTTTAAATTTGTTTTTACACCATTCCGTGATTATTCTGAACGACCTAATACCATTCACACACAAACTAAGTTACAATGCAAAGATTCTATCTTCCGTTCGCTACATTCTAATGCAAAGATATGAATTGATCCTCACTGGCACTCCGGTTTCTGAAGCTCCAGGTTCGTCTGGAAAGTTATGCCGCAAGTGAAGAAGCGCCTAAGCAGCTCCTTTTTGTTGCACTCTTGAGGGTACTTGAAGGACGTGTTGATGATAAGACATGTTGTCTCCATGGTGCTGACGGTAATAACCTCGGTTGTTGAAGTGAACTCGCTTTCAGACGTTGTCGGTCCCGTGTATACTGCGGTTGCTGTACCTGTTGTGGAAAGTTCATCGGAAGTCGTCTGCGACACTATCACGGTTTTTTTTGATGGCGTCGGTGGCACCGTTGAAGTGGTCGTGGTTGTGGGCACCGTCACAGTTGATGATACTGCGACATAGAGGCTGTAAGGCACTGCAACTTTTTGTGCACGTAACCTACTTACCTGGAGCACAGACACAGTTCGGCCCACCGGGTCCACCAGGCCCTCCAGGACCACCTGGACCACCCGGTCCACCGGGGCCTCCCAATCCTCCAGGCTCTCCCGGCTTAGGACCTCCTGGACCTCCAGGACCTCCTGGACCACCAATTCCGCCGGGTCCCCCGGGACCTCCTGGACCACCAGGACCTCCTGGCCCACCGTATCCACCTGGTTGTCCTGGCTTCGGGCCTCCTGGCCCTCCAGGACCAAGAGGTCCTCCGGGGCCACCGGGTCCCCCTGGACCTCCGGGTCCCCCAGCTCCGCCGGGTCCTCCTGGGCCTCCGGGTCCGCCGGGACCTCCTGGCATACCCGGGGCCTGTCCTGAGTTCCATCCAGGGCCGCAGGGGCCACCAGGCCCACCGGGCCCGCCAGGCCCGCCGGGGCCTCCAGGTCCGCAGGGGCCTCCAGGTCCGCCGGGCCCACCAGCTCCACCATGGCTTCCAGGTCCGCAGGGGCCACCAGGACCACCGGGGCCGCCAGGACCACAAGGCCCGCCAGGTTGCCCACAGTTCCCCACAATTGTTGGTGTCACCTTCCCATTCCCCGGTTTCACTGTTGGTCGCGTGACTTCGTGCTCGATCCCGCACAAGCGCGCATATTTCGTCAGCAGCACACTGTCGAAGAAGCTTGTAGTCGGCTTGATTGGCAAGGCCGTATGTTCACAAGAGGAGTCATGATAGGCATCCTTCGTGCAATTCATGAACTCACGGACAAAGCTGGAATGAACACAAAAAGAATTCACTTCGGCTTCCGCCGATGTCAAGCGTACGCTTTATTTGACAATGTGAGCTTGATATTCAATTAGTTTCATTGGAGCTTTTTGCGAAAGCTAGTTGCAGGCTTCCCTTAAAGTTGCTGTTCATACTGTGCCTGTATTTCGAAATATACGTTCCTACCTATGGCCAATAGCCAATGTGGCCTTGGACAGACTGATACGCTTGAATTGGCAGTTCCTGCAGGCATAGTTGAGATATACAGGTAGGCATTGCTCGTCATTGCTAGACTATGACGCTGTTACTATGATTACTTTCCTTCCTTACGGCACTACTTCTTTGATCCCACATAGCATGTCGGCGAAAAAAGACGGTCACGTTCCATACGGAATGCCAGCGCAGTGAGCATGCGTTGACGCACACCCACACAGGCGTAGTGACAACCGGATACGTGGCTTTCCGTCGTATCCTACATTTATTCGGCTCAGAAGCCGAATCATTGTGAGAGGGCGGGTAAAAGTAGCGGGTCATGCGAGGACATTCCTCTAGGGGTCACCGTAGCAGCGCCCTTCATTGACCTAGGTGTAGCGAAGGCCTGTATAGTCACGCCTGTGCGCTACGCGACCGGAAAACTTCAGCGCAACCCTTCTAGGTGTCCAGGAATAGGAGACCGCACTCGCTTCGCGCGCCTTGCTATGTGTGATCAAGCAAAATCTGCATGTCAAATGTCAAGAAAAAAAACGAAGTCATACTGGCACACGGCTTTGTCTGTCTTCTCGATCTGTTGTCCTTCCACTTCTGCATAGAATCCAACGGCGCAGTAGGAGTAGAGCCGAGCGAGCATGGTGTTGTTGCATTTGTTCTGCAAACCTGAAAGTACGGTCACTGTTTTGCATCGTGTTCTGCAGGGATCGTTCCACCACGCGTGCGCATTATTAAGCGCGCATTGTGCGCCATACGTCATAACTGAATATTTTTCTCAGTTGACAAAAGCAGCACTCGCTGAAGGCGATACCTTGTGCGTACTGGGCAATAAAGAAACTGAAATGAGAGCTGACCTAACCGGTGCTTAGCTACATGGGTTAGTTAGCTTACGTGCGTTATGGGAAAATAGCACGAGCGACGAGAACTGCTGAACTAAACAGCACTGGTGCTGTTCGTTCTTCAACTTGTCGCGTCATTCACGCTCTTTCGTTATGGTATAGCTATTGGGCCCTTAGAGCTGAATTATCACCTTCACTAATACGCTTACAGTAAGCACTTCAATCACACGAGACAGGGAGAGATTTAAAATTGGCGCGGTAGTTTTGACGGGGGAAGAGGAGATCAACCCCTGTGCCGCCCCAGCCACCGTCGATTTCAGTGTGGTGGTTGCGCCTTAGATGAGGGCTCAAGGTCGCACCTTTGGCCGCATCTTTAGCTTGCCCGACGGCCCAACGCTGGTCAGCCAGCTTGCCGCTGGCGAATGCAGTCTCGCAACGGCGGCGCCGCCGACGGAGGCGATACGCGGCGGCGGCGACGATTGGGACGTTTGGGACGTTAAACAACAAAGATCAGTGTGTTTCAGTTAATTGAGCCAGGATTTTCAAGAAAACCACGTGCGCTTTACAAGGATGCAACCATAGTGGTATTGTCTATTGTTTTCTTAGCTATCTAGGACTTTCTTTTCAATGAGTTCAGACAGTAATTAATATTAATTAATTTTTAGCGACAATGTTCAATGTGGAATTTGTTGAGCACGCTAATTAGTGTGCCGATACTGTATTTTCATAATCATGGGTGTAGTTGCTGTAATTTTACCTTGCTTCTAAGAAAGTGCGCGAGATTTTAAAAAAAATCCACGCATATCCACGGAGTGAATGATGATGAGTGGGCGAAGCTCCGGAAGTTCATCGTAAATCGTGCCGAGTTCCGCATTAATTTAGCCATGCTTCGTGCTGTATGGACAGACAAATGAGTTCTCTAGAACACTGTGGTATTCGTTTCGCATCTTCTACCTTCCAGAAAAGTTGTGAACACTTACCTAAAACTGGGGCTATTGTGATGTATTACGAAACGAAACCGAAACTGAGTGATGCCGGAGTAGACGAAGAGGAACCGGCGTGAACTCGTGACACAAGAGCGCGTGCCAGCGTTCGAGGCGACGAAGAGGAACCGGCGTGAACTCGTGACACAAGAGTGCGTGCCAGCGCTCGAGGCAGCTCAGCGTTCGATGAAGACGAAGTGGCTACGACGGACAACTACGGCAGACAAGCCTACGCCTTAAGGAGCTTCGCCCCTAAAAGTACCACGTGACTAGGCGCTTCCGCGCCGTGACATTAGCGCCCTCAAGCATGCTACGACAGAGCGATCGATGGTGCGCACAGACAGACCGTACTGGACACACCGCAACTTAAGTTTCATGCATTTCATCCTCTCGGTCTGCGCGCTCGTAGCATGTCCGAGGATGCTGGTCGCGGCGCCTAGTCGCACGGTACTTCTTCAAACTTGGCAAACTTTCTCAGAATCCCAGAAAAATTAAAACCACTGCGCCTAGTATTATGAAAATACATTATCCAAACAATAATTAACATGCTCTATACAACTTCACCATTGAGCATTTTGCGTTTAAAGCAACAGTTTAAACGTTGGCTCATATTAATGTAAATAATATTAATGAATTGCCTAAGCCCATTGAAAAAATTCTGAGACGGTCAAGACAAGAGTAAAGAATACCAATATGGCTCCATCCCTGTAAAGCGCTCGTGCTTTTTTATAAACGCTGGCGCAAGTTAACTGAAATACCCTGTACACCCGGACGCTTTACACGAGTTTGTCGTGTATAGGCTCAGGTAATTGGCGTAGAATTGCGGCGTTGGGTAAGTGTGGACTTGCAGTGGCCTTCAAGTTGTTACTTCATTCCCAATAAAATTTTTTAGTCAATGATTCTGGTTAACATTCCTGAACGTTGTCAGGCGACCGCACCAAGACCATTCCGGTTGTTGTGCCCATCCGTAGCCGTCGTCCCGCTCCCGGAGGCGGAGGCGGCCACCGAACCTACCTATCTATCTATCTATCTATCTATCTATCTATCTATCTATCTATCTATCTATCTATCTATCTATCTATCTATCTATCTATCTATCTATCTATCTATCTATCTATTTTCTTTGCTTACCTGTGTACAGTTGTTTCATGGGCACAGGCGCAGGGTCGGAACAGTTTACGTCGAATGCTCTCGCCAGTAGGTTTCGCATCACAGAAATGTTGTGCGTCTCGTCGAATACCATGCAGTGGTGCCTGATCTGAGCTTGTTGTATGCACGATTCGAATTCTCGAATGGCACTGAAAGGGAAGCAAATTTACGGCACCATTTAACCAAACCTGCAATTCTCAGAATGACAAGCATTTGTTTAAAGTCAACATACGACCGTGTTCTTGCACTCGCCCAGCATGCCAAACGCTCGGGTGCGCGAAGTTCGGCTTTTTTTTTTCATACTAACAGTAATTGGTAAAGAAACTTCCAGAATGTCAGCTTATTGTATTGCTGTTATCATAAAAAATGATGAATTGGTGTGACAGATGGTGCATATAGAATGATCGGAAAGAATAGATCTTATAAAATGGCACGGATTGTTTAATCAATGAACGGTCGGCTTCTTGCACGAGCTGTTTGAAAGCAGCATACAGAGCGTACTATTGAATACAGAAGATTGAACAATGTATCTGAACCAAAATCGACGCGAAAGAAGAAACGTTGACAGTGGGAAATGTCGCATATGCACTGAAATGAAGGCATCAGATATGTATCAGTAATGCATTATTAGACGATATTGCGTTAACTTTTGTACTACATTGTCAGGAGCGATATTCCTTTTTTTTTTTTTTTTGTTAGTGCGAGATCATTCCTTTTTCTTTTTTTGTTCATTGAGAGATCCCAACCTCATTCGAAAGTGGTGCCTGAAAACTGGTGCCAGCAAAAGTCGTGCCAGTATAGCCATGCCAGAATAGTCGGGGCAGAAAAAACGTATACCGTAAAAGCCGGGACAAATAGTACTAGGAAAGCCGTGCCAGAAAAGCTGTGTCTGAAGAGCCGTGAATTAAATATCGTTGTTCGTCCTGTCGAGGCGATCCGTGGCAACCCAACGGAATAGTCAAGGTTTGATGCAAGATAGCGTTTATATTTCAGCCGACCGACCGGACAGGCTATACAACTTGCCCACTCCCGAAGTGCCCTTATTTCCCGCCGCCGTCCTCGTCGACGCGTGCTCTATTATGGCCTCTGGGCGAATTGGTTTCGAGAAAGCAGTCGCGGCTTTCAGTGCCGATCTCGGTGCCGCTGCGGCGCAACCAGTACGCAGGAGTCGGCTCGTGAACGCATATAGCTACCTGCGGCAGAACCGCACGCAGGAGACAGCTTAAACAAGCAACGCCATCTGCGGGGATGATCTCCCTCTTCCCCTCTCGGGCTGATACCGCCCCAGAAAATACGGTTAGAAGAGCGGTGCCGCAAGACAGCTATAGCTCTCCCTTAAGCGAGAGTACATGTGAGCATGAAATGGCTTTCGTCAAAGCAGCTCCGCTCAGGTGGATTAGTGGCTATGGTACTCGGCAGCTGATCCGAGCGCACGGGATCGAATGCCGACCACGGCGGCTGCATTTTGATGGAGACGAAAAGTTGAGGCCCGTGTAATGTGCGATGTCAGTGCGCGTTGAATAACCTCAGGTGGTCGAAATTTCCGGAGCCCGCCACTACGGGGTCTCTGACAAACATGTCGTGGTTTTGGGATGTAAGACCATAGAAATAAATCAAATCAAATCAAAGCTATCGTCAAAGCAACCGCGTAGCAAGTCTCTTCTCGGCTAAACACCACCTGTGGCGCGCCGAATGTTGCCGGCTTGGTCATGCAGCGTTGTGCCGTCTTCCGGAGGGGGGTCGAAACCCACGCCACGAAACATACGAACTGCTGGCTTCGAACACTCAACGCTGTCTAAGCGCCAAAAGACGACTCTCGATTAAGTGTACGGTGCCCTGTATCTTCAGAACATTTAGAACTTCGCTATTGAAGAGGACAAGTAGAACTTCGGCGTACACGTTTATGTGATGATGTGAAAGCAATATCCGGAGGCAGTATCCTTTGTTACTTGTTTGGGTAGTAATAAGCGTATGTAATGTGCAAAGGGTTGTGAGCCAGAGGCTGTATTTTGCTCGTTACTCGATGTCCGGATGTTTTCGTTCGAGTGCCATGGTAACTGCTCTGGCTTCTCGCACAAGGTCACTTGAAGGTTGCCGATAACTGGAACTAAAAGCATGTCATGCTTATAATACCAGTGCCAGGTATGCTGTATTTTTTTTCCTCTGTTGCTACCTAGCCGCTGTTGGCAACAGACGCTGTGATGAATGTATAGCGTATGCAAGTTGCTAGGATCTTCCTCGAGAACTATTCATATTCACTCCATATGGCGCATTATAACGTCAGCTTCACTGCTGGAGCTATGGAGTCTTCACCGTCCTAAGTTCAATGGCTCGCGTGTACACCATCACGCGAGACAGCGAAGCGTGGACGGCGGCCATACATATCGAAAGCAATGTTTCGGCGCCCCCCCCCCCCCCCCATTATTCTTAAAGCTATAGCTTCTTTAACGCGCTCATCAACTTAGGTAGACAGGCCGCCTTAGATTCCACCCAGTGTGACGAAATGCGCTGTAAATAATATAGACACTTACGTACGAATGCGGCGTTAATGTAAATATACTTCGGTCTGGTTGAAATAGGGTGGCGCGTGCGTAAGAGAACTGATGCTACTGCCATTTTATGAGGAGACGTACGTAAAAGAACGGACACTACCGGCATTTCGAGAAAGAACATTCAGCGTGTCCGCAACTGCGATAGGAAGGAACGATGAAGCCATCGCGTTCAGACGCAGACTAGTCTATTCAAATTACACGCACACTGCGCTGTCATATTTCGTCCGGATGCAGTATGTACATGGTTGTCACACTGCTTCGTGGATGACCATCCTGGTTTGTACGCCAAGGTGAAGCACTGTTGCAAATCTCTTTTAAACGAACTCTAGTACGAGCAAGCTTGAGTACGAGTAAAAGCTGCGACCAGAGCAAAGTTACACACGCCAGCGTCGGGCCGGCAACACAGACGGCCTAATTTTGTTTTCTTCCTTACTGTGCCCACGCCGAGCCACCACGTCGCGTCTATAGTTCATTTCAATAGGCTAAATTGCGGAGGCTCTCGGAGTAAAAACATTAAGCTACTGTGACCGTCAGCGGATAGTTCCTTAAGAATCACCGATGACAATTTAGAACCGCAAAGAAAAAAAGAATTCGCTGCGCCGTCGGCATGACTTCGGCGGATGGCGGATGAGAGCACGTAACAGCCCATGTAACACACTCTAGATGGCACCTTGTTAAGGATCAACATCTTGCAAAGGATTGCTTAGCGCGGAACGTCCTCGCGTGATCGAACGCAAACGTTCTCTATGCTGTATATAGCGGCCTCGCGGCGGCGTTTTCAGGTCTACGCCAAACCGTTTCGAAGACGAGCCTTTTCGAAGACGTTTTTTATAAAGCCAAACCAGCCGATCATTATACGACGTCGCTAACTCTAGGATATTGGTTTCGAAGGTGTTTTGTACCTTTTCTGGGATACCTTTTCTGGGATGCGACGACCACTCTCGGGCATCTAGCACGAAAGCAAGCACCAATACAAAGCAGACGCAACGAACATGCGGCGTCAGTGCATTACCAGGAACTATTTCGGTGAACGTACCGTGACTGCGAGACGTCTCCTTCGTATTACGCACTACATCACATCTTAGCCTAGACGTAGACACTCACCATTCCCTTCTTTCTCATCGGCTTCGGTTAACGCGTTTCTTGTTTGCTTGCTACGAAGCTATGGGCGCTCGTGAGTGCCGTATATTTCTATCAAGCGGCCAGGGGAGCCTGTTCCGAAGACACTGCTCTCTGTCATATAGCGCTACGAATTTAGTTAACTTGTGGTTATATTGACGTTAATTATGCCCATTCTTTTTATTTTACCTACTCTGGGACTAATTCATTTTACTTGATTCGCCAAGTACGGTCGTTCTGCACTTTGAAGGCGTCGTAGAGAGTCGAATAAGTTAAAGATATGATAATGAACGAGCCAAGCAACGACAACTTTTTCTGAAAGGCCACTGTCGCGATGCAGAACGAAGCAGCGATACTTTAACATGCCCCTGTTTTGGAGAAACTTCGTGTTCACTGTATATCCCGCGTTCCTTATTGATAAAAAAAGCTTGAGAAGGTGCACCTCAGAAAAGAACCGGAGGAAGGCAATGAAATGGATGCTCCGCTCGTACTCACATGCATGCACTAGACTTCGCAGCTTTGGAAACGCTGCGAGAGAGGCGCACGGTCACGTTGTACAATGACGCCACTTCATCCATGATGCCGCGGTCGCATCGCTTCATGTCGATGTGGTACATGTGTACATTGCACGCTGAAAAAGAGTGGCATTTAGGCATTGCATGTTTACATCAAACTAAGGCACTGCGGAGCGCGAGGAACGTAGAGCCATGCAATCCTTTCATAGAACTCGGCGAACTTTCTTTTATTTGTTTCGTTCTTTCTGTCGTTCTTTCTTTGCCTGCTTAACAATATCAATATATTTTGATGTCATTAAAGGCACATTACAGCCGCTAGTGCTCCGCGTCTTCTAAAATACAGTGTACAACCGCCGAGTGCTTTGAAGCCAAGTACACAATAACGGAGAAAACGCACATGGCGCGGCAAGTCAAGAATCTGCGAGTACGAGGTTTACGGAAAGCGTCTCTCATGGGTACTTTGCTCTCTTGTAATCGTAAAAACAACATTCAAAGAAATAAAATCGCATAATCTGGCACCTCGTTGGCCTCTAGACGCTATCGGTGGTTCACGTGAACGCGACAGATGCATGTCACCGATTCCTAACGCATCGCGCAACTACTTCGGCAGCGTGCGCCGCCGTGCCTTTTTGTAAGAAACAAGCCGGAACCTTTGCCACTACAACGTAATCCTATATTTCATTCTTCTGCTCTCGTCATGTGCCCGTCGAAGGCTATGCCAACCATTTATATCCAAAATTTGCTCAGCTGTCTGCGATTGGTGTAAACACTTGAAACTCGCGTGGTGTCGCCCGTCTGCCATGCGGCAGCACCAGGGCCGCGACCCCCAAAACGACGTGCACGCAGTGACTCAACGATAAAACCGAAAAAAAAAAAATTCACAGCATATCCACGGAGTTATGATGATGAGTGGGCGAAGCTCCGGATGTTCATCGTAGATCGTGCCGAGTTCCTGATTAATTTAGTTAACGCGCACGCTACGAATCCTTATGGTTCAACTGCACACAAGTGAAATCTCCCACCGGCACTTCATTGCAAGTCAAGATCCAGCGGCCATTTTGCATGTTTTTGTACCTGACGTCATCACAACTTGCCATACTTTGGCGTGAAGTCACCAACGCTGCCTGCGTCAAGCTTGTCTCTCGCGGGTAAGGGCGCGTTCTCCTTCTTTGCGAGCTGGTAGCGCGTTCATCGAAGAAAGAGCGTTTCCATAGTCAACGCGCGCCTTTCGCTCTCTCTCCCTCTCACACACAAGACAGCAGATGGAAGAGTGAGAGAGCTCGCGCGCCTCCCACACGTAGCATCATTTCTTTGAAGGTAACGCGCTACTAGGAACAACAGACGGACAGACCCAAACCTTAAAGGAGTACTGACACCAATTTTCGAAGCTGAGTTTACTCCACCATACAACTCTCCTATATGCGTAGACAGCTCTAAACAAATGTTAAGCTCAGGAAATGCTGATAACATATTTTCATTTGACGTCAAAATCAATATTCGCATGGCGTGCCTACTGACATCGACACTAATGTGACGTCTGGCTACAGTACAAATTTTGGTGACTTCACGCCAAAGTATGGCAAGTTGTGATGACGTCAGGTACAAAAACATGCAAAATGGCCGCTCGCGCGTCACTGTCTGTCGTCTGCTCTCGCCGTTCAGTCGCTGTAGCTGAGAGTGCCCGTGAAGCGAGCGATCGAAGCCGAATTACCCTCTATCGTCGTGTGTGCCCTCGTATAATCGAAAGGCAAGCTCGCTATGTGCTGGCATTTTGCCCCTGAAATGCCGCGGAGGTCTCCGAGGCCACCTTAGCTTATCGCGGGCTCCGGAGCCTCGCCGACACCCACCGTACGTGCCGCACGTTGCATCTTGCACTGTGCCGAAGTATTTGCTGTCGTCGCGGAGTCTCTATACAAAATTTTGTACGTCGTAGACCCCGCACTTGCTGCAGGCGCTGTGCGCGAGAGATCACTGGCCGAAAACGTCACGATTTTTTGCGGGAGCACGTCACGAGGAGCTCATTACTATGCACTACTGTGTCGTGACGTCAGGCTACAGTAGGAACCGAAACCAGCTTTTAAAGGCATGCTGTAAATAAATTTTCACGGCGCGCTCACGCTTACCAGTACGTTTTCTGGGCTCTGGAGGGCTTGGCCTTTCATTTCATGCAAAAAAAACGCCAACTGAAAATTTTCGTGGCAGTACTCCCTTAAGGAGTTTCGCCCCTAAAAATTACGTGCTTTCGATTCCGTTGCTTTGTCGCAGTTAGCCCTTCTTTGCTTAATAATTTTCGAATTGTGCCCACGTATTGGGGCCCATACCATAACACGAAATAGGAATGCTCTTCCTTGTTGGTCTTCCCTGATTAGTAGATTCTGCCGTGACGGGCAGAATTGGCCAGTCACTGAATAACCCCCAATGCCCGATTGGTAAAATCTGCTTCTCAAGGCAGATTTAACCAATAAGGCAGGACTAACACGGAGTAATATTTGGTATTCCGTGTTACAGTATCTTCTGTGTGCGACGCCACAGGTTTGTGACGTCCCTTGATTTTGTAGGTCGTGCTTGTTATGAACATAAGGCGGCAGTTACGTGGCAAGCCTTCCCCAATTTCTCCGTCCTTCATTCAAGTTGTTGCAAGATATTAACTTTTTCTTTCTCGTCACTTCTCTAAAAGAGCAGCTTTAGGGTTGCGTTTGAAACGCCAATAAGTCTAGGTAGTTTACTAAACCTTTGCTCAATCATATCGATTGCGTGTTTGTTAAAGCAGTCCTCGAACAGAGCAGAGTCGTATACAGCAGCATTTTCATTGCCTGTTATGGGCAATGAAAGGGGCTGCGGTTCATGTAGCACGCGACAACAGTAGCAGGCAGCTCGTTCCTATTGCATGCTTGGCGCCAGTGTTCGTGGGCCAATAACTGTGACGTCACGAAACCCGGAGCCCCCGTTCTGGCAGCACGCCGCGTTAAGATTATGCAAGCTGGCTCTTAATATGGTTTCAAGATTAAAATAATCTGGGGCCGAATTCACAAAACTTCTCTTTCGTAAGTGCGTCTTGCCATTGGTCAGTCGGCTTCTGTAATGATATGTCCAGCATCAGGATTGGCTGAAATTTTCTCTTACGAACATTTTTGTCGTAAGTTGCTTTTGTGAATACGGGCCCTGGTCTATAGATTCTGGCGCACAGCTTCACACTTGCCTTTGTTTAAAACGTGTATTGACGTATTTTAAATGCCTGGAGTAGAACTATTGCGAAGTGAAAGCAAGCATGACTAACGACGCTTTTAACCCTGAGGCCTGTTAGTGCTTAGTTGGTCAGTTGCCAGCTCGTAAACATCACGGGCTACGTGATCCTGCTGGCTAACAATCCAAGAATTACTAGAATGCCTAATACGGCGGACGGGAGAACGACCGCCTAGCTTAGTTGATAAGGTGTGTTTGTTCCCTGCAGGAGGAAAGTTTATTTTTCATGCACTTTACTTTCTCTTAGATTGTTTTACAACAATTTGATTATATGCTTTTCTTGATCTCGCTTCTTTTTATTTTTTTTCAGTTGGCTTCATATGACTGCATCTAAAAAAGAAAAGGGTCCTTAAATCCGTCTCCCTTTTGTTCCTCTTCTAACAGGTTGGTTGTGTCGCGTGTGGCGCGGTTGGTACGAATACGCGCAAATCTAAAGTCAATGAAACAAATCTGTCATTTCTGTCTGTCATCTTGAAAAGAGGAGGTTAGGTTATGTCCACGAATACCTGGAAACTTGAAATCTCTGAATCCGTTAAGGTCTGCTTAGAGGTTGCGAAGTAGCTGCACATTAACCGCGCAGAAATAACTTCCCTAGACGACAGAACGTCGCTTTTTTGCGTGAAGAGCAGTGCGAGAAAAATCTTGTGCAACACAGAAATCGGTGCCTTCTTAATTACGGCCGCTTGAAAGGGCACCTTTAACATGGTTTTAGAAAATTCACTTGACATGGACACTTGCAATGGTTAACTCTAGGCACACTCACACTCAGCAGAACACTGGCCAATTCGGCACACTCGCCACATTTTTCCAGGATTGAGCCTTACATTTACGGTTTAACAGCGTCACAAGGCATGCTGGCAGATATTCTAATACCTGGGCCTTTTGGTGCGCCATTAACGAGAAAGCCAAGGCACACCGGGCGATTTCTGTCTCATCGTTCTTTCTTCTATCCTTTCGTCGACACGGGGATCGGAAATCGCTCGAAGTGTATCCGCGCACGCACGCGTATGTCGTGTTCATTCCCGCCAGTGTGGACAATCCGAGACTTTGCTGTAAGGCCCCGATTGCGCGTGGAAATAACGTACACCATTCTGTAAACATCTAAACTGACTTCAGCCTCAAAGTGGATTGCATGCAGCCTAAGCAAATATACGTATGTCAGTACAGGGCTGTCTCACCGGTCTGATCTTTCCGACGTTGCGCGTCTTCGTAACCGTCGTCTTCCATCTGCATGTAGCGACTTCTCTGGAACTTCCTTTCCTGTTTGGCTCGTGCCAACTTCCCTCGAAAGAACGGATCATCCTCGTCATCTTCATCGTCGACAGCAGCACGTCGACTTGACCGGACCGGCGGCTCACTATCGTCAACGCCGTCCTCGATACGTTCCTCGTCTGAAGCATCCCCATCGTCGCCCGAAGGGTCACTCACAGCAGGGGCGTCCTGCCTACGATTTCGCCGTCGCGGAGCCCTCTCGGCCCGCTCGCTGTCCTGGTCGTCTTCGAAGAAACTGGCATCCTCGCCGCGGTCGTTTGTTTTGAGCTTCTTCTTGCTGAACCCTTCTTCGAAGCCATAGTCGTATGAGCTTCCCGGTCGAATGGGGCCTTCATCGTCTTGGTACGCGTTGCCCTCTTTTGTCTCCTGCGGAGCTTCGTTCTTCCTCGCCTTCGATCGGCGCTCCCCTTCGCCCGCGGGTTTTCGTTGCGGTCTCTCGTCGTCGAAATCGTCGCCACTCTTGCGGAACCTGCCCCGGCTTCCGCGGCCGTCGTCTCCACTCGGATCACCGCGCTTCGCGTCAGGCTTGAAGTCGTAGTACTCCTTGGCATCTTCGTCTTCGTACTCCACGTTCGGGGGTGGTAACGGAGGAGTCGGCATCGCCTTCGCTGGATCGTTGTAGTAGTCGTAATCCTCGCGACCTTTGTAAGCGTCAGGCTTGTTTGGTGCCGCCTTGCGTTCGGCGCCACGACGTCGTCTATTAGCGCCGTAGTCGTAGGAATACGAGTCGCTTTTCCTGCCGGAGGGAGCAGCAGGCGGCGACGGCCGTTTACGATGGTTGCGCTGGGACTTCTGCTCTCGCTTGCGGAGGTCGTCGTAAATATAGTCCGCCGACTCGCTTCCAGCGGAAAATCGTGGATTGACCTCGCCTTTCTTGCGGCAGTCGACTCCGTACTCTTCTTCTAGAAGCCTCTTGTAAGTCACGAGCTGCGCGCTCAGGGACATATCAGTTTTGCATGTGCTCCCTTGGCTGGCATTGTCGATACAGTTCTCAAAGTCCTTTATAAACCTGAAAGACATATTTTAGGTTATTTCTTGGCCTAAACGTGCATAACTGTAGCGCTTTTACAGAAGATGTACGGAATTTGCAAATAATATCCACTGAAGGGGATGTTTTGCAAACTTAATATTGAATGAAAGAATGACTGTAACTGTGTCAAATTTGCACATCTTGGCCCGTATTCACAAAAACGACTTACGACAAAAATGTTCGTAAGAGAAAATTTCAGCCAATCGTGATGCTGGACATATCATTAGCGAAGCCCGCTGGCCAATGGCAAAAAGCACTTACGAAAGAGAAGTTTTGTGAATTCGGCCCCTTTATTCCGAGGTATTCAATACTGTACTGCAAGAATTAAGTGGCGGATATGCGTTGATTTGCGAGTTATTTAGTAATGATCATAATTAAACTGCAATTAGATATCTACTCATTAAAAAGTCTGTCTTGTTTTATTTTTGTATACAAATAATTAGGTGTCGCCCCGAAATACATGGGAAACATTTTATGAGGTATATTTATTCGAGCAAAAAGATTATAATTCTTGAGTGGCTTCCGGAACACAATGTCGAACGACTCGCCGGACATTGTAGTGTCTTTAGATGATCTGCTGTAGCAATATGCAGCGAAATCAAGTTAAATTATACTGTTTGTTGTCTAATCAGGGAGCGTGCACAAATGCGCAAATCGCGTTTCAAGCCAGTTGAAGTAACAGGCGATGCGTGGCACGTCATTAAGTTTATATGAAGAGTTGCAGACACGGCCGCTGAAGGCGCTATAGCACGCAAAACAACATTGTTCTGCACTTTCAAACGAAAACAATTCATGCTGAGAAGTAGCAGGAATGCGCTTACATGCGATTCATTTAGCGCTAATACAAGCATAATTCGAATATACATCGGGTTAACTGTGAAAGAAGATTACAAACGAAGATTACACTAAGATGTACATCTTATTTAAATGTATGTACCTCTTCATGCGCATCTAGACTAGCGGACCTATTTGAGGAACTAGAAGGCGTTGGTACGGGTATCATTGGCCTTAGCGAAGTTAGGAGAGCAGGTGAAGCATATACACAGTATTGAACAGCGTACACGTCCTGTGCTATAGAGAAGCTCCCCGAGAAGAGATAATATGACGTAGGGTTTAGGTGTTCAGAAAGTGGTAATAAACGCCCTTCGAACTTACTTTATTGCATAAGGCGTCTGACGTATACCGCTGTCTTCCAATTCGTGTTTATCGTGTGTGTCGCTTAGAGGACCAGGGGCCGAATTCACAAAACTTCTCTTTCGTAAGTGCGTTTTGCCATTGGTCAGTCGGCTTCTGTAATGATATGTCCAGCATCGGGACTGCCTGAAATTTTCTCTTACGAGCATTTTTGTCGTAAGTTGCTTTTGTGAATACGGGCCCTGATCTTCGACACTTTGTTTGAAGTTTTCTTTGGTTGTTTCCAGCTAACGTGGTCGAAATTATTACGAATCAAATAAAGGGGTTATTATTATTATCAAAAGACATTTACGAGGATCGCGCCAACCGTGCTTTTCTAGTCTTGCCTGGACTGGAAATTTCATTTGCGATTTATTAGCTAATTAGTCAGATGTTAAATTAATTTGTTAGTTTATAAATGCGTAGTACGTAAAAGTCTTAGCTGGATGTCTCCTCCACCGAAAGTGCAGTTGTAAGTTGCTGACACCCGTGAATAACCTAATCCTTCGAGCTTATGAACAGTAGGTAAGTTAGCCCCAGTTCGAAGTGAACACTTTTGTACTCACGGGCACACTTCTTCCTTAGTAGGTCTCCGTCGGGACACCTTTTGGTCCATGAAGTTCTGGAAACCAATAGCGCACACGAGGGCCTTCTTCAAAACTGCAGACTCGTCGCACTTATCTCTTTGCAGAGCCATCTGCGCACTGGTCTCCAAGGTCACTGTTTTGGAAAATGGAAGAAAAAATGCACGAACTGCTGCGAAGGTTTACGCCTGAAATATTAGGCTTGCTATATTATTGTCGCATAAGTATAGTACACAGGAGGTTGTTCATGGCTAGCCTTTATATGTATAAACCAGAACCAGCCTGAAAGGGAGCCGCAGGGTGTGGCCGTAGGTTGCCGCTCTTCCCGACGAGATTAGTTGTTGCTTCCTAGGTGGTGTGTGTGTGTGTGTGTGTGTGTGTGTGTGTGTGTGTGTGTGTGTGTGTGTGTGTGTGTGTGTGTGTGTGTGTGTGTGTGTGTGTGTGTGTGTGTGTGTGTGTGTGTGTGTGTGTGTGTGTGTGTGTGTGTGCGCGTGCGCGTATTACGTCAAGCCTCACGGATTGAGCGGGAGGTTAGCCAACGCTGGATCGCAGCGATCGACCCTTTGTACCGCAATGGACTGGCCTTGGCCCAAGTATCTCAATGTTACTCGCACCTAGTGCGACGTGGCGGCTTCCACAGTCCATAATGCGCAGCACGCGATTTCTTTGTTTCTTTCTTACTTGCGTGTGCGCACCCCTGGCTCATAACCACATTTTTATAGTGGGTAGAAGGCACATGTGGGAGTGTAATTTGAAAAGTGCATTAATTATTTTTCATTACTTACCCTCATGGTTAAATGCCTCTATCTTGAAATACCTATTCTTGATGTCATGTCTATCATACGGAAGTTTTAGTGTGCCCCTTTTTAATTATTGGTAATTATACGTCATATGATTTCATCCCCGTTCGTCTTGAGAAGTGCATCCGAAGTGGTGCGCAAGAAACCGAGTGCCGCTCCCTGCTCGTGCCACTAAAACTTTACTACGAAAGAAACAATTCCGCGAAGGTTCCAATAACCACGTGGAACTGGAAGGGCCCAGCTATTCGGAGGGTCAGTACTCTCTGAACACATTTCTTTTTGTCTCAAGCGCTAAAGAAGCACCAGTTGCCACTTTGAAGATGAACATTCCGACTGAATTTCCTACACATGGCACTTGCGACTGACTATTCACAAAATGGGTTGATTTTCTAGGCGTTCCGCAACTAATTCGGTTACTTCTTCAGGGGCATTTTAATGTCACTTGCTGAACCTTTAACCTTGAGCTGTTCCGGTTCGCTTCCGTAAGGCACTGTGGCTATTCTTGGACAGCACGCATTTTCATTTTTTTTGCACCACATCCAGAGCAATGTTCGATATGGCTCCATTTTTCGACCAGCCTCTTAATTAGCAGAGACCTGAAGAAGCTAAACACCACGACGGAATGGCCTGTGTTGTTCAGTTAATTAGGTCTTTCTAATGACCCCAACGAAAACAAATGGGTTAGTCGTCCTGGTGTTTTAGACCCAACTTTCTTCAAAGGCAATGCCATCTCTTCAGTGCGAATCGTTCGAAAGTCATGTGCTGAGTCATTTAAGTTTGAGCTATCCGGTATATGGGATAACTTAAGGTATCTTGATACTCTTGGACAGCACGAAATCTCTGTTCTGGTTGGAGAGGAACTGGCTGTGTCGCTGGGCCCATCCCTCCACCACAGCGTTTCTGGTCATCCTTTTTCACGTGGAAGCGCAGTGAAATTTATTGACCCGAATGTTCATTGGAACCCGCGAAAATCTGACGCCTTTTCGCTTGCGCCAAATGCGTAGCACGTAGCGGTGTGCGTCGTCTTATCATTTAAAAACAGACGAGTGGCTAGCTCAAGGTTAATGTGCCCTCAAGAAAAGACGTAAAATCCACTGCTAAAGCAAAGTTCTTGAAATAGTAGTACAAATTAGCTTCTTCATTGCGATAAAGGCGACTATAACTGCATGGTGTACTTTTTTTTATCTCATAGAAATAATACTTGCCTTTGAAACATGCCATCTCCCTACATACATATACCTCCGCAGCCTCAAAGCGCAAAACTAAACAATGTTGGTGCAGTGTGATATTGCTGCAAAGTGAGATACTGAGCTCAATTTAAGTTATTTAATTATCACAGAGTTTTGCTCTTAGAGCGGTTGAGTGCTTCGCTTACGTTTTCGATGGCCACACTTCGTTGAGAATGGTGATGTTATCCTGCCCAGAAGAGACGCCGCATGCTGGTGCAGGGCTGACTTCGTGCAGCCAGTTTGATACTCCAGCTTTACTAGACACTCGTTCACGTCAGATACATACCTGTGATAGAGATAAATGTTACCTGCGGTGCCATGGGATCTCAACGGCCGCAAAGCTCAACGGTAGCTTTCAACATGTAGTCACAGAGCGGGATAGAAACCTGTCCACCTTTGTTGCGAGTGTGGCGTGAATTTTCATTAGATGTCTTTTTTTTTTAAGTTTCCAGATGTTCGCGACAGTCCTGACTTCTACATTGCTATAATCACTTCTAACTGTGAAGTTATGACATAAACTCGACAACTCCGATATATAGGAAGTTTCATGTACTTTATTTATTTATTTATTTATTTATTTATTTATTTATTTATTTATTTATTTGAGAATACTGTAGGCCTACTTGCCCAAGCAGGAGGGGCCGTACACATAAAAATGTAATGCAAGGATAGCTTAATTACAAATTATCTTCTCCATTCATGCCTACTATGACAGAGAAACGTTGATTTGTCAAAAATACTAATATTCAAAGCCTTAGGGCTCTGTCCTAAGGCTTTGAACCACTAACTGTGGGCTCAGCCACACAATTAATTGTTCATAAGTAACAATTTTTTATCTCCCTCTGAAATCTCTAGAACAATTGGAGCAAATGTGGCAACGTTCGGAAAGCGCCCGTAACTACGAAATTTAAGGAGCATGGTTTTCCCCGAGACAGATAGCATTTATTTGCTAACTACGACAGTTCGGAAACGAAGCTTGGTTGAATGACGTGTAAGATCCTAGATACAGCTCGCTTAAAATTCGGCAATTCTATGCAGCACATCGAAGGACACTGCAAATTTCTTCCGACCGCTATACGCATCGTCCTGGAAATGCTGAAGAATCTCTTTCGGTTGGCGTTAAAGGTTCTGCAGATATTCACCGCAACCTTACCGCACGAACACCTTCGCAGTAAAAGTTCCCGTTCAAAAGACAAAAGTTATAATTAAAGCGCAATGCATCCGCCGTAGTAGCTTAGCGGTTACGGTGCTGGCTCGCTAAGCTCGAGGTCGTAGGGTCGAATCCCAGCCGCATTTAAATGGAGGCGACTTGCAAAGAGCGTCCCCGTGTACTTAAATTCAGGTGCACGGTAAATTACTCCGAGCAGTCAAAATTACTCAGCAGCCCTCCAGTACAGGGCGTGCCCATGATCACGCATGGTTTTGGCACGTAACCCCCCCCCCCCCAGCAATTAAAGCGCAATGCAGGCGGATAGACACTGCACGCAATCGAGCAAGCAAGAAAATGCTGTCGCAGCCTATTCACCTGCAAATGTTCTCGTATGCTTTTCCGCCCACTCTTACGGCATTTTCTACGAGCCGGAAGTAGGACAAGTCGCACAGGAAAAACCTGCGCATGGCTTCGGTAGCATCGCACTTGCCGAGAGCAGTGCCGGCATCTGAAAAAAGCACGAAAAACGTTGCGGGGAAAGCACAATACAGGCGGCGGCCTTATTCCAATAAACTGTGTCGACTTACGGAATCGCTGCTTTCCGCAGTTCACTTTGTACATCTTCTTGGTGGCCTCGGTAAGCTCCAGCATGTACTTTGTGAAGTTGGCCCCCATGTTGTCGTTTGTACATTTCAGCTCTAACTTCGCCCGTGTGTAGCATTTCTCGTACTCACTGATGCACCTGCGCCCCAGGGAAACACGCGTGGTTGCAGTTGAATGAATTGAGTTGAGCTCAACGACAAAAAGGAATGGCACAAATGTCGTTAATACGGTCTCAACAACAAAGGATGGAGCAATAGCAAACGGTGCCGCGAACTTCATTACCAGTTGGCGTCAGCTATACATCGAACATAGAAATGCCCCTGGGAACCTCGGGAATGAAGCAGCCTCACAATGCAAGCCGCAGTTATCTTGTCTAGCCGCGCCTGAGGTCCATTGAGTGCTGGTTAGTTGCAGGGAGTGCTAGTTAGATGCAGGGATGCACGATGAACATATCAAAAGGTCAAACTGTAAAATATATGACATATTTGGCTGTTGCAACCTACCTGCATGGGTCATCGGCCATTTCAATGCTTGCTTGTAATGCAATGCCACAAGCGAAGAACCTTCGCAACAGTTCTTTCTGTTTGCAGTCGTGTGGGCCTTCGGTTGGAGGTGCCGGCGTATGACCTGGAGTCCTGGTGGTCCTTGTAGGCGCTAGAATGTTTAGGAAAAACTTATAAAAATATTGACACCAAAACAGAAAAGGTTGATATGTCTTTTTTTTTTCCCCGAAGCCTTCGTCTTCCCCAGTATCCCAGTATTTTGCGGAGGGAAGAAAGTTGACATAAGCAGCTTTAAACAAGCGCACACCTATGACGGGACGCAGGTATTTGTTATCTTTTCTCTGAAGAGCAAGCAGTTGTACCCGCACCTCCTTGAGCAGTGTCTAATAAATAAATAAATAAATAATAAATAAATAAATAATAAATAAATAAATAATAAATAAATTACACGTTTACTGTATGTCCCTGCCAGCGTATGTATTATGCAGTGTAATGAGAGCACGTATGAAACACGTGTTCAGCGAAGACTGCGTGACACCATCAGCGCAAAAGAACGTATCACAGCCACCGCCGTGATCATGAGTGGCTCTGACTAACACTACCAGAATTATGTCTTGTGCATGCATACGTAAACCTTGAAGAATGTGAGCATCAGATCAGCCACAGTCGCAGCACAACTGTTCGTGGAACGCCGACGACGTGGGCTCGGCTTCCGTGCACCAGAGGCATGTCCTTTCGTGGTCCCCTTGTGCTACTCCGAGCAGACAAATTACTCAGCAGCCCTCCAGTACAGGGCGTGCCCATGATCACGCATGGTTTTGGCACGTAACCCCCCCCCCCCCCCCCCCCAGCAATTAAAGCGCAATGCGGGCGGATAGACACTGCACGCAATCGAGCAAGCAAGAAAATGCTGTCGCAGCCTATTCACCTGCAAATGTTCTCGTATGCTTTTCCGCCCACTCTTACGGCATTTTCTACGAGCCGGAAGTAGGACAAGTCGCACAGGAAAAACCTGCGCATGGCTTCGGTAGCATCGCACTTGCCGAGAGCAGTGCCGGCATCTGAAAAAAGCACGAAAACGTTGCGGGGAAAGCACAATACAGGCGGCGGCCTTATTCCAATAAACTGTGTCGACTTACGGAATCGCTGCTTTCCGCAGTTCACTTTGTACATCTTCTTGGTGGCCTCGGTAAGCTCCAGCATGTACTTTGTGAAGTTGGCCCCCATGTTGTCGTTTGTACATTTCAGCTCTAACTTCGCCCGTGTGTAGCATTTCTCGTACTCACTGATGCACCTGCGCCCCAGGGAAACACGCGTGGTTGCAGTTGAATGAATTGAGTTGAGCTCAACGACAAAAAGGAATGGCACAAATGTCGTTAATACGGTCTCAACAACAAAGGATGGAGCAATAGCAAACGGTGCCGCGAACTTCATTACCAGTTGGCGTCAGCTATACATCGAACATAGAAATGCCCCTGGGAACCTCGGGAATGAAGCAGCCTCACAATGCAAGCCGCAGTTATCTTGTCTAGCCGCGCCTGAGGTCCATTGAGTGCTGGTTAGTTGCAGGGAGTGCTAGTTAGATGCAGGGATGCACGATGAACATATCAAAAGGTCAAACTGTAAAATATATGACATATTTGGCTGTTGCAACCTACCTGCATGGGTCATCGGCCATTTCAATGCTTGCTTGTAATGCAATGCCACAAGCGAAGAACCTTCGCAACAGTTCTTTCTGTTTGCAGTCGTGTGGGCCTTCGGTTGGAGGTGCCGGCGTATGACCTGGAGTCCTGGTGGTCCTTGTAGGCGCTAGAATGTTTAGGAAAAACTTATAAAAATATTGACACCAAAACAGAAAAGGTTGATATGTCTTTTTTTTTTTCCCCGAAGCCTTCGTCTTCCCCAGTATCCCAGTATTTTGCGGAGGGAAGAAAGTTGACATAAGCAGCTTTAACAAGCGCACACCTATGACGGGACGCAGGTATTTGTTATCTTTTCTCTGAAGAGCAAGCAGTTGTACCCGCACCTCCTTGAGCAGTGTCTAATAAATAAATAAATAAATAAATAAATAAATAAATAAATAAATAAATAAATAAATAAATAAATTACACGTTTACTGTATGTCCCTGCCAGCGTATGTATTATGCAGTGTAATGAGAGCACGTATGAAACACGTGTTCAGCGAAGACTGCGTGACACCATCAGCGCAAAAGAACGTATCACAGCCACCGCCGTGATCATGAGTGGCTCTGACTAACACTACCAGAATTATGTCTTGTGCATGCATACGTAAACCTTGAAGAATGTGAGCATCAGATCAGCCACAGTCGCAGCACAACTGTTCGTGGAACGCCGACGACGTGGGCTCGGCTTCCGTGCACCAGAGGCATGTCCTTTCGTGGTCCCCTTGTGCTTCCCTTTAGCTTAGTGAACAAAATTGACAAATATATTCCCTAACAATTTTATAGGCTCATTTATTTTCGGCTTCCTGTGAGTGCGATGAAAACTGAAACCCCCAACTTCACTTCACAACTTTCATCGGTGACCAAGGCTGTCGGCCACAATAAATAAATAAATAAATAAATAAATAAATAAATAAATAAATAAATAAATAAATAAATAAATAAATCAAAGAGTAAGAAACAGTTGATAACTTCAGCCCGTATTCACAAGATCGACTCACGCTAATAATGTTCGTAAGAGAACAATTTCGCCAATCCTGGTGCCGGACATACAAGGGGAGCCTGACCAATGGTGAAAAGCACATATGGGACATTTTGTGGATTCTGCCCCTTGTGTGCACTACCTCTTTAGCTTGCGCTATTACGTCACAAGTGGGATGCTCAGAGAGAGAGAGAGAATAGATTTATTGATGTACTGTGATTTTCAGGGATGGGCTGTAAGTCCTGCCTCGGCTTCGGCCGAGGGTTTTTGGGCCTCGGCGGCTTCCTTGGCCCACTGTATCGCCCATAATTGGTCATCTAAGGATGAGCTGAGCAGAACGGCTCCCCAGCGTTCTCGTAGCTGGTTAGTGGAGGCAGGGAGCCCTTGGTTCTCTCTGATATTGGGGCATTGCCATAGTATATGCTCTAAGGTGGCCTTATTGTCACACTTAGCACATTTATCACTCTGGTATATATCCGTGTACAGGAGATGTAAGAGTACTGGTGTTGGATTCGTTCTTGTCTGTAGTTGGCGCCATTTTGTTGTTTGTTGCTTGGTGAGTTTAAAGTGTGGTACCGCAAAGGTACGCCGTTGCAGTCTGTAGTGATTGGTGATGTCATTGTACGCTGTCATTCGATCATTCCATGATCCTCCTTTCGTAGGCCCGTCCGAGGATGTGGAGTGTGCATTAGCTCGGTAAATAAGCCCTCGGGCCATAGTGTGCACAGCCTCGTTGCCAATACCTGCTGCGGTCATGTGTGCTGGTGTCCATTGGATATATAACGAACTTTTTTCTGGGTATTTGTCCGCCTTGAGAACCCGTAGGGCCTCCGGCGAGATGCGCCCTATTGCAAAGTTTCGCACCGCCGTTTGCGAGTCGCTGATGACAATGAGTGCTTTCGTTTGCGCGGCTGCCATGGCTATTGCTACTTATTCTGCTGTTTCACTTGATACTGTGCAGACCATGCTGCTTGTGACGTATTCGTGTTTTCTGTTCATTACCGCCGCTGCGAGCCCTTTTTGTCTGTCGTATCTTGCTGCATCTACAAATACCGCGTCATTGTCTTTGCCGAATTTCTTTTGGGTATCCCTGGCTCTGCTTTCCCTCCTTGCTTTGTGATATTACTGGATGCATATGTTTGGGTAAAGGGTATATTATCATCTTTTCTCTGTAACTGCTCGGTATGTCGACTTTCATCCCATGTTGGGTGTGGTAATTGATTTGGAGTCTTTCAAGTATGGTTCTGCCTGTGGGTGTCCTAGCTAGTCTTTCATACTGCGCCATTTATTGTGCCTCTATAATTTCGTCTAATGCGTTGTGTATTCCCAACTTCATTAGAAGTTCAGTACTAGTGTTAACTGGAAACCCTAGTGCTACTTTGTGTGCTTTGCGAATGAGACATTAAAGTTTGATTTTGTCTGCCGCCTGCCATTTGAGGTAGGGTGCCACGTATGTTAGTTTACTTATCACAAAGGCTTGTACCAGCCTTATGGTGTTGCCTTTTTTCATACCACTGTGTCTGTTTGCAATGCGCTTTATGAGTCTAACGGTTTGCGTTACGGATGTTTCTAATTTTCGCATTGTTTCGCCTTTGTGTCCGTTGCTTTCGATTATCAGTCCTAGTACTCCGATGTTGCTTACGGTGGGTATGACGGTCCCACAAGCTGTCTTGATTGTGATGACGTCGCTCGTTCTGGGGAGTGTGTTGTAGTTAGCTGGTTTCCTGCCGCGGCGTGTAGGTTTGTAGATGAGCAGTTTAGATTTTTCTGCGGAGCATGTGAGCCCTGTATTGCGCAGGTATTTTTCCACTGTTTGAACCGCCTCCTGGAGCACTTGTTCTGTTTGGCCAGAACTGAGTCCGTGTGTCCATATTTTAATGTCGTCTGCGTATATAGTGTGGCGCAGACCGTTTATTTTCCGGAGTTCTTGTGGTAGTCCTATGAGGGCTATGTTGAAAAGTAAGGGCGATATGACTGCGCCCTGCGGTGTACCTGTGCTGCCTAAAGCGAATTCGTCCGATGTTAAGTCTCCCGTAGTCATCTTGGCTTTGCGTCCGGTAAGAAACGAGCGTATAATGTGTACACTCTCTTACCTAGTTGTAGATCCTGTATTTTGGTTAGGATCGCGCTGTGTGTAACCTTGTCGAAAGCTTTACGTAGGCCGAGTCCAAGGACTGCCCTCGTATGTTTAAGTTGAAGCAGCGCATCTTGTGTTGAGAGGCTTCTCCTAAATCCTAGCATGGTGTCTGGTAGTATGTTATTGTATTCGAAGTGGTTGGTTAGTCTGTTGAGTATCACGTGCTCCATTAGTTTTCCCAGACATGAAGTTAGCGATTCCAATTGATTGAAATTGTCTATTTGCAATTTGTATTATCTTGCTGCCATTTTACTTTATTTGTTTGTTATGGTGTGTTCTGCTGCTTTATGTTTTGATTGCTTGAACTTTCTTTTATTGAAGTTACATGTTGAATTACTGTTTGTTATGCCCCCCTGCTTGGTCGAAAGACCGCAGTATGTTGTAAACAAATAAATTTATAAATATGGGACGGAGATGCTCCAGGAGTAGCCTTTTGCCTGGTTTGGGTATGAGGATTATTTTGGCCGATTTTCACTGTTCCGGTACGGTTCCCGATTTCCATTGCTCATTGATGAATTCCGTTAGGTGGGCGATAGATTTATCGCCGAGGTTCCCGAGCATTTTATTAGTGATTCCGTCGGGTCCAGCGGCCGACTTCGTGTTAAGGGTGAGCAGTACGGCTCTTACCTCTGCCTCTTCTATGTCTGTCTAGAGTCTCATTGGGTTGGACGCTGTAGTCTGGGCGGTTTATCAGCGGTGTCTGGGGAAAGTATTTGTTTCTTAATTCTTAAAGGAGGTCCTGCTCTGTACCCTGGAATGTATGTATTAGGCGATTTATGCTATGGCGATGGGCTAGCTTTGTGTTCTCTGGATCTAGCATGTTTCGTAGTATGTTCGGGATGCTCGGAGATTTCTTATTTATTAAGGGGAGTCCGCGCAAGCTTATTTTGCGTTGAACTATAAATTAGGACAGCACGTCGCCGACATTACTCCAAATTTACGATCAATTTGTACATTCATAATTTGCAAAGGCAGCTACAGTGCCACGAAGGTGTGATATCGAGTCCGTAAAGACGCTGGACGGCGTGCAATGATTGACGTCAGCCACTTCAGAGTTTGTACGAAAGCGGGCGGTTTCAGATGACCTTCCTTACAGAGCGGCACTGAGTCCGCCACCATTCTCGGAATATCAAACTACGCGCGACCTTGCGTTAGAACAGGTCGCTTGCTATGCAGCTTTGTAAACGGCACATACAGAAATGGAGGAGGACACTTGTGCACGGCTACGCTTCCCCTCTCTTGGTGTATCCATTCCGTCGTTATAACTGTCCATCGGTTATCAAACATTCTTATCACGTGGCCTGCCTATGTCCATTTTTTTCTTAACGTCGATAATTATGTCGGCTACCCTGTCTGTTCCCTGACACGCTCGGCTGTCTTTCTATTTCTTAATGTTGCACCTATCCTCCTTCGTTCTATTGCCCGCTGTGTGGTCCTTAACTTCCTCTCAAGCTTCTCTGTTATTCTCAAAGTTTCTGCCCCGTATGTCAGTACTGGCAAAATGCAGTACCTATACAATTTCAGCTTGAGTGATAATGGCGAGTTTCAGTTTTGGAATGCCTGCCGTATGCACACAAACCCGTGCTTTTCTAGGGCGAATTTCTTTGACATAAATCGGCTCCCCTGTCAGCTGTTGTCCTAGGTATATGTATCCTTGTACAACTTGTAGTGTCAGCTTTTCAGTCGCCAATTCTCGTTTTTTTTTTTTTTTTGCCGTGCCACGTAGTATTGTCCTTGTTTTCTGCATGTTCTTCTTTCATCATCTGCATTTTGTCATCAGTGCTGAAGAGTACAACGTCGTCGGCAGAGCGTAAGTTGTTTAAATATTCGCCGTTAATCCTCATGCTTATTCCTTCCCAGTCTATAGTATTTTGAAGATTTCATCCAAACATGTAGTAAATAGCATTGGAGACTCTCCTTGTCTGACTATTTTCTGTATTGGTATTTTCCTGCTTTTCTTGAGAAGGCGTAGAGTGGCTGTGTAATCTATATAGGTGTTGGCTGCGGTTTTGACGCAAGTATCACATATTCCTTGACGGCGCAATTCCTCCAAAACTCCTGGTATCACTATACCGGGTCAAAAGCCTTTCCGTATAATCTATGAAAGCCATATAGTAAGCAGCGCACATCACTCGGTACACTGTGTGGTATACGACGCAACATTTTATGGGTCCATCTTATTCGTCAAACTTGTTTTACGTAACTGCCCCGTGTGGCTCCCTGCACGATATGTTCCAAGTCGAGCGTCATTATTTCGTTATTAATGAATAAATAAGACAAACATTACATCACAAATTTAGAAGCGCTCCGAGTGCAACGGTGTACCGCTCTTATGGCCACCAGCATGCATGCTGTCCAGTCACTGTAGGCAGCATCCGAATCGCTCGACGGAAACCGTATGGACATGTGCGCTCGTGGGAAACGTATTCAAATAGTTCTTGGAGGAATATGTTTGTTGCGCCCTGCCTCGTCTGCGGTTAATAACACGTTAAAAGTAAAGTAATTGCACAAATGACTGAACGTTTCGTGTGAAGGACGCACGAAGCTTTGACAGAATGTGTTTAGTTGAGCATCCCACGCGCGCACGTTCATATCTATAGGCGGCTGCGACATGTTCGTGCGATGTGACAACTAGTATTAGCGCCCTGGCAGCTAGTAGGCCATCTAACACACTGCCGACCAGATGAGCGAACCCAGCGCGTTTCGGATGTAGCACATTGGAGGTGTGCATGGGATGAGTGACTTAGCTTACTGATTGTAATTCATGTTACAATACAACTCCATTGCAGCGCTACAGCTAGAGAAGGTAGTGGTGCAGCTGCATGCAGAGCACGTTACTTACTCGTAAACCGGGTAGTCAGCGTGCATGTCTGTCTGTACTTCTTCAACAGGACATCCGTAAAGTAGTTAATGTCCGCAAGGAACATAGTTGACATTGTTCCACATCCGGTATCTTGTAGGGCTATTCGTTCGCAGTCCAAAAACTCGTTCACGAGTCTGGAAGAGAGATTATTTGAATTTAACTCAACTGTGAACAATTGCTGTTCCACATGTGGTCACACAAAACTAGGATGACTCAAGGGGGAAATCTCTTGTCCTGTGAGCGCACTGCTGCGATTAGATTTGCGTACTTCGATCTCACCAAAAGCACAGGACTTGTTATAAATGTTGGCTATAAATGAACAGTTGAATTAGTTGTGCAACTTTCAAACTATACATATTCAGAATTTAAGTCGTATTTAGTCACATTCTCTTTACATTTTTCGTTATGAATGCGCTCGTAACAAAAAATTGTCGTAGTAATGACGACGTCGCACGGACGCAAAATACACACTCTCACGTTAACGAAGATCCTTCCCGTGTTCCCAATAGTGTTCAGACAGCTCATGAAAGCATGCACAATAATAGCCAGTCGCCATGGTGGATTTATTACAGGCCGCCTAATAGCAAACTGTATGTATGAACAAGGTATTTTGTGAATTGAGCAGCAGATTATTAGCTGTCTCTCCACCCGCCAAAAAAAAAATAAGGGAGTAATCATTTTTACAGGCCGATGTTCAATAAGATCTCGCGCCTGCTGCCAGAAAAACTTGACCAGCATGCTTTTTTTTTTTTAGCCATTTACGAACCTCGCGGGAGAGATATGCGGGCGGGCGTCTCGAGGCAACGCTTTAAGTTCCGCGCTAGAATGACATATAATAGCAAATCTCGGCCAATCACGAGTCTCGGCATATTAGCGAACAATAGCAAAACGAAAAAGAACCGCTTACACGCGATCAACTTTGCGAATTTAGCAGTTTCCCTTACCCTTGTATGGATGGATGGATGGATGGATGGATGGATGGATGGATGGATGGATGGATGGATATTAGGAGCGTCCCCTTTATAACGGGGCGGTGGCCGGGCCATCAAGATCTGGCTTTATTTCTTTTTCGTTTACAACCATTTCTTTTCCCGAATCACACAAACTCGCAACGCGGCGCGCCCCCAATGTTGATTTGCAAAGCGCGCTAGCGAGGACTTCAACGCGTCCGCTGCGCAGCGAAACGAATAATCGGGGCCCCTTATTAGCGTGTAGCACCTACGCTGTTCATTAAAGGGAGTGCAAACCAATCCCGCATGGTCGACACGCCAGCGAATGCCACCGACAAGCTGCAAGAGGCGCTTAGGAACAGAAGAGAAAAGGGAAAAAGAAAACTATGAATCAGGTCTCGCTTATGGCAGAAGCCGACGGTTGGCAGCGCACCGACACTGTGAAGTTAAACGAACCTTGCAATTGCACTACGACGCTAGGTTACACTAATGTTAGGAAAATATGCGCTTTTCTAGCGTTAAGTCGATAACTGGGAATTGCTTCCGTGGTCTCAGACCATTCTCCAAAGAGCTAGACGCGAGGATGCTGGGACCCCGGTACGTCGTTATCGCACGTTGCTTCGAACGTTGCTTAGCTTCGCACATTGCTCGATTCGTTATCTACGTCCCTCTTCCCATCTCTCACCCCGTGTGTGAGAGTGCAAATGTGGACATAATGAAATATGGGTGAGGTCTATTTGTAATCGTTTGCAACGAGGAAAATATGCCCACAACGGGAGCCCATTGGCACCGGATTCGCGACGGCGCAAGTTCGCCGACACCTCGCACGCCAGTGTAATTGGCCGCCGCCTTTGGCAAGAGGGAGCGCCCCGGGTTTCGCGAGCCAACAACACTATGCAGCCGCTAGCGCGCGCTCTGAAGCGTGGTCTGGACCACTTTGACTGACTCAACTGCCGGAATATGGCGGGCGATTTACCAAAATAATATTAACTTATTTGTTCGTTTATTGACCAATTTAGCATTAACCATAGTTTGGCGACGACTCTTAGTATATGCCAGTTGCGGAGCAGGATCCGTTTTGCGTGTGTTGAGCAGGAACGCAACTGGCTGATTCAGAGGAACTCGGGACACCAGCCACCGATGTCCTCTGCTAACTCGCTTAGGAACGTAGCATTGCTTGGTCCTTAGGTCGCGATAATTTGTACCGCCGTGCGTGCCATGCAACTCTTCACCAGTAATATGGTGGGCTATTAACAGTGCAGTAGGCCTTAGCCGCTGCGGTACAAGCGCCTTTCCCGCGACGGTCTCGCGCAGTGGAGTTGCGAGATACGCCCAGTGAAGAAGGCGAGATACGAGCGCCTAAGCTATCGAAGAGGTTCTTGTAGCCGCTCAGCGTGATTACAGAACACGCAATGCGGATATAATCGCGCTTCAACTTTTCAAAGATTTGTCTCCGCGCACACTTCTGGTGTAAGTATCCCAGAAACGTTAACGCTTAACGCTGTTTAACAGCGTAAGCGGGTTCTTTAGAGCGAATTGACCCTAGTTCCAAAATCTGGCAATGATGTGCATATGTTTGTTTTTTACCATGTATTCATTTTCTGCTACGCTATACAAATCAGGGGCCGAATTCACAAAACTTCTCTTTCGTAAGTGCTTTTTGCCATTGGTCGGGAAGCGTCTCTAATGATATGTCCAGCAGCGGCATTGGCTGAAATTTTCTCTTAAGAGCTTTTTGTCGTAAGTTGTTTTCGTGAATACGGGCCCGGATGCCTACAGCTTTCTCATGCGGCCGTCCTCTCGCCATACGAGCGCTTTCAAATCTCAATGAAGACGAGGGCCCTTGTTTTCGGCTGAAGAGGAGCCGTGTGTCAACGTCGCGAAACTATTCAACGTATCCTGCAGCTGCCATCGGCTATATAGTGTCCGCGGATGGGATCCACCTAAGCATTAAATGGGCTCTGCAACGATTTTTTGAGCAAAGTCAGAAAGCGGTGCCTGTCAGTCGTGGAGGCCCCATTGAACATGTGAGCCGAATATTCCACTGCACGCACCAGGGTCGAGACCGGAGATCGTTTTTTGCGAACGCGGGCGGTTCTGTTCGCTGTTCACTGCATACCACTGGCTGTGGTTACGCTTGCCCCGTAAACAGCGGGGCGCGGCCACGTTTTTGCATGACCACGTTTTCTCTGCGCGTCACGCATTTACGCTCACGAAAAAATAATCCATCCTGTTCATAAAACAACCTTACTCATTTGAAGTCGAAGAATTTTTCGTTTTGCATTATATCATCTAAAAGAAGACAACAAAACCGGCTTGTCAATTTTTGGGATGTTCGCCGCTTGTCCATTGGTTGCTCTCACCCTCCCTTTCTCGCATATTTTATGGGTCACCCTGTCATAAAACTGTACTTACTCAAACAAAGGGGAGTGACCAATCCTGGAAACTTGCGCTGCACTCAAGCGCTCAAATCCGCAGCGCGCACAACGAGAGCCGCACCGCCACTTCGTGATGTTGTAGCGAACGAACGCGATGTGTTCCGAGCAAAAATCTCCGATTGCGCCCCAGAGAATCCGCAATCTGGTTTTAAACACAGACGGAAAGCGCTGGCTCTTCCAACGAATGACGTCACTGAGGGCACCGACTACGTCGCTTGAGGCAGAAATAGCATTGCTTATTTCTATCGCAGAAAGATAATGTGCTATGCTTTATTAGTTCGCTTTGAATTGAACAAATATAAAGAAAATGTGCGTATCTCTCAGGGCCACGAAAAAAGCAATGAGGCGTTGTCGGTGCCCCGAGTTACGTCATTTGCTGAAAGAAGCGCACCCACTTTCCAGCTGTGTTTCAAACCAAATTTCGAGTTCCCTAGTGCGGGCAGTGAAATAATATCTGGCTAACATGTTCACAGGAGCCTACAAGATTGATCGCCACCATTTACTGACTACTTTAAAGGGACACTGAAGCGGTTTTAAATTTTCGAATTTAATTAAAATTCGGAACCCGCGACCTTTTATAACATACCTACGGTGGTTTTTTCCGCGATATTTAATTAAACAACAGCGATATGAGCGCCCAAACTCGGTCTGAGGGAACGCCCCACGGCGAGCGCGGAGAGTAGGTGAGGAGGATGACAGAGTGAAACGCGGAGGAGTGACGTCATCGTGAGGGCGAGCAGGGTAGCGGCATTGGTTTGCGGCTTTCGTTTGCGCACAGCGCAGTGTCAGTAGAGGAGCTTGTGCTGGTTTCTGGGCACCGCACTGCTTTTTTGTCATGCTTGGAGATTTTTCCGGTAGCAAGTTCACTGGTTATGTCACAATAGTGCCTTTGCTGCGGCCTATGTATTGATTTGATGAAGTGGCTTGCCATGCCGAAGTGACTTGCCATACCGAGCTTCTGTGCGTCCTTCAGCTGCGACAACATCTACGTTTGCGGAGCAGCAGGATTTCATAAATTCTCTCAAGATTAGATATCCACTGAGTGGGTCATTGCTGTTAGGAAAGAGAGGAACTTCAGTCCTACAAGAGCAAGTATGCTATGTTCGAGGCGCCTTCTGGACAGCGACTACGTACAAAAACAGTCTCGAATATAATCGGTAGGCTCGTTGATGAAGCTATACAATACTGAACCACTACGCGGCCCCTTTTTGTGTCCGCATATAGAGGATCTCGCCGCAAGAAAAAGGCGGGGCAAACGCTTCACGTTTCCAGAGAGACAGATCGCCGACCGGTTCTCACCAATCCGATCCCGTGGCCTACCTCGGCCGACGAAATAAGTGACTATACATATATATATCAAACCATTCCTGAGGTCGAGAACCGCAGCAGACAAATACAGGGACACCGGCTGTGCTGTTTTTTTTTTTTTTTCGCATAAAAGCGACATTGAGGAAGTCAAAAACTAGTCACACATGTCGACGCACAACATGAAAATTTGAGATAATCATGTTGCAAATGTACGCGCTGTGGAGTTTTTGCCGGATTGAAAACAGCGTTAGTCGCACCGTCTACTTAGCTACACCAGCGTCATATTCATGGGCTGTCAGCGAAGCCTTCATGACGGCGCGCTGTTCCGGTGTGCTTGTCGCACGTGAAGGGGTGCGCTTATTAATTATGTTTGTGCGAAACGAAAGAGGCTCATGAAAAGTTGCTTGTGTTGTAGTTCTTGTCTAGAATGCGAGGTCTTGTGAGTGTATGCACCGCATGATGAGCGCTGTTCCTGGGCAGAACCTACATGCTGCTCACTCGATAAGGTGCTTCATCGCATACTTCTTTAATTACGGTGTGTGGCACATGCTCGAACACACGGCACTGCACGTCGGACCGGTGGGGATATGCCAGCCGATCGCGATACGTTCTGCTAGTCGACTGCGATGGCAGCCTGTCGTCTGCACCATTTGAATGAAATATATATATCCGAATGCGGGCGACCACATGTAGTTGTACCACGAACTCATCGTAATTGCTACAGTTAGCCATAATAATGGTGATATGCTTATATACAGCAAGAAAAAGAACTGATAAAACGCGCACGGCCGGTCGGCGCGCGCGCACTAGCACAGCCGTGGCAGTCAGCTCCTCCGAGGCACTCACGATGACGTCATGAAGCTCCTCAACCAATCATAGGCAGTGACACGGTTTTCGTTGCCGCCCATGACGCGCGCCGCGCGTTTTTGCCTAAATAGGGTCATTTGCTCAAGTTTATGCCCTGTTTCGACTTGATTTTCGGTTTCATCGTACGAAAAATGATTAAATAGCATGATAACCTCAATTTTTTTTTAATGTGCTTCAGTGCCCCTTTAAAAAAGTGTTGCAGGGCCCTTTTAAACGTTCCAAGTGTGATATGGTAAGCTACCACGCAACGTCAAACGCGCCTGCTTTCCTCTCTCGCTACTTCCGGCGGTTTCGTAAGGGATATATCCTTGGAACGCTTGTAAACGGCTAACGCCTGTAGCTGTAAAGAACGCCGCCTGCGGCGTGTGGAGCTGTATGTGGTACAACGGCACGCGATAGGTATTGGTGTGGTGACAGTTCAGTCTAGAGCCCCAGGTCGAAACTTGCCTCATAGACGCTGCATGCAACGATTACAAATGCAAAAATTACGTGTTTCCTCACTGCTGCGACCAGTATGACCTGATTACTACATCAGTCCAACGCCTAAGAAGATGCCTAGACCATACGCCACATTTCTCCAACAGGATGCGATAGGCGTCGAAGCGCATCGGTCCATACGGAAATGTGCAAGCGCTGTATTTCTCCTGTGAAAACCTCTCGTTCGAGTTCCCGCGTCGTGAATGAGTGCCGATTGTGTGAGACGTGGTGTTTTCTCGTGATGCCCTTGTGTAGTGTCGCACAAGTATCCACACCTTTTGCATAACAAAAAAAAAAAAAGAACACGCAAACACTTACTGGCATACGTCCCTATTGCTTGCGGTAAGTCCTCTTCCTTCTAAGTCGGCGTAGAAAGCTACGGCGCAGTACGAGTAGCGGCGCACAAATTCCATGTACTGGCAACCGGGTGGAATTCCTGAAACAAGCGACAGGATCGGGATCTCGTGCTTAAAAGAGCGCGTCGGTCATGAGTAAGTAGAAGGTTCTGTACAGGAAGGTGACGCTGAGAGAGTGCACACGTGTATTTTCGAACTTACCAGTAGGGAGGGTGAATATAGGTGGCACAATAGTGCCCGTGTGACCGCCAGTCCCACCTGGAGAAGGTGTGGCTGTAGGCTCCTTTGTCACAATGGTACATGAAAGCGCTCCCAAAGATTCGATCAAGGTGGTCCTCACGAACTTCATACTCCCAGTAAGGTCTGGGTTGTTTGTGGAACTGCACTCGTGCTTCGTCTCCAGTGCCTTATGGCATTCCTTGAACTCCTCTATGATTCTACGCAAAACGAAAACAAAGAATGAACTCGCATACAAACCGACTTCCGTAGTCGACAGTGTGAATTATTCTACAACGAACAAGAAGTTATGAAAATACAATAGCTTTCCCAACTTACTCTTAGAGACTCGTTCACGCGCAACACGTGAAGTGCTTTTGTCGTGTTCATTCGCCACTAAATGACTCGCAAGAAAATCATTAGCCGTGACCAACGTAGTACCGCCGTCAACGTTTTCGGTAGTAATGAAACTGTAACGCGAGTAACAGACGGACGCAGCACAATGAAAGTACGGTCCCCTTTCCGTCTTGCTTGCAACCTGATGGAGCTGCGGCAGCTTATTAATTAGGTGAAAGTCTTGTGTCATGCCACGGTGATCTTGAACAAACAGTGGCACAAAAATATGACGCAAGGAATTCGAAAGCTAGCGCCTTTGTTCACATGACAGCCTATAAATCGAAATAAGGTATGGGTGTATTGTAATGACATCAATAACTTGGCATCGTCGCCAATTACGTCACGATTAACGATAATAAAATCATGTGTGGCTCATACCCCCATTGGATATGCGGGCACACCCGGTTGAATATTAATATTTACAGCATACGCTTTCACTTGGCGTTCAGCTACCAAAGGTTCCCGGTTCGAACGCCTAGGATACCAAGTCCGACTACCAAAGGTCTTGGCTTGCGCCCTTACTCTGTTAAGGAATGGCTTAGCACCCCTAGGAAACTTTTGTTGCCAACAACAAGCCTCCCCGTGAGACGTTTTATGCACTTTGTCTCGAGTTATTTTCAATTCTTCGCGTGCTGACGGTTCTTTCCGTCGTTTTCTCTTTAACGCTTACGTTGGCGAACGGGGTTAAATCATATCCAAATGATTTCTCGGTGCTATCTATCCTTGACTGGCACATCTCGAGCTAGTTGGCCCACTGCAAGGGAAAAACAGTGCGCAATCGACAAGGACAGCGCTTGTGCATCGTACGATCTTTCTTTGCCCCTGTCGAGTACGCGCTGTTTTTGCCTTGTGCCTATCTATCCAGAAACCACACAAGCTGCAATGTTGATGGACATGAGACTTCCTTGGCTCTATTAGTCTATTAGTCGCTTCGCATACTATGCCAGTCCTTTTTCGGTTCGGCTAGCACAATGTCCTATGTGCTTTTCCTCTTCTCATTTCAGAAGAAAAACACCTGCTTGCGTGCTTTGTCGGCATATTCTGCTACCCTACCCCAAGATGTCCTGTGAATACTAAATACCCGCGCAAGTGTCGTTTCCTCCGGAAAGACCAGTGCCCATGTAATGCCGCAGAAGCTTCCCTCTCCGCTCTTGCCAGATAACTTTTTCTTGCAAGAAAAAGTTTTCGTCTTATGCGTCCCCCACTTCGAGTTTTATATGTATATATATGGGCACTGGTCTCTCTGAGTCATTTGCTTAAAGCCCGGCCCCTAGTCCCCTAATCGCCATCGTTATAGGTAAGGCAGTCCAACACCGTCTTTACACTTCCGCGGGGCATGTCTCAGTGGAGCACAGGTAGGGAGACGTTTTATCGCATTTATAAGACGGTGTGCACTTACCTGCAGAGCACCGACATTTCCGCGTTTACGAGGGGCTTCCTGAAAGCTGTTCTTGGGACGACAATGGGCTTCTGGCGCTTTCGGGAGCTCCGCTTGCCCTTCTTGCGGGAGTAGGCTCTCTTGAATTTGTAATTATCACCGCGGTTGGCCTGTTTCACCTTTCGGTTGAACTCGAGACCGCATTTGAAGAAGTCGTACAGAGCGGCTCGCCCCACGCATTTCTGCTGGGCATGAAGCAGACGTTGGTTGCTGCCTGCAAATTCAAGTCTGACATCAGACGCCGAAACATGTTGCATGTCCTTTTTAGTCCACTCTGTTATCCTGGTTAGCGCAGCCTTCTGCTCTTATAGTTATGGCGCTGTTGATATGCTTGGCAGTTCACTACGGCCAGTTAAAGGTGGAGAGCTTTCTCTCGTTAAATACTATTGTAACGCGCCATGGCTGGGACAAGAGAGGTAGAAGAGGAGGAGGACGTGTTCTCGACAGCGTTTACTCAAACGATACTTCAAGTACGACTGCGCGAGTAAATTCAGTGTTACGAAGGTATCAACATGCACCGATGTGACCACTCCGTCACCAACTGTTTGCAAAAGGAAGTGTCACTAGCATCACACAAGCTATCTCCTTCAGGCGCCGTGTAGTACATATTTGCGCACGCAATTCTGTTTTGCGCGTTCTGATTATATTTTAACTAAGCCAGAAAATGGTGCTGATCAGTCATGGAGGCACGTATGAGCACTAGAGCCAAATTTTGCACTGCATGCGCCAGGAAATTCAACAGTGATCACGAGGCAATACTGTACACTTAGTCACCGTACGCGTTCTGTGCACCGTCAAGGAAGGGGGAGGGGGGCACCTCTTCTACAGGGGGAGTAGCAGCGAAATTTTGCTTCTGACTCCCCCTCACCCTACAACCGAGAAAATAATAGCTCAGAACAAGATGAAAGCAGAGATCTCTAGCATTACAAGGAAAAACAGCCGCGCAATCTTATGCAGCGACACAAGAAAACGAATTCGTATAAGAAAACACTGTTCCAGGCAACCACTCTTGTCACGCCAGCAACAGATAATAAAAATACATCAAGCGTAGCTAGATCTGAGAACATTTTTAGCGCTAAGAGACAAGGACGAGAGAACGACAGTACAATGCGCTACGCGTCAATGTGCGACGCGTCGTCCTCCTCTGGTCCTTGTCTCCTTGCGCTAAAGATGTTCTCAGATTCAGTTTACCAACAAGCCCAAAGATTGGCAATTCTAAAAGCGTAGCTTATTTCTGCGCCTCGAAACCCCGCGCGTGCTTGCTGGAGACGTAACTGTCCAGTACGTGATATTAGGATCGGCGTAAGCCCCACTGAACGTTGTGGAGGGAGGCTACATGCAGTAGCCAATGGCGCCAGTTTTCGGAGAGCAAAACCGTGGGGAGGGCGCACTGCCCGCGTTCTCACGGAGGACATCGCAGGGCAGTCGTCTCGGAAGAGACGATTGCATTGTTTACGATGCAAACGTGACCACTGGGTTCCCGGTTTTTCTTGGAACTTGAAGGCAGCCCGAATGAAACACTGGTGCAGTGACGCACGCGTGAAGGTCCCGGAATTCGTGGACTGTCAGTGTGTGTGTGTGTGTGTGTGTGTGTGTGTGTGTGTGTGTGTGTGTGTGTGTGTGTGTGTGTGTGTGTGTGTGTGTGTGTGTGTGTGTGTGTGTGTGTGTGTGTGTGTGTGTGTGTGTGTGTGTGTGTGTGTGTGTGTGTGTGTGTGTGTGTGTGTGTGTGTGTGTGTGTCGTGCCGCTTTTGTAACAAGAACTTCTCGGCCACACAGACGAAGCGAGAGTGGCCCAGCAGTGTACAGGACACTAGAGAGTTCTAGCAGCGGCGGCTTACCGTAAGGTAAGTACGGTAATGCCGTACCGTCGTGGTTGGCACGTGGAAAATTGAGGTTCTGAGGGCTTCACCAGCAAGCTTTATCATTCGACGACGTTTCTGTACTCACAAAGCAACTAGTGCAGGTCTTTCGGACTTAAATAGCCACGTGCCGACCATGACGGTTCGGTATTACCACTGCCGTACGGTAAACCGGCGCTGCTAAATCTCTCTACTGAGACCTGCTGCCAGCACGTGGATCTACGGATGTCCTAACATGAGAAGGCGCAGTGCGTCGTGAAAAGACGGGACTGCGCGTACCGGGAACAGTTCATTTATTTGTGCTCTTCGCCAGACTGCACTTTTCATCCCGTGTTCGAGGAATCACCTGCTGCAACCCGGGTTCCGTCACCCTTTCCAGCGGAGAGGCAGCGAAGGCGGGGCGTGGCCTCCTCCCTTCGAGGGCGGAGACGACATTTCTTGTTTCATTGGACACCATTGTAAATAATACTGTATAAAATACGAGGAGCTTCTGTTATCATCATCATGTAAACAAACATCATCTCTTTTCTTCTCACACGTCACCGTCTCCGAGTCCGCTCCGTACTTCGGCAACCTCTCCGTGTCGGGATGCGGAACCGCCAACCTGGAAGTGCAGAACCCAGGAACACGGCACGGCCTCCACACCACCATCCCAACAGTGGCGAAAAGAGCACCCATCTATCTGAAAACCCAGAGTAATCACAAGCGAATGAGCAGTGCGACCACATAACCTGCCTAACGACGAACACCGTCAGCGTGGGACGCCTGTACGGAGTGACGTGCGTCGAAAATGCCCTACATGTTCGGACGAAGCGAACGGGCATATAGACCCACAATCGACGACACCTTGTCTGCTTTGGACAATCGGTGCGCGCTTGCATCGAAAGAACCCTATAGTTGCCTTGACGTTTTTCCCCCATTTCTCTAGTGCTAGTAAATCAGAAATAGCGCATCTAACAGCTGATATTGTTGTGACGACTGGGTGTAGAGCGTACGCGTCGTGGCACCTCACCGACGTCCTCTCTGTTGCGACATCTGCAGGTTAGCGTAACGCAGCTTAGCGGCGAGTTGAATCTCGAATCGACGGAGCTGTGCGCAGACTAGTGCCTATTAGCAGTCCGACAAATAAAACCGCAAACGTTTTGAATAAGAGATTTCATAGAAAATAGCGGTTATAGCACAGAGCCAGCCATCACGACGGTGTCGGCTGGGGCATGCGCCTAACAAGCCGGCAGGGCCTTTTAAGTATCATTGAAGCCTTTGCCTAACGTTGGGAAGGCTACCACTGACCTGTTCCCACGGGTGGCATTCGGCTTGCACTGGTGTGGTTTAAAGGGTTGACAGAAAGTGAAAGTGGGAGACCGTTCTCACGCGACATTTCACGACGCCAGATCAATTCGAAACGTAGTCGGCCTCCGCTTATGGACGACAAGGGTTTGCCGAAGATTGGGAAGCCTGACCCTACCCCTACTATGTGGAACATATAGCGGTAGTTGTTGCAAGATATACAATAAAGTATCTTGATGCAACAAAATTTCCTTGTGCATAAAGCATACCCTCATCTTCTGCGCTGTCACTTAATGTTAAAATAAGTACCCCCCAGGGTAAAAACATAATCTGAAGTATCGCACTTCAACGCGCTTAACGATCAGGGCCCGTACTCACAAAAACTTCTTACCCACAAAAAAGTTCGTGAGAATATTTCAGTCAATCCGGAAGCAGGAGATATCATTAGCGAAGGCATCAGACCAATCACAAGAAAAACTTACGAAGCAGGAGCTTTACGAATTCAGTCCTTGATCAGTGTACCAGTACGTAGACCTTAGAATTGATACACTATCATTCATTATAACTCTATTAGAAGGCCGGACTTCGGCCAACAATACATATATTGAGGGAGGTGGCCGCGTCTCGGCTCTTACTAAGTCGCAGCCGGCCAGTTCAGGGCCGCTGCGCCCAGCAACGCGTCTAGCCAAGTCCAGGCCCAGGCGACCACCAGCGTGCGCCACACGGCACGCACCACACGTTCACACCATCGTAGTCTCCGTCGCATCTGCTCCTTCGGCGACCTTCCCTCTGCGGAGACGGCGGCAAAAGCGGTCTGTGCAGCCGCCAATTCGCAGGAAAACCGCAATAAAGCCGGCCTGCCACATTGTGCGGCACATCGAAGCGTGGCTCGGAGCCAGAAGCCGTACCGGGGCGCGGGAGGTGGGGTCAGCGAAGTAATTGACGTGCTTGAACACGTAGTTAGAAACAGAGTCGTCTTCGTCATCACCACTATCATCGTCTTCGGCGTATCGGCTTTCTTGACCACCAGCACCGAGACCATGAGCATCGTCATCATCTTTGGCGTTGCACGCCCAGTTTCCATCGATGCATTCGTCCTTGTTTGCACCGTTGAACCCCTGGGTCTTTTTTCACTTCTTCATCGCCCTGTCTTCAGCGCTCATTACTCCCTCTAACATGCCCGGCCTTCTTCCAGCATTGTGGACGGTGAGAGTTCTCATCTTGCTCATGGATTTCATCAAACAGCGCCGAAAACGCTCTGAATAGCTGGCCGTAACCGAGCATATTTGTCTCGCTGCCTTATTCAATCCAGCCACCTGAATCATCGACCGATGTTTCATTTCCCGGTGAGCTCTGCCACGGTGGTGCCCAGGAATCAAATTAAAACCCCAGAAATCAAATCTATAAAACAGCCTGTATATCAATTTAACGTACAATATGATCGACTGTTCAACAATAATATTCACTTAGTAATTCTGGCTCGCCATTGGAGCAACATCTGACCATCGCCTTTCTCGCAGGGAAGTGTTTCAGTATACTAAAGTAGATCATTGGCAATTTGGCGCACACGTTTTACAGATCTAAGTTCTTCGGTCGCTCTCCTCAACCATACTTCACGTTAGCTTTAAGTTTAACTTAGCCGCCCATTACGCTTCTCTAGCCGTGACCCAACGTTCTATACTGTACTATTAAACTTCCAAGTTCTAACCACGTATGGCGCAGCCAAACGTAGTCTCGCATAATAACACGTTGCTTCGTGCGGCCAAATAGTCTCTCAATATCCCGTTCCATTTTTCCATAATTTCATACGTTTCCATAAGAAGTCCAGACATATTCCGCATATATTTATCGTGTACTTCCCTTATCTTTCTTACGGAGTCTTACATAAACATAAGGAATTATTAGAACGGCCGTACGGAACGTTTCAGTGGGGATGAAATCATGTTCGGAGAGACCGCAGTTATAATGGGACAATATTATTTGCAACTGAAAAAATTATGCCTTAGGATGAAGGATGATGCTGCTTTTACTGTGCATTTTCTGCATACTTATGTAAAAAGTTCAATGCTTTATCAAATTGGCTGGTAATGCCCTTTGAGAAATTGCAGGTAGGCTAGAAATGTAACTCACTTGAAATCTGTGAACGCTGAGCCTTTGGCATGCCCTCCGAACTGCAGGCTATTCCTTGGTCTTCTAGAGCTCCGCTTGAGAAGTAGGAGACATGTTTACGGAGTGCCTCGTCCAAGAAGCAATCCGTTGAGGAAAGTGCCATTGATGTGCACCTTTGATACTCATGCACAGCCCTGAAGAAAATACAGTGTGTCAAGGGGGTGCACCCCAAGCAATTTATGTCACTAACACTTTGGCAGATGCCGGTACAATTAGCGTCGATTCCTGTGGAAGTGAACCCGCTGCGTTGTTGAATTAGAGGTTGCCATATGGTCTCTTAAAAGAAGGAGCAAAGTGACGTGTTTTCAAGACTGCTAACTACGAGGCCAGGCATACCAGGCAACCCCGTTACGCCGGTACACAATATAGCAAGGGCTGAATGGTTATTTTAAAATTTACGCTGCAGTCCATTATGGTTATGTACGAAATGCAGCAGTCAAGCGATTTGAACGGGGCCTCATGAAGGCCTCTTTCAAAGTGCCGACGTGCTTGAGAGCGCCGACTTTCATCGTGTTATCGAGCAGTACACTCCCGAGGATAGCATTAGCAATGTTTAATTATATGGTATTTACGTCATATTGAAAGTTAAGCAATTATTTTAATGAGATCTACCCAATAAAAGGCTACGCAAGGTTTACTTACAGAGGTACTTTACGCACCGGTCGTACGCCTTCTTTAGCGCAGTGCGAGTCAAGAGCTCAATTGAGGCACCTAACGGACTTGTGACTGTCACTACTATAGTATATGTTTATGTTGGAGACGTAAAGCAATCATATTTGAAGGGAATTATCTTTCATTCTAATTGGGTGTCTCTGCATCTGTCAGTAATTTTCGTTCTCTATAAGTTAGTCCGAGTGCTTGAGCGAGTCAGCTGCCTAACAAGCGAGGTTTGGCTGCAGCTGTGAGCACTAAGCAACCTATGAGCACGAACGCCTTCTATCGTTGTTTGGCTCTGAAGCGTGTGATGAATAACGGAACAGCCAGCGGAGCTTTGACATTTTGTCCTGCCCGTTTTTTTTTTCTTTCTCCAGAAACGATAGAACTTTTTGGTATAGACACTCTGGACAAAAGTCGCTGTAATTCAATGAAACCTTGGCGGCAGATGAGCGAACGGAAACAGAGAAGCTATAGTTGCTCTTGAAGACGAACGGCACCAAACAATGCTTAGCTTCGTCGTCTCATGCCATCACGTCATGACAAGTTATACACGTGATCACTGTTGAAAGTCCACGAGTAAGAAGCAGGACCGAATTCCGTTGCACGATCCCCCCTCGTTTTCGAAAACGTGGATGCAGGCATACAGTCTAACGTTAGCGAGATTTGAAAAGCAGAACAACGGTTTCTATGTTCCTCATGCATCTCATGCACCTCGCCATGCTTATCTGCATTCGCCTAAACTTTAAAGTATGTAAGAGTCAGTTTTTTTCAATGACTGAACTTGGGAGCAACACGTCAGAAAATGTTGAGCCCACTTGAACCTGAAGTTTCAGTTTGCTGTTACCCTTTTTACATGTTTTTCTTTTGTTTTTTAAAGGAATCTTGTGAAAGAAAAATGCCGGCGCGGAATTCAATTTGTATGCCAGGGAAGCGCTCTTCTATTTACATTCTATTTACATTCGAGGTCCTCGAAAGCTCTCGTGTAGCGTGTAGTCAAGGGGTTCCTGCTTGCCCATCTAAAACGTTTGTTTCGTCAGGCTCCAGCACTTCTGTTTCCGATTAGCCTTTTTCCACTGCACTTGATTAAGCGAGCACTGTTTTTTGTCCGCGTAGCCGCCATGCCTTGATTTCTACCAAACGTTCGTAATAAATCAGTTTTAAATACTCAAGCATACCTTCTTCCACCATGAGTCATATTACTATCAGATATATACAATAAGCTCTTTGTAAGACAGCTTGGCAGATCAGCTACGAATATAATGTATTATGTTTTCCTCTGATATACACGTGGCAGGATTAGTACGTGTGTGACATAGCTATGAGCCTATAGACGATAGAAAGGAAGCCCTTACTGGCAGAGTAGTCTCCGGTCTTCGCTTATCCGGCTGCTGTTCTTTTCCGTGACGTAATGAAAGGCTAGGCCACACAGAAAGAACTTGCGGAGCGCCGAACGCTTGTGGCAGGTTGAATCGTCACCCAGTTGTGGTGCGTATACGATGTGATCTGGAATGAGAAGCGTCTTGTAGCTCGAGATGGTCTAGGTCGATGGCTGGCTCTCATAAGTACAGCACTAGAAGCGCGAGCTAACAAAAACTGGAAGCAGTTCTATAACATACAGGGGGGCTTTAGGATTGTAATTAGTGGTTCATTTGATGCATGTGACGTAAGCGCCCTCTTCTATCACATTCGTAAAGCCATACGACATAACTGGCAGTTGTTGGAAGCCTTTGTCGAAGGAAATGAGCCTTCGAGTGGAGTGGGTGCAACGTATTTGCCCGAACACTCCTCTACGTCCCACAACGTGTGCTCTTACCTATGACATCACTGCAAGAAACATTAAACTGCTCAATCTTTTCCCTGATGTGGTCTTCCTCTTTCTCTAGGAAGTACTCTTTTTGGGGGCAATGTGTCAACTTCATAACTGTTCGGACGCATTCGACGAACGACCGAAGTAACCTAGATGAAAGAAAATAGCATCTTAGAGCGGGACGGTCGACTTGGGTCTCGAAACCGCTTTAACAATCTGCCGCTCGTTCTGCTTACTGGCAGGCATAGTCGTTGGCATCGGTGATGTGCTTTGCATCCATCTCGAGTATGCCCTCGCACTCGCTTCGACCGCTTTCGTACACGAATCTTCGACAGATCTTTTTATCTGTGCAGGAAAAGTGCGAAGTAGCTTGCGTGATCGGGTTCCCCCCAACCAAGATTTACATGAAAACGAGTGCGTGGACGGCTGACGCCTCAACCGTTACCGTACGCATACGCCGTGATAGCTGGCCTCTGCCTACTCCGGAGGCCCTGCGAAGCTATTCAGCAATTGTCTTGATACAGCACTCACCCATGCTGCTTCCTGTGTTCTCGTCTGCTTTTGGTGAGTGACTATTACTTATCGCAACGAAAAGCACGCCTGCATTGGACGAAGCGTGGCGCGTTTTTAGATGTGGCGATCCGCGACCCCCAGGCTTTCCTGGACGTCAAAAATAGCGCATAGGCCTGGGGGGACATACTGGTTACTACCCAGCGGCACTGTTTCGTGAAGCACGTGTAGACCCATTCCATGTTTTTAACAGCGGTAGGCCCCGGCGATATATCCACGCGCTTGTAGCGACGTCGCGGCGCGGAGGTACCGCCCGTCGCTCGCCGCCGCCCTGCATGGTCGCGCCACCGCCGCCGGCACAGCGTGTGCGAAAGCTGCCTCCGAGCACCGGGCGTCGCAGCGCCACCGGCTTGTTTACAACAGCTTGCAAAGGGTGGCCGCGAGAAATTCAGTTGCAGTAGCTCTGTATGAAGTAGTAAATGAATATAGAAAAAATACGTCGACGCGCAGCGCTATATATATGACAAAATGTGAGAAACTGATTGAAACGACAAGCATCTTGCCACCATGGACGTGAATGATTCTTGAGCTATTATATCGACGTCGCTGTAGTCTTGATCAAGAGGAACGATTTAATTCAGTAGCTAGCGCAAAGATGAACCATTTAGTACAGCAAGACATGAAAGTGCCTGAGCTGAAGATTCTGTTACGAACTAAAGCCTCTAATCGCTGCACTAAATGCTTGCGCACGAACATATTGTGGCGATATTGTGGCGTTATCATCTATGTCGGTATGGCTGTGACTGCGCAAAGAAAAAATAAACAGTTACGTGCTAAGGACAAGGACCGTTAATAACCGCTAGCAAGGCGCGCATAACCGCAGCATGCAGCTCGCCGCGTACGCTCAAGTTGCGATCGCGAAGGCGTAAAGCCCTGAAACGACGCGATAAATTTCAAGCGTGTAATTATTTAGCGCAGGGTGACAATCGTGCAAATGTAAAGCACATCAAAGCCTCAACAGCAAGGTCCAAGGCACTTGCGTTAGTTCTGCCATCGCAACCGCATGCAATTTGCAAAAGCATCGCCAAAATCGGCTTCTTTGGCATGCGGCTGTGTGAATGTACCTGTCATATGCTTATTTCACTCGAGTACATAAATATCCGTCAGAGGCATTTAGAACTACTTCATCCCAAAGAGGGAAAAAATGGAGGCCGCGATTAATTCTATACATATGACAGCGTGCTATTCGTACGCAATAAACAACAGGAATACAGTGCGTGTTCTGAGGCAAGCGTCATCGCTATGTCTCCACACTTTGTTTATGCCAAGAAACATGGTGTCGAGCATTATATATGACGAACATATGACAAGGAGATTTCTCTCAGACGTCTAAGATGGTCATCAGCAGGAAACAGATACAAATCTTTCGCACTTTTTTTTTTTCGTTGCTGCACAGCGAACCGCGGTGCAACTATTCGGTGTACCGAATTTTCATCGTTGCACCCTCACCAGCGAAAACACGGCAGCTGCTGCGGTAGGCGCGCCGGCGTATGCCTACCGTGTGAAACAGACACCTGACGACAGCGCCATCGCATTTTCGTGACGTAGACCAGTGGAGTAGGTCTATACTTAATATCGGCAAGACATCTAGCAACAAATCTGAGTAGGTTTCATAATAGGTACCGGTTGGCACTGCCAAGCATTCTATACATACCAGATTGTAGAACTACAAGTTATTTTGAACATATCCTTGCAAGTTGCACTTCAGTATCATTACAGCTTTTACGTCCTAACTGTTATAAGAGTCAGTTTCTGTAGTAGTGGCGTTTGTTGCTCTCGTTACTTTTACAGTCTAACTACTGTCTACTTTAGTTTTTCATGTGACGATTAAAATACGAGCAGGATCCACAAATAAGGACTTCACATGCCTTCACCATTCGAGCGATTTTTGCGCTAGAACGTTCACCTACCGGGCCGCGTTTATTTCCATCATTAGTCAGTGATAGAACAATATGGCACGCTTTAGAAGAGCATGATTGCGAAATGGAGCTTGAACATGTTACGGACTCTGCTTAACGTTTCTTTCTTTTGTACGTAAAGGTGATTCCATTTGGACGGACTATTGCAGCAACTTGTTACAACACTTTCCGCCTGGTCACTGGCACCTGATCGTTCCTGATGGCTAGCGTTAGTTGGAAAATACGAGCAGAAAATTGGGTTTATGCTGCCTTGTGAAATGACGTACCACTTATTGTAGTGGAAGGCGCTCTGGAAGATATTGTGGCGACAGCTTCATGGCATATAGCAGCCGGGCATGTACATATATTAGTAAAGGCGAGCAGCAAATTACAGCAATAATTTAGAAACAAAGTTTTGTTTATACGACACCTGGAACATGGAGGCCAGAATCTAAAACTCACACGCTGCATATTCTGTAAACTTTTTTTTTAACGTAATACCGACAGAAAGAGCCGATGTGCTGGACCGTTAAGATGAAGGCGGGATTGTTATATTGCCAGAAATCAGCAGCAAAATTCAAACGCTCGAGCGAATTTGGCTTAACATTAATTCAGTATTTCAGGTATATATTATGAAAGCTTACCTCTATCGCAGTTAAGTCTATTCACAAGCCTGTACTGCTCAATGTTAGCAAGTGCTTTGTCCATTACTTCTGAATGTCCGTCGCACCTTGTTGACTTCAGTGCGTCGTGGACACAGCTGTGAAATGTCCTGAAGTAACTGTAAGAAACATAATTTTCAGTCAGATGATCTTCATTCTTGAAGATAAACAACACAACAGGTTCAAGACGCTATTATTCTTCGCCACCGTGCTCCCTGTCAAAATTTCGCGGTTAAGCTACCTTCAGCAACGTACCCCAGTTTAAGGGTTGGCTAATTTTAACTGGTGGTTTTTATGGCCATAAGCTGTGGCGTACTCTCACATGTCATTATGCAGTACTGCGGTAATTAACGTCGATTGATTGATGTCATTGCCCCGCGGCTGCAAAAGCGGACTGACTCCGCCTCAGGATGCGACAATGGGAATCATACTGCAACCTCGATGTAATTTGCACAAGGCTACTGGACCTATAGCACTGTGGTTCAATAGACAGCTTCAACTGACATGCACCTTAGAATGTTTTGAAGCTCTGCAGAAACGAAAACGCAAGGGATATGTAGTCATTTCTTGCCTCCAATAATGCTATAAAGTGAACGTAAATAATAAGATAACGACGCGAGGCTTGGGCCACAGCTTCGCGTAGCGCAGCTGTGTGCCGTTGCCCGTACCTGCACTTGACGGTATCGTTTTCTGGCGTCGCCGTTATGACATCGTTGAACACTTTTTCGCACTCGTTAGTGAACTGGAATAGAATGTCTTGGTCACATGATGATAATCTTTCTCCTGGGCTCACTGCAAAGAAAGATGTCAAATTATCATTTAGCCCGATGCCTCTCCCGAAGCGTAACGCGTTTCTATGCAATCGCACAGTACGCCAATGACGGAAATGCACTTGTTGAAAATATCCCGCACTTGTCCCGGAAATGCGACCGCGATAATTTGTGCTAAAACATGGCTCCACCGTCGCATCTATCACTCCTGTTCTTACCTATGCTTATTTATTACGCTAACTTACAAACTAATAGCGCTGCTCGCTCTTTTCTTTTTAGCGATGGTATTGCGAGGATTCATAGTTAAGCGATGATCAACAATTCATTTTATAGGCTTTCTTCAGTCGACACAAAACAGACAGACGCTAGCGAAGAGGACAAACGAGCGCCGACTCACAACTCAGTGTGCGCTGAAGAAAGTCTCTAAAATGAATTCATACCAACTCGCCCAGCTTTCAATGCTATTGCAGTACATGATCAACAAGTCTAAAATGCTTTTTATGACCGAGGCATACGGCAAAACTAGTTCTGCGCAAACCTTCAAGGTGGAGTAACGGTTATTTTGTTGTGTGTTTCGGTTCCGTTGACGGATGCTGGGTGGCGCCTCACTCGGCACCGATGTGCGAAATGCGCCGTTAGGGCGCTTCGAGGCACTGTGTAAATAAAGTTGGCAGTTGGTGACGAACGCTTGGTGTGGACGGTGATCTATCTTCGGCGCTTCGGGGCGAGACGGTCCCGGAGAGCCAAAGACAACCGTCCACACCAAGCGTTCGTCACCAACTACCAACTTTATTTACACAGTGCCTCAAACCGCCCTAACGGCGCACCGTTCCCTTGCTGATAAAAGACGGATCAACTGATATGCTGATTGCGTCTTTGCGACAAGAAGTCCTCGAACTGCCCGCCTACGTAGGAGCAGATGCAACAGTTATGAAAGGGGAAAATGGCATCCACTTGTTTGTATAGGTTTCCTTGTACCTTTCTTTGTTCTAATAACAAGTGAATGACAGTTTTTTCGTTTCATTTGTGAGCTATTATCGACTGTGCTACGTATATGTAGTACACTAGTAAATGAGGCTCGACATTGCTTAACAGGCCCGTGTACCGGGCAATGTCAGTGCAAGCTAAGGAGCCCCAGGTGGTCAAAATTCCCGGAACAGTGTGGCTCTAAATCGCATCGTTATTTTCGCACGCAAAACTAGCAAATATTTGTACGTTAAAGGGGGGAGAAAAGGCGACGGAAATATGCAAATTGCGTTTAATTCTTTAATTCTCACTCCATTTCATAAAACAGTTCAACAGGAATTGTCTCTCGGGCATCGAGTAGTTAGCGAAAAAATATGGCTATGTTTCCGCCGTTTAAAAATAAAAAATAAATGACTAAGATGTCGCGAATGTCTCATTTTCCCCTAACCTGCGAGACAAAATGAAGACAACGCGGGGGGGGGGGGGGGGGGGGTGAAACAACACTGTCTCAAAAATTATATTCAGTTCCTGCAGCCACGCATCCTTCAAACAACACATTCCACGCACTGAATTTCAGCAGGGGGAAGGGCGAGCACTAGCAATCGCTATTTTTGCTATTTTTGTCGCGGGAACATTCACAAAGTACCCCAAACAACGTCTTACAACAACGCCGTCCTCTAAACAACGCCTTCCTAAGCAAAAATATTTAATGTATAATGTGCGTAAATAAATGAACCGCTTAGTAGGAAACTATGTTGTCAAACTATGTTATCCTGCTTTTGGCAGCATGTGGTTGGCAATACAGAGCAACTATGTGAATACCCGCGTTGTTGTAATGACGCTGGGGTACCTTCAGGCACGGCTCCGAAGATTTTAGCGCACAGAACTTCACCTCTTTTTTGCCGGTGGTGAGATCACTAACAACGGCGCATTTTTTTCCCGTGAGAAATCTCCGAACAATCGCGAAGTTTGTTACCAAGTAATAAAAAGCAATAAAAAGGTATTTTTTTAAGGTGCGGATGGCAGCAAAATCGAATGTCGCGTTTTGCCCCACCTTACACTGCTCCCAAGTCGTATTCATTTGGAAGATAAGTTTCACGATAGTACCAGCTTCGATATAAGCGTTCCAAAAGCTGGTCGGGAAGCACATTTGAGTTCCAGTAATTTTAAAGTTTCTAAAATATGTGGGATCAAAAAATAAGCGGAACGCCTGCGCGTTTTTACATTATAGCGTCTGCCTGAAAACTGGTATTACTTTTGAAAGTTTTTCCACGTGTATCAGGGGTCACTGGCTTCAAGTCGTGACTTCTAATATTATGCGCTAAAGTAACTATACATTAAAGTTCATTCTTGAAATTCTGGAAATTACTTTTTACTCCAATCTCCCGAGTGAGTTAATGTGCGCTTCTTCAAGTAATCAAACTTAGTAGATTTGAGTTATCTTTCACTTCGGCAGCGTTAAAGCAAAACACGTCTGTTTTAGAAACTATAGTTTCGTATTTTCAAGAGCAGTGGCGACTCGTCTCGTCAGGGCACGAGGGAGGCGAGCTTTCAGCGCTGCCTGCAGAAAACACCCATGTAAACCTGGACGCAGGTGCACGTTGAAGATCCCCAAAGGGTTAAAATTACTTCGGAACCCTCTACTACTGGGTGTGTCTCATAATTATATCTTGGTTTGGGCCCGTAAAACCCAATCAGTTATCACGCTGACATTACGTAATTGCATTGCCCTGTGTATTTGTGCCATCTGTGTACGCATTCTGCTAGCGTTCTGATTTGAGTGCGGTGCCGTGGCGCCAGCATTTGGAGCCTCTTTCGTTCGACTCGTACACCGCGCAACACGTTTATATTACAAGGGCGACTGCGCACCGTCTACTGCGCTCGTCGGGAGCAACGCGTGCACTTGCGGTGTAAATTCTGTGGTTAACAGCCCTAGAAAAATGAATTGAGGGTCATGTTACGCGAGCTTATGCTTCAAAATGCTCGCAGGCATTTCATATTGTATCGCTATGCACGCTGCAGCCCCAGTACCTTCGACCGTATTTACGCGTATTTCGCATAAATAGATTCAAGGTTCTTGTTTGACGCTCTTGATTTCAGTTTACGCTGGAAGTACGTCAGCAGCAGCTCAGTTTCAACGTGAAATGCCAACACCGTCTTCGCTTTCCACTTCCGCAATGAACAATTTCGCTTACCAAGGCTGCGTTCTCAATAACAACAAAAACCTTTGATCTAATAACTTATTATTCGGTGCACACTCGAAAGTTATTCTCATCTTTTATGAAATGTTAAAAACGTGCGCTGAAACGCTTTGCACATTTCCTTATCCAACTGCCTCGCTATGGCCTCTTTGGTAACATCCGTCGTAGTTCGTAGTTGATGCTGCATGTGCCTTAAGAATACTTAAGAATATTTCATTAAGTATATCCTATACTTATTCTCTCCAACGGGCGACGTCTCCTATGGTATTGGGAAGCGATGCAATCATTGTAATGGTGACCTAAAGCACGTGCCCCATATTTTCAGGGGTGCGCAAACCTACAAAAAATGTCTTTACTTTAGCTTCGACTAACGCGCCAAGGAGGCCGTCCTCGATCAGTGAAAGAAAGCACGGCCGCCTCGCTAGGTGACTCAGTGCGATTCATTCCCGTCTCAAGGGTGTGAATGTTGTCACTTTGTTAGTTCCAGCGTTGAGCTATTGTGCCTGGTGTGTTCTCAGCTACACTTGTGCTGCTCTGAGCGATTCAGGCGGCATGCAAATTGTATTAGAGGCGACAAATACCTGTCTCTCTCAAGGTATCCACAGCACCGGCTGAGGCACTGATGGAAATCCAGACCACGACACATAGAACAATCCGTGGCTTGTTCATCGTTCCTTCATCAGGCAAACCGGAAAGCCTTGAGCCTTTAGACACCCGCGTCGCTGTTTCTGGAGAAATAAAAAAAGAAGTGAGCTTTAGGTTCATAACTGCTCGTAATTATACACACTGAGAATAGGACAATTTCGTTTATTTATTTATTTATTTATTTATTTATTTATTTATTTATTTATTTATTTATTTATTTATTTATTTAGAATGCTTCTTACATAATTTGCAAAGATTAAGAGGGGGGGGGGAGTTTATATACATATACACAACACTAACGCCACAGCTCATCTGCCACGTTAAGTAAAAAAAAAAAACAATCTGTGGCCGAATTCACGAAACTTCTCTTTCGTAAGCAATTTTCGCCATTGGCTGGCAGAGCCTTGCTAATGACATGTCCGGTATTGTGGTTGGTTGACATAGTCTCTTACAAACATGTTTAGCGTTAGTTGTTTTCTGAATACGATCCCTGGGCTCGTATTCATAAAAACATATTACGCTAAAGATGTTCGTAAGAGAATATCCCAAGCAACTGTGGCGCTGAACATATCATTAGCAAAACCGCTCAGCCAAAATGCACTTACGAAATAGTAAGTTTTCGGAATTTGGCCCCAGGACGTCTAAAAATATGAAACAAGTACATTCCTACTACAGAAACAGGAAATATGATTCAAGTATGAAGTAACATGAAGCACGATTACCGGAAATATGTCAGGCAGTTCAACGTAACAAACGTTTAACGCAACTGGGCCCGTATTCACAAACCCATCGTAGCATAAAATTGTTCATATGAGAATATTTCAGCCAGTCATGATGCTGGACATGGGATTAGCGAGGGCGTTCAGCCAATGACAAAAAGCACCGAGGATAGAGAAATTGTGGGAATTCGACTTTGTTAACTTGACTTTATGACAAATCAATCTAATACAACTGCTCCTATATGTAGCACGTCCTACAGCGGCCATGCTACATGCCTATGGTGCAAACTTGAAGGAAAGTGAGGGGTGCGACATATCTTCCTGCCGAAAATGTTCACGTTTGCCGACAGTAAACGTTGCGTGCATATGTATGGCAGTGCGTTGAAGACGTAAAGTGCAATGCGATACAGCTGCTTGTTTCGAAGATTATCGACCCATGCAATACAGGGCCCGTATTCACAAAACATTCTTACTCTAAAAACGTTCGTAAGTGAATATCTTAGCCAATCATGACGATGAGCATGTCATAAGAACAATCACTTACAAAAGAGAAGTTTTGTCAGTTCGGCCCACGAAAAGTAATTGCTCTAGTAGGACTGCTTGTGCGAGCACGTGCCTGCCAATTATGATGACCGATGTTTATTAGCGAAGAAAGTGCCAGTGGGAAACAGTCCTTGCGACCGAAAAATGTTGTGAAACAGGCAAAAGAATTCACAAACCTTCTCGTGACTAATTTGCTATTCACGAGGTTTGTAAGTACTCTCGGGCCGTAATATATCCGGCTGGAGGATTGGTTCAAATTTTCCCGCGAGGAACAATTCCAGGCTAAGAGATCATTGCTAATGTAATTATAAATAGCCAAGGAACCAAGTTTCTGCATTGGTGATTACGTGCGGGTTAAATTACGTGCAGTTTGAGGAAACAAGAAAATTACGTGCAGCCGAAGAAAATTCCGCGCAGAAAATTACGTACAGCCGAACAAAATTATTGAAAAGCGTGGACCCCCCCTGGTATTTGTTGGGACGGATGGGCGAGTGTGGAATGCGTCCGAAGTTAGCCGGCATTCATCCTGAAGCTCTCAGTTAAAATGAAGTTCGGCAGCTCAGCTATCACGAACTGGTCACCAGCACATGATAGGTCATCAACGGCAGCTGTGCACCATCCAGCACAACCTGGCCCGTCCAGCGTACCCAAACTCGAAAATTCAAACCACCCCGAACCAGTTCGAACACAGGTGTCACTTAAATCGCTAGGACACGCAGCGCACGTAAGAACCACTGGCAAGACAAGAACCCCAAAGAAATGAAAGAACTATACAAGGTCGTAACAGACGACCATGTTTTGTTTTGTTTTTCTTTCTCCTCAAGCGCAGAAATGTTACATAAGGCGTCGCTGCTGATCGCAGCGCGGGGAAATAGTACACGAGGGGCGACGGCCTCAAGAAAAAGAGGACGACTGTAGAATAAACAGTGAAGTGCTCTTTGATGCTAACGCCTCTTGAACATCTTGCTGGATAATATGCACGATAATACAGTGAGGGTAACAACGTGAAGGTAACAAAGACAACCGCTAGAGAGAGCTCTCTTTGGGAATACGGGCTAAGGTGCTCGGGGTCCGCGTTGCAGTCTCAATAAGCACTGCGTTTTTAATAGCGCTACATGAGCAGCACGAGGAGGAAACTGCCCTCGTGCGGAATTGACCGTTACCTTGTGAACGGTAATTACAAAAGGCCTAACGAAAAGCTTCTACTAAGCAAGTTTTTCGCAATCGAAAAATGAACGCCAGAGCGCGTTGACTTCAGTGAGGGCTGCCGAGTTGTCCGAACAACGAGTGAGGAGCGCGTGTAGGCTTAAATCGGCACTGGGTCATTGAAATAAATTTCTGAGCTTAGCAGCTCTTTAGGGAGAGGCTTCCACTAAACAGCATAAAAACAATCCTACTGCCGTTCTAACCCTGCAGTCTAGAGGGAATATCATTTTGGCCTAGAATTCTTTCAGCAACGAGCTGCGTCCCAACGTTGGTATTTCAATCACGAACTCAAATCGTCTGACCTATCCTGCTCTCGCCTTTCGGCAAATATCGCATTTTTTTTTTCACATAGTGCAAAACAGTATTTACTAAAACTCCAAACTGGCTCCTATTATAGGCTTAAAGAATCTCCGCGCGACCCCACATCGACAAACAGCCGAGATAATCAGCAGCGCGGCACCGGAATCGATTGCGCGGCTTCTTTGTCGCCTGCTTCTGTGCTTCGGCATGTGCCACACAATAGCTGTGCGAATAGCTAGGCACAAAATCCACAAAATTACCTTCAAGCAGAAGTCGGCGGATCGGCGACTCGGAACTAGTGATACATTATGGCGTGAGCTATAGGTGCGCAGAGGCGCACAAAATCAGAGCTATCCACGTCTCGCAATATGTTCGCGACACTCGCATCATAGTAGGTCTGAGCCGCGGTGTGCCAAGGGCCGCGCCTGTGGCCCTTGGCAAGAAGGGGCAAGCCTAACGCAGTTGGCCTCACGGCCGCTGCGCGACACCCACCTTCGCTCTGCGCCACGGAACCTTCGAGCGCTGCACGTTGTCTTCCGAGGCTTGCGCGTCCAGTCCAGGCGCCGGGCGGGAGTCCTCGGTGAGCCACGAACGAGAGAGCAAAGGCCCCGGTCCTGCTCGGAAGCGGCCAGCCGGTTCGGAAGCTCGTGAGCCAGCACCGGTCGCGTTCCACCGCGTGGCACGAGCGCGTGCACCGAGCTCTTCGCTTCTTCGGTTTCTCTCCATGACCTGCGCTTACTGTTAATTATCTTTATGTTTCTGGTGCACGTTAGAACAAAAGCAGGTGCGTCACAAACGATTTTTTTTAAAAAGATCGTACTCCAACTTACTCTTACGCGTGACCTTAAACGTTAGGTCTTCGGTCTTTGCTTGGACTCAGCTTTCAATTTAGTCCTTTATAAAGCGCCAAAATTAACAAAATAACCTGTATATTAAAGAAAGAGAAAGTACTCCACTAACCAGCTAAACGCCTACATTACTGAGCTAAGAAATGGCGTTTGACTCTTTTGTTTTAGTACTTAATGTAGAAGTAGATATAAGCCTGTAGGTAATAGTGGAGCATACCCACTCTGCTTAGTGAAAGCGTTCACTTTGAGCTATCGTCAACTTTTTCGGTGCCTTCACGTAATCCGCTCGTGGCGCGTGTCGGCTATTCTTCTTTCCAACTACGAGAGTGTTCGCGGTGCCTTGGCTTGCTTAATAAAGCGCGAAGTTTTATAGTCACCGCATCATTCTTTCGGTAGATTTTAACACAATAGCGTTAGGGAGATCGCGTAGCAAATAAATAAATAAATAAATAAAAATTCGGCGTCGGCGTCCCCGACGGGAGTAATCATTTCAAACAACCGCCGTGTCATCCCAGAGCACCCGGCAAGGCAAGCCCTCTGCCATGGCACAAGCACTTTAGTGAACCAAATTTTATTTACCAAAGTGAAATCCGTTAGAGAAATTGTAAACTGCAACTTAACTAGAACCTACACACATGACAGCTCGAACTGCAGTTTGGATGTACGAAAAAATATAATTATGTCACGAGAAACCTGTTATAATATGTGTATAATAATATAAGGCCAATATACATCTAATATAATGCATCTAACATCTAATATGCGCTTTATCTTCTTTTTCAACGGGGAGGAGCTATGTATAAAACATAGCTCCTCCCCACATAACCACTGCGAATTGCAACCACGCTTCAACTCTGTACGAAAGAAAGCACTTGTACCATTTGCTGATGCAACTGCAGTAATTAAGTGCCTATGTTTTTCCACCTCAATACGTGACAACAAACCGTGGACCATGTAGCTAATCTCCCTGCATTTCCTCTTTCTCTCCATCTCTGCGTGCCTCTTTGTACAAAATAAGCACCCGCTGCCCATGTATACAGAAAATTTTAAATGAGAAGCCTTTCTTGGCGAACCTGAGTCACTTTGACCGTATCTATCTATCTATCTATCTATCTATCTATCTATCTATCTATCTATCTATCTATCTATCTATCTATCTATCTATCTATCTATCTATCTATCTATCTATCTATCTAGCCGCCTACGTTTCGGTGCTCTCCTGGTCGTCTCGTTCACCGGGTATACCCTGATATTTTGGAGGTAGGGTATAAATATATGACGAAGATGCATTACTGTTCTTTACATCACTGCAGGGATACACTCGTAATATACGTCACGATTAACGGCATTGCAATCTCTTGTGGCTCGTACCAGTAGTGCCCCGCCCGCGAAAGCGGGTATGCGCCACAGGTGTTCCAGTCTTATAGAATCTATGTCAACCAAGGACCAATTAAAATAGACATGCGAAATGCTGGGGCTGCGGTAAATAGGCATATGAAACACATCGACTGCGGGGATTGAACCTGCAACTTTGACCGGCGCCTCAACTTTTCTGCAACTCACCCCGGTACACTGTCTCCAGGATCGGCCCACATTTCTCTGTTCGCGGTTGACACACGACAGCCGGGTAAATAGCTCGGCTTTTAAGACAAGAAACACCGTTTGTGCTAGGTTACGACTGAAATGTAGACGTAACAAGCACATAGACACACATGTGACCTACCAAGCTTTAGGGCGATATCGAACACGAGCTTTCGAGGTGCCACGCCAGCACGCTACCACTATAGGCTACGGCTGCTTCTCCTGTTTGGTATGCGTAGTAAATAAACCTAATTAGACACAAAGCCCAATTTTTCTTTCTCTTTTCTTTTTCGCTATAGCTTTTACTTCTTTCTACTCGTCTTTCTCTCCCCAAACTCCCTCCCCACGCAGAGTAGCATGTCAGCGATATTTCAACGCCGGCTAAATTCTCTGCCGTTCAATAAAGAGCTCTCTCTCTCTCTGTCTCTCTCTCTCTCTCTTGCACCAGCAGTCGTAACGATGTTACATGCGTAGCGTGAATTCCGCTTCTTATATGAGATAAGCACTGTCATAGCAATACATATGTCCTGCTACCATTCGGTATGATTTTGTGCAACTTGACTCGATTCCGCAGGAATACTTCAATGAACGACGATTATATATAGTAACACATCTATCTATCTATCTATCTATCTATCTATCTATCTATCTATCTATCTATCTATCTATCTATCTATCTATCTATCTATCTATCTATCTATCTATCTACAGGAGCTCCTCGCAAGCTCAAAACACGATGACTTGGGCTTGCGAGGGGGAGAAGAATCTTTCACATATTCCGCTTTGCTCAATCTTTCGTATACAGAACATTATTGCAACACACGTTCCCACCCATTGTGTGACACACAAGTAAATTCTAATTCGTGTGGCTTTACGTCCCAAGACCGCGATATGATTATGAGAGACGCCGTATTGGGGGACTCGAATTTCGCCTACCTGGGGTTCTTTGACGTGCACTGACATTTCACAGTACGCGGGCCCTTAGCAAGTAAATTCTAACTACCAGTTTCATTTTCGCCCGTCAGTTTATTCTTGCGCTGCCACCCCAGATTGGACGCTAATATCGCCCAATTAGGGGGGTGTAGTAATGGTAAAGGACTTGAGCCTCAATGCGTGCCACGAACTACCGCTGCATAGCTGGCCCAAAAGGGCGCCTCTCGGCGTTTCATCGCGTCCCAACACACGTTGCCTGCGGTGCCAGTCTTGGGCCACGAACTGGGTAATTAGAAATGGCTCACAAGCGTGCACGGCGCTTGTTTTGTGTAAGCGCAGCCTGTGCAGTAATATACTAGAGCTTGTAAAATGCACGCACTGTCAGATCTAAGCTGCCACAGTTATCACAGTAGGGATTAAGGGTACACCGCATAGGGCGTACCACTAATCCCTACCGTGATAACTGTGGCAGCTTAGAGACAGTAGAGCATATATAATACTTGAATGCTCCGCGTACCGCGACAAGAGAGCTTTTTGAGCAGCAAATGACCATGGTTTGTCAAGAACCACGGTGATTTGCTATCTATGCAGCCACAACATGGCTGCATGACGAACATAAACGAGAGATCATAACATGAAAATCGGAACGTGCATGCCATGAGCGGCATGATTTACATGTACGGCCGTTTCGTTAATCGGATGCATACGAAAATTGGTACGGCACAACATGATTGCATGATGAATATAAATGACACGTCATAACACAAAAATCATGACATGCATGTCATGAGCGGCACGGTTCGTTAACTCCCAACCTGTATGCCCACCTGCTATGGTCCCGGAAAGAGACTGGCAGTATTGAAAATAAATAAATAAATAAATAAATAAATAAATAATAAATAAATAAATAAATATGTACCATAATCGATATAGCGAAACAATACAGATCGGGTCCGAAGGAAAATGAACACATTCTGGTTGCAGTGCTCTGCACAGCTCTTTATTCACAGTGGTGTTCTTCACCGAGACACCTTCTCCCTGGGTAAAGCTTCAGTTTCCTGCGCGCAGCAGGTAATTCAGGGAGAGCACAAGTAGCAAGAGCATGGTGGAGCCGGAAACCATGGTGCTGCCACATCGCAGGTCACGCATTTGGCTCATGACGGAGCCCTGCAGCTCTTGAAATTCGTTGTTGTTCGACCCGACACATTTTGAAAAGTAGCTTCCGGCTGACAGGCATCCCTTGATGGACTCCAGTTTGCTGTGATGAAGAACAAAAGCATCATGCCCACCATTCGCTTGCAACCTTGCATTCTCTTCGGCGTCACATGCGTTGCCAATTTATCACCGATAGTTCATGACAAAACGATGCGCTTGCTTTACTGCATTACGCGTGCGGCAGTACCCACATACTATAGTTAAAAGGCTGCGAACAGGGCAAAAGGGACTCGACTGGAGGGTTTTCAGGCTTAATACTACGAACTAATATTCGCAATAACATTTTACGCTTATTTTAGTATCGTTTCACGACGTGCCCAAGGAATGGAATGAGATTATATAGGCACATTCAATAATGCATGCATTCCCTGTGTGAACTGGAAAAGCTTGGGGGAGCAGCATACAACACGGGCTGCTGTAGTACTAACGTAAGAAGCTAAGGACAGCGCAGCAGGCTACGGAACAGGAAATGGGTATGAAACAATGTGGGCGTTGATATGAGAACAGGAAGAAGTAAATCTGTGTGGTTTGTGCAGTAATCATTGTCCGAGGTAATACGTGAGCAAAAAAAAAATATTCTTCCTCTGCAGTTAAATTTACGAAAAAAATATGGATACTTACTAGCAAGCCATGGTTTTCTTTGATGCAGTCTTCCGAGCTTCTTCAATGGAAAGTTGGTGTTTGGTGTAGATTCCTCGACAGTAGTCTGTGTGAGCTCTCAGAGTGTCAGGAACGCAGTCGGGTGATTCTGCGGAAGGACACGTAGCGAGTAATTAAAATGATTAATATATGCCCTGTATATGCAATTTTGCGCAGCGATTGTGAAATCTAGCGACGAGCATAGCTATCATCACAGCTCTTTGATCATCTTAAGGACACTTACCGGCACTTCCTACTAGGTTTCCTGCTGGTTTGACTTCTCTCTTTGGTGTAGTTTTTGTCGGCTCCATAGTGTGCACCCTTTCTCCGAAGCTCATGAGTGGCCTCTCGGCCGCGTCGACGCGTCCGACTTGTCCTTTTGGGCTGATGGCGGGTAAAGTGGATTTTTTTACCGATCCTGCTTCTTTCTCGTCGTCATCGTCATCGTCCTCATCGTCATCATCGCCCTCGTCATCATCGTCTTCATCATCCTCTGCCTGGAGGTCATCGTTTCGCAGAATCTTGAGGCCTTCAGTGTCCTTGAGGTTCTTGTGCAGCTTCCTTGATCCGCGGCTGCCCCTTAGGCGTCGCGCTCTGGCGATCCTTCTGTTGCTTAACCTCCTGGCTCCTAGCCCAGACGCAATACGACTCTCACGCGAGATGAGACGATGACCTTCTGCGTAAGGGGCAGCTTCTCTCAAGACTCCAATGGAGTCACTTAGCGGACGTCTCTCAGCAGTTTCCATGGCCGGCGGCAATTCACGACCCGGTGCTTCGGGAAGGGGGCGTAACTGAATGTCGGCTGCGCCTGGACGCTCTGTGTTGTGAACATATTTGCTGGCATCACTTTCTTGGCGTTCAATCCAAAACCTTTTCTTTGCCTGATGAATGAGTGGGTCCTTGACGATTGGTCGTTCCACGCCTTCGTAACCTTGGCCGTAAGCAAGGGGTCCTTGTCTTCGGTACTTCCGGTAGTACATCTCGCCGTCCCGCATTGCTTCTGCATCGCGGAAAGAATCGTCTACTCGTCCCACAATGCGTTCACCAGACTGCGCCTGAACTTGAACCTTCAGTGCTTCCAATCGTCTTTTCCACTGATCCATATCATCGTCCTTTTCGTGCCTAAACTCTGGTTTGGGTGGTCTGTTCACGGTTTCTACGTCGGGAGAGTTTTTCGGATCTAGAATGCTGTCAAGTTCCTCTAGTAGTTTCCAGCGTACCATGCTCTCGTAGTTATAGTCGTTTTCTGGCTTACGGCGATGTACTTTCTTGTGCCTTGCGATCCTTACATTCTCCTCATCAGCTGGGTGTCTTCGCCCGCGATTTCCAGCGTACAGGCCTCCGGTCCTAGGATCCCCGTCCTTCACGTTCGGGTATTCCTGAAATGGATCTCTGGTTGTATCAACCTCGAATGGCTCGTCTCCGTCCCACTGCTTCCGTCTTACCTTAGGTGCGTCATCGTCATCCCGGAACCGTTGCCTTCGCCTCCTCTTCGAATCCCGTCCGTACTTGAAGTCGTACTCACTGCTGCCAGATCCGTACTGCTCCACCAGGTCGTCAATTAGGCTGTTTTTGCCTCTGATGTTCTCAACCGACTCGCCGGTTTCGTAGGCGTGGACCATTTGTTTCTCGACGCTTCCTCCTTTGTTTCCTTTTACTTCAATGAGTGGCCCACTTCCAAAAACCTGTTTCGGGTCCTTCAAGTTTACCGCTGCTTCACTGAGTGCACCTGTCTGGTTGTCGACGTGTCTTCTCGCAGATGTGGGGAGCTCTTCTTCCATTGTATGGTTGTGAACTGTCTCGTTGTGAGCTGCACTAGCGTTAGCTGTACCCGGGTGACCCTCGCTTTCGCTCTTGTCATGTACTTTTGTCTGATTTGACATTTTCCTTGCACGATCTCCTATTGACTCGTGAGCAAGAGAACTGGCACCAGAAGAAATGTCATGCTTTTTCTCAAGCCTGTGTACCGCAAGACTGATCTCTGGAACGTCGCTTAGTTTGGAGCTCTTGGGTTTATCCTTCTCTGCGACGAACTTTTCTGTTGCACTGGCGTTCTTTTCTTTTTCAGTGGAACTTGTGTTTTGATGTGCAGTATCGGGAGCAAATGATTTTCCACTTGAATTGGTAGAGCTTTTTGCGGAACCACTTCCAGAACCCGCATTGCCTACGAGCTTTGTATCCGCGAGCTCGGAGTTATTCGATGGGTTAGCCTTACTGCCGTCTGGTATACGCAAAAGGTTCCCGCTCTCTCCACTGATTTCGGACAGAGGGGCAAAAGTTGCTATATCTTTGTCCAGATTTGCTTCCTGTGTCAATTTCGTCGTGCGTTTTTGTGCGTCATCAAATTGTTCGGACAGAGGGGCAAAAGTTGCTATATCTTTGTCCAGGTTTCCTTCCTGTGCCAATTTCGTCGTGTGTTTTTCTGCGTCATCGAATTTGCCAGTGTTTTTCACGTCCTGCTTAAGCCCGTCACTCGCGGCGACAGCAGTCTTGTTTAAGTCAACCTGTGCGGTTTCGTTCCCATGCTCCTTGTTTACTATTTCAGCCTTCTTTCCCTCAAGTCCAGTGTGAGCACTGGCCTCATCTTTCTGCTTTTTCTCGTTGAGTAGCTTATCTTTCGTTTGATTACCAACCGTTGTGCTTGAAACGGCCGATTTGTCTGCCATGATCTCGCCTGATGATCCCTGCTTGCCAGCGTCTATCTTTGGCTCTTCGCCACTTGCTCCTGCTCTGTTCGAATGATTAAAGTGGTCGGCGCTGCTTTTGTTCACACTCGCAATTGACGACGTATCCGCAGTGATACCGCCTTTCATTTCCAGTTTTGCTCGGCTTCGACTAGGCGCTTCAGATGCGCCCAGGGCAGACTCAGACACGGCTACGGTTGGCTGGTGACCATCTGCAGGGACTCCTTCACTGTGGACAAAAGAGCGTTTGCCTCCAACGTTTGAAACCAGGCTCTGATCCGAAGTAGCTTCGCTTGAGTGTGTTGTGCTAACTTCAGGCATCGCCTTAGTAGTTTCAGAAATCAGTGCCCCCTTAGATGACTTGTTTTTGTGGTGTCTCCTCCGGCGATGAGTTTTCTTAGGGGTCTTTCCTATATCAGACAGGGAGATGTTTTTGACAATCTCAATGCTTATGGGGACTTTGACGTTTGCCAGAGCATCATGACCGCCGACTCCACCGGCGACACTCACATTCCCCAGGCTGCTAGCATTTGTCGCGGTACTGTTCACCGGCGCAACTGCCGCTGGTAAAGTGGGCGGCGCGCTAGCAACTAGAGAGTCGTTCTTCGCTTCAATATTTTTGGGCATGTCAGTGCTGCTCTTTCTCTCGAGAGCATTCATTCCAGAGCTTATGTTTTCCTTGTCGTGGCCAGCTACACTGACAACAGCAGGAAGTGCAGAACTTGTCTCATCGTTGTGGACTTTCCCTGTGACCGCCTCGAGACTTCCGTAACTTTTGTGGGCCGAGCTTACCGCAGTCTTTGGCAAATCATCAGCTGTCAGCTTTGGTCTCTTTCCCTTCTTTCCCTTGTGTCCCTTTTTGTGCCCCTTCTTTTTCCCTTTGTGCTTGGGCGCTTTAAGGTGCTCTTCCAGGTAACTTTTGTTGGCTTTGATACCACCTTCATGTGCCTGTGCTTCCATGGCGGCGTGGACATCTCGTTTGACTTTCCTCTTTGGCGAATTGACCAAGCCAGAGACAGCATCGCGACCGTGCAGGTTTTCGTCCATGTCGCGCATGATCTTGAAGCTGCCATTGACTGAGGCGGGATCACAAAGTCCTTTAGGGCAATTCTCATAACTTTGGTGGTCTCTTATGGCAAACGAGATTGCCTTGTTGATGGCTTCTTTGTCGCCGCATCCCAAGGCTCCATATTCTGTTACCATACAGCATTCCAGCTTGGAGTATAACCTGAAAGAAAAAAAAAGTGCTTGGGAGCTTTAAAATCTGCTTTTGCATCTAGCGTCCGCGAGAGTTCACTTTTTGCGCAATATGGCCATATTGTTGCAACTACGAGATTCGACAAATATATGCTGATTTTTTTTTCCAAGTTGCGGTGAGCATTTAAACAAGCAGGGAATTGAGCTGGAAATGAAACATTGCATTGGCGTTATCTGCGCAGTAAAACAACTGTCCTTTGGCACTATCCTGCAATTTTAAGGCAGCCTTTAGAGAGAACAGCTATGCGCTGCAGTATAGTTGGGACGATGATGGTACATGATCGTATTTAAACCCTTGACGGCTGCTGTCTAAATCCGGAACAGCGATGATGACTAATGATTTAATACGAAGCATTTCGCTCGTTGTTTAGTGTGCCGCCAACGCTAGTATGTCAAATACCATTGTATGACACTGACACTATGCGCACGGCCGTTCCACATCTACAACATTCATACAGTTGATAGTATCTGAAAAATGCATATAATATTTTTACTAAGTAGCGATTTTATCAGAAATTGATTCACGTATAACTATTACGCGATCGTTCAACTGTCCGTCTGGTAACGGCAGCGCTTGTAGGCGTGATTTAGTAACAGTCGCACAATTGCGAGGTTGCTGCGTACAGCAGCAGCACATGCCTTATTTCGACATGCTAATTGTTGTAGAAGCCTTCATGAAAGGCCCTCAGAAAGTTATTGAGCATTACATCAAAATAATGTAATCAGAGGGTTAACCTTGCGTATTTTTACACACAAAAATAGATACGGCGAACTTTGACTAAGTCTAGCGATAAGGCACTTACGTGCAGTTTGTGTGTTGGTTGTTCTGATTCGCTGAGTGCATCATTTCCAGCTCCGTGATGAATGACGCCCTGCACTCGCTAACTCGCACACCCTCGTTGACACAAGCCTCGGAAACTGCGAAAATGATATAATTGCCCATTGAAACATTACAAAATGTTTAAGGTCGCAGTGTGCTGACCCACATTTCGCCACGTTCTTGGTAACTACAATTGTCGGTAATATTAAGATCCCATTACGCAGTTTTCTTTTTCGTTTTATTGACTGCTTCACAAAAGTATTAACGCCGAGAGAAGTGGATAGCTATGAAGTATTGTATCTCGTGTTTAGCACATGAGCCATCGCCACAATCCTGAGACAGGCCACACAGGGCAGGCGCCTGTATGGATGAAGGCGCTCGTTGTCACGGACGAACTAAGCAAACTCATCGCCGGAGGAGACACCTATTCCTAATCGTTCTTGTAAGCAGTCGATGCGTGAGCGACTGTAGTCCTTTCGCCAACAGCCCTCCTAATTCATCGACGTTCAGTGAAACGTTGACTGTACCGCAAGACACCGTCCCACAATGCCGATTCTGCGCCATTTCATGCTGGCTGATAACGCTGCAAGTGCATTTTTTTTGCACCCATGATGCTCGACCTGCCATTGCGAATCTCTCGGCGTCGAGAACTGCAGGCGTGACGGCTGAAGGTGACAGGACAGCGCTGCGCTAGACAGTCTAATCTTGATTATCCAGCGTACTTGACGCAAAACGCTTTTTACTTCGGCCTCCACTAAAACTTATGATTATGCAATATATCGCACATAACTATATACTGGGTGTCTGCGTGCACGTGGCTGCACAGCATGGCTAGGCACACATACATAGTAGGCAACTTGAGCACCGGAGGTTCTTTAACACTTGCTGTCGTGGACGGGAATCAAATTCGTGTTCTCGAGCTTAGCAGTATACACCTCCTTAGCCTCAAAGCTACCATGGCGGGTATTCTATTCAGAAAAAAAAAAAAAGCTTTTACGCACTGTTCCTAAGAGCAATATCTGGCCAATCTTCATGTTCGGTGTAAAACAGGATGGCCAGCTGGTTCATCCCTTAACTGCGCTCTCTCTGTCCCTCCCTTCTCTCAGTTTTCTACGCACACCAGTCCATGCTGAGGGCCAGTACGGAACGAAAGGTTTTATAACACCCACCTTCAGGCCGAATTCATACATGTCTAAATTGTTGTTTCCTGTTAATTCCTACGCCCTGAATTTAAAGAAATATATATTGCAGTTCGTGAAAACCGTCACTCGACGCCGGCCTATTCACGATAGCGATTCAGCGCGAGAACTTATTCTGTGAATACGCAGCCTGGTTCTCTTTTCAGTGTGATATGTCGGATGTACAGCACGAAACTGAAAGCCCGTTGTTTAATTTCAAACATTAGCAGCGCGAAGATTTAGACATGGACTCAGAGGAACTACCACAGTACGGGAGCTGTACTTCAACGCCTCGCAACGTGCTCTATCCTCGCAACGTGTTCTGCTAAGGAAAGCCCGTAAAGCGCAATCGTATTTTACTACTCATAAGGGCATAAGCACGGGGGTACATTGACACAATGAACTGACAACTATCTTTTCTAACGCAATTATTCCTGTGGCGAATCAACCTGCATAACGTGTTGAGCTAAAAATATTGTGACATTTTCAGCAGATAATTAGGAAGTAAGCTTACTAATAATTGTCTTTCAGGGACTTCTGGCACGACTTAAAATAGCGTTGCAAGACTTCTACGGACCCCCCGACGCCTCCACGTTGTATAAACGCAGTTATGGCCGGCACCAGTCATTCGGCGCAGCAAGGGCGAAGCCTGAACTGACAAAAGTATTTTACGCCGAATTTCGTATATACCGGCCGTTTCACGTTATGAAAGGCGGCTGAATTATGGCAAAAAGAACTTACGAACGAAAGCATGGCTATTTGGGCCCCAGAAATCCCATTTGCTTTCTGCCGTGTGATCGCTTCAACATCTTTTCCCCGTAAATACATATCGCAGCTTGCGCCAAAACTACTTACGTAAGTAATATATATTGGATTTATAGCATCGCAGCGGCGATCTTTTTTGATCCGATCGCTGTCGGCAGCCTACTGGAAAATCCTAGTAAATGAGAAAATGCTCCTTACGAAAGACGAGTCCTATGAAGTTCAGTTATCCTCACTGCAAGTTTTTTTTTTTTTTTTTTAGTTCGGGTTAAGCCAAGCATCGGTTCGGGCTGATCCAAGAAGACAAAGCGCTGGCACGGGAATCATTGAGATCCTTGATTTCTTGTTGGCTGAACATCTTTGCGCAAGTAATAATACCGACCAATACTACACCTTCAGCTACGTCACATTACAGGCTAGAGTGCGGCAAAAAGCGCAATACATTAACAATCGTCGCACGTGTAAACAGAGTATAAACCTAAGACCCAAAAAAAACGGCGCGATGCTCTTCGTAAGTGTACCACAGAGCTCCCAGAGATTTTCTAAGAGTCTTCATCAGTAGCGCGCAAACACCGTGCCATCGTCCTATCGAGATCTTGTGTCTCATAATTCGGCCATAAACACCAACCCGATGTTTCTAGCACTCCCACCAAGCTACCCTGGCCTGCCATTGTGGATAATGGCTAATGGGAGGCATGCACGCTATGGCGTCCTTTATTAAGGCCAACGCCTCTGTTGCAAAGCCTCGCTTCAGACAACCGATTCCGGTCTTCCGGTACGGTGCCGAGCGTGCGTGCCTTCGCTTCCTGCCGCACCTTCACGCGTAACTGCTGAATAATAAAACAAAAACGTGGTGAGTGTGCAGTTCTACGCTTTCTGCCAATTAGCCGTGACTTTGTGACGTCATCTGCGAAATGTATATACTTTGCCGTATAACGCCAGAGTCTCGCATTTTTCAGTAGTGACCTGCCCTTGACCATTGCATGTGCCTTACGTTTCAGTGTCTTAAACACGACACGTTCGCCACCTTAGCAGTTATTTTCATAACTGCAAAGGTAACTTCCCTGCGAATCGGCTTACTCAGCTAATGGCGGCATGGTCACTTCGGTCACCGTGTGCACATGCGTAGAGGACAAGCACGAGCACATGCAACTGGACCGTGACGGTTGTCGACATTAGTTTGACGAGTGTGACCTGCCGAGAAGCTCACTTGTGCCCTTGTGAAAGAAAAATGTCTCTGGCGATACCTTACGTTACGGTTGCGCGAATTATCGAATGCGTCTTTTATATCTAATTGTGCAGTAACCGGATAAGTGACCTGCCCGCAAGAGACGAATGCGCCAGTAATATGAAACTTCATGCGTAACTGCACATATGCAAATGCCGCTGCCACTGGCGAATAGGCGACACATCAGTGGCGAAGCAAAAGGCTACAAATCGTAGAAATTACTCTGCCAGCGGTATTCTCACGACATACAAATGCGCTTCAGAAAGCGCGAACTCGGTCGGACGGTATGTGAGAACCTTTTTTTTTTCTTCTTTCAAGAGAAGCTCGTTATGCGTCACAATTGGGCGTCGGCGTTCCTTTCGCGAAAACGATCATCATGAAAGCAGTAGGCCCGCAGTACTGTCTTCTGCTTCTGCGCTTCGAGTATTCCGAGTAAAGAAAGAAAGAAAGAAAGAAAGAAAGAAAGAAAGAAAGAAAGAAAGAAAGAAAGAAAGAAAGAAAGAAAGAAAGAAAGAAAGAAAGAAAGAAAGAAAGAAAGAAAGAAAGAAAGAAAGAAAGAAAGAAAGAACCAAACTTGCTGTCATTTTCCCCCAATTGTATCGTTTAGTGCGCGTAAATTCCTCCTAATCCCACTGGAGAGCCGGAAATTATATGTACTGAAATTACAATGTCCAGACGGCATATTAAGAACGTTCATCAGTTATTCCAACCATGCAGCTTAGGGAACATGTAAGTTTCAGGTAAAAGCCTGTCAGTAGTGACGTCATCGATGCCAAACAAATTGTAAGCCTAGCACCATTTTCGACATATCAGCCTTAAAGTTTAAGACGAAAAACATTGGCGTTCTGGCTAACATTTACACAAAAGCGCGCATTAGACAATTTCGGGAATCATTGAGCAACTGTTGCTAGTTTATCTCCACACATCTGTAAACTTGTTCTCGGTACTTAGCACTGCATTGTAGATGGTGCAGTGCTTTTCTTTCGCGCTTCTTTCGAAGCGCGAAAGAAAAGTTTCTGCAATGTCATTCGCAGCTCGGAGTAAAGTTCGTAACATTGACATGCGTTCTAATAATTCATTAGTACATATTCGCCACGTGGACATTGTGATATCGCGTGCGATTAATTCCTTTAATTTTCTTTATAATACGTCGAGCTAAAAAAGCAATGGCATTACATTGCCTACAGTCTTTATACGATACTAATACCATAGCTCAAAACCTACGCCTGTGTATACAGTGATGTGGCTTCTCCGCAATAAGCCAACTTGAGTGGAAAAGCCTGCTTCTCTCAGCGTCCTCTCCACCATTTCAGCAGCAGTGAAACACACCCAACAACAAAGTTTACGTCGCGCGGTTGCGCGAAGGTTTCCAGAAATCTACATTACCGCTTAGCTTCAAGATAACCTCCATGTAAATGTTCCATCCAACTTGTAGTGTTTTCTGCGACCCATACAGTGCCCTGCTAAATTATGCAGAAACAGAGCCGAAATTAGCTGTTTGCAGCGACGACTACACATACTTCCCGTACTATTCTGCTGCGGGGTGTATACATGTCAAAATAAGCGTCATCCGTGAAGCCCTGACCAGACGAACGCGTTCAAACGCGTCAGCACGCGCCGCGTAAATTCAGCGGCGCAACGCATTCTAACACCGAAAGATGGCCTGCAGCCGCAAGTATCGCGAGTTGCCGCACGTTGTCGCACGTTTTTCTCGCGGCGGCCCAGTGAAGCTTATTCGCCATGTTCAAGGCAGCCAAATGACCACTCCAAGAAATGTGTTAGAACCTCGCCGCTCCGTCTACCCCTGCTAACACCTGTCTGTACCACCGTTAACCACGGCACGAAGAAAGGTTTCCTGCAATTTGTTTCCAGCACCGAAATAATACTCATTTCAATAAGCTGATGTCTAGGGTGTCATGTCAGACAAGCAAGGCCCAGAGCATTGCGGAAGGCACGGCGAATAAGACAGCTCATTTTAAAATTTACTAGTTTTACAAAATTTCTAGAATGGCTTCGCCTTAGCAGAGTGAGTAACAATAGCGGCACCGGCCGTCTCACGGAAACCGCTCACTTCGCTTTCACGTCGAGGGCGTTAGAAAACTGCGTTTATTAACGCTTTCATAGAAGTGCAAATCCTAACCACATACGCAAAAAAAAAAAAGCGCTCTATGACGGCCTCATACTGGATTGCGAAGTCGGCAGTGCGTCCGTGTGGCGAAGGCGTATTTTTAGACGAGGACAATTCGCTCCGAGCGCGCACGCTTCCGCACTGCACTAGGGTGAAGCCTACACTATAAAAACAGTAAGCTTTAGTTATTTTAGAGGTACACAAAAATGTGAAGATATGCTCCTTTACTAAAAGTTAAAGCACTTTAACCTTTAGTAAAGGACCATATTTTCATGTGCACCTGTAAAATGAACTAAAGGTTACCCTGTTTAGAGTGTAGGCCCTGCTCGCTCGGTCGACCCCTGTGTTCTGCACACTGTGCCGGATGCCGGAACATATCCAGCTGCCCGCTAAATTAAAATCCTCATGCAACAAAGCAGAAATTCGTACTTGCAGTGCAGTGGAGACTGCGTGGGATAGGGCACCGAATCATACTGTATGTTCAGAGCTTATGCGGTTAAGGTTTGGCTTCCTAAATTTACGTCGTACAGCACGACCGGCGTATCACAATTAATTAATTAATATACAGATAAATAAACGGCAGCCATCATTCGGCGTGTCATAAATTGTTCTCGATGGCATAGCGATGACCAGTGCGCATGCAAATTGCGAATAAATATAGAAATCACAAGTCCCCTTCCAAGGCACAAAGGCTTCCGTTATCAGCTGCTGCGTTAGCATGGAAGGAGACGCGTGCCGACGAGTTCCAACGCGTATGTACGTCTAGTTTAGTGCACAAGGAAACAGTACATCTCAGGTGACACACGCGAAAATAAATAAATAAAACGTAAATAAATTAAATCTATAAATAAATAAATAAATGGCACCTAGGACCCAGTATGTCGAAAATCGTTCTCGGAGGCATAGCGATGACCAGTGCGCATGCAAACTGCGAATCAATTTAGAAATTACAAGACGCCTTCCAAGGGACAAGAGCTTCCGTTATCAGCTGCTGCGTTAGCATGGAAAGAGATGCGTGCCGACGAGTTCCAACGCGTACATCTCAGGTGACACACGCGATAATAAATAAATAAAACGTAAATAAATTAAATCTATAAATAATAAATAATAAATAAATAAATAAATAAATAAATAAATAAATAAATAAATAAATAAATAAATAAATAAATGGCAGCTATGATCCCGTATGTCATAAATCGATCTCGGCGGCATAGCGATGACCAGTGCGCATGCAAATTGCGAATCAATTTAGAAATCACAAGTCCCCTTCTAAGGGACAAGAGCTCCCGTTATCAGCCGCTGTGCTAGCACGGAAGGACACGCGTGCCGACGGGTTCCAACGCGTGCGTCTCGTTTAATGCACAAGCTAAAATAAATAAATAAATAAATAAATAAATAAATAAATAAATAAATGGCAGCTAGGATGCGGTATGTCACAAATAGATCTCGGCGGCATAGCGATGAGCAGTGCGCATGCAAATTGCGAATCAATTTAGAAATTACAAGTCCCCTTCTAAGGGACAAGAGCTCCCGTTATCAGCTGCTGTGCTAGCATGGAAGGACACGCGTGCCGACGGGTTCCAACGCGTGCGTCTCGTTTAATGCACAAGCTAAAATAAATGAATAAAACATAAATAAATAAATAAATAAATGGCAGCTAGGATGCGGTATGTCACAAATCGATCTCGGCGGCATAGCGATGAGCAGTGCGCATGCAAATTGCGAATCAATTTAGAAATTACAAGACCCCTTCCAAGGGACAAGAGCTTCCGTTCTCAGCTGCTGACGCATGCCGACGAGTTCCAACGCGTACGTCTAGTTTAGTGCACAAGGAAACAGTACATCTCAGGTGACACACGCGAAAATAAATAAATACATAAATTAATTAGTTAATTAACTAACTAATAATTAATTAATGGCAGCTAGGATCTGCTATGTCATAAATCGTTCTCGGTGGCATAGCGATGACCAGCGCGCAAGCAAATTGCGAATCAATGTAGAAATTACAAGTTCCCTTCCAAGGGACAAGACCTTCCGTTATCAGCTGCTGCGTTAGCATGGAAGGAGACGCGTACCGACGGGTTCCAACGCGTACGTCTCGTTTAGTGCAGAAGTAAACAGTACATCTCAGGTACAGAAGCTAAAATAAATAAATAAATAAATAAATAAATAAATAAATAAATAAATAAATAAATAAATAAATAAATAAATAAATGGCAGCTAGCACCCAGTATGTCATATCGTTCTCGGAGACATAGCAATGACCAGTGCGCATGAAAATTGCGAATCAATTTATAAATTACAAGTCCCCTTCCAAGGGACAAGAGCTTCCGTTATCAGCTGCTTCGTTAGCATGGAGGAGGGTCGGCTATGTACGGCACGCTCATAACGAGCGTAAAATACTAAAGAAATAATATTTCGGACGGTATCTTTTCTACATGGCAAGTGGACTCAACGTCTCGCGCAACGGCAAAGCACGCGGCCTCCGCCCACACACGTTCCGCCACGTCGCGAGCCAGATCCGTGCGCGTGACGCACAGATTCCAGAAAAAATGATCTCAAATCGATCTCAAAGGCGATTCCCAAATAACCCGCAATGTTCCTTAAAAAAACGCGTAATGCCGAGTCTCGCATCGGTTGTGAGCTTCGGTACTAGCGTCCTCCGAGTAAGGCTTACGTGTCACTGCGAATGATCTAGAAGCCGTGCGCGCGCGACGGGCCGTTACCGAAAATGCGACTGCCGCCACGACGCACAAATTACGAGCTAACCTGTGCAGACAAGCGCCTTTTTTTACCTCTGCGTATAACCGCCGCTTCCGCATCTCCCCGTAAGCACTGATAAAACGTAACAATGCTAATCCAAGCGAAATGTGCAAACGTAACCCATAGCGGCTAGAAATAAGTGACGCCACGCAACGGAAAAGAACGCCGGAGAAGCAGCTCACCATCTTTGTTGCGTCGACGCCTAGCAGTAGCAGAGCACCCTGTCCCAAGGATCACCAGGGTGAAGACCACCAAGAAGCTCTTGACTGGAAGCATGTTCCTGAAAAAAATAAAATATTTATAACGCGCCGTTAAAAATCTTGCACGCTACAGTAAGAGGAGCGAGGATCTAATGCCAGTAATGCAAATCTAAGCATTAAGGTTAGATATGGAGCCAGCCCCGCTCCAGTCCCCAGTAGGCCTAACGCTAGGCCTCGGGGCCAGCACCCGAAAAAAAAGGCAATGTGGAGAAAAATCGCAGACTGGAACAAAATTCCGAGCCGCCCGGCGTCCAGGGTGCCTGCAAAAGCGAGAAAAGGCAACGAGGGAACGCTGGCAGGCAGCGTTGGGCTCTCACCTTGTCTGAGCTCCGATCACTGGCGGAGGAAGCAGAGCATCCCAGGAGCCAGAGATGCTTCCGACCTGATCGAGAGCTGCGACTGATCGTTCGATCGCCAGACGGCAACTGCCCGTGCCACGGCACGCACCTCGCGAGACAGGGTCCACGAGACAGATTCGTCTTCCTCTGCTTCGCCCGTGCTGCAAACGGCGCCACCTGGATGCACGGCCAGGGTGCTGGGCATCGGAAGCAACGTGGACGGTAATCCTGAGGAAAATGGAGACCAGTACCTGCGTTGAAGCTGTAATTACATCGTTGGCACCTCGAGGAGAGAGCAGGATACCGTAGGATGCATCAGGAGCCAGAAAAGGAGCCGAAACGCTCGTCTAATATAGCGCGCCACAGGTGGTGCATCGTATAGGCAAAAGACGAAGAGCAAAAGTGACGCGAGCCAGCGTGGCAGATGAAACTAACTTTTCAAGAAGCATGCGCTATTGAGACCGCGGTCGCGTGCAAGAGAACGGGTGCGCGCGCTGGAAATACGCCGCGGTAAAAGAAGAAAATGTCTCTTCAGCCTCGGTTTCACGGCTGAAGCAAAAGAAGAAGAAGTGTTTTGTATGTAATGTTGCACAACAAACTTCAAATATCTTAATTATTTCCCGTAAAGGCTAGAATTACGGTTTCTGTTAAATTAGCGGTAAGTAGCGATTTTCGAAACTTCTTCGGAGAAGGGAATTTTCAGCGGCTGCAAAAGTCTCCGCGCGTTCCCAAGCATTTGTACAGATCGTTCGTTGGCGTCACAATAGCACGTCGCTACCTCTATATGTGAAGTACTATACGCGCACTGCGATCATGTGTTGCTCCGACGCCCGAACTGAGTTGCCCCCGCAAGGCTGTGCTGCGACCTATGTGTGTTCTGCGACATGGCGTTGTTCACTATGTCAGGTTGTATGCCCTATCCTGAGAATAAAACCCTTGCAAAGACTTTGATTCTCGCTCCAACGGGTCCATATTTGAATCAAAGTGCGACGAAAATAGAACCGGCGAGAAAATGCCAATGCTTGCAACTGTTGAAAAATGCTGTCTAAAGATTGTTTCGACGCCACTTGCACCTACGAAGGCGTGCATACGTGACGTGAGGTCCGTTGCGGAAAAAGGAAAACAAAATCGCTGTGATGGTGAACAGTATAGACAAGTACCAATCTCCTGCAATGCGCAAGAGCCTTGTGTTTAGTGCGTATAGCTGGGCGATCTACAAGGGGCGGGCGGACGGATGTGGCCCTCATGGTAGGCAAGCTCCCAGTTTTCTATCTCTCCCCCTGTGTGCTTGGATGGGGGAAGGGGGAGGGGGGACTTCCACTTTATTTTATTTTATTTTTTGGACCAATATATTCCCAGCGCTCATTTCTCTAACCGACATCATTTGTGGCTGGCCGTATATTTCAAGCGACATATGAGAATCGTATAGGATACATATTTTGCAGGAACCTGTAGTTGCAGCCGCACGCTAATCATTATGCGCTATGCGCATGCAAGAAGTCCTCAATGTATTTTGTGGAAATTCCTGTACTGTCATTTCATTACAGTGTTACCGTTGGGCAGATTTGGAAAGTATGGCCAGTACTTGAGCTGAATGTCGCCAAAGGAGCCATGCTATTTATTCTCAGCGTCAAATCTGTGGTAGAATATAACAGAAGCGACACGCTGAATAACCTTTATTACTGAGTATTAAACGTTGTCGTTTTGAATAAGTAGAAAAATTAGTGAAGGTTGCACTAGTGGCTCAAAGCTAGCGCATCAGCGAAGCAGCGAAGCAGCGAAGCTGATGGGCACTTGGCTTGTCCGGCTTTGTCTCAAGCACACCCGCATTTCGTCGTAGTCCGAGGCTACGGGAAACGTCTAGCGAAGCACTGGCAGGCCCAGCGAACGCTTCTCAAACTTTCGCATCGAGCTCAGCGTAAAGACGTTCGCGTCGAACCACAGACGGTGGCAGATGCGGCACACGTAGCCTCGGCTTGAAGCGCATGTACTTTCGAGACGCTGTACGCCGGTTTTGTTTTATTTTGACCTGGAAGTCTGGCGCAACTCACAAAAGGGCAAATCGATCCACAACACACTGTCTTTGTCTTCTTTTTCTTCTGCTTTAACGCGCTTGCCCGCCAGCCGCGGTTTTGCCAGTCCAGTAGTGGGTTAGGTCATGTGCGCAAGAGAAAAAGAAGCGCGCGTGCGAACGCCGCACATTTGGCCCCGCATAGAAGTGCATGCGCGCTCTTGAGGACCTGACGATGATAGTTTTGTGATACTCCGGATAAATTATGAGATTCTGAAATGCTTCGCATTTAAAACTGAATCAGGAGCAAATTCTTCCTGGTAAATTGCAGATAACCCCGCCGCGGTAGCTTAATGGCTACGGTGCTGGCTTGCTAAGCTCGAGGCCCCGTGTTTGATTCCCGGCCACGGAAGCGCAGTTCGATGGTGGCGAAATGCGTGAACACCCGTGTAACGTGTGTCCATATTTAGGTGCTCGTTAAAAACTCCAGATGATCAAAATACCATAGCCGCCGCTGCGGCCTGCCTCTATCATATTATGATTTTGGCACGTAAAATCCTAGAAATGATACGTTCCAAGTAATATAATAATTGCCATGAGTTCAGGGCTCCTGCACATAGCTTGTCAAAGTGAATAAGAGTTCTTGCCAGGATAATTTCGGAACGTTCTATCCGAAAGCTCGGTAAGAGCGCCAAATGTTGGAGGATTTTTTTTTTATTATTACGAAAGCAATTATATAGACAGTCTCGACGAATTTTTACCGTTGCCGTCATTTCCCGTGTGAAGTCCAACTTGACAAAACCCCCCGCGCACCGGCCCATCTCCGTCGCTCGGAGCGCGCATGCCATAACATCACACCACTCGGGAGGCCTGCGTCGAAGCGGAAAGGAAATGTCCCGCCCGTCTTTAACGAGCATCAAAACACGCGATAGGACCGGGAACGGGGAGGGGGGGGGGGGGCGGCTGTCATCTGTGGACTTAGTCTATCTCGACAGCCATCGCTATCTCGACAGCCATCGGACGTGCAGCGTACTGCGTAGCAGCGAGCGCTTTGATCGCGTGTCCGTTCCAGGCACCTCGCATGTATCGCAGCGGCGGCAATGTCCTCGCCACACAGCGCTCACACGAATGCGTCTGCGAGTGCCGGAAGGAACGTGCTTGCTTGATGTTTCGCACCGAGCTCAGCGTAAAGATGTTCGCGTCGAACCACAGACGACGGCAGACGTGGCACACGTGGCATCGGCTTGATGCCGTCCATCCCCTTTGCTATGCCACGCTATGCTTGCTTATGCCATTCTAGGAACTGCTTGGACGCCACGAGAGGACACACTCTCCTGGCGCGAAGCTATGCACAAACGCATAGCTTTGCGAGACGGTGTGATGATTGACTGTGGTTCGGCTAAGAAAAAGGTGCTACTGCAGCCCATGTAGGGAGCGCAGCTAAGCATCCGTGGGGGTAGGGGAAAGGGACTGAAAGTGGTCGGTAACAGAGGAAACCCGTAGTAGATGGGTCCGGAAATTTTGACCACTAGTGGTCCTTCAGCGTGCACTGACAACGCACAGTGCACCTCTAGCGTTTTCGCCTCCATCGGAAATGCGACCGCCGCGGCCGGGGTCGAACCCACGTTTTAGGGGCCCATCACGGAGGCAGTTCAGTCAAACAGTGTGTGTGCATGTGTGAACCGATCCTGGAGGAAGCGCACTTAGACAGTGTATGTGTAGGGTTGTCGTCTCAGAAGCGATTTTAATGAATATCTGTTAATGAACCCGTGCTGTCGGCGTCCAACGTCGTCGTCGTCGTGGCCACGGTAAAGCAAGCCCATTAGTAGCGATTGATGTGTTCCTGTGGGAAACACCGGCACGTTTCGAACCTCTCGAGTTCCATGTTAGTGGAGCTGTTTTTTTTTTTTTGTTGTTGTTGTTGTTGTTTTTTTTGTGGCAGCCAAGCACCATAACCACTACACCGCCAATACGAACAGGCGCTGTGCACTGGACAAATCTATGCGTACGCACAAACGCTGAGGGCATTACCTCAAGAGAAGAAAGAAGCGCTCGTGCGAACGCCGCACATTGAGCATTGCATAGAAGTTCACGCGCACTCTTGGGGACAAGAGCTTATGATGATGATAGTTTTGCGGCGGGCCGCAAATTTTCCGATTAGGTAGAACAACTTTGCGGTTAATTATAAGAAAATACGGCAGGTAAATGCGCCGGCATAGAAGTTCAAAGTAGCCCTAAAGTAGCCATGGAGCCATTCCTGAAATTTTCGTCGCCATACGGGGTCGTAAGGTATTAATTTGCCCCTCCACGGTGGTCTAGCGGTTATGGCACTCGGCTGCAGATCCGAAGGTCGCGGGATCGAATCCCGGCCGCGGCGGCTGCATTTCGATGGCGGCGAAATGTCGAGGCCCGTGCGCTGTGCGATGTCAGTGCACGTTGAAGAACCCCAGGCGGTCGAAATTTCCGGAGCCCTCCACTACGGCGTCTCTCATAATCAGAACTGGTTTTGGGACGTTAAACCCCGCAAATCAATCAATCAAGGTAACTAATTTGGCGCAAAGTAAGCACCAACAGCAGCCATGTTTCATTCACTGCACGAGAGAATAGTACTCCTTTGCCTAAAAAAATGGCAATTAAGGAATGAAATTGTTAGTGGTCGCTTCATCTAACTGGTGGCGATTTTTATTGACCTAGAGCCACTCTGTGTTTGGAGAATTATTCATTCGGCAGCATGCATTTATCACACACAAGTTTAACATGGAAGGATGTATGTGTGCTACCAAGTGGCACCGCCTCCGTAAATAGTTCGTTCAATATGGCAATGCCAGCAATGCTGTAGCCGAGCGAAATAAGTAAAGCAGTGGTCAGCGCATTGTGGCACCATGGAATTTTTTTTTCTTTTGTAATCTTGTCTTTATTGTTCTGTTACAAAGTACAGTGCACTTTACATTGATTATACATGTAGTTATATGGGTAGGGTTGGCAAAAAGGCAGTTTAATGCCTGACAGAGTACCATAAGCCCGCCCCAGTGGGTAAATCGCACGAAGAGCAGTGCTGTATACACAGCATTCAAGCAAAACATTGACAACGAAACAGCCATAGTTATACAAGCTGTTATACTAGTTCATCGCCTGATGAACGCCTGATTATTCATACTTTGATTCATACTTTGAGGATTCATACTCATCGCCTGATGATTCATACTTTGGGACCGGCCTGCAAGTCTCGTTTTGGGATAATAGTTGCAATCGTGAATTATGACACCCATTTCAAAAATGCGAAGCAAGATATATGTGCGAAAACACAGGCTTCGATCCCTAAAAATGTTTTATGAAATTTATGTACAGAAAAGAACAATTTACTTTTGAAGCATAAGAAGATAGGCGTGTATTTTACTCTTATACACAACTACTGAGCGGCTCTGTTCTGCTGCACTGGTAATGGTGGGAATGGTGGGATGTAAATTCAGTAGTTGAAGAATCATATGCGTTAGCTTTTGTGTTCCGTAGTTTGTCCCTATTCTTTGACGACGTACTAAATGACGAGATAGTGGCATATTCTAAGCGCATCGTACATCATCGTTCTGCGATTATCTCTTCGCCGACTCCTCCTCGGTGGTTGTCATTGTCCAGACCTGCCGAGCGCTATGTATACGATATCACGGCGGAGCGCGGAGCTGTCCGCTTGATTAATTCGCTCGTAGGCGGCAGAGCGCGAGCACGGTTGCTCCGGCTGACAGGAAGCGGGCCACACTCGGTGCCACGAGGCTGAGAGGCGCAGCCGCCGCGCGACGAGCCGACGCCCCGGCGCAGTGGGCGCGCTGTGAGTCCACTTCTCCGCGTATCCGCTGCTTGGCACGCTCGTCATCTTCGCAGCTGCTCTGCCTGGTGATGCGCACCAGGCAGCGACGGAACATCGCGTCCACTTTGTGCCTGCGCAAGGAAAGAAAGAGAACCAGTCTCTTTGTGGTACCACGCTGTGGGTCTTGCTGCATGTCGGGCAGTGGCACCAGAGAAAAGCCAGCACCGCGTCTTAGTGGTGGCGCCGCTGAACACGTTATGTCGAACAAAAGGCCTCTTTTGCTGTTATTTCACTCACAGGTTTCAACATTGGAATAACAAAGTCAGAAAAAAAAATAATGGTACTGCTTCTACCAGGATTTTTCAATGATGGTATCCTCAAAGAAACTGTACTCAAACTATAGGGCATTTGGAAAGGGGCGTCTCCAGTTCCTCGACATTGTATACCTGAAATTTAAACTGATTTACACACATATTGCTTACCTGTGCTCGCCTCGCAGGTAGCGTCCCCTAAGAATGTCTTTCTTCATAAGAAAAACTCCATGTTTACATGAGTGTCGTCCGGGGACATAGTAAGTTGGATGATTGCAGAAATACAACAAAAGTATACCATAAATTAGCCATATCTGTTGGAGAATTATTCGCCAGTAAAGTAAGTAGAGCGCTCCTTTTCTTCGGTGCTTACTTAGGCTCCATTTCGATCCCGTGCCAAAAATAAACCCTGCTCTAAGCGAAGCACGAAGCCTTTCAAATTACATAGCGAGACCCTGTTCAAGTGGCCCGTTCAATACAGTACAGTTGGTTGGATGCCGGGTGCAGTTTGCCGGCGTATATTTATATACTCGACCTTGCAGTTGTTCTACGCTCGTCAGTGTAATTAGGCCACGCTAGCGTCGTGATTTCACAGTCGGCTTGCGGCCGCCATCGATACGAAAAGTGTCTCAGAAAGGAGCAAAGGCGGGCATGGATAAGCATTGCTCTTCCGTCGAGATGTGTGCTTCTCGTTTTCCTGAAACAAGTCCCGTCATTAAGCCCCGATCAAGTTCCCGTTGCACTCACTAGCAAGTGCAATCGCAGTGGTCGTAAGTGCTTTCCTTCATTTTTTTTTTGTTGTTGTCGTTTCACCGCGGATGCTTTTTCTCCCAAATGGCCACTTTGATACGCCGGCAAATTCGTTCCGCCTGTGAGCGTAAAGGAAGTAATTTACTTTCTGGCTGTCGCTGTCACTGCACCTTGACGTTAGTAAGGTGTCCGTACGCAACTTGGTTCACTGTTAAAGAGAAAACCTGATTAGTATAAAACCTAACGCAATCCGGATGAAATATCTACATGGAAAACAAAATCAACGATTGAAATACGCCTGTGCGTCTAAATAGGATCAAAGGTTCGGCGTCAAAACAGAGCCGCGATCGTTTCAAAGAAAGTCTAGTTCGTTGTTAAATTTAGCAACGGATCATGTGGTACACAGCCAGTGTGTGTGTGTGTGTGTGTGTGTGTGTGTGTGTGTGTGTGTGTGTGTGTGTGTGTGTGTGTGTGTGTGTGTGTGTGTGTGTGTGTGTGTGTGTGTGTGTGTGTGTGTGTGTGTGTGTGTGTGTGTGTGTGTGTGTGTGTGTGTGTGTGTGTGTGTGTGTGTGTGTGTGTGTGTGTGTGTGTGTGTGTGTGTGTGCGTGCGTGCGTGCGTGCGTGCGTGCGTGCGTGCGTGTGTGTGTGTGTGTGTGTGTGTGTGTGTGTGTGTGTGTGTGTGTGTGTGTGTGTGTGTGTGTGTGTGTGTGTGTGTGTGTGTGTGGTGTGTGTGTGTGTGTGTGTGTGTGTGTGTGTGTGTTTAAATTTGTCCCCCTGCGATCGAAAACAAATTAAAATAATGTGGGGGTAGCCCGCACCACCCGAAGGTATATCGGGCTTACAGCCAATTGTAAAATAAAAAAATGAGGGGAAATACTCCCGAAAGGTGAATTTGTCGGGAGAGCCAATTATCCAACTAAAAGGGTGGGGGGAGGGTGTAGGAGGCCAAGGCAGTGAGGGGTCAATCTGCGCGTAACGAGGCGTGACAGTTTGAGACTACGCCAATTGTGATAATGTCGATTTGAATTTCTAGCAGAGAATGCTCCCGGGTATAGTTTAGTGTAGATGTGCCACTGTGTGTGTTATAAATGCGTGAAATGCTACAACCATATTGTCCTATCGTGAAAATTTAACAACTACCGATTGTATAGACTAGTCCAGGCGCTTTTGGGGTGGAGAGACAAGATGCTGCTGTGGGGTGTTGTCCTTCACTGGAAAGAATGTGTCCCCTTCACGTGACGCTGGTGCCGAAGGATAAGGCGACGAGAAGGCAGGCGAATGGAGCAGGTCATTGGGCAGCAGATGACTTGGGGACCCGGAACTTCAGCATGTAGACTGTGTTCAGTTGACGAAGGCGTGGTGGCAATGGGAGAATGACGATCCAGGTATGTACAAAGAGTTCAACACAAGAGAAAACTCTTGACAGGAGACGGGCTGTTATGGAGTGCCGGTAAAATCAGGTGAAAGTTGCCAGAATGGAGGGAAGGGAGGGCTCAGGCCTGCAAGTGGTTAGGCTAGACAGGTAGCCAGGTCATGTTACAAAACTACATAGCAGCAATGCAGTAAGCTGCAGTGAGGTGATGTATGACGTAATATGGCTGATGGTTGGTGCGGGCGTCATAGCCGTAGAGATATCCTCGCCATCTTTAGGCTGAAGGACGACTATGGCGTACAGCATCCAATACGATACATGGTGTGTATAGGGTTTGTAAGGTGATGAGGAAATTTCATAAGAAGTATGTGGGATGAAATAGTGGGCGGTGTGCTGTGAGGTGAAACTAGGAGGCGTCTGCGGGATGGGAGGGTAGAGGAGTGACAACGGCGGATTCGCGCATTAGGGTCACCAATTGCATTAAGCATGCGCGGGCTGGTTTTAAATGAAGGTATCGGGGGAAGTGTGCGTAGGTAATAGTTGTGTTGTGGTGACGCAGGTGTCGAACTACATGTTGTGTTCGTGGGCACTCATTGAAGTAATGTAAGTCTCCTGTACAAAGCTGGTTGCATGCGCAGCGGTCGGACATGGTAATGTTGAATCTTTTAAGGTAATATTGAAAATGCCCGTGACCAGTCATTAAGTGCGTTAGCTTTCTATTCGGGGGAAACCATTTTGGGATTTGGTAGACGCTTTTAATCCAGTGAAATAATGAAGTATTCGGCCCTTCTGTCTGCCAATGTGTATGCCAATGTGAAATCATAATTTTGTGTAATTCGGACCTTGTCGCACGGACGGAAATTTTGGCCATCCTCGCAGACCCACTGTTCATAGCTGATGATGCTAGGGTGTCGGCAAGTTCATTTCCCAAGATACCTTTATGTCCAGGAATATGAAATAATCGGAAGAAAAATCCTTGTACTTGAAGTTGATAAAGAATGTTCTTAATATCTAATACTCTTGGGTCGGTGTCATTAAGAGAGGCAAGTTTACTAAGCAATGAAAGGCAGTCAGAGTAAAGATGGAAGGGGGTTGGTGGGCGTAGCGTCCCAATATATTGTAAACATTCACGCACAGCTATGAGTTCAGTTGTATAAGCGCTTGAGGCGTTGGTTATTCTGTATTTGTTAGCTTGCAAAATGCGCGTTCGGCTATCCATTATAATGTACGCAGATCCGGCCGAGTGTGAGGTGTAGGAGCCATCTGTGTAAGCATGCAGAACGGGAAGGCGGAACATGTCAGCGTGTGTTAAGGGATCAAGTTTAGTGAACAAATACTTATGTTTTAAACTGGGGTGGTAGGTACATGGAGCGGTGTCGTGCAAAATTTGGTCAGGGTGGAATGTACGATTGCCGTAATAAGTGACGATTTTCTGGGTGAAAAGGGGAAACTCTGCGCCTAGTCGACTGAGTTCAAGATCTAAGGGGGGAGCATTGGCGACAATTTGGAGAGCAGAAGTTCGGGTGGTGTAAAACGAGCCTGTTATAGAAATTAGGATGGTGCGTTGCAGTGACAAGACGCGGTCTCTAAGAAATTGGGAAGGGTGCGATGGCCACCACGCGGGTGATGCGTATGTTAACGCAGGGAGAATTACTTGTCGGTATAAACGGCGAATTAATGTGCTATTGAGAGCATGTTGTGCGCGAATGAAAGCAAGAAATCGAGCGGTGAAAATCTCTGCTTTTGTTTTAAGATAATCAACATGTGTATGGAAGTTGAGCGTAGGATCGAATACTACTCCGAGCAGCTTGACAGATGATTTGTGTTTCAAGAAAACGCCATCTAACTTGACGGAAGGGCGGCGCTTAGATGTGCCTTTATGACCATTATTGAAGAAGATAAAGTATGATTTGTCCGAATTGATGGTAAGTTTATAGTGTTTAGCCCATTGTGTTACCGGCGCAAGGACGCGGTCAACGTCATTTTTGAAATCGAGCTGTGAAAGACCAGGGAGCAAAATTATGGTGTCGTCCGCATATGCCTGGATGTGTGCCTGATGGGGAAGGTTGAGGTCGAGTAATGAATGGATAATGACATTCCAGAGTAGCGGGCTTATGGGAGAGCCCTGTGGACTGCCCACCGTCGGATAGGCTGTTTCTGTGCCCGTATTAAAGGGAAACGTGATGACTCTGTTAGTTAAGAATGATTTTAGGAGGTGATACAGATTAGTTGGACAGCGGTGTTTCCTGAAAAAATTAAGCACTGCTACATGCCAGACACTGTCAAATGCTCCGGTGAAGTCAATTGAGATGAGGAGGACGGGTAACTTGCGGGCCTTGTAATACTCTAACTTTTGCCTTAGTTGATAGAGGGCCAGTGCCGCGCTACGTGCTTTTGTAAACCCAAATTGGTTTTCATGTATGAGATCATTAGAATGCAGGAAGTAATACAAACGAGAATTGAGAAGTCTCTCTAGCACTTTACCTATAATAGAATTCATTACGATAGGGCGGTATGAATTAGGTTTATGTGGGGGCCTTCCGGGTTTAAGAATGAATATTATCCTTCCCGTGTGCCATGCTGTTGGGAAATGACTGAGCCTAAGGGCTGTGTTAAAGATAAAATGAAAGAACTGGGGATGATATTGGTATAATAGTTTGACGGATGTGCCCGTCAGATTGTCTAAACCTGGAGCCGCCTGTGTATTAGTTAATGCAATAGCGTGGGCAATTTCATTGTTAGTGAATGGAACGTCGACATTATGCCAGGGATATAACGAGTTACAAATTCGACGCATATGTTGATGAATTGGACTGTCACTTGAGTCGTCGTCTTGGGCAATTAAGGTGTCTAATAATAACCTAGCGGATTCATTAACTGATTGTGTTGATGTACCGTGTGGTAATTCTAAAGGGGGTAAATGCGTTGCGTTGTGATGTTTGTTAAAATACATTTTGTAAGGGTCTCCGTACAGGTGCTTTTTGGTTGCAGATGTGTATAAGTTCTTATCAAAATCGTCCTTTGCCTTGCGGATATGAGCTTTGTACTGTTGAAAAGCGACAGCATATTCTTTTTGGTAAAGATCGCGTAGGAAGGGAATCGATGCGCGCTGTTTCCTTCGTCGGAGAGCTCGGAGGCGTTTACGTTCCGTGTCAAGGTCAGGGGTCCACCATGCATTGCCAGTTGCTTTACGTGGTTTTACTTTTCGAGCGTAGCGCTTTTCTAGAGTTTCGTATATGTCGTAAAACTTGGTAATGATTAAATCTAGCGTCTCAGGGCGACTAACATGACATTGAATTACCTTGTCGAACCAATCCATAGTTCGTAGTTCAGTCAAAATTTGAAGGCGAGCATAATTCGTAAGTTGTTTACGTCCTTGCAAGCGGAGGTCGGCAAAGGAAAATGAGATATAGTTGTGCTCTGATAGAGTAGATTTGTCTAACACTGCCCAGGAATAACCATGGCGTACGATCGCTTGCGAACCTATCGTGAGGTCGATCCAAGTTTCGGCATAAGCGGTTTGAAAAGTGGGTAGAGATGAAGGATTATTGATCACTGTCAGATTGTTTGATATAAGGAAACTGACTAGCTGAGATCCTCGTAGGTCGGACGGGCCAGGTCCCCACATGGGGTGTTTAGCGTTAAAATCACCTGCAATGATGAACTGGCTGTCTGTGCATATTGATAAGCATGTCTGAAGTTCGTCAAGCAGAAGGTCAAGGGGCCTGCGAGGAGGGGCATATATTGCAATTGATGTGAATGAGTGATCACGGTTTTGACATTTTACCATGACAATGTATTCTGATAGGTGAATAGGAAAGAAGTCGTAGGTGTCTGTTTGTGTTAGCAGCATGACCCGTGGATTTGTGGCAGAGTGAAAGTTTTTAATGGAGTGTGGTATGTTTTGTATGGCACCGCCGTGTATATGAGGATCGGACACAAATGCGAAGTCATAAGGACAGAAAGTTGAGCGAGTTGGTAACATTCCATAATCAAAAGAAGAGGCGTGCAGGACACGGACACAAGAAGAGAAGTGAACACCACGAACGCCGACCACGAACGCCGAACGAGAGCGTGTGTGCGTGTCCTGCACGCCTCTTCTTTTGATTATGCGAAGTCATAATTTTCGGTGAGCATTGTATCTACAAGAAGTTTGGTTGCAGCACATGTGTGGTCTGGATTAGCCTGGATGAATGTTAAAGGTTTAGGGTAAGCCATCTCGTAGCGGGTATAAAGGAGATAAGTTAATACCTGTGGGCGTTAGAGCTAGCGTGTGCAGTGTAACCGGAGTGCAAATTCTGGAGTATTTGCCTGGCTGTGTCGTGTTAGGTAGTGAATGGTGAAATGAATAATGGTATAACAACGCATTGCTTGACGGGTTCAGGACGCACATTATCGTGAGTGCGATCATAGGATGGGCGCAGCAGCCCACAGCGTAGCGTTTGATGCAGAATAGTAAATGGCAAGTCAAGTGTGTGTGTGTGTGTGTGTGTGTGTGTGTGTGTGTGTGTGTGTGTGTGTGCGTGTGCGTGTGCGTGTGTGTGTGTGTGTGTGTGTGTGTGTGTGTGCGTGTGCGTGTGCGTGTGCGTGTGTGTGTGTGTGTGTGTGTGTGTGTGTGTGTGTGTGTGTGTGTGTGTGTGTGTGTGTGTGTGTGTTGTTGTGCCAAGCTTGTGAAATCCCCGTGTGCGTTACAATAATGCCACCAATTTATTGTTATTTCCTGTCGTCATAACCACCGCAGACTATTTTAATAATAACTCAGGTGATTAATTTAAAAAATCACTTAACCAACTTTTAAACTGTTGCTTTAAACGCAAAACATTCGGTAGAGAATTTCATGCATGCTGATAACTGTCTGAATGACGTATTTTCATAATAAGAGGTGCAGCAGGGTTATTTTTTGTGGGCTTCCAAAAGAGTGCGCGAGATTTTAAAAAGTACCGTCTGTCTAGGCAATTGCGCGCAACGACACTGGCGCCTTCGGCATGTTACAAACGAAGACACATTGATGATGCGTGCAGAGAGGCTATACTGGACACGCCTCAAGAGAAACGAGTAAAATATTGCCACACCTTTCCCACTCTCGGCCTGTTTGTGACGGCGGTCTGCGTGATCGTTCTGTCGTAGCGTGTTTGAGAGCTCTAATTTCACGGCGCGCAAACGCCTGGTCAGCTGGGATGTTTTAAAATGTCGCGCACTTTTCAGAAGCCCGGAAAATTAAGTCCACTGCACCTATTATTATGAAAATATATTACTCGGACACTAATTAACATGTTTTAGGACTTCTCCAGTGAACATTCTGTCTTTAAAGCAACAGTATAACAGCTGGCTAATAAATCATCGTTGATCAGTTTCCTGAATGCATTTAAAGAAATAGTCTGAGATGGTCAAAACGAGAGTAAACCATACTCTAGATGGTTGGATTATTGCAACACGCACTTGGATTTTTTTTTTTTTTCATGCACAGGTCATGCATCACCAGACGGCGAAACACGAATTGTGGCGCATGTATGCATGATGGCTGCGTGGCAGACAGGCTTTGGAAAAAAATGTCATCGCTTTCTTTCATTGACAATGCGACAGTCTTCGTGGTAGCACATCTATCGCTGTTATTTTAGATGCAAGAGGTTTCAAGTATCAGACGACATATGTCATCATCGCACCTGCCCGGAACAAGCATATCTCGTCGACATGTATTTCACTACTGCTGCCGTCTTTCTTTCTTTGACGGCGCTAGATCAAATTTTATTGTGTTAATTTTCAGGCTTAAGAGGCTGTGCTTTTATATCTGTGGCCTTGATGTAAGTCCAATCGAACACGTCCCAGCAGCCATGACGAGAAGCATGTTGACAATATTGAACCCAGCCTATGTACGCCTAGGAATCAAATAATAATAGTAATAATAATAAGCAGAAGTTTGATTGATTTGTGGGCTTTAACGTCCCAAAACCAGCTCTGATTATGAGAGACGCCGTAGTGGAGGTCTCCGGAAAATTTGACCACCTGGGGTTCTTTAACATGCACTGACATCGCACAGCACGCGGGCCTCGACATTTCGCCTCCATAGAAATGCAGCCGCCGCGGCCGGGATAATTAGCTGAGGTTTCACGTGCACAGATAATGCACTGTACACGGGCCTCTACCATTTTCGCCTCTGTCGCAAACGCGAGCGCTGCGACCGGTACCGAACCCTTGCCTTTCGGTTCAGCAACCAACTACCCTAAGCGCTAGACCACTGCGGTGGGCTAGGAAACAATCGGCTTCGTCGCATACACGGTAACTCCTTCGTTAAGAATTTCATGATATGACTTGATAATGCCGATGGTGGGCTGAAGCAAATGGCCAAACCACTGCGCGTCTGGAAGTAACAAGTTTGGACGCACACATGTTGAACGCTTTGTTGTCCCAACGTTATAAAACTGTACACAACCAAATGCTTTTTAAAGCCTAGCGAACGACACCAATAACTGCGGGACGGTCGCGTGTGAGAAAGTGAATGCCCAATTCTACAGATATACGGGCAGTTATCGTCGCCTATTTTCTCCTTTAGGTTGCTGAGATTTTGTAGATTTATTCGAAACGTAAACGTTGGGAATACGAAAACACCGCACAATAGGTCGTAAAGATGCCTTCTCTGCGAAGCAGCGCGTCGTGTAAAAAAGCCACCTTTAGAAAGCAGATGTCGCTTTATAGCAAAGGCGCCTTTTTAGGGGGAAAGTCGATCCAGGACAGTCAGAAAAGCAAGGTTGTAAAGAAAAAAAAATACGGATTTATCACAACACAATATCTTATCGTACGTTTCTTAATATTTTCAGCACGCGGACAGTGCATGTGATCCAACTTCTCGTCCATTTTATATTACCTTACGAAATGCGAAGTAGTTACGAACGGCTAGACCTCTATTCTTTTTTTTTTTTTTCGCGCGGTCTTCGCGTTCCGTGAACTGATATATTAAGCGCGTAAGTGGGCGTCCCTCCATTCTGCGCGCACAAGTAATTCACGCTAAACGCCCCAGCGAAACGGGGGCTAATCAAATTAGTCGATTTTCTCTCTTCATGCGAACTCCGTGTTCGCCCAGAGTTTCTCTGGTCCCCCCATTGTACTTTCCTCGAGGATGGCGCTAAGCTTGTTAACTGCAAGCGGGTCGCCTTTTATTGAACACGGCACTTCTGACGGCTTTATTTTGTATGAGAGCAATTTCCATCCACCCTACACTTCTTCGTGGCAGGTATCCCTACGCAGAGCCGCTAATACCACTTCCCCTCTTTCCTTTTATCCCTGGTCACCCGAATGTCACTTTCAGGCAGCCATCCGGCCCGGCAGAGGCACTTACGCGCAAATTCCTTCGGGCTTGTCCGAGTAGACGGCTGCCTCCTTCCAACACCCCCGGGCCTGCTTCAGGAAGGCGCTCATGTTGCAGACCGGATCTGTAATGAGACGCCGTCGTAAACACTCGCTGCCCACTCCAGTGCGTCGTCGGATTAGTCCCACCACTCCCAAGCGGCCGCAATCGAGCATTTGCTGCGACACGGTTACCACTGCGAAAAAAAAAAAAAAAAACCTCATAAAGGAAGTACGGCTAGTAACTACGTCGCATCAAATGCATCCACACCAACCAGCCCAACTCTTTTCGTTAATTACTCGTGGTCGAGCGTCTACTTAATTAAAGCCGCGACGACCAATCGAACGTTGACTATCGTTAGCGCTGGCCATTAGGCGTAGTGAAGATGAGCGCGCATCTCAGAGCCCTTCGTGGCTGATGTCGCTGTGAAGTCGCTCGCGGAGCAGCTGAATGTGCACAGGGCAGCAACCGGAAGTAATTGCAACTTCCGCGTCGAAGCCTGTCGTGCTCTGCTTCCCTTCAGATGCTGCCATGCGATGGCTACGCACGGCGCCGCTGGCCGTTTTCGCCGGCGCTGCTGTGAAAACGAGCGGGGTTGCAGAACATTGACGGGTCCGAGACATTTTTTTTTTTATTCAACCGCGTATGACACTTGTACTTCGTCATATAGGACGGTGCAAGTGCCGGGATGTCGCTTCTCCTATTTCGTTTTGTTCATTTCGTTCAGCGCCCCTGGTGACTTAGAATGGCGTAGATGGTTCATGCGGCGCGCGTGTTCGCTTTTCACTTAGGTTAGCACAAATTACCGAGAGACTGGCGACATTGGTAAGGCACTGTGTAGCGAGATGCGGCAGTGACCGGGGCTGGCCTTACATTGAATGGCGGCAGCGGTGGCGGGACACTGCCCTGCTTTGAGAGTACAGAGGTCTCCACGTTTTCTAGACTTTCTGCAACACCAAAGCAGACCATTCCCGGCAACAGGTGCAGGTAAACGACAGTAACTCGCGTTCAGTCCGCTTGCAGTTGCCCTTTTGTGCCACGCTTATTCTGGAGCACACAGTCAGTCGTACTTAGCACCCCTGTTCTCGCCAATGCGCAACCATTGCATTTCGGCAAGGATAAACTGCAGTAACGTGCGTCGCGCGCGCAATATTAATCGAGGTAAACGTTTTTGGCTCGCATTGACGTGATTGCAGCTGAAAAACATGTGAGCTTCGTATAGAACAAAAAGTTGTGACAATATAGGGAAATGAATTCTGCGGAAACTCGCAATGTGGAGTAACGTTTATGAAAGAGAAAATTATCATATCCACCCGCTTCTAGCACAAGGCTACAAAGAAATCCATAGGCTTGTAGGAAATCCATACGGATTTCCTTGTAGGCTTGCGCTACAGACGGGTCGATGCTAATTTTCTCTTTCTTACAACAGTATAGTTGTGATGTAACAATATAGTATAGTTGTGCAGTATAGTATAGTATAGTATAACAGTATAGTATAACAGTACAGTATAGTTGTTCGGTATAGTTGAGAAAATGCCAGTCAATCGTGATGAGAAACGTACTAGTGGATGCGGCTAGTCGATGTTCAAGAAATATTTACAAACAGGTATGAGAATGCAGGCCTCTGCCACCACATTGTGTTTGCTTTTGCAAATAGATCTAGCGGAAGAACTCTTTTGTGAATACTGGCCTTTGTCACATGATGACGCAGCCATTATATCACAGGAGGCGTTTACTTTAGCCCTCAGCCCGGATGCAATGTCAATGCGGCATTGCAAAACATCAAGAAAAGGAAGCTGCATCAGCGTCCATCGGATCCAATGAAAGAAAAAAAAAAGACTACGTCCGTTAGATCCAAGGCCAGCCTTGCATCTGACGTATATAACGCTCTGGCACACGAGGCACATCGAGATACAATTTTGAACAGCCCTTTGTCCTCATCCCCAGCTCATTATTATAATTACCATCACTGGGCGAATAGATCACATATCTACGAGAGGGAGACAATTTGTGCCGCCTAGTGAATGAATACGGGCCCGATGCCATATAAGCCCCCTTAAGCCTGCGTACCCCAGACTGCCCGGTTCGGTCACGATGTCTACGTATAGACATCAAAACAAATTTTGCGTAAGCTTTATATTTATCAAACTCGCATGAACAGAATAACCAATCGGAGGAATCATAGTCATATAGGACTGCCCGAGAACGTATCGCTCTTTAAACGTCACCATTCAAAGATGACGGTGCTGAACTAAAGTATTGCGCATTTTATAGCATGCATTTACATAGCTTACAAACACAGCAATAAAAGTTTTTAAGACGGCCAATCATTAAGGAGCTATATGATGTCAAGTTGAGGTGAGCTAGTTCCTGACACTTTGTTGTGTCAGACGTGTTAACGCTTCAGCTAAGAAAATTGACATATTGCAGCTCAGGAACACACACACATTAGAAGAAACAAAGTGAAGACGGGACTCATTTACAACTTTATTCAAAGAATAGGAAGGCGCAGCTCTGTATACATGCCCCAATGCGCATGGGCATCACAAACAACACGTAGGCGAAAGTTCAAGGGCATACCAAAGCATAGAACTGAAGAAACTGCGTTCCGTAATACACAAAGATTGGAAGTTTGACATACACAAGCAGAATTTTTCTCTGTGATATGGAAAGCTTCCAGAAGTTCACGAGCAATATTGTCTTGCTCCTGCTAAAAAAAAATCCTCATGTCATGGAATCTCGGCTCGCAGGAGCATGCTTTACAATGCGCCGAGATGGGCGCAGTGAGGTCCTTGTCCACAGTGTTCGCGTGTTCCCTCATTCTATCATTTATGGATTGGCCCGTTTGCCCGACGTTGTACTTCCCACGTGGGTATGTGATACACCACACCCACCGCGCACCATGTGTAGGGGTCGACATCCTGCACTAGGCGTCCATCCTCTCTCGGAGCTGCCCATGATGCGGTGGCACAGCTTGTTAGGCGCGGAGAACACAAAAGGCACTCCGTACCTGCGAGCCACTTTTTTTGAGGTAGTGACTTGTTTTCTGCACACAGGGCGCAACAATCAGCCTCAGGACCCTCCAATCACCCGTTGTAGCTTCTTTGTCAGGTGCCGTCGATTTTAACTTGCGATGCAGGAAAACTGCCACCGACAACATGGCCTAATGAGGGTGCCCGGGTTTCTTTCTTTTTTTCTTAACCGAGCCAATTGGCTATCGAAGCCATCCCGCATCTTGTTCTCACAAGTCCTTCTGAGGGAGGACCCCAGGCAAAGCATTGCGATGGCTATCTTAACTAGCTTAGGGGGAGTGGTATCGTAAGGCAGAGGCTCCTTATTGTTGTTGTTTATTAAAATAGTTAAAAGTTGGGCTAGTTCAGACTTCACGTTCATCGTAATTTAGCGCAAAGGTAACACGCACAGTAAAGAAGGGCCACAAACAACAAAGGCGCCTTTGTTGTTTGTGGTCCTTCTTTACTGTGCGTGTTACCTTTGCGCTAAATTACGATGAACGTGTTTTTTTTTTCTTTCTTTCTTTCTTTCTTTCTATTACTTTTTTATTATTATTTTTTTTTGCTCTCGGGGAATAGCACCACGAAATGTAGTTCTTGGAAAAAGAAAGACTTGAATCTAAGAACTACAATGTAGATATTGTGAGCGGGGATTTCAAATGGTGAAAGTGTTGTTGTTTTGTAGGGTTTAACGTCCCAAAACCAGCTCTGATTATGAGAGACATCGTAGTGGAGGGCTCCGGAAATTTCGACCACGTGGGGTTCTTTAACGTGCACTGACATCGCACTGTACACGGGCCTCAACATTTCGCCTCCATCGAAATGCAGCCGCCGCGGCCGGGATTCGATCCCGCGACCCTCGGATCAGCAGCCGAGTGCCATGACCACTAGACTACCGTGACGGTGCAAATGGTGAAAGTGAGACCTTACCACTGGCGTTCAAAGGCTCAAAACCTCACCACCTTCAAAAGCATTAAACTAACACATACAACTCATGGCGATTAAAAAAATAGCCGACATATCCAAAAATATTTAAGACATGCTAACGTTAAAGGCACATGTCACTTGCTTTATCGATTTCCGAAAGGAAGATGTCACACAATAAAGGTGCTGCGCACGAGCCTGTGCAAATGCCCCCTCTCCCTCTTTTCATTTTCTTTTTTGAAGAAATACACGGTTGTCAAAAGATATAATAGTGCTCTTGAGCTGTGTGTGAAGGAAAATTAGGAAACCGTCAGTACTTACACCTACAGCGTTGTGAAGCCACACATCGCCGTAGTCTTCACTACATTTTCTAACAGCTGAAAACGAAACATCTTACGCAGTGGAGTAGAACAAATCTCCAACGTCAATGAAAAATGCGTAATCAATTTTTTGTTCTGCTGCAATAACTTGAAGGGGTAATTAAATTTGAGCTGTTTTAGGCCCTTTATCAAGAACTTGATCACATGCAGTTGCCATGTACTGCGCTCGCTAACAATCGCTCTGAGTGGTACACTAAGCTTGTGCGTCTTGGCACTGAAAATAACAGACAAGGTACCACAAAGGTACCACAAAGGTACCACAAGCTGTCTTACGTACGCTTTTTTGCAAATTTTTCAAGTTATACTGATCACAAGTACGTTGAAAATCATTCGTATCTTTTGTCAGGCTGGTTTGTATTGGAGCAAAATTCCTATTACCCGCCTGAATCACTTCATTGAACATACCGTTGGGCATTACAACGAAACCGTGGAGCCTCTTTGACAGCCTGTAGAAAACGAAGGTTGTGGTGCTTGCAGGAAGCACCATCCACTAAAATTGCTCTTGGTTACACACTTTTGTAGACAGTCCATATACCTTCTGGAAGATATCTCTGGCGCTGCTCAGAGTCCGCATCCTTCGCCACTTTGCGGTTCAAGGCAGTTAGTTCGGGAACAGGGATTCGAGGTTGCAGCCTTAATACAGGACCTTTTCGAAGAAGCTTCCTTGAGCCGGAAAGTGGCGGAGGATACGAACTCTGAGCAACACCAAAGATGTCTTCCAGAAGGTATATGGACTGTCTACAAAAGTATGCAACGAAGGATAATCTCAGTGGATGGTGCTTCCTGCAAGCACCATAACCTTTGTCTTCTACAGGCTGTCGAAGAGAGTGGTTTCGTTGCAATGCCAAACGGCATGCTCAATAAAAAAGTGATTCAGGCTCTTAATAAGAATTTTGTTCCGCTAAAAACTAGCTTGACAAAAAGATAAGAAGGGTTTTTTAAAGTTGTTGTGATCAATATAACTTGCAGCAATTTGCAAAAAGTGGACGTAAGAGGCATTGTGGTACCTTGTCAGTTTATTTCAGTGCCAAGCTGAACAAGGTTAGTGTACCACTGAGCGCGATTGTTACCACTGAGAGCAATCGTTAGCAGGCGCAGTACATGGCTATTGCATGTGAGCAAGTTCTTGATAAAGGGCCTAAACCATCTCAAATTTAATTACCCCTTCAAGTTATTGCAGCAGAACAGAAAATTGATTACGCATTTTTCATTGACGTTGGAGATTTGTTCTACTTCACTGCGCAATATGTTTTCAGCTGTTACAAAATATAGTGATGACTACGGCGATGCGTGGTTTCACAACGCTGTAGGTGTAAGTACTGACGGTTTCCTAATTTTGCTTCACGCATAGCTCAAGAGTACTATTATATCTTTTGACAACCGTGTATTTCTTCAAAAAGGAAAATGAAAAGAGGGAGAGGGGGCATTTGTACAGGCTCGTGCGCAGCACATTTACTGCATGACATTTTGCTTTCAGAAATCGATAAAGCAATTCACAAGTGCTTTTAACGTGTGCATGTTTTAACGGTTTTTGGATATGCTGGCTATTTTTTGATCACCTTGAGTTGTATGTGTTCTTTCTCCGTGGGTAAGGTCTCTCTTTCACGTTTGAAATCCCCGTTCACAATATATATTTTGCAGTTTTTAGATTGAAGTCTTTCTTTTTCCAAGAGCTGCGTTTCTGGGTGCTATTCCCCAAGGGCAAAACACACACACACACACACACACACACACACACACACACACACACACACACACAACAACGAGCCCCTGCTTTACGATACTGCTCACTTTAAGGTAGTTAAGAGAACCATTGCAATGCTTTGCCTGGGGTCCTCCCTCAGGACTTGTGAGCACAAGATGTGAGATGGCTTGGCTCGGCTATTAAAAAAAAAAAAAAAAGAACGGACACCCTCATTCGGCCATGTTGTCGGTGGCAGTTTTCCTGCATCGCAAGTTAAAATTGACGGCACCTGACAAAGAAGCTACAACGGGTGAGTGGAGGAGCCTGAAGCTGATTGTTGCGCCCTGTGTGCACAAAACAAGTCACTACCTCAAAAAAAGTGGCTCGCAGGTACGGAGTGCCTTTTGTGTTCTCCGCGCCTAACAAGCTTGCCCAACTGTGCCACTGCATCATGGGCAGCTCCGAGAGAGGATGGATGCCTAGTGCAGGATGTCGACCCCTAAATATGGTGCGCGGTGGGTGTGGTTTATGATATACCCATGTAGGAAGTTCAACGTCTGGAAAACGGGCCAATGAATAAATGATGGAATGAGGGAACACGCGACCACTGTGGACAAGGGCTTCACTGCGCACATCTCGGTGCATTCTAAAGACTGCTCTTGTGAGCCGAGATTCCATGACACGAGGATTTTTTTTTTTTTTTTTGCACGAGCAAAGGAAAAATTGCTCGTGAACTTCTGGAAGTTTTTCACATCAAAGAGAAAAATTTTGCTTGTGTGTGTCAAACGTCCAATCTGTGTATTACGGAACGCAGTTTCTTGAGTTCTATGCTTTGGTATGCCCTTGACTTTCGCCCACGTGTTGTTTCTGATGCCCATGCGCATTGGGGCATGTATACAGAGCTGCGCCTTTCCATTCTTTGAATAAATTGTGAGCCAGCGCCTGTCCCGCATTCAGTGTGTTTCTTCTAGTGCGTTGTTTCTGCTGCGCTGCAATATATCACTTAGAAAACACTAACTCACCCAGCAACACATCCTTCTTCAGCTAAGCAATATGATCATATTCTTTAACATGGCCGTGTACTTCTGAACATGTTGCTGGAGTATACTCTACAAACGATGAGCTACCCGCGGAATTTAAAAAAGGAAAAGTACGTCGTCAGATAATTGCTTTTATCTTTTCTTATTTTGCTCGAAGTGCGCATTCATCAATGGAGGGCAGGTTGTAGCGTTTGAAGATGTGCAGGTATAAAAATGCAGTTAAGCACACAGCTCTCAATATCATTAGAGTAATTAATAAACTCTGGTATTCTGCAGACTTAAATTATGTGGCCTTAACGCTGATGAACAAACGTAATATAACGAATCGTGAGCACATGTTTCTCTCCCGTGCTTCTTTAAGAACCGCCAACAACAAATAGAGATGAAGCTAAATTTCTGTTAGCAGTCCATGTGCAGTGAGATAAGTCTTCCGGGCAATTAATGACAGCTTCACCAAGGAGCACCGCTCCACACAACTTCGGCAATGTTTGAGCACGGGCTCTTGCATCCAACCGCAGCGTTTGTGACGCAGACAAGTCGTATATAGCTAGGGGAAGATTGAAGGCGCGCGATGAAGGATTTGCGATCCGCATAGCTCGAGGCAAACTGAGCCGCGCATAGTTCGCAAAGCACTGAAATCTCTCGAGGCCTTCCTCCCACAACCTTTTCCTGGGTTCGCAAGCCGCAGTTAATGGTGAACTACGTATAGGACATCATTGAACGCAAGGAAACGGCAAGCGCCGTACTCGCCTCGCGTGAATGCCAACGGCACGCGCGGTGGCGCTGTCAGCCTGCCGGCGGCCGGTGCTTCGCTACTCGTTGAAGTGGTGGAGAAGCGTCGTCGGTATGCCGCCAAGCTGTCCTGGATCAAACGGCGGAGCGCCAGCAGACCCGAGTGACTATCCAGCGTTGTCTGGACACCAGGCTCCAGTCTGGTGCCGTTGAGGCCTCCAGTGGACAAGCCACTGCTGCCGGACACGCCTGCGTCATGTGGCAATGTTCCCGGGCCCCTGGATGCACTCTCCTTCTTTCGTTCATTTCATAGCCGACTTGGAAGTCATGAAGTTACAGTAATTAAATTACTTTTGCGGTAATGTGCAATGTAAGGAATTACTTTCGTGGTATGGTAATTTACTTTAAACTTGCAAAGAAAACCAGCGAAAAGGACGAAACAAAGAAGGGACACAACCACAACTTTGAGGGTTGTGTGCCTTCTTCACTTTGTCTCGTCCTTGTCGCTGTTTTTTTTTCTTTTTTGCGAGTAAAATGAACCAACTGGTCAAGGTATCGACTTTTCTGCATGGTAATTTAGCGATGTAAGAAATTACTTCAAGCTAGTAACTCCAAGGAAATTACTCAATACATTTCAGTTACTTTCAGCTAAAATATAGCATCTCCGCTTCCTTTATGGCATAAGGAATTGCTCTAAAATAGAATGAAAACTACCATAGATAAGTTCAATTGAACGTCAAAACTCAAGCGCGGGAATGAGGTAGGCCCACAGGAAATCCGCGTAGCTTCTTAACTCAAGGACTTGAATAACGTTGCTGGAAGGTCACGGCCCTCGGAACTCCGTAGGATACGGGTTTACAAAAGCTCCCCGCTTTACTAGCTGTTGGACAGCTAAGCAACGGTATGTAAAGGTAACGCGTAACCGTATCTCGCCAACAGCAAGGCCTGTCCATTACACAAAACGATGACACTTTCCGTCAGGCCTGACCGCCACTCGACTATCTTTTTGTCAAGCAAAGTCAAGCAAGATTCGAGGCGGGTTAGAAAGACGCGTCATCAAAACAGGGACACCTTTCACCACGACGTTTTAGCAGTTAATATCGATTTATGCATGCTCTGATAAAGTTTACTTGAGTCAGTGCATGATTGATGAACTTTTGTTAAAGGGATTTCAAGGTAATTTCATTTCTTTTCAAAAGCGATGGTAACGCAACGTCATTACTTCCGGCCAGCTATAACCTGTAAACTTAGTTACATTTTTGAAAACTGTAGAGAAGTAATTAGTAATGTAGCTTAATTTAATTACCTTCTAGAAGTGATTTTGCCATATCTCTTTCATAGCGAAGGATCTGTCCTGGCAGACCTGGTGCATCCAGGTATATAGCATGCGAGCAAGTATCGATCAGTTGCCAGCTTGTAAAAATCACGTGCTACATGACGCGAGATTGCAAAAAAAAAAAAGTATGCTCTACATTAGCCGCCATGACAACAAGTGGCGCTGGCTAGCACTCCTAGCATTACACGTAGAGAAATGCCCAACAAGGTGGAAGGCGGCAACGGCCCTCGGTAGAGCATCGGACACGTATTTGGCATATTGTGGGTTCGGTCATTACACCAGCGGCAAATTGTTTATTCGTCCACATTAATTGATTTCCCTTTATATCATCATTATACTTCAGGCAAAAGCTACAAATAATGCCCCTTATGATTTCTTTGGCTTCATTAGGTTGTGTCTAAGAAAGAAACGAGCCTTTCGATGCATTCGCCTTCTTTCGTTAATGTTCGCATAGCGGCACGGGCGAAATGCCCGGCGCCATACGTGATACCATTAGCTTACCAGTCTCCACCGTCTATCGGCTGGAGCATCGTACCAAATGGAAGCGGGGGCAAACGAAGTAACAGCACGTACTGTTTGCGGATCGCGGCAGACGTGCGCTCGCCGAAAACAGGCAATGCGATCTTGTCAGTAACGTCCCGCGCTGCGGCGAGAGGTTTCCGTTAGTACGCCACATTCCTACCCACGGGAAAAAGGGAAAAAAAAAAAAACCTTCCTTGGTTCTTTTGCGCGTGGTCATGGTTTACCATCATTGATCGGCGCTCTCTGCAGCGCTTGCGCGGTCTTACGATGTGATCGTACAGATCTTCACGTATTTATACTGGCTAATAAAAAAGAAAATGATTGCAGCTTACGCCAACGCTTCTTCATGCATCCTGTACCAAGAACTTACAGAATTGTTCGTTTACTGAGATAATTCAAATGGCGTCGGCGATAGCCAGGTTAATGCGGCAAGGAGGAGAAATTGGGGCCATCTTCGCAATCGCTTCTCGGCGTCGTCAAATGCTTCGCAAGTACCCTGTTTCTGGTACTTCTCTTAAATGATTGTTATTTTTACAAATGCAAGAACACCACGACGTCAGTTCAGCTGTTACTATAACACAGCGGTGGTGACCAAATGAAATAATGGTTGTTGTTGTTGTTGTTGTTGTTGTTGTTGTTGTTGTTGTTGTTGTTGTTGTTGTTGTTGTTGTTACTTTTTATCTTCTAATTTGCCCGTTAATTTTATGCTAAATTCGTGGTGGGGGCCCAGGCAGCTTAAATGTAGCATACATGAGAATACAGAACTATATAGAAATAATGGGCCCATTTAGGCCATTCTATTCTTTAAAAAATCGTACTTTTAAAAGGAGATGGTGCTTAGAAGATCATTAACCTTTTTTTAAGTAAAAATTATCCCTCAATTAGTCGGGTAATTTATAATGGTGCCTATGAAGACATATAAGAATGCATTTGATCGAATGTAATAACAGTGAAGAGGAGGGGGAAATGCCACGCTACGCGTAGGCAATACCAGCACTATTCTATATGCATAATGCTGTAGCAATTTTATTAAATACATCAATACCTTCGGGCGTGGTGCTTGCGTGGCTGCAAACCTCCACAACCGCCAGTCCCAACCAAATCAGGGCGCACCAACACCTGCAACGTCTGTAGGATCAGTACTCACACGTAAACCCTTCTGCATACGAGTTCAGGATTCAACTGAACACTGCATTTTGGCAAATACCAACAACGTTCATTTGTCCGCTGATTCCTCGCGCACTAAGTGCGAGAATCAAAAGTATGTTTTAGCACTGAAAAGATGTGGGAATACTATAGGCAGTTTTGGCATTAACACGTTACAGGTAATGGCGTTACCGGTAACCTGTTACTTTCTTTAATAATCTAGTAAGTACTCATTACTACTTGAAAATGGTAAAGAGTAAGGTACCTACGTAAACTTTTTTTTTTGGTAACCTGAAGTCTCACGTTACTCGTTAACTTTTTATGGCGCTAGCCATGAGTGTATCATTGGAAGGCTGACACGAAAAATCCAAAAAGTCGACGAAATGATTGAAAACTCGCGTGTCTTTGAATCGATATATACCAAAATTGGCGTAATGCACGATTAACATCAGGTATGGGTCATGACTTCAATCACACGACATGTTCGTTAGTTACGTCACGATTAACGGTAAATGAGTCACTTGTGGCACACACCCGCGTTCCTCGTCCGAGGATAAAAGACATGAAAACTAAACATTATGGAAAAAATGAAATGGGGCTAGTTGACGGTTTTATATGATTGAGGGGATCATTTCGATCTTAAAGAGTTTTAGTGACCTCTGGTAATAATTACTCATAAATAATTTATATTAATTAACGAGCTCAGTACACGCCGGCGGGCCATAAAATGTGGCCACAGCTCAGCTGCAAATAGAGCTAGCAAAGTGTGTACTCTACATCTAGAAGCTGAAATTCATAACTAGTTGGTTTCGATTCCCAGTATAAAAGGGTGAGTGGGGCGGCGGGGGGGGTCGTCTTCGAGTGCTGGTAGCTCCACTACATATATAGAAATAGAAAGGCGCCGCTTGGGACGCAAGTAAATCATACGTTCAGACGTAGCCTATCTCACAGGCGGGTGCCGAAACGCCACTGAAGATAACGTCAAGGACAGCTGCAGCTTTTATCCCAGTTATGTCCACCGCCCTTTTTCCCAAAACAAAAACAAAAAAGTGTAGAGCATATGAAGTGATGTTGCAAATAAACAAAGTGTACTAGCGCTCTGGAGAACCATTTTTGCGGTTCTAATGCAAGTCATGAAATGACCATTAAAAAAGATGGCTGCTCCGCTCAGTCGCGCATTAATGGCGTTATGCATTCACACAAAACGTCCATGTAAGCGCACACTCGTCAATGACAACAGCGATGACAACCCTGCGTTCGTGAAAACTTCATAATGTGTACACCGCACAATGCGCGGACTAAACGAGAACTGTCATGCTGAAACCTCATTTTGTGTTTCATGTCACACTGACTAGCTTCAGCATGCGACACCGAGTTCGATAGCATCACATGTCGTCACAGCTACAGCCATGACAGCTATACAGGCAATTTTAGGTCAATGTAATATTGCTGGGGTCTGGTACGCTTGTACAATGTAGCCTCATTAAATCAGTACTTCGGGTAAGGTCGCTCCTTAGGCTACAAGTTTCGTGTGACATATATGTTTTGTGAAATTGTTATTGTGCATTCCTGAAGCAAAGAGGGACTTAAACTACTGGCCGCGGAGTAACGTCGAAAGTTTTCGGTAACGGTAAAGGTAACATGTAACATTTTTTTTTTTTTTGGGGGGGGGGGGGGGGGCAGGTAACGGGGGCGGAATGCGTTCCTTTTTTTCTAGTGTAACGGGTAACGTATTTAGTTACTTTCCCTCGGTAACGCCTCCAACACCCATCCTACGTCAGCAGTTCATTTATTGAGCGATTATGTCAAAACAGCAGTTGGGGTCATGAGAGGCGTCAAGACGGCGGGGTCCGCTTAAATTTTGACCATCTTGCATTCACTGACGTCTTGCATTTCGCCATATAGCCGCAGCCAGGAATGGAAATTACGGACTAGTGCTTAGCATGAAAATGCAATAGCAGCCGAGTCATCGCGGCGTGCGAATTCTGCGAATGCTGATAAGCAAGAAGGCCGCTCAGCGAATTACAGCACCCACACGCGCATACGGAGACACAATATTTCGCATTACCTTGAAACAAAAAAAAATGTAAAAACCGTTTTTGAGAAGCAAGTCTCTTGCTGCTTGCGAAAACGTAAGCAGGGGTTACAAATGGAACTCAAACTGTGGGAAAATATGTTCTGAATTCATGGCAGTTATTTAAGGCGTCCGTTTCGTACGAGCCAGTGCGAACGTGTCTCGCTTACCGAAGAGAGGAATAAGGTGCGATGGAAGAAAAGGGGGAGGGCGTTTCTGAGCATTATTCACAATAAACGGGACAGCATTCATACAACAGTAACAGCGTTCAGCTAAGAAAAATAAGCATGAAACGAATGTCGAAAATCTGTCATAAATGTCCAATGCACGTTGGAGTGAGTGAGTGAGTGAGTGAGTGAGTGAGTGAGTGAGTGAGTGAGTGAGTGAGTGAGTGAGTGAGTGAGTGAGTGAGTGAGTGAGTGAGTGAGTGAGTGAGTGAGTGATGGCGCTTGTGTGTGTGTGTGTGTGTGTGTGTGTGTGTGTGTGCGCGTGCGTGCGTGTGCGTGTGCGTGTGGTGTGTGTGTGTGTGTGTGTGTGTGTGTGTGTGTGTGTGTGTGTGTGTGTGTGTGTGTGTGTGTGTGTGTGTGTGTGTGTGTGTGTGTGTGTGTGTGTTCGTTTCTTTATGCGTCGCGCTAGCAAAAAACTGCACTTATGGAATACCAACTTGCCCGAGCAGCAACCTTTCTGGAACCTATGCGTAATTGAAGGTCCTTCAGTAGCTTAAATACTGCGAACTATTTGGCAATTGTCAACAAGTTTTATACTGCCTTCGAAACTCATTGTTAAAGCAAAGCTCTATTTTGACGTCGGCGCGCTTACCTCCGACCGTCCACGCAGGCTTTCGCATAAAACTGTTATTATCGTTGCAAACATCGGCAAATTTATGTGAACTGCTCCGGCTATAGCACGACTTTCTATGCGCATACAGGATGAGAAATTTGCGGAATGCGGGTATCATGAAAGAAACAGGGCTCGCACTGCAAGAGTATCTTATGCTAGAATTTCTTCGTGAAAGAATGATTTCGACCAATGCTTACGCTGCACACATGAATGCCGAGGCTGTCTGGCCGCATGCAAAGGGCACTTGCCAATTTTGGAAAGCTTAGTGAATCATACCCGTTTGCTGAGCATGGGCGTGCAGCTCTTAAAGCATAAAGTCCACCACGTGTATTATATTGTACGCAGCTAACTTAGTGCTGTACTTGTTTATGGTTGCAAGCTAAAGCTGCGTGGCTGACATTCGACTTTTTCGCGAGACCTGCACGGCGTAACGTTTTGAACCTTCCCATACATTATAAATTCCATGCTGTGCTCCACACTCCATCAGGGCCACGAAAAAGTTTCAAGTGTGATACAGAATGCAGAGACTCACCTAGCCATATTTTTAGAGATGATTCCTCTTCATAACCATCTTCGTTCACTTAAATATAAATGGTTATTAAGACGTAAACTAGCGTTGCACGCGAAAGTCAAACTGAAACCGATACATCTTCTATGGAACGTTCAAGGTTCGGTGTGACTTCTTCCTTTTCTTCTTCACGCCTGTGATGCGCGCGCCTTACGACACAAGCTTTGAAGTTCAGAGATAAAAAGCAGCGCCAACTTATATAACTACTGCTTGGGCCGCCTTGGCCGTGAATTGAACCCGCGACCTCGTGCTCGTCAGTAGGACGCCAGTGTGTCGATGTGGCGGCTTCGCGGGGTTTTATGAGCAGGCATCTTGAGGCTAATTAATTGAGCAACCGTCGTGGTAATAAATAGTTGCGACGTTGGCGAAATCGAGGACAGTCAGGGGACGCGCTGCAGTGTGTGCAATTGGTTGGGTGGTTAATATAGATATTCCTCTGGCAATGACTCTTACGCACTACGGGGCATCAATGAAGAATCATGGTGCTAAGAGATGAAGACAACGATCGCTAGAGAGAGACGAAGGAGACGACGTAGTGGGATAGCCTCTCCGTCTGTGACTAGAGCTGGGCCGGCGATATCGTTTCTGCTATTAAAACGGCCTTCCCATTTAGCCTAACATCTCTGCTCGTTCCAATATATTTGCCTTAGCGCATTCTTATATGTATGGAGTCTGCTTCTCTGCTTCCATCAAATTAAAACGTCCTTTTTATGCCTCAACAACGTGGATACAAGTTTAACGTCAAACGACGGTTCCTTGCCTCTATTCCTTCCTTGCCTCTATTCCTTCCTTCCTTCCTTCCTTCCTTCCTTCCTTCCTTCCTTCCTTCCTTCCTTCCTTCCTTCCTTCCTTCCTTTCTTTCTTTCTTTCTTTCTTTCTTTCTTTCTTTCTTTTTAATTCAGGATAGTCGCGTCATCTTATGGCACTTGAACCTACAGAACATTCATCTTTTAACGCCAGTGATGATGCTGCTACGTGTATCGCATTTCTATTTAAAACATCTACAAAATTTACCAGTGACGTCATCTACGCCGAGCTTTATCTTAAATTATTGCAGCTTACCTTTGCTGCTTTAGCGCCGCAAACGATGAAAGCCGTTGTCCACGGAGATCGATACGGCACCTGGAGAGAATGAATGCAGCTCCCAAAGGTAGGAAAGGAAGGGTTTGACTCAATACCGTAAAATAGCCCTTCTATATGTTTTTCCTTAGTAAGGGCAAACTACAAGTTGTTTCTTTTAATGGCAATGTATTATTTGAGGAGTCCGCCCGTGCCTATGTGTATCTGTGGCCCGAGATGCAGGCCGATGGCAAAGTGCACACATAAACAGAAGGGCGCTTAAGCTTCGTCTTTAAGAGTGGAACGCGACAGCGTTATCGGGCCCCGTTAGCATCGCTCTCTTATTCGTTTGTCATGCTATCGCGTTAAAACATACAGAGAACATTCATTAAAACCAGCGCCTCTTCTGTAATACTCTATATATCTCTCCGCACGCCGCGGCCGTGGGGGCGAGTTGCCATAGAAGAGGAGAAGCTTTCTGGGTATAGCGTGAACGTCATGCATATGATATGCATGATATTCACGCTATACCCGGCAAGCGCCTCGTCTTCTACCATACCAACACTGGCGCTGTCCGGGCGCGCCACTGTTGTTATGGTAGAAATGCTGGAAAGGGGGGTTTGTATTTGAGCTTCCTCGTAACGGGACTGTGCTTCTCCGTACATACAAATTACAGTCCGAGCTACCATGTGTGCATCTACCATGTGTTAAGTCGTAGTTTACAGTTATTCTGGCGTGTTATACTTCGAGAGATCCAATATGGAGGGCCTCTGGGGTCGAGGTGGGTCGGGATTACTTTTACCGCCACAGACTCCGGCGCCTACGTCGCGCGCTGAGCGTAGTATCGCGTTAATATCGGGTCGGCCCGCGACACATGTAAAGCAGACTTCCCACTTAAAGTGAGCGTGTGCCCATTGCAAGATAGTAAAATAAGGAGAAATAATATTTCGCTATCCTCGGCATGTGACCCGGTATTGGCCTATTTCTCAATGCAAGGGTAGTATATGCGCTCCTTGAAGTTCATTGTGTGAACGCTTTACAGCAGCCGCGTGGCATGGCGTATATTATTGCTTGTAATTTAGCAGGTTTAGACCCGTGCTCAGTACATAGTGGGACCGAACACGTACAAGAATAACACAAGGAATAAAAGCAAAATCTGCAAAACACGAAAATGGAAAGAGGACACTGTACTTGTTGGGGGTAATGTGAAATGAAAAAAAAAAATACGTTAGTACATGTATCTCCATAAGTTGTCTTTAATGTCATATTCATACGTAAAAAATAACTCCTACCTCAACGCGTATGCAAAAGAGTCGTAAGCGCAGCAGAAGCAAGTTGAACCAACGCCATCCTGCGCGTATCTTGGATCATTTCTGCTGATCTTCCGCTGATCGACCAGTGCGTGCCAAAGGAGCAGTGTTTCCGCAAAAGCTCATTTCAGTCAAGGTTGGGTGCAAAGATTAAAATGCCAGGTTAGGGCAATATATTTTTTTATTCTTGCAAAAACCCTACAAGACGTCTAAGCGTATCTAAAGAAAAACTTTAAGAAATAAAGAGTATTAGAAAACAAAGAAAGAATTTTTATAATCACTGTGTAGAGTTCATTTGGTGTCTTTATTAATTATGCAATATTCAGAATTTATATACCGTACGGCTGCTATCTTCCTCGTCTTTTATGCAAGACAATGTATATAGTACTTAGACTACATCAGAGCCTAAAATTGTGCATTCGTTAAAAAGAAAGAAATTTAATAGCGTTGTTGTTGTTGTTGTTGTTGTTGTTGTTGTTGTATACGTGCGGTGCACATAGCACAGTTCAAACGTTCCAGGTACATCACCTTAAAGGGCGGACATTGCGAGAACAATCCCAGTATTTGTAAGATAATTCCAAACATCTAACAAAATTTCTCCCCGGTTTCTTTCAAGCGTGCGTTTCACTTGTAAAATGCATTATGTGCGTGGCAGAAATCTCAAGACTATTGCCACTTTCGAAATAACGGTATCCAAATCTGCTTAATATTACGTTTGAGTGGAAGCTAAAGGGACCGACAACTTGCCAGAACGTGTGAGCGGATCTTTGTCAATTCGGAAAGACCTGAATTATAGTGATGGAATCAAGCACATTTTAGCGATTTGAGTAGAACTAGTATTTCTAAGTAGAGTTAGGAAATCGCGGTAACCGCAACGTGGCGTCGCCTGGTCGTGAAACCTAGCTGTACGTCGCCTGCTGCTGTTCAGGTAACCATAACTCGGGTTTAAAACTACAGTCGGTACATAAAAACGCGCCCCAGCCTTATTTGCTTTCTACGCAGTGAAGGAAGTCGAGGCTGATAAGCACCGCTGCGGTGTTTCTCAGGCATTGCGTGCATGCGCTCTGTCGTGGCAGAACTTGGCGCAAACACACCCGACGGCTGTCGGCCACTGTTTGCAACATGTGTTGCGTATAAGACTCCAATGCAAAAAATTGTGGCAGAAAAATGTTCGCGTGCATTTTCGGAGAGTCTTAGCTGGAATTTTCACGCACATATATTTGTATCGTGCAGTGTACCTTGAAGCGCCTCATCATTAATCTTTTTTTTTTAGTTGGAACAATCCACACTGTTCTGCCGCCCCTTGACAATGATGGAAGTGTTGGTTCACCATATATATATATATATATATATATATATATATATATATATATATATATATATATATATATATATATATATATATATATATATATTGTGACGTACGGTTGTTTCGGTTTGTTGAAGTGGAAAGCCGTTGTCACTTTCCTGTGACACGCGCGCTTGTTGTTTGCGGCGAGTGCCGTTATCACTTTCTGTGCTTCGGGAACCGTGCTGACCGTTTTTGAAACTTTGCATGCCTGACGCGCACATTTGAGTGTCTTCTAGAATTTCAGAGATAATGCGAGAATGCGTTTCGATCGGAGCCTGACCTTTTTCAAGGTCGGGCTCCGACCGAAACGTTGACTTAATAAACCGTCGTTCCCTAAGAGGCGCATCGTCAATTCGGTTATAAACTAGCGGTAACCCAAGCTATTTTTGCATATACAGTCTTATATATATATATATATATATATATATATATATATATATATATCGACGAATATGCAACCTCTCCACTCCTGCACCGAGTAGTTCCATCTCCACGGTTGTCGCCAAATCAAAAGTTTGACGGCACACTTCGCTCGCTACTGTATTGTGTGATTAAACAGGCAATGTTCCCGCATTGACCTTGCTGTACGTCGTAATTCCGACGCATCAGTGCCGCATATTGTAGCAGGACAACCACAACATGTTGTCACATGGAGTGCCCTTGATGTCAACAACAGCAGACACGCCTGCGTGATTGTTTGGACATCCTCGATAGACGACCTCTCGCAGTGAGTAAATGCATTTGGACCGTGGCCATGCCGCGAAAACAAAGCTGTGCGGTCAGTGCTCTTGGCGACTTTTTTTTTTTTATTATACACTAACCTCATAAATGGCATCGCCGCTTGTTGTACTTTGTATTTCTTCACAAACGGGCCGATCTCATGATTGTCTTGCCTTCAAGAAAGTAAACGAAAAAATTGCTTATACAACCAAATCAAAACGGTAAGTGTGGCGAGTTGGTTTACGTTCATTTTGCCGAAACAGTCCGTTGTTACACGGAGACGACTAAATGGGGAAAAATTTTCTTCTCTGGATTTAGCATCGTCGGATTTTAAATAAAGTGTTTGTCTGTCTGGAGTCCAGGTGCTGCGTCGTGGTGATCCTCCTACACGTTTTGGGCAATGCCTTTGGTGGTCGTACCCGTATAGACGAATTCTTCGTGGACTTGCGTATTTGTGTCTGTAGCACTTCCGCATGCTTTCTTTCTTTCTTTCTTTCTTTCTTTCTTTCTTTCTTTCTTTCTTTTTATTTGTTCGTTGAGCAAGCAACCCATTTTTTTAATAGCTGGGTCTGACGGAGCTCACCTTCATTTTTTTTTTGTTTTTTTTTTCATTTCAACATAATATTATCAAATAAGGTAAGGCACTACTTATTTTCTTCGACGATACAAGAGAAGACAACCAGGCAGCACAAACGCTTGGTTCTTTTCTCTTCTGTCCCTGTCTCTATGCCTTTGTCTTCTTTGCCAATAAATCCCTACGAACTAGATCAACCTTCTTGCGTTCTGAATGTACAAAATTTTGAAAAAAAAGTAAGCCAGGACAGAATGCACAGCGATGCCGAGGCAACGTTCACTAGCTTTTCACTCTTAAAAACAGTACGGTTAGAAAGCATCCACACGATAAAAGTGATGGAACTGTGTTTTCACGCACATTAGGACTATCTAAAACACCCGCGAAGCGCACAAAAGAAAAGGGAAGCCTGTGGATGAAGAAACCGAACACACCACGAGTCGTCAACGCGATTCGCGGCAATAAACGTGCCACTACTACAAGCGTCGTCGGCTTTCTTTGCAAAATACACGTATCCGTTACGGCGCGTTCCCGAAGGTGCCTCCATGTTTGATCGCATGGTGCCGCGTCTATACTGCTTGCCTAAACCGGCTTCTGCGTGGCCTCTCCTTGCAGCAGCAGCGCGCGACACCAACGCAGCGCGACAGGTCGCTGTTTCAGCGCGGTGAAGGGCACGAAGCTGGCCAAGCTTTTTAAGAACGCCCTTCCGAGCTAATTACGCCTTTAGTCAAAACGGTGCGAGCACTTCCGTAGGTCGCGGCCGTAGCTAGAAGCGGCCTTACGAACTGTTGGTGACGATTGCAGTATATGACATGTTGCGTGAAATAAGTGCTCGGTCCCTCGCGGTGCAACATGCACGCACGTTTCGTGCTTTTCGCGATGATTGATATAGCTTCACTTATTCTTAGAAACTCTCAAAACGTAATAATCTAGATCAAACGTCGCTCTGCACGTTAAAGGTCGTGGATTATCACATCCGGCACTTGTCACTTCACAAGTTCTTGGGACTGACATTTGACGCAATAACGACGTGCACACCCTACGTTCTTGTACTGCAAGAGAAACTGGGATCATGCGCGAACATATTCCGTGTGATATCAAGCAAAGCTGGTAGCTGCTCCGCGCGTGCGCCACCATGCGCATGTATACAGCTTTATGTGAAGCTCTCCTGTGGTATAGGATTCCTGCACTACACTGCGTCCAATATGTGAGTGTCTCCTGTTAGCAAGCCAAATTGTTCACGGTGTTCCTAGGCAAAAACGCGGAACCCTGACATAAATTGGGTGTCTTGTGGTTCCTCTACTGCTGAATCTAGAGTTCATTCGAGCCCGTGCGCGTTCTGCTGCCAGAGTGCAGAATGATTCGCTTCCTTCTGCCAGAGCTTCTCAGCTGAACACCTTAGTATCGCCTAATTGTGAAAAGTTATCGATGCTGCTGGTGGGGCCAGCGTGAAAATTTCGTTCTTTGTCGATATTCATGGTAGTACTGGGGTTTAAAGGCAAGAAAAATACACCTGTGCCAGCGCTGACATACCTTGCCATTGAGCGTATGAACGCCACCCGCTATAGTACCCGCTGTCACGTTTATGTGGGTGGCTCTGTCCCCATATCATTTGCTGCATAGGTCTGTGGATCCTGTCGGCGAACGCTACCATCGCTGTCACTCTCAGTCACCGCAGTTCAGCCCCATTTCAGAGCTCGCTTGTAAATTAAACCGGATTCCTCGGTGACCCTCACCAACTCGCGAGCGGCACTGTAATATCTGGACTCGCAGCACGCGCAAGGACGACTGGACCTGAACAGTGCTTAGGCAATAACGCTTATTAATAATACACCACAACGTTTTATTGTAGTGGTTACCATTTCGTTGCAGTATGCAAGGTTATATTCGTGTTGACTCTGCTTCCAGAGTAGCACCATAACACAACTGATACAGTAGCTTTACCACTTTCAAGAAAACATGCAGCGATTCTTGCGCTTTCTTCCTCATGGCAGCAGAAGCGACCTGTTAGGCAAGTGGTACGGATAACTGTACAAAGTAAACCCATCTGGCAGTCTTTATATTGAACCATGCAGGCGAGATAAAGTGTACGTGTGCATAGATAGATAGCGTATAGCGTACACGTACTACCTTGAGTATGAAATTTGGGCGAGACTCCTAATGTCCCCCATATGCAGCAATCCCGAAGACCCCAAAAAATACGTCTTTTGTGATCGCCACCATTGCTGCTCAAAGCGACTAATTTCGAAGGCAGCGTTGAGCTTGAAATTCGCCTCGACGAGGTTGTAGGTGCGGCACTTTCTCGTCGGTGAAGTATGCCACTCGTGCGCGTCGCAGCACAAGAGTGCGACTTGTGGTCCTAGGACAACAGGCCAAAACAAAACACTGTAAATAACATCATGTGTGTGTGTGTGTGTGTGCGTGTGTGTGTGTGTGTGTGTGTGTGTGTGTGTGTGTGTGTGTGTGTGTGTGTGTGTGTGTGTGTGTGTGTGTGTGTGTGTGTGTGTGTGGTGTGTGTGTGTGTGTGTGTGTGTGTGTTTCTAACATATGAAGCTACGAACGGAGGTACTCCATGTGTGCTCGTACTGCAAGTCGGTATACGTATGATACTGTTCGTGTCTTCACTCAACCTAGAAGCCCAACGTGCTCAATGTGCTCCTAGTGAATCACAGGACGAGCAGTGCAACCGTGTATAAAGACATCCAGCGCCGTCACCAGCGGCGGTATAACTACACGAGCACGCGCGCGTGTCATGACTTCAGCGAGCGAGCGTGCGCCCCTGCCTCGAAAGCTTTGTCTCTGTCATCTCATGCGTGTCCGCGCCCTTGCATATCCTCGTTATCCAGAGTTTCCTCTTCGCGCCGCCTGCACGCTCACACATTCGTTTGCCTCGTCGTCTTGTGCCTGGAATTACTTAGCGTCCGTGACCGCGATCGAGCAGTAAGCGGGCACTGTGGAAGGGCGCGCGGGTGAACTCCGTTTATTTCCTTTTGCGCCGAGCCTCCGTTGCAGGTATCGGTCACCAGCCAATACGATTTCTCAACGTGTCTCATCACGTTCTCACTGATTTTAAAGAATGAAGAAAGTCGCAAGCTTGTGCAGCTTATCCGACTTTGAAATGATTTGCATGGGCAGCATCCGTGTTCTCACTGCTGTCACTGCCAACTTTACAAGAATTTATTTGCGATGCACGCAGCGTCGTTCTCATAGCAATTGAACATAAGAACGTTGGTAAGGGAGGAAAATGTACCTACCCTTTAAATGCCAAGCGGCAACAACACAAAGTTCATTCACGTGTTATACATGATGCACTGGAGCCAGAATGCACAATTAATTTCAAGAGACTGAAGAAAGATCAATATCAAATTCGCGGACATGTTTGTCCTTCGCCCTTGGCAGGAATATGTACAGCCTGAGAATTGCCGCGGGTTTGCTCTAATCGCGAAAACTAGAACACAAAAGCTTTTTGTGAACATGGACCCAGCTGAAGGTGGTTACGGTGACATACTGGCGAAGGGCATCCCAACCTAACGTATTTCGCGAATTAATCAACTAAATAATTAATTTAATGTTATTTGTGTGAGTGTGATGTCATACCTTCCATGACTTGAAGTTGATTAGTACCAGTTCATTGCGATTTTCTAGCGGGTATGGTGCACGACTGAGTGCGCTGTAAAGCAACTTGAGGAAAAAGGTCAAGGCCGGGATATATAGTTCGACGATGCGAGAGCGACTGCAACGTAGATTTTGCTTTTAGGATTGATTGGCTTACGTCATGGAAGTATAGAACAATGTTGTACTAAACACGGTCTAAAGAAAAAAGTTAAAATGTACTTACTCTCTCGTACTGTGCCATTATAATGTATTATTAGTTAAAAATATTTCCGTATTTTTGTACTTTTGTATAATTGTGTACAAGTCACTCATATCTTTCAAAATCTGTTTTGCTATTCCTTATTGTATTTTGTGTTTTGGCCTCATATATTCCTGGTGTCAGTTCACTATAGTTCACTCTATTTTTATGTACCACTGCATTTGAGCAAATGTATCAGTGGAGGTACCCTAGTCAGGCAGAGGTAATCTGTCTTTAGCCCTTTCAACCTAGGAAATGCTTTGACTAAATAAATCGAATTGAATTGAATTGAAAGCAGGACGAGCGAAATCAATAAATGAAGTCTGAGAAAGCGGTCTGAAACGTCGTAGTCGATGCAGTCCTCAGTGTAACATGAAGGACAAATGTACGCAGCAGACACTGTTTTGAACATTTAGCTGCTGTATAGCAGCGGGAGAGAGAGGCCCTCAGACACGCTACCCGTTTCCTGGTCCGGCCTCCGGTGACGTTATTGGAGGGCGCAGCTGTTTCATTTACTGCAACGAGGATGGAAACGACAGCTGCAGCAACATAAGAAACCCAAGTCGAGCGCTTTCTTCCCGATGAGGAAGAAAGCTTCGCGAAAACAAAGCAGCAGCTTGGGCTGTCCAATTATCGTGCTTCCTATATACTTTCTCTTACCTCTCTGGCTGCGTAAAAAGGGTGCAAATTTATGGATGCAAGTGGCCTTGTGATCAATATTTCTCGAGATTACTGCATAATATAGCTCAAAGCCTAATTTTGCCGTGTAGAGTTCATAAAGGAAGCGGCGCCATAGCCATGTTGCATGGCCCCGCCCCTTTTACGCGCCGAACTGTCAGTAAATTCAGCCTTCTCGCGACAGTATAATCACGACTCGACTAGCTCGGACGAAACAGTTCTTATCATTTCATGCTGCATGCAACTGGCGGATGGACTCATCAGAAGCAGAAAAAAAAAAAAGCAAACCTGCGTTTATAGACGGGCCCCTTAATATACTCTTAACCAGATCCCGAATAAAATGATAGCTATAAACAGGAATGTAGACGAAAGCCGCCTGATTTCTTGGCTATATCTAGCAGGGCATGGTTTTGAGTGTATAAGAAAATTATTTTACTGCTGCGCCATCATTATAGTCTTTCAGAAGTTCCGTGCAGCACTGTGGAAGCTACAGGCCTTTTTGGCCAATCCGGACGGCGAACAAATGTTAAACGAGTCTTTCCGCGGCTTCTTATCTGCCAATGGCGAGCGCTACATAGGCAGCCGCAGCCTTGGAAGGAGGAGGAGGAGGAATAAGAAGAAGAAGTGGGGCCTCTATTGGCAGCAGCGGCTCGCAGGTGCGAACAACGGCATTTCGTCCCGCTTCGGTAGAATTCTGCGCTCGATGGCCTCGTAGCCTTCACTCTGCTGCACGGAACTAGTGAAACAGAGTATCGGTGAAATTGCATGTTCAATTCGGTTCCGGCTAGACAGCGGCAATATACACAATTTAAAGTTACGTCGTTTGAGTAATAAACGCGTAACATCGCAGTTACGACACATGTATACTGCTTGTAAATACTGCGCTCATAAGCGCCCTGTTTGGCAGCGCTTGTCACCCTATTTAACTATAACCAAGTTCGGCACATGTGATGGTTTCTTATACCGCATAACGACGTTAGCTCAACTCTCTTGCATTTCTCGCTTGGAACGATCTTCCGCCAACAAGCATTCCATAGAGGCTCCAAACATATTGCCCTATTGATACAGAAATATCGCAAAAGTAACCTCGAGAGAACCGCCGAGTTTTCCTGCCAATAATCGCAAAGGAAGCTTCCAGAGAAAAACACAATGGCGAGCTTTTTGTGTTTTGAGCGTGCAGAAAAAGTCTTGGAAAGCAAGCAAAAAAGGAAAGTTCGGATAAACATATCTACTTTAACAATGAGCAGGCGCAGCGAATTTTCGAAACTCAATAAAACCGAAGACGAGCTCTGCCTTTTCCCACTAACCCCCATTATTTATTTTCTTTACTCGGGCTTTGTATTATTCAGCATCTGTGTTTGCATTTATTGTTCCTCTTGCCACTGTACGCGCTTGTTGCTGCATGTGTTCTAGCTTTAATCGTCTTACGAAGGTTTTGCCAATGTTTAACACTAATCGTTTTCTGCATGACCGCCAAGAGTCTGTTGAAGTGAAGAGGAATTAAGGAGTAAATATCGACTGCAAAGCTCTTTTCTTTACCTTGCTTTTCTGCGTGTGTATTATGCCTGAGTGGCTGGACTTAGTTTAACCCGCGATAAAGCGTCCTTTCGAATGTGACGAAAGCAGTGCGGCTTGAAATTTGCTAGGCACGTGGTCCGGCTTAAAATCGTGGTCTAGGCATTGATCAAGGTCAGTGTTTTACGACAACTACTGCGGCGACAACGGCGACAACGTCGACGACGACAGCAACAACGATGATGATGATGATGATGATGGTTGCAACTTCAGCACGTATCCGTTCCAAGGTATTGGTCAATAACTGGGTGAAGTGGAAACACCAGGTTACCCAAGACGAGAAAAACAAGGTGCAACTCAAACTGTCAAAATGGCAAGAACAACCCACAATTAAGAAGTTAACCAAATTCAGACTGAATTGTAGAAGCAGTACAGAGAAATCACCTTGGTTAAAGCGTTACAGATAAATCGCCAATGCGTTGAAGGACCTGAAGAACATCTAAGTTTAAGGGAAGTGAATAATAAACAGGAAGATATGAGGAAAATAGAAATTGAAAACTATATTCAGCGGGGGCAAGTATTTTTTTTTTTCATCTTTTAATTTTGTATTGTCATGTTCTTAGAAATCAAATAAATCGCGTTTACGCCTTAGGCAAAAACGCCGTGCCGAGGCCCTAAATGTCAGTAGGACAAAGACTCAAACGTCCAATCTGTCTAAGTGGAGCTTCAGGTAGCTTGTTTTTTTTTTTCTTCCTCTTGCTTGTGTACCTGTGACAGGATAAAAAAGATGCTGTCTATTGACACAACTTCATTACGTTTATGGCATGAAGAAGACACCACCAGGCTAGCTCTGTGCAAGTAAAAATCTAACGGCGTAAAGTAAAAATTTAACTCTTCGTACAAGCTTGCTCTGTCAGCGTGTTTGCTTGTCCGTTGCCTTTACGGAGATTAAAGAGCCTTCGAAGCTCCAGTCGGAGGCTTCTGTGTAGATCGATATCATTTACCGAGATGAGCGTACGACCTGGGCGGCTCTGATAAGCAAGGACACTGTTATCCACATGCTAACTAAGCTGCGCCCCGTGCAAACCGAAATCTTCATATAATTAATTACGCGTAAAAGATGTTCCGTCCTCCACGCAAGAAAGAGCTTCGAAGGCCAACTATTTTGCAGCGTTAGACTAGGCCACAGAAAGAGAACCCTGGAATCAGTGAAGACGTTGCAGGATGCCTTAGAAAGTGAAAAGAAGCGAAGCAATGGCCATCAGCACCTTTATCCAACTATATACACTTCTGTTTTGCGTTCTTCCTTTTCCGAGTTCTCTTCCTCTGTGTCCCTTTTCCATTCAGACGTCATAATTCCCTCTTTCTTTATTTGCCATATTGATTTTTTTTTTCGTTTCTCAGACTCTCCACTTCTTTTCTGTACCTCTGTGTTGCCCAGCACTTCGCCCTCAATCCATGCCTCCATTGGCACCCCTGAAACATCCGCGCAGCATTATTGAGCGGTGTGCTGCGGAAAGCGACGTTACTACGCTGTTGTGGGGCTCTCCGTATATACCGCTTCGTTTGTCCTAATCTTCAGGCTCTCCACTTAAACTTTTCTGCTTGTTTGCTTTTCAAGTTTCCCCTCTGATACACCGATGAAATAAGGCGCATGAACTCTGCCAGCAGAAGGAACCGACGTATACACTAGCACCAAGGCCGTCTTGGTGCCGGTGTATCTGATAAAGACAAGCTTATCCGGCCCAAGGAATAGATTGGTCTTGACTGCATGCCCTTCCTTTTTTTTTTTTTTTTTTGCGTGGGACGGTAATATGGCATTGCTATTTCTTTAGCAGGTAAGTCTGCTTGAAATGATATAGTCGACCATTGGATGTTCCGTTATAACGTGAGCTTTTAGATTCGCTGGAGCACTTGACACACTGACTTCCTAATAATGCGCGGAAAGTTTAACATGTGAGGAATGGACGCTCACGTTCAGCTCTGCAGTCTGCATTGGCGTCGGGAGAACACTATTTTAGAACTCATTTAGGCGAACCTTACAAGAAGTAACCATTGACTGCAGTGCAACTCTATACATATGCGCGTGATGGTTATACATATATATAATATATACGGGGTACATCAACAACCTCATTGTGCTGATATGACATCTCTGTCTATCTTCCATCTTAGTCGCGTAATCCCGCTTTCATTTAAATATACTAGAGACGTGATAAAGATCGAAAGGCACGTAAGTCTACATAAACGCAACCTCATGGCCCCATTCATTATTTCTCTCTCTCTCTCTCTCTCTCTCTCTCTCTCTCTCTCTCTCTCTCTCTCTCTCTCTCTCTCTCTCTCTCTTCGAGGCAGCCACTGTAACCGTAAACCTGCATAGCTCGGTTGTTTTGTTCCTGTGGTTTGGTTAGGTGCAGGCACCACGGCGCTCGACGACGCACTTAAGATGCTAAGTGGGCGCGCTAATTGTGCTCCGCATCGTATGGTCCCGACGCGGCATCCCGGAGTCCTGACGTCATTCCCTCCCACACGGATCATGTTTGGTCGTGTGTGTGCATTAGGCCGCCGAGTCAGTCCCGGAGGGCCGAAGGACTCGGAGGTCGGTGTGACGACGCCTCGGGGGAAAATCGATGGACTGCTAAACGAAGGTTTTCCCGGCACATCCGCGCGGCCACCCAGCCTCCAGGCATGGGCACTGCGATGAGAACGATATTCGGGATTTCATATGTCCGCTCGGCCTCACTGCGGACGTTTGGCGAGCTGCCTGCGCACCCCCGGGCATGATGAGATTGCCCAGAAAGAGGAATCCGCTGCGTTTCGAGAGTGCCGTTGCACGGCGTCATTCCAGGGAAGATCGCGTCATATGCCTCTAACGAAAGGCCAGCTTTCGGGGATCGATTATGACTGCACCTCCGGCGGGAGACATCTGGGATGGGTGGCGCTTATTTTTATTTTTATTTTTTGACGGGGGAGGGAGTGTTTCTTCATTATGGACTTCCTGTGCGACAGTATGGATTCTGGAGAAGATATCTACGAAAAGTGGCGTTATTCAAGCATTAAAGACCTGTTCGTAGATTCTGCCTCACCCAACGCGGTAGCGTAGTGCCAGGTAGCGTAATGCCAGGAAAAAAATCGCGCTAGCGTAGCCGCTATGGCATTGCGCCGCTGAGCATGAGGACGCGGGTTCGATTCCCAGTCATGGTGATCGCATTCCGAGGGGGTCTAAATGCAGAGATGGCCGTGTACTTTGATTTAGGCACACGTTAAAGAACCCAAAGTTGTCAAACTTATTCCGGAGTACGCCACTAAGGCCTGAGCCACAACCATATATCGCGGATTTTTACGCGTAAAGCCCCAGAATTTCATTTCGAGATAATGTTTTCCCCAACAGGATTTTATGGTGCCAACAACTAGCGACATTATGTTTCTCCCTCGCCAGACCTACACTAACAACTTTGGGCCATCCAGCAAGTCCAGGAGGCGGCCTGGAGGCGAGGTCTCTCAACCCGGGCCAGAGCCACACACAATCTACCGGATTATTAATAAAGTTTACTTACTCAGCCCCTTCTATTCACCTGCGAATGTGGGATGTTGCGCAAATAAGAAACATCTGGCAAAATAAATGCCATATAAAAGACATCAAGAGTTTAGATTTGTACGAGGTAAACGTGACACATGTGTTTACCACAAGAAAGGAGCGATTTAATCATCGAGGTAATTAATTTAAATTAATTAAATGAAGGTAGGTACTCACCGCATCGGGTATGCGGGTATTAGCCACGCGTAAGAAAGTACGACAATTATTAAACCAGAAGGAGCAGCCGTTGTCGTCTCCGCCATTTAAATAAGGCAAGAAAGAAAGGAAGAGGTGCATGAATGCATTGTGAAGGATCAGATGTGGTCGGTAGATACTGATGAAGGATGGAGTATCTGTACACCATCAGTTCATAGACAAGACGTTTTTGGCGGAGTACGAATGTACGACTAACACAAATGGCACGTCACAACATCAATAGCGTGACACCCTTGCCCGTTACGTCATGATCTACGATAAAAGAACAGCTTCGCCGTTCTCATGGTTCTCACGGCGTGAGACGGGCTTGACAGACAGACAGACAGACAATGAACTTTAATGAATCCTGAGGAGCTATGTAAGGACTCCCTACGTACTTGAATTTTCTTTTTTTTTTTCCAGCATGACAAAAGCATTCTACTGAATCACATGTGCCGTGCTAAACAGTGGATGAACATGACATCAGGCGACCTGCTCTTGAACTATTAGCAGGTGCTTAATTATAAGATACCTGTACGTCCAGAACGAAAGTGGGAAAGGCAGCTACAGGAAAACTTGATTTTACAATTCCTTGGTGGTCTTATTTGTCCGCCTATTTTCTTTCTGCACGCAGATAACATAAGAAGCGTCCAAAACATTCTAGATGTTCAGGTAATACTAATGCTTCTTGTTTTCCCCGGAAACAAGAAAGTTTATATACTATTAGAAGAGAGAGAGAAGAGAGCACCGAGCGAAAATTTGGCTTTGAATTTATACGAACAGCTAAAGCAAGCGAAGTTTAAATGAACACTGAAAAAAACATGTTATTTTACAGCCGTACAAGCAAGCCTCTTCAGAATGGCCTTATGCTTAATATTGTGACGAAATTGTCGAACTCAGTAGGTTTAACAATTCTTTGGTAGGTTTATTCGAGGAAACATAAGTTGGCTTTGTCATTTAGGAAATGCCGGTAGTGGTGTTTCGCGGTCAGTGGTGTCATTGACCGCGAAAGTTACGACTGGTAAGTTAAGTTAGTGAGTTGACAACCTTACGACTACCTCTGCCTGCTTTCACAAAAATACAACTCTGTCATTAATGCATCCGTGTGTATAGTGCTGTTTGCCCGTATGGTGTACTGAACAAGAAACCACACCTAGCTGTCTATATCTCAAGGACGTAAATCCTGCGCGTGATGGAAAATAATCGTACTCTAGTCACTTCGCAACATGTGTTAACCCAATGTGTTGACACAATGCTTCGCTTACTAAATGTGTTAATAGCAGTAAACTTTGTTAATAGCAAAAATTGGAGAAAAAAAGAAGACTCGCACGTTTGGAAAAGCTTCCATTTTACATTACAAAAGTTATTTGGACCATGGCTTGCGAATCATCTACAGCAACAGGCAAGCACCACCTAAAAATATTTCTTAATGGAAATGGAACAAGGAAAGAGCTTGTAATGAACAGTCTTGTGGTGATCATCAACCGTCTGTGATGCCAGGTATTGTCACATTCTGTGTACTTCATGTGGACATAACTTGGACTTAAATGTGTGCTTGTGCAATTTTCAACTCAATAATTTCTTTGGGGTCATGGTACTAAATGAGCGTTTGTGATGAGCCGTTATGGGCAGTGATCTATATGAAACCTGTGTAGTGTGAGTATAGCATGCGTGGACAGAAATAAGTGTCTCTGAGCAGTTAATTGCGAAGTGAACGCTTGCCAGTGAGCTGGGAAGTGGAGTAGCCGAGGTGATATGTATTGATGCACCTGTCCACAGCGATCAATTTAGAATAGAACAAAACTGAAGCAAACCACATTAAGCATCCATCACGAAGCCAACTGAATATCATTGCGTGCACAGCTAAGGAAAGAACACTAGAGTAATGACACGCGTCAGTTACAATACAGGTGTCCCATATACGAACCAATTACGGTGAACGGAAGCAGTCGCACGTGCAACGTGGATTTCTTAAACCGTATTTCTGCCGTTACTGCCACAATACAGAGATCTGAATCATGCTTAATTTACAAGTAATTGATGTATTCGTATTTGCGATGCATAAGTTGAGTTTTCGGCTTATTTCTAGCGTGATGCTCACCTTCTCTGTTGCACAATTTTTCCTGGAGTTGTGGCTGCGTCTGTCTGTCTGTCTGTCTGTCTGTCTGTCTGTCTGTCTGTCTGTCTGTCTGTCTGTCTGTCTGTCTGTCTGTCTGTCTGTCTGTCTCAAGTTCTCGTACGGATTTTATGTTGTGGCATCATGTGACTCTGATTCCGCTTGCTCCCCCAAGATTTCATTCATAGAATCAGTGCGTTCATTACGCCTGTGCATTCAGTTACACTAGCCTGGACGTTTCGCTGTAATAAATGACGCGGTGTTATGTGAAAGGAACTGGAATACAAACGTAACCTGATGCTCGCGTCAAGTATTTGTGCTTTTATTCAGCCTCCTGGTCAGCTTTCTGTAATCTGATCATATATTATCTAAGCACTACTATGAAAATCAATAGCGCGCACTGAGTATTCGAAACCAACTTTTTCCATAAGGTGAGGATTACAAACGCTCTCAGATGAAGGCCGAAGTCGCAGAGTAACGCATCTGTGTCTCCGCCACCGCCCCCAGTGTACCGCTGTACACAACACCCATCCAGAGCCCAAACACTATGAGAACGTTGAGCATGAGTGCCTGCCTTCTATCAGGATTGGGGCCTTCTTTTGGGCTCAAGAGGCCCGGCGGGTATGTTCCGCAACAGCTGTGGTTGCCACTCGCTGACAGGCGGAAGCGCTGGTTCGTTGGAGACAATCTCCTCACCCATCTCCCTCAGACCCCGCAACCCACCGAGATGCTGAGATAACTCCCTGCAGCTCTGGTTCCCTATACACAGGCAGGATGTCCTTTTTATTTTTTTACCCACTATCCGTTTAGAAAATCTGATTTAATTGGCATCCAGTGCCAACGCTCTCAGCACAGCGATACATTTACCGTTATTTTTAGAACGCTACGAGCAGCCCTGCCACGGTGGTCTAGTGGTTACGGCACTCAGCTGCTGATCCGAAGGTCGCGGGATCGAATCCCGGCTGCGGCGGCTGCATTTCGATGGAGGCGAAATGTTGAGGCCCGTGTTCTGTGCGATGTCAGTGCACGTTAAAGAACCCCAGGTGGTCTAAATTTCCGGAGACCTCCACTACGGCGTCTCTCATAATCAGATCTGGTTTTGGGACGTTAAACCCCACAAATCAATCAACACTGCGAGCAAACGAACATATTTTCTGCCTTTTCAGTCTTAGCTTATCACTTTAAGAGGCAGTGGTCAAATGCAAGTTGATGCTATCTCTTTGATCGCGGTCAGCAAAAAATTATATTATCCGTAAAAAAATGTGTTAAAAAGCTTTGACAGAGGGTCAAGCCCGAGCGCTCGAAGTAGTATTTGTCACAGATAGAAATAACAGTAAGAAAATGAATATCCTAATAGCTCAAGACTGCGTCGCGCAACTCGGCGTTTTATTTATTTGTTTTATTTACAAGATACTGCACGTCGAATAAGGGCCCTATGAAGGGTCAAAAATACACTTAAACCTGGTAATGGTAAAGACTACATTAGAAATATTTAAATACAGTAACATGAAAAATATGATGCCATTTTTTATTTCACACGAAAGGGAGACGGCTCCCTGACCCTTCACTCGGTGTTGCTTATGTGTTATCATATGCGGATGGTTCTCGATCGACCTTGCGCTGGCATTGTGCGAGATGCTCGTTGTCAATCAGTCAGGTGGGCCGATGCCGAAGGCAATGCTAAGAGCCCTGTGAAATTCGGAAAACTTCAGGCCTTGTGGTGTGTGTTTGTTGATTGATTGATTGATTTGTGGGGTTTAACGTCCCAAAACCAGCTCTGATTATGAGAGACGCCGTAGTGGAGGTCTCCGGAAATTTGGACCACCGGTGGTTCTTTAACGTGCACTGACATCGTACAGCACACGGGCCTCAACATTATGCCTCCACCGAAATGCAGCCGCCGCAGCCGGGATTCGATCCCGCGACCCTCATCAGCAGCCGAGTACCATAGCCACAAGACCACCGTGGCGGGGCATGTGTGTGTGGGGGGGGGAAGGGGGAGGGGGGGGGAGGGTTCGATCCCCGCAGCAGCCGCGGCTGCACTTCCATAGCGCGAAATGCAGAGAAAGAAATAAAGAAAGGAGAAAGAGAGAAGGAAGGAAAGTGCTCCATTATGTATTAGGATTGTATGTCAGGCACATTAAGACAGGGAAAGGAAGACATAATGAATAGGAACTGAAGGTCTTTGTTAGACGAGCGTCTCGATGTAATTGACGTACTCGTAGCGTCGCTGTTCCACCAACTTCGCGGAGTGGTTGTTGCGGTAGCTTTTCGTTGTAACCATCGTGGGTAGGGGGGAAGGGGGGGGGGGGGGTGCTTGCCAAAGGTGTGCGAAATGAGTATGTCTTATGCCATTACGTCTACAGTGCGCGAAATTATGCAATAATGTGATCACATATTGGAAAAATCTTATGTGTGGCGAGTGAAATGCCAACAAAAGAAGTGCGCTGACCAATTAAAGAATGTACAACGCACGAACATATTTGATAATGTACCTTTGTACGATACTCATGTTTCGGTATCCCCGATACTTCTCAGACAGTTGAGCTTCCCGTCGCGCTAGAAACTGGCCAAACAACGAAGGAAGGGTTACCACTCAACCAGAGTAGTGGTCCCTGAACTGCGCGATGTCGGCCGTGGCTGTGCACCTTTTCGGACCGAACTCGCAACGGGCCACCTCTTCCCCAAATGTCATGTACTATACCCGCACCTTTCACTCGTTCCCGGTGACGTTACATCGCGTTGCCACACCGCTGCGATGTCGTCGGAAGAGGATGCCCGGAGTACGTGGTTGTGACGCGGTCATCGAGCCGTGGATGAGGCGGCCGTCTCCGAGCGTGACAGCGCGCCAAACGCTGCTGCCTCGAAACGCGTCAGCAGCGCGCGTGGCTGCGGCTCATTGGGGCGGAAGCGCGTGCCGCCGCCCGCGGTGCGCGTCCGGCCCCACCCAATGTGCTATGTCGCGATGGGTACTCTGCCGACGCCAGCAGGCGCGCAGTTTGCGTTCTGCGTACTTGACAGCTGTCCGTTTGGGGAAACGGCGAAATTCCACGGGAACAAAGCCGCTTTCGAAACAAGAAAGGATAATAACAATGATAAGTCTTCTCAAAATTCGCACACACTTTGAGCAGCGCATTCGACGTGTCCGCTGTGGGAAAGGTTTCATCCGGAGGAAATATGTCTGACAGACAGGTAGCACTGTCAGCAGAATGCTTGTTAGCCCGAACTCCACGATCTTACCTTTTTGGCGTCGTAACAGTCGTCACACGCAGGCAAAGGTATCAATGAAGCGAGCATCACTGAAACATATGCAGGAAAGAATACTGATAAATGGGTATAGGAGAGGCGGTCTCATACGTTCCTATATGCACGGGAACAGTCCGCGGTGAAACAAAGCCGCACCTACATTTGTTTTCTTGTCTAAAGCAGTCGTTCAGACCAGGGAACTTATCATCACAAAGTAAAGGCCGTCGTTATCTGAGCAGCGGTTTACAGTCCTGGCCTGCGCGCGCAGCACCTGATATCGTTATGAGACATTTGAAAACCTTCCTTTCTACGTGTGGCGACCGACTGCATTATGCGCAGATTATGCAGTGTGTGTCTACGTAGACAGAAATTCTGGATCTAGTGCAGAAACAACATTTCTGCGATCCCTTAAATATTTTATGCAGTGTGTCGTTTGCCATTTTCCCTGTGATTTTAATAATCTAGCAGCGAAGCGTGCGCCAACTAGTGATGCAGAACTATCGATAGCGCTATCGATACTATCGATGGTTGAGTCACTATCGAACTATCGATGGTACGAAGAACTATCGATAGCACTATCGATGGTAATATTGACAGTATACTAGAGAGATTTAGCTTTGCGGAAAATCTTTGCGTTAGCGTTTGCGAGTCACGCACGCTAAATTTTTGCGGAGTGCTATTCGATAGCATTCCGCAGCTCTTTAGTATAGCGCGAGACGACAACGCGCCGCAAAAAGCAAACCTTCGCTGCGCCATGTAAATGCGAATAGTGAAAGCGTCAAAGCCATCTGCCGTTGTTAGTAACTTAAGAACAACGCAAGCGCAAAAAGAATTATTAAAAAGAACATCGTGCAATAATATTTGCATAAGTGTTGCTGTAGGCTGACAAGGCAGAGTTTCGCTTTCGTTGTGCATGTGTAATGTGGTCAAACTAGAATCCACAGCGAAAAGATCGTTGTCTTACCGTCGGTTGTCTATTAGCGAAGGAAGAATACTCGAAGCGAAAACCAGCAACACGATTTATTGTGAATCAGCTAGTCCCACAATGCAGCAAGATAGATGCGAAACGGGCAGCCGTCACTTGTAGGGAGCCGCCATGTTCTCCACGCTAAACAAACTGAGAGAGCGTTTTGCGTCTCCGCTAAATTCGAAAAATAGCGAGCGATCGCTAAACGCAAAGCTGGAATAGCGTGCGTACGCATGCGCAGTCTGACCCCGCTAAATTTTAGCGTTTAGCGGGGAGCAACTTAAGCTGCACTAAAACTCTCTACTATCGACTGTAATTTCAATAGCATTGTCAATAGTATAAAACCAACTGCGCGAACTCATCGCCGCGTAAACTTGGTTCCCCGTGGGCGTAGTCTATGGTTGTGGGGATAACCATGGCAGGATCAGCAAGGCGGCGCTATAGCTCGAGATTATTTACTACAACATGAAGCGGACAGCGCCAGCAGTATTTCTTTGTTTACTTCTTATGCAGCTTCGGACCTACTAGATTCTTTCACGTACGGATCGGCAAAGCAAGACAAAGCAAGCAAATCAAAGGAAAAATCGCGAACGGAAAAGGTATATCCGTCCGAGAATTTGAAACAAAACCATCCGCCTGGGGCGCACGAAAGCAAGCAAGGAAAGGTAGCTCACATCACGTGGCTCATACCACATGCTTGTGTTCCTTCACCAATATGCTTGGCTTACAAATGATAACTAAATAACGGTTCAGCGGTAGCGGCAAGGAAGCCGTTCATGTCACGGAACTGCAAGACCTCGAAATTATGTTGCATTTTGTGGTTTAAAATTTAAAAAATCACGAACTAACTTTTGTTTGTAAGGTTTGACTGCTTGGTTTTGAGCATTAATTTCTTAGTGGACATATTCCGGCATTTTCACTGAGGTAATTTCATTCACAAAAAAATTGCTCATAAATGAAACGAGCCGAGTACTGCGAATAGTAGCTTACTGTGACTGTTAGAACTATCGGCAAATGGACTATCGATAGTATCGATAGTTCCTTTTCAAGCTATCGATACTATCGATAGTCGATTTAACGATAGTTCTGCATCACTAGTGCCAACACTATGGATACGTTCGCATGCCCTCTGGTGTAGGACAGCGAACTTCCCCCAGGTTGTTGGCCTCTACGAATCAAGCAAATAGACGGCCCGTTCCAGTGTATTCTGACTGGCTATACCTCAATAACCAGCGGGGCGGCACCAATCGTGACTGCCTACTCCCAGCTCTACCCAGTAACGGCACGCTTAAATGGACAGTATGCTTAGTGGCATCTTACAGATTAATACCCCTGGATCTTGTATTTTTCTCCGTTTTCGCTATATTGTCGCACACAGAGGCACAGAAAGACCATCGCACTATATACTATATAGATCACTAGGTTTGACTGCCCTCATTCTTATGCTTCCAACTTTCCACGAAACCATTATTTGTGTTATTATTGCTCATGACAGCCATGTCAGGATCCATATCGAAATGTCAAAAGCGACGGTACGTATAGAGCTCAGTCCGTTCAGCGCACTTAGTTTCCGTTCGCCTTTTGCTCCGCCACGGGGGTTTAGTGGCTATGGTACTCGGCTGCTGATCCTAAGGTCGCGGGATCGAAACCCGGCCGCGGCGGCTGCATTTCGATGGAGGTGACATGTTGAGGCCCGTGTGTTGTGCGATGTCAGTGCACGTTAAAGAACCCCAGGTAGTCGAAACTTCCGGAGCCCTCCACTACGGTGTCTCTCACAACCAGAGCTGGTTTTGGAACGCTAAATCCCACAAATCAAATCAATCAATCCGTTCGCCTTGTCTAGTTCAGTAGACACGGTTAAATATTGTGACTAGGGATAAAGACCTGGCGGCTAAAACACGAAACCTCGCAATAAAACAGGGAGAGAATGTTCGGCATAGTAACGTGACATTGCAACGCACCTATTAAAAACTACCGTCTTCGTAATAAGCCGGCACGGAAAAACGAGGCACGACGTAAGTTTTGAGCAATGTGGAGATCCTAAGCGTTTCATTTATATGTCTTTTAAATTAGTTTTGCTTCTTTGATGCAGTTCATGGGGTTCTTCCTGCGTTCACAACAGATTAACTTATTTTCTGGTCACACATTTCCAGCATCAAAAAAAAAAAAAAATGTCTATATAACGCCGCTACACCTTAGCTCTCTTACTATTGTTGATGAATATGATGAAGCAAGTGCAACGGGAAAACAAGGAGCCCCTTTTCCTGCTCTGTTTTCAGTCTGCGTCCCGCTTTTGTGGTGAATCGAAATGAAAGATTGCGCTCGGTGCGGGCTGGTTGGCAGCACGCCAAACATGCACGTCAAGGAGTCCATATGCGATGCAAGAGCACTGTCGTACAACTTGTCATGCGGCCGCTTTATATACGTTGGACACGCGGGGAGGTGCATGAACGAACGCTGTCTGTAGAACGCGGGGTCCTTATTCACTGAATGGGGTTCCAGGCTGCGGCTTCAGACGGCGGCTGCGTTCGAAAGCTTTAGCAGTGCCGTACGATAAAAGAAAACATACAGAGAATAAAAGGAGATGGTTCACGGAAATAGTTCACGATTCTAAAGAGAACCAAAGAAAGTGTAAGCACTTAAACAGTGCCGTTCGTACTTGAGGCACAAGGTCCAAATGAGGTTGCTACTGGTCACGTACGTGTCTTTTTTGTGTGCTTTCTCTTCGGTGAACAGTCGTGGACGTCACATTCACCGACAAATATGTGCCCTGTAGAAAACACGGTGTCTTAAGCGAGACATAATTGTTATCATGATGTCGTGACAACACCAGAAATAGTAAAATGGTTCTACAAAAAGTAGTAACGCAGCCAGTATCTAACCGCCATTCCTTCCCTATACAAAGTGACAGGTCAGCTAAATGCGCGACGAAGAGCATTTTCTTTACAGCGATACACAGGCACCAACCATTGCATCAGACTTCAATGAACTGAAAGCTTCCTTTAAAGCACTCACTTCGCATATAGCTGCGGGCTGTTTCGCCGCCCTCGCTGAATTTCTACCATCCGCTATGTCGTGCACAAAAGACGCGGACACAAGGAAGAACGATGAGACGCACAGTGCGCAAACCACGAACACCAGTTTAGGTCAACATGTGTACTCGTTTCTCAGAGGCTGGTTATCCGAGAGAGATGGTAATTTTTGTAGTTGAAAAGTTTCTCAAAACCATAAGGACCCATCAAGAATGGTGTCCCTCTCCCCACTCTCCAGCCCACAAAGAAAATCAACAGACAACGGTAATTCACTACATCCGTAGGTTATCGCACAATGCAACAAAGGTATGCGGGCTGACGAAAAAAGGGCTGTTCTCCACCCCCGATAAATCGGCAAAATTATGCAAATTGACTAACACAAAGACGAGAAAAAAGAACAAAAGACGGGAAAAAATAACATATGCAACAAGCAGCATCGCACCAAATATGCATGCACGCTGTAATGAAGGCACAGTATACCGTATACCGTTGTCATGTGGGCACTTTTACGTAGGCAAATCAGGTCGCTGTATTAATGAGAAGATGAACGAACACGCGAGCAATATGAAAAATAAGACAAGTAGCTGCTTGGCTATTCACTGCAGAGATTGCGGGTGAAAATCTATGTTCCACCAGTGCACAGCCATTTCAAGATGCTAGAATGAAGTGACGCGTTTGATAACAGAGGCACATAATACCTCTAAATTACAAGAAAGGCGCATCAGCGCGGCGTCCATTGCTTTGTCGGAAAAAGAGATAGCTTTTTTCGAGTGGCCGCGCACGCGTGCAAAAGATGTCTCTCGGGACGTTGCGCCTCGTTCTTTCTAATGAATTTATGAAAGACGATAGTATTTTCGAAACAAACTTTTTTATATGTTGCGCATTGCAAGTTTCATTCTTTCTTATGTCCGTGTCTTTTGTGTGCAGTATAGTGCACACTAATGGCGTACCAGCAGGCCTAAATAACAACCTTAGCGAAATAATTCTTCCATCTCTGTGGGGAGCTGGCAGAACACAGACGTACTCTTTTAACTTACCCCTGTGCCTTTCTTTCTATTGATTTCCTTGCTTTGTCTTTACCTTTCCATCCGTGGCGATTAGCTCTGAAGCGGAAGTATTTCATTATCCTCTTACTCAATCATGCGGGCAAAGAACAGCAATGCCCTAACGTCCACGAAAGGCACCCGAGTTCCACTCGGCAGAAAAGACTATATCAGCCGTTCAGCGAACAAAGCGCACAAACTGGGGAGCTAAAGGTGCCCCGGTGAGCAAGGATGGCAACACATTCAGCACAACAGGAGCTGAAAGCAAAGCAGGAAATTCGACGATGGAAGGAGTTGTTTATGTGCTGGGGCACGTTCGACTGACTCTGTACACGTCACGCCTCCGTTAAGAGGTTTGCGCTATCACGCGCTTTAGGCAAGAGGCGATAGATTTCTCATGCAACGGCTGATTCGGCATGTCAGACGCATTGATGGTGCACGCGTGCCAAACGGACAGGCTGCGCTGTTAAGGATACAAAAATAAAAATGCCAGTGATGATATCTGAACAATTACGTCTGCTATAAATTAGATGAGATTGCTACAAAAAATTCCCCTATGCGGAGATGACGGTCTACCCAAAGTATGGGGAACTTCCACATAACATCGATATCAGACGACTGACCTCTCCGATTTCAATGTTTGTCCAACTGGAAGGCATACCAGGATGTCATCAAGACTATCAGAGACTGAATTCACAAAGGTAATTTTTCGTAAGTGTTCCCAGCGATTGGTCGGATGGCTTTGGAAATGATAGGTCGAGCTTCAGCAGCAGCTGAAATATTCTACGAACTTTTTTTTTTTTGTCGTAAGGTGTTTTTGTGAATAAGGGCCCAGCGCTGTAGCCAACGTGAATAGAGTGAAAATTTTAACTTACGCGGTGCAGTGAAGCGCATCAATCTCTTTGTAAAAAACGCCACAAATCCTTCGAGGCATTCACAGACACGCCAGATTTCCTCACGACACGATACTAAAGAAATGTAGTGGGTGTAGGAGCATGGTCGCGACTGTCGCAATGACATGGCATATACGCAAACCGTATCGACCACCTTCGTCATCTGAAACACGTGTACTCCTTCCGTCGGATCACCGCCCTCCCTCACCAAGCGCTAAAATCAAGTATTCGAGAGTGCACACGCGCCTTAATACCCCCGTGTTTCTGCTTCCTGCACCGTAATCTCGTCCCCGCGGAGGAAGTCTCCCTTCAGAGGCTTCTGGCTGAAGCGACCCTCAGGCTATCCATTACCTGGGCCTGGGGATCAGCAGAACACGACCAAGGGACGTGCTCCCCGAGTGCTCAGCTACAGTATAGCAATAGCAGATGCTATGGGCGCCTACCTCGGTTGTGCCCTGAAACGCGGTCGGTCCAAACATAAACATATCAATGGAGACTGTACCGAAGCCCGTACTGCCTGAATATTTGAACTGTTGAGTGACGGAAAAGCTTGCAGAATTCCTACCGCAGCTGTTGCGCGAAGCTCAGCTTTTCCGTTTCTTCGATCTTTCTCTTTTTGTATGGTGCATACTTATCGCGCTTTGAAGTTGGTGTAACAAATGCTGTTCTTACCGTTTTATTTTTATTTTTTTCGCGCCTCACAAGTTATGCAGAGAGAAAGTGTCCTAAACGTTTCGAACTAGTTGTAAACTCTTCGTGGTATCAAATGACGCATTTGTTGCCATGTTGAGGTGACTCAACTTCTCCGTTTCTTTAGCGTTTTTATTGCATTACCCACGTATAATATATCGTCTATTGAAACTGCAGTAATTGCCATTTCTTTCTTTATCTATTTTTTGCTTGCCTCACGCGTTGTGAACGGGGAAAGAACTAAACTCTTTCAAACTGATAGTAAACAAAAGGTACAAAAACAAACGAATAAGTAAATAATAATGAATAAATAGATAAATAACCTAATCGCTTAATTTAACCCTGCGTTTACACTTCACATATCTTGAGGCACACTTTCTCGAATGTAAAAAAAGAAGGGGTTATAAATTACAAAACGCTTTCGTATGTGCCTCTTCCACTTTGACGGCTGGCTAGGCTACTGACATGTGCGGCATGGTTAGTGGCTGAAATATTTTCGAACGAACATCCTTAGTGCAAGGCGTGTTTACGAAGGCCGTCATCATCGCATTGCTTTCGCTGCGATCGTCACCCTTTCGAAAATTTTCACTCAGCTGCTTTCGCACCGTACTCCTCGTGGTGTTGTCCTCAAGTTCTCTCATCAGCAAGTATAAAGTTGAGGCAAAGTGCAGGAGTCAGTGTGTATCATAACAAAAACACTGCACTTAATTCTCCTGCAACTCTTTGTGGATCTTTTGCTTATGTCATTCGAAAGTGTGCATAAAACGGATTAACAGGTGTGCCCTGTTGCGTAAACGGGCACGCGTGCAGCATGTTCCATTTAAAAATTGTAGCAGTTGTATACTAAGACGTGCACAAGCTATACGCCTCAAACCAGGAGAATATATACGGTACGATCATCAAAGATTTCTACCGCTCTCTCCCTCTCTTTCTCTCTCTATGCACCTTGTATTTTGCATTGTTTCGCAGCAGTGTTTCGTATGACTTTCTCCGCTTTGTGGGCAATGTTTCGGCGCTGCTTTTACTTTGATGTACGAACACATGTACAAAAGCGGACCAACGCAGTGCGCTTCGGAGCGTAATCGTCATTTAGTCACTGCGTTTCGCACCGCTCCCATTTATTTATTTATTTATTTATTTATTTATTTATTTATTTAAAATACCTTACATGCCCTACAAGTGGGCTTTTAGTAAAGGGGGGGGGGGGGGGGCATACAACAGTCAAATACAAAAGCATGGATTAAACGATATCAATAATCAGTGACAAGGACGCATTGCTAATAGTCATGCAATCTACATAACTATATAAGTATTAAGGCTAAGAAATTATACACATAATAATACAAGATAATACACGTTCTCAGGCAGTATAAAACATTAGGAAAATGAAATAACGCTTATACAATGAATATCTAATAGACCGTGAATACTCAAAACAATCCTGGACAAAAAATATGAGAACAATAATCAAGGGAAATATTCGTTAGTTTAGAAAATGGGAGTGCAGTTGATTGTGGAACTTATCTTTATTCCGCTCGTGTGCCATGTCATCGGGAAGGTCGTTCCACAAGCGGACAGCACGTGGAAGGGCAGATGAGTTGAAGGCGTTAGTTTTGCCGTATACGCACGTGAAAGAAAGATTATTGTGTAATCTACGCGGTTCTCCCCTGCATTGAGTCTCTTATTATAAATGCCGGGGTGTTATGTTTACTCAAGGTACATCGTGGCCTAAGCACATTGATTTAACCCGTACTAAACGTTTCGTTTCTCTCTCTCTCTCTCTCTCGTCTCTAATGCTGACAACGTTCGCTTCGCTCATCTCCTAGGGCTACGAAATTGCTTGCGTCTCATTCTTTAGTACATATCATCCTTGAATGCGACTCAATGCCATGAAATTTCGCCCTAAAGTAAGGCACTGTGAAGTTAAAATCTCCTTAAAGGGACGCTATATGCTTCATAAATATAATCACTATAGGGCAGTAGCTTTCTCTCCCTTTCCTAATGCGTCCATTATGAATCTTACTACTCTTCATGTGTACCGTCAGGTATAATGATGTAATTTTTTACTGTAGCTAAACCTGAACACTATATTCATCTCTACATTAAATTTAATTTGCTAGAGCTTTTAAAAGGATCTTTCACTGCCTGAACATGGCATACCTATTTGCGCCAGAACCGTAGGAATGAAAAATGTCCACTTCCTTCGTGCAATCGAATACTGGAATACGCTGCCCGGTGTTGTGTCTTTGTCACTAAGGAAATGTGCAACTGTTGTTGACAGCTGCTGACATTGTCTTTATGTTATATGTGTACTTCACAACTTTTGTTTGTACCCAACTCCCGCAATAACAAATTCGACCGTCGCAGCGTCTATAAATAAACGCATAAAAAAAGCCTTACGATGAGCGTGTAGGTGACATCTTGATTTTCCTGGCAGTTGCGTAACCATGAGAGAATAAGTGTTCATTTTTTTTTTTTTTGTCACTCTCCCAGCTACCCGCAGCCGTCAGCGAAGTTTGCCGGGCGCGTTCCTTCCTGTTTCATGGAACTGCATTCATATGAACAGTTTTGTGCATGTCCTGTACCGTGGCTTACTTCACTGCGCTCCACGGCATTGTTTGAGTTTTTTCTCGTGGGCCACTGGTTTTCAAACTCTTCTTTGCTTCTTCTGGACCTACGGTAGTCTGTAGTCGGTTCATGTTACGGTAGTCTGTACATAAAAGAGGGATCACACCATGCATTGAAGCTCGAGGCAAGGGAAAATAGAAATAACCTCCAAAATCAGGTCTATCTGTACGTGTGCTGTGGTGGTGGCTTTGGTGGGGTATCCGTTGCGTTTCTTCATTGTCACCGCAGGGTGCAGAAAAGACCACTGTCCTGCAGTGGTCTTTTCTGCTCCTATATATATTCACGAAGCAGCCAGCCCCAATGTGTGCCCGATTGCGTTTCATTCTCCCCGTGCGGCAAGGTAAAGCGAAATATTATCCGTCAACTGGGATCACACTCCTGCAGCTGCGCGAATGGTTGCGCTTTTGGGAGCTGAGCGCGCTAACCAGTGCGCGTTAGCCAGACGCCCTAACCGTTCTCGTAGCGGCACGTTTTCAACGTGGAGCCAATCATCGTTGGAAGTGATGTCGGCTGTGACTACGCTTCAAAGGGCACAGCAAAGAATACTGGAGTAAAATGAATAGAGACGAAGTAATTCAAGAGAACGAAGTTTATTTTGAGAAGTTCACGCCGTTAGCATGGAAAGGAGCAAGCCTGGAGACGGTGCTCGCGGTAATACCGATGTGCTGCTTTGACAGTAAATGAGATTAGAGTCGATGTAAGCGGTAAAGACTGCAGACTTTTTTCTTTTTTTTTTTTTTGGCGCGAGGGAGTATGCAACTGAAAACGTAGACTATTCAACTTAGTGACTTTAACTTAGGTGCATTATTAAGAAGAAAAATTCCTAGGAGTCATCAGCTATCGCTTAAGAGAAGTAAAGGCGAAAGCCAGGACCCCTGGGTAGCCGAACCCATGACCCAGCGGCCAGAATCCGGAACCTCTTTCAGTCGAACATCGCTTGAATGTAAGTTTCCATAGGCTGTAAAGATTATCATTGAGTCATGGCTGTCTTATACCCACATATCCAAGGCGGATGTGAGCCACGAGGGATTCTATGATCGTTAATCGTGACGTGAATGGCATTATGTTACTACGTTACTGATGTCATGACCAGTCAGTCATATTATTCATACACTCGTGCCCTTCCGTGCCTATTGTGGTATATGCCAAGGGAGCGAGGCGCGAGTATTTTTTTTTTTTGTACCATACTTCTTGTACCATATCTTTCTGCCGTCGTTTCTTCAAGGTCGCTTTAGCTTTCGCGTGAGACATGCACGGTTTTCGTCTTAATGACGTATTGCTGATGATCATGAAGCCTGCGTTACCACTATCATGCGACGAGGAGAATCCGGGGCCACCGATAGGCGCCCACCTGTCTTATAAAATAACGTCGCAAAGAAAGAAAAAAAGAACACTAACGAAAGATCCCGCACAACTGCACTCGTAATTCTTCAATTCAAATTAATTGTTCCATATTACTGGGAATGATCGGATCGTAATCGTCACAGCACATCCGTCTTGTGTCGTTATCTCATCGCGCCTTAATTTGTTGTCCTATGCATCAGTTGTTTCTTACGTATCAGGTGATAGAAACATGCGTGGCTTTACCCAACCAGATTCCTATAGAGAGAGACAGACAGAGAGTGGGGAAGCAGATTCTGCTTCTTCTTCAGCAAATACGAATTCACTCTATTCGTAGTGAAAAGTAAAAACTTGCGTGGCAAGCTTTTCTGTTCACGCGGCTGCTTGTCATGCAGAAAAGCAGGTGCATCGGAAAGCAGTCGCAACGGCGTAGAGGAAAATCTGCTTTGGAGAAACGCAGCGTTTTGCGCATTCTCCGCCTTGCTACCCCGCCTTTCGCTTCTTATCGTCGGATTCGCTCAACTCTTTTTATTTATTTTTTTAGTGCGCTGGAACTTTACTGCTGTCACGTGCATCGTAATGCGCACCGCAACCACAGCCATGCGAGATATACATTCCTTCGTTTCGTCAGCTGCTTTCTGACCTATAAAAGTGCTTAGCTTCTGTGTGTTTTTACGATTGCTTCTGTTCTCCAAAGAAACCGTGCATTTAGGACTCAAGATTTATTTCAAAGAACGAGCAGTGGATAATTGTGCTCGGGGCAACGTATTTTTAATGCATTGTTCGGCACTGGAAGAGAAAGCTCCATGTTCGAAAATAGGTGAACAGTTTTGTTGTTCCTGAAGACATTGCACTTTGTTACTATAATTATCAGTAAATGTTCACAGCGGCTGCATAAACATACCTATCGAATATGGAAAATTTCTTGCATTAATCGCAGGTGCCAACAGCTCTGTACGTGTACTCACTGCATTTGCTGCTACTAACGAGCAGCGCTGATCCAAAGGCGCCACTATTGACGTCAGCACGTGTCGTTTCCGCAGTGCACTTCTCTCGACGTTCACTATATTTGTTTATACCTTTGTTTTCTCCCTCGCCTCTTGTAGAGACGTTACAAATGCCTGCTATATAATATAGCACACTGCGGTTAATGCTTCCCGGAGGGCTCTTGCTTTCGCCGCTGTGGGTAAAGCTGCGGTTTTTTCCCTTCGTATGAGGCTGATATGCATCGGATCGTTGACCGAAGAAGCTTCTTGGGCCCGCGCGAAAGGTGCCGCATGGCTCCGCGGACCGCAGCAGGCGCAGCAGCAGCAGCAGCGGGATGCTCGCCCTTGGCGGACGGCGCGAGGACGGCCACGCAGCGCGCATGCCCGGCGGGAAGGCGAGAGCGGGCCGCGCACGCGCCGTGCGCCTCCTCCGCATCACTGCGAGGCGGCAGCGGCGCGCATCAGCGGCCGAGAGTCCGCTCTCCTCCTCGCGCGCGCGTAGTACACACATCCGAATAGATGTAATAGGGAAGCGAATCGGAACAGCAGAGAGAGAGGAGGAGGTGCCCAGGAGGCTGGAAAAGTATGAAAGCTCAAAGTTGTTGGCTCAGCCGGCGAGTTGCTGCTTTCACGGCGTCGGCACTTGATCGCGCGCGCAGCAGGTCGCAGCAGCAGCTTTGACAACAACGATCGGCGCCCGCACTGTACGAGAGGAGCACCACCAGCACCGCCGCAGCTGCCAACGTCGCAAGTGGCCCCGCGCTCCTGGATCAGTTACACGCGGCCCCCCTGCGACCCCGTGCCTTAGGAAGCTCCCATGTCGCAGCAGCAGCAGGAACAGCCCGCCTGGGGATACTCGGACGCCGACGGTGGGTCTGCGCGCACTCGCGCGCGTGCAACTTTTCCGCGCGCGGGCCAACTTTGCCAACTCGCGGCCCGTGCGGATGCGCTCCGGATGTCGATGGCCCGGCGCGTTCGATAGGCCCGCGACTCACTTAGCTGCGCCTCTCGAACGGCCGGACCGCGCTCACGTGCTTGCTCTTCTCTCTCCTTCGTTGCCTCGTTGCGCGTGCTGTCATCGTCGCCGATATTTACGCTCCGCGGGCGTTATTCATATAGCATCCATAAATCTCGCCATTCCGTCTCGGCGGCAATCGTGCTCGAGTGTCTACGATAAGAGAACCGGTATTTAGCGGCGCGTGGCTCGTAATATCCGAGTTTCGCATTATGAGGGAAAATTCGCGATTTTCAGTTTTATCTCTTCACGCGTAGACAATGGAACATCGTTGAACAGCTTTACGTATTTCATACAAAATATGTGCCTGGGAATTTCAAAAGATGTCGAAAGAATTTCTCTTTAAGAACTACCAGCAAACTAAATAGTTTGCTTTGAAAGCTTGTCACTTTGAGTGACAGTCTTCCTGTTGCGCTGTGAAGCCACTAGCATATCATGTTGAGTTTATCCATAAAATCAAGCGATAAGTTGCTTTCTCCTTCATCTCCTTCGCAGCGACTTAATAAATCGTGCACATTTTACGTTTTCTTACGTGTCATTGTACTTCTTTCTTTAATTGCTAGTGCAGCTAACCCCTTCTTTCAGACTGACTCGTGTGTTTCTGGCTCTAGTTCTATTTTTGGGCCGCATTTCTTTTCTCCCGTTATCGCCACTTGTATAATCCGAACAGCTTGGCTGTACTTTCCAGTATGAACACGCCCAAACTCGCCCAAATTTAAGTTCTGCGGCTCTTCTCCCGCACTATTTACTGCCAGAACACCTTTTCGATTCTGTGCGCCACGCAGGGGTTAGGCGTTTTGTTACTCTACTTTCCATTCTCTTTCCTTTATTAGTTTATCTTGGATGAGTACTTATTTCTTTTCCTTTTTTTTTTTTTGTATAGTCTTTCTGAAGTAAACAAGCCGCTCTATATATTATGGAATAGCATTGCGCCTCCCGTGTCTTTGAACTGCACGCTCCTCTCCTTGGGGACCGGAGTTCTCCGTGCTCCTCGTCCTGTGTTAGTGCCGTGTGCAAACAAGGTCATTCGAAGGCAGGTCAGATAACACGCCCGCTTCTAGGGTGTACAATTGCAGCAGGGCTCGAGCCTGGGCACTTTCTGGCTGCCCTTATCTGTCCAAGTGGGTAATAAATAAACCAGAATCCTGTAACATTTGTCCCAGAATGCACGCAAATGCTTCCAAAGAGCTCCTCGATATCTCGGCCGAGCATTGTAAGAGCAACGATCGTGACCTCTTTGGCCGATAACGTATCTCTGTACGGCCAGGCGAAATATGTCTTACGATGGCATGGTCGCAGCTAAAAGAGACCGCGTTCAGTCTTATCGTTGCGCCTTTGTGCATGGAGCCACTTAACAAAATTTCAGGATGAGAAAGTTCCATCACGATTCCACAAGGTGCTGCGGACTTAGCTGTAGAAGTGAAGAGAAAACAATGCGGAGCAGAGGGGCGAATCACTTTTGCCTCATTCCTAATACGATTTCCTCTGCTCACAATATGAGCAGACAGTACAGCTAGTACATATTACGGGATATTAAAAAAAAAGAAAAAAAAAGGAGAAAAAAAGTTTCCACGTCGGCTTCCGCGGCGCGTTGGGTGGAAGTGTAGTTATTGGATTTTCGCTTCCCGTCCGCAACATCTTGAACTCAGCCGAAAAATGGACTGCACATAATTGAGTCGTCGATAAGCGGGACTTGTTCTATGTTTTATCTCTGCTTTATCGAGCATTGGGACGATGAGATCGGCTATTCATTTTAGAACAGCTGGTGAAGTGGTTAGGATTGATCTGTATATATTTATAATCCGAGCCCGTATTCACGAAGCAATTCTTACTTAAGCTTGATTCGTTCGCTAGAACCAAAAATATGCTTTCCAATGCGACAATCAACATATTACAAGAAAAGGCAAATGAACAATGACTAAAAAAGAGAAAGAGAGAGAGCACTTCAGGGGTGATTATCTTTGCGGATTCGGCCACATTCGCAGAGCTTTTCGTCCGTGCGAGTGTTCTTTCCCGCTGGCCTCATCCGCCTTCATTAAAGTCAACATCACGAGTGTATGACGTCTGTTTTAACGAGATATTGTCTACAACGTCAGAACATTTCTTTATGAACACGTGCTGTGGAACCAAGCTATTCATTTCATTTTCCATTCCTGTGGCGCTTCGTGATTGTTTGGTACAGGACGCCACGCCTTCGTTATTGCCATTATCGGCCACTCACTTATCAGGATGATAAAGAGTGAATGAGCGTAATGGAACGAGGGAACCTTGCACGATACTGTAGGCTTCTATTCACAAAAATAATTTTTGTGCATAACGCCACTGTACCCGTATTCACAAGAAAAGACTCATAGAAAATTACCCTAAAGGAAAATTTCAGCTAACCTTGACGTTGGGCTGGAGGAGCAGGTCGACCAACGGCCAGAATCCCTTACGAAGGAAAGTTGTTGTGAGTTCGGCCCACGGCTGTTTTATGTAAACAGCTGCGAGAAAATCCCTGTGTTGGGGAAATTATTGCTGAAGAACCAGCAAGTACCAATAAAAACAAACAAACAAAGCATTTGTGCGAGTCAATATCTTTCTCTCCGACTTTTTCTTCCCACGTTCATAAGTATTATCTGCCGAAAGCTTTCGGTAATTATACGCCCAGAAATCGTAAGCGCAGTACTTGTGCTTGCCAATGAATCTTTATTTAAAATAAAGATTCATTGAACATTTATTTATTTATTTATTTATTTATTTATTTATTTATTTATTTATTTATTTATTTATTTATACCACAACAACCATCGCCGTGTTTTGTGGCGATGGTTGTTGTAGCATAATGGCAAGAATAAGCATGCAGAGGTCGCAAAATCTTCACAATACCGGCAAATTTCTTTGTGAATACCGAGCCTCGGAGTGTACTCACAGGATATGCGAGGCTCTGTCCGTATAGACGGCACTGGGCTTGGCTGGAACCCGGTTTTGAGGACGACTTGGACTTTCGAGGGATTTGTGAATACCGGAGGCCGTGACGTGATGACGTCACAGTGGTGTTAATGTCTTGCACGAGTATTTTATATGCACGTTTGTTCATTTGTTGGCTTTGGATATTTTATTCCGCCGCAAAAACAAAAATAATGCCGTCGTTACCGTTGCAGTTTTCGATTGCCGACGTGCCGCTGCGGCTGCTCGCCTTCGGCACTAGTCCCGCTTTCAACGGCCATTGCCTCCGGTAGCGGCAACGGGAACTTCCGTCGATCCTCGCGATACGCGGAAATACCATATATACAAACAGCATCGCCTTTTCTTTTAACTGCGGCGAATTCTCAAAACTTCCGTTCATTCGTTTTCGTCTCAGGAGCCGCCTGAGTTTAGTGATGTTAATCGGCGGCTTCACAGCAATTAGTGGCTCGATCACGCTCTCTGTCTGAGACCCACGCAGTATATAACGACGCTACGTTTTTATAGCTTCTAACTGGAAACAAGTCCTTTGACGCGAAACATTTAACAAAGTTGCTGCACGTGAGATCTTCCCGCGGCGGTCATCGAGGCCCCTCGATTCACCGTATGCCCTCACGGTAATCGAGAACACGCCTCTATCTATACATATGCCACAAAAGTCCATTAAGCGGTTGCAACAGAAAACGGGAACAATATCTCCTCGAATCGTTTCGTTCAACCGACGTGTCACAATCAGTTCGCGGCAGACAATATTTCTCGCCGCATTATCATCCGCTTATCTCGACAGTTGCATTCAGGGATAAAGCCGGGACGTGCGTTTTTCCCGAAACAGTTAGCTCCATTTTTCTGGTGTGCCAAGAAGTTTCATTATTTCTTTTTTGCTTGTTTGCATGTATGCGTGTATGCGCGGTGGAAAGAAGGGGGGTAAGGGGGGGGGGGGGTAACGTGAGACGGAAAAAAAAAACAAATACGCGCGAAAGTTTTGCATACGTATGAGCCGCTGCAAGCGACGCCGAAGCCGACATGGGTGTTGTGCTGCCGCCGCTTTTCGGAGAGCACCACTTCAGGGTGCGCGCGAGCTCGTCACCGGGCGTCGCTGGTATTTGCATTGACCTCGCGGTGACGGTGGTGGCATCAGCCTGTTTCGGCTGCTCCACACAACGAACGAAGTCCCCCCTCCCTTCCGAACCCCCCCCCCCCCCCCCCTCACACATCCTCTGCTCGAAAAGCTCGACCAGGTCATGTATGCGGATTCGGGGCCATTAACGCTCGCCGCTATTCGCAGGTGTCAGTCAGCCGCAGTTGGTTCCTGGAGGGCAAACTTTGCCCAGCAGGCATGGCGCCGCATATCGGCAATTGCACTTTTTCTTTTTCTTACTTCTCCCCAGTTTTACCGCAATGCGTGCGCACGGCCTGCTGCTCTCGAAGAGCGTCATGCGGCGCAGACAGTTGCCGCGGGCGAAGCGTAGACGATTTGGACGCTGAGAACCAAAAACGAAGAACAGGTTGCCGCGTCCTTGGTTTGGTTCGGCTCGAACGAGACGAACGGCTGAGCGCGGGATTGGAGAGAAAAAAGGAAACAAAAAGAGAGGAGAGGAGTATGCAAGATTATCTGCGCTACGTGCGACGAGCATGGAACTGCACGGACTGTCGAGAGAACAAATGGCTGCACGTGCAGCGGAAACAAATATAGAGCACGCGGTTGTTTCCCGCTGTGCATGGACAAACCACGACGAAAGACGTAGTGGGGTGCTGGGAATCGAGTGGCTTTAAAAGCGTTCTCTTTATCGCTAATACTCTGTCGCTGTTTTCCTTTGCAATTATATCGGAGTGCGTACGCTGGGGCTGACTTCCATGTTCGAGCTATGCGCGCTACCTTTAATCGATTGAGAACAGAGGTATCCCCTTACAGCAAGTGGTTCATATCGCCATTATAGTATAGACGACGCAAACATTACGAATTTACGAGCTTCAAACTAATAATATTCCAGATACTGATTTAACCGCGAGCACGGGAAGAAAGCAGAATCAGAAGAGAAAACTGGCAACCCAAGTGCAAACTTTCTTTGGAAGAATCACCCTTGTCGGTGTATCTCACCGAGCCGGAATCACCAAGTGACCTAAAACGAAATCGTGTCTACTGGAGCGTTGGATATCTTCGTGTCCAAAAAATCATGCCTCGATAATGCAAAATGTCTGACGCGAGTTGTAATGTGTATGTTGTTATGTGGCGTTTAACGTCCCAAAACCAGCTCTGATTATGAGAGACGCCGTAGTGGAGGGCTCCGGAAATTTCGACCACCTGGGGTTCTTTAACGTGCACTGACATCGCACAGCACACGGGCCTCAACATTTCGCCTCCATCTAAATGCAGCCGCCGCGGCCGGGATTCGATCCCGCGACCCTCGGATCAGCAGCCGAGTACCATAGCCACTAGACCACCGTGGCGGGGCGAGTTGTAATGTGTAGCCGTTTTAATAATAATAATAATAATAATAATAATAATAATAATAATAATAATAATAATAATAATAATAATAATAATAATAATAATAATAGGTTGCACACATCAATAAAAATATGGTCTTCTTTCTTTTCTCTTTTTTTTAAGCGTTCCCATCCAGTGGGACGGCCGTCGCCTTGAACGTATAAGATTAGCATCGGTGCTTTCAATAACAATAGTCTGAGCGAAAACAAAAGGAACGATAAAGTGGCACTTGTTGGCCTTTCAGAAACCTGTACAATAATAGGTTATGCTTCTTCTATAGTAGCGCCTGCAAATGTAAATCACTGACGATATGGTTTCTTGGAGATTTTCAGCAGGCTTCGTATATACTCCCGCCGTTCGAGTAGGTTCGCAACATTAACTAAAAGCGAACCCGCGGCGCGTCACCAGTATGCAATTACGTTAGTATAGAGAATGCACCTGCGATGATCGATCCGCAGCACTGTGGAGCGGCTGCCGTGTGCCTCATGATCGCGCGCCGCCCTCGCATCCATCCCCTTTCTGGTTGCTTGTTGTATACCTCCGAGTGCGTGATTATGTCCGGTACAACGGAGACTTCTCTAATAACAAAGCAGCGACGAAACAACCAGTTTCCTGGCCTCGAACAGTCTGTACCAGCGCTAGCGCGCGGGCTGTACCACGCTGCCGCTTTCCTCTGGAAATGCATACGCAATAGGATGTGGGAAAACCTATCCTGTTTGTGTCCGGCTCGGCCACTAAAGCCTGTTTCCACTGAAGCCAGGTTCCGTGCTCGGGGAGGCTATAAGCATTCCCGGTATAGCGGCGCGTGGTCATAGTTAAAATGTGTGCTGCATGGTGAAATGCAGCGAGGTTGACATGTATGCGCCGGCGGTCTATCTCGAATTGTCTTGTTGGAGAGTCACCGCCCAAGAAAAGGTATCAGGCGCTTAAAAAAAAAGAAAAGAGAAGTTATTTGAAGTCTAGATAAATGCCTGCCATTGTTCGTGTTTCTTAACTGAATTTATATACTTCGTGCTTTGTCGACTGCGCCGTATTTTTAGTTACTGCTGATAGTTTTTTAGCGTGTTATGACTTCATGTATTTCTGTCATATATACACGCACACTCATTCAAAATTTTTTATGGCGTGCAACAAAAAGAAGAAAATGAAAATGGAACTATAGGCCCGTATTCGCAAGAACTCCTTATACGCCATAATCGTTCGTTGAGTTTTATGGAAAATGTTCACATTAGATGACAATTCATAAATTGACATGGGGCTGGAGCCAAAGGCGCGTCTATACATGCCTGACTAGGCTCCTGGCGCCACGAGTATACAGCAGCCAACAGCGGATGACGGCAAAGATGTACTTATATATAAGCACACATACGCAGAATGGTATCATTACACATGGACTAGTTCAGTAGACTATAATAACAGAAATAATCCAAACAAGTACAAACACAATAAATCGAATGCATAAATACACGACGATTTTGGGACAATTGAAATCAAATATTGTGGTAGTGCAGCGTGAAATCAACCAACGTTCAAGTCCCCGAATCCTTGAAGTTACGTAGCAGTCGATCGAAAAGGAAATAAACAATTCTTTTTTGAGAAAGAATTGTCTTGATTTTTTTTTTCCCTAAATGTTGAGGGTCAGAAACTGTTCCATAATATCGAATAGCGCATGTTCATCACTAAGAAGATCAGGCAGTCGCCATCGTAATAATTTGGTTTCCGAAGTTTTTTCATGTTCTCGGCTTAACAACGTTCCTATATCCTAATGTGAAACTAGTTGCGGCATTGGTGTCACCGAAAAGAAGTTCTCGCGGTTACTTTTAAATTATGAGGATGCCATTTTCAGATAATTTTTGTTTGTACAGATATTTGGCATTTTAAATGCGGTCCTGCTCAAAGTACTCAGAAGTATGTTCGCACATCGAAAGAGTGCGGATAATACGAATACATTTTTTCTGCAGTCTTAAGAAAAAATGGATCGTAAGATGGAATTTCAGCCAAATTCAATATCGAATCATCGAACGCGACCAGCCAATAACAAGGAAAGGTCGCTTACAAAAAAAAAAAAAACGGCTCCGGTAATTCAGCCCCTGATTTATTCTGCGCCCTCTCTCGATGCGACCATGCGCGCCTATTTCGCAGCACGCGCGCGTTTTCTTTTTTTTTTTTTTTTAAACGGCAAATCGAAGTCCTCGCATTTGAAAACGCGGACAAATTTATCTTACACTCTCTCGGAAACCAGTGCAGCACTGCGACAAGCAAAAGGGTGGCGAAATTGGCAACACGTTTCCCGCGAATTACGTGCCGAACGCAGCGAGCGTTCATCATGCGTGACAACGCTCCGCGGCAATCACGGGAGGCTCCGTGCGAGGCGAGTCTGCTTGCGTGCACATTTACAGCGGGCGCCGCGAAGACCATTCGCTCATCGCTCTTATTTTATTTTTATTTTTGTCTTTCTGTCTGTACCGACCATCTTGCTACTTTCTCGATGTTCTCGGCTATATGCCGTACGCTGCACATGCGTGCAACACGTCTCGGCGCTACGATGCGGACTCGTCCCAAAACGGCGGCCGATTCCGCTCACGTCGGCCGCATCTCCGCGCAGTCGGGAGCGCGTCCCGACTGTCTCCGGTTTCTGCAGCCGTGGCCTTCGACACCCGTGTAAAAGAGAGACGTGGACCCGGCTGAAAAGCGAAAAGAAGCTGACCGAGCGAATCACTGCCCGCCGCCGCCGCCGCCTTTCGATTTTTAAGTGAATTTTTCACGCCCGACCGACCAAAGGCGCAAGGAAATAAAATCAGCCGTGCTGGCCTCCTTTTTTTTCATTGGATCCGTTCGGCGTATAAATTGATCGAATTAATAGATGAAACAGATTTGCCGAAAGCAAACGTTCTTCCTTTTTTTTTTTTATTTCACTCACTTTCTGGTTCTTTCTTTGTCTCAACAGCATGCGTGCGAAATTTTGTTACAAAGAATGAACAGAAGACAAAAAGAAAACGCCACTAGAAAGGTATAGCGGTAATTATAAACGGCTTTTCTGCGCTTGAAAGGCGGGAAAGAACTCTTCACCGCTCAGATGCTAGGGCGGTTGATCGACTGCCGCGGCCGACTTTTCTTTCCCGTCAGAGTATATAGGATGAAAACATCGCCAATGAGAGGGGACCTCCGACGTGAAATCGCCGCCCTATATAATGCTGGTTATATGCGGCCGCTGGAAACGGCCGTTCCGCCGTATAAATCGTCCTTCTCGGAGAAAGGCTGTTCTCTGCGGAATGGGGGCTCGCAAACACGGCAGCAACCATCACAGCGTGACCTTCACGGCGAAGCAGTAATTCTTCACTTTCGGGGTCGTTAAAAGACGAGACACGAAGGCGCAACCAATCGGCGCAAATACATGAACGGATCTACAGGCGAAGAAAGTGTCCTCTGTATATATTGACGCGTGTTCTCTACAGGCGACAAAGATAAGGACTCAATGAACATTCACATCTAGTGGGTTTTTGGGATATCCCGGCAAAGACGAAGAAGTGTGTCTGTGCTGTGTTCTGGCGTTAGCAGGCTGTCCTGCTACCGCTGCAGAACGTTTCACTGTCGTCTGTTCGCGATATATATATATATATATATATATATATATATATGCACGCGCGATTACATCATGGACCAGTGGCCCCCTTCCATTTTGTATATATATATATATATATATATATATATATATATATATATATATATATATATATATATATATATATATATATATATATATATATATATATATACACTTGAGCGAAGAATCAGGGGCATATCAGGAGCAGAATGACGTTGGAAGATGTATGCGCGTTGCAAGGCGCTTCGTGGTAATCATCTCCGTTTTAGTTGCCGCTTCCTTTTCTTCCCCCCTTTCTCTCTGCCACGAGTAAACTTCGAGTGCAGACTTTATGGTGATGGTGGAGCCATTAACGGCGGTACGCATGAAACGCCCCTCGAGTGCAAATTCGTTTCGCGCGACATTACCGTATGCCGAGCGGATGGTATAATTAAAAGTGAACGCTCGCTGGGCTTACGTAAGTAAGCACGCACTAAATGCGTTCAAGCGCTCTCGTTATCCAGTCGAGTGCAGGCACGGCACAGTTGCTATATGCGGCTGTCACAAAGAAACGCTAAACACTGCAGTGCGGCATCCGGTATTCTCTGTATTATTTATGTATACCGTGTTAGCGCTTTCCTCCGTGCATGCGCCGCCTATAAACTCCCTGCCTTTTTTTTTTTTTTTCCTTCCTCTAGAACTATATGTAAGTGTTTATGTAAGAGGATCACACGTTTTATTCTGCTGGCGTATGTTTCGAATTAGAAAGAAAGCAAGTGCTTACATTCGCTATAAGGTATTAAAGCAGCGCCTTAGCCAGCTTAGAACGCGTCTTTGCCAAAGGGGTTCTTCAGAAAACGCGGCCTTGCCTGTGGGGCCCCATCCCCTTCAAATTTCACTGTTTCCTATTATTATGATTTCTTTAAGGCGCGCGCGTTCTAATCAAAGCGTGGGCGTTCCAACTCAAACGGCTTGCAGATAAATGTTTTGTAGCTAGGCGTCGGTAGTGGCCGTTTTGCGTATCTCTATTTTTCGCATGTTTCTTCGCCACGCAGTTTCTTCTCTTCAGCAGCCTCCCAACCATTGCCTCAAGTATACTGTACGACTCGAAGCCTGTGGTACAGTGACAGTGGTCCATTGCAGTGTGCTTCAAATGTTCGGACATCGCGTAAACATTTTTTTTTTTTCATTAAAATTAGCCCTCCGGTTTCGTCCTCCTCCTTAACACTGCCGTATTGGACAAATAATGCGTGCTCGAGACTCCTTGTATGAATATATATTCGGTCATCAAGCATTACTGGACTGAGTGCGACGGCATTGAATATACTCGGCGCTGTGCTACTGCGTTGCTCATTTCTGCATTAACCAACATCGTTGATTGACTCGAGTGTTAGCGGTCCCATTACAATCGGTGCGGTGTACTGTCGCCTTCAGTAGTTATTTCGTGCTCTCTTGCGCTGTCGTGCAGGAATATTTAAACGCAGAGCACTTCATTTTTCTGCAAATATACTTATTTCAGTATTTCGGAGATTTATGTGTTACATGGATAAAGTTATTATGGCATAAACTTTGCTGTCTGTGGAAACGCGAGTGTCTTCTGAAAAAGGAATAAAGCAGAAGGTGTTTATGTTCCCGTGGTAGTATTTCATATATATATATATAGAGCTGCAACACATCTTTAAAATTAGAAAAACATAAATCGCGGGAATGTCTTGTGTACCATTCGAGTGTACGGGTTGGCGGCCTCTAGATACAGAACAATTACCTCACTTGCATGCATAATTAGCGAAATTACGCTAATTAACTTTTTAATTATCAGCAATTGGTGGCTATAGTAAATGAGTACTTTGGAGCCCGTCCTCGACACTACCTGTCCCAACGATCAAATTTTGAATAGCGGAATGCATGTCGGAACTACGCGAACAATTAGTTCCCCGTGGCAGGCTCCTTGAAACCGAAAATAGACGGACAAAGAGCGTCTGTGACGTCGATGTCGCCGCCCCCACGGCTTTCGTCACTCGCCACTCGCCCGTGGTCACCGCCGCTCCGGCCGCGCAAGCAGCTTGCGTTATCTCCTTCTTATCTGCGGCGTTGGTCGCCGCGGGCGAGTGACGAAAGCCGTGGGGGCGGTGACATCGACGTCACAGACGCGCTTTTCCCGGCCGATTTCGGTTTCAAGGAGGCGTGTTGTTGAAGCGACATAGTCATCGAAGAAACAGCACAGAACAACAGAAAAAACAAAACAAAAACTGGTGATATATATATATATATATATATATATATATATATATATATATATATATATATATATATATATATATATATATTGTTTTGTTTGTTCTGTTGTTCTGTGCTGTTTCTTCGATGACTATGTCGCTTCAACAACACACCTCACTGGTGCGCCATCCCGCACAACTGAAGCGTTTTCAAGCAATTGACGACACGCAAAAAGTGAACAATTCGAAGAAAGATAGTTCGGTACGGAGGGGAAATTACTTGTAAGTCTGTAGACGGAATCGGACATGCGCAGATCTCGTTTTGCTGCGCGGTTAGCGCGGCCTGCTAAGTTTTGCCTGTTATCAAAAGCACCGAGTAGGACACGATTTTCGCATAGGCTGAGTTGGAGCCAAATTCATAATATTTTTGCTTCGGATGGCCGTCTTCACTACTAATATGTGCAGAATTACTCTATCTATAAGCGTTACGCTACAACTCTTACGAATGCCGTGGCGGTTGCTTTTTCGTGGAGGCGAAATGATAGAGGCGCGTCTGCTTTGCGATGCCAGCGCACGTTAAAGAGCCCCAGGTGGTCTAAATTCCCAGGGCCCTCCACTACGTCGTGCCTCGTAATCATAGCGTGGTTTTGGCAACAGTAATTATTATAATCCTTAGGAATAGTTATAGCGATGGTAGCGTTCGTAAACTTGTGTCCGGTTCATTTTTGTCGATGGCAAATTATTTGCCTGAAGGGCAGCGTGAATTCTGTACCTAACAAATATCTGCCGCCGAAATGGCCCTATTGGGAGCGAGGACATACCGTGGCGCCGCCACGCGGGAGAACCGGTGTGACGCGCAAAGTTGGATTGCTCCGACAGCACTGCCTTGCTCTGCACGGAGCTGCTTTGCGCGTCGCCCTCTTATTGTTGTTGCCGTTTATTTCAGCTAGACGATATCTGTAAAATACTGTTGTGGCTACGTTATTGATTCTTCAACAAGGTAATTAACTCTTCCGGAAAAAGAATATAGGTTCATTACAATGCAGTTTAGACACCGCGTCGACTGCTGTTGTCGTCTGCTATGGTCACCGGCGAGGATACCGCGCGTGCGCAGTCCGCTGGTTTTTTCCGGTGAGATAGCATTTTGATGAATGAAAATGAATGAAAAGTAAGCATCAAGATGGTTTTAGCGCGCGGTTGCGGTAAATACACATAGCTTTTGGCCGCAAGAAAGGCGTGCGACGTGTTTTTCGTGCAATTCATTCATTGTATGTTTGCATCAACAAAGGGGCCGCCGTTGACAAGAAGAAATCGAATTAGCAAATTTGTATTCATGCTGAACACGCATACCTCTATGCAGCGCGATGAGAGTGGTTCCTTCATTTTGCGGAAAGCAGCAGACATAGAGCTGCATTCAATCGCGACCTTTCTCACATGATTTAAGGTGTACACACGACATACGCACATGCGCGCCTCATTAAACCTTGTTATTTTCGAACATGAGGTTCACCTTAGGACGTTGTGGCTTGATCACAATTTAAATTCTCGCCAGTATGACCCCAAGGACTCTAGCCTGGAGCACAGTTGTTCGTTGCTTCTCTTTCTGTTGCTTATTTTTCCCGCGTATTCAAGACGGTCGTCACACGGCGATTTTCGATCGCGGTCGAGCCAGTTCATGGCTGCATTTTTCGACGAATGACTCCCGTCCGTATTTTGCACGAAGGGGCCAATAGCGATCGAAAATACAGCGTAAGACCGGACGTATTAGTTCACTCATTTGAATGCACTAGCAGAGACTCCGGAACGGGGGGGAGGGGGGCCGTACCCCCCCGCCCCTACCATTTTTCTAGAGGGAGCTCGCCCCCCCTCCTCCCACTTTCCAACCGTTTACGCTGAAATCAAAATTTTTTAGAAGAATTTTCAAGCTGGTGGTAGTTAAAAAAAACCCCAGGTGGTCGAAATTTCCCGAGTCCTCCACCACGGCGTCTCTCATAATCAAAGCTGGTTTTGGGACGTACGTTAAACGCCACAAATCAGTCAATCAATCAAGGTGGTGGTTCTGTGGTGCAGTGCTTTCCAAAACACTGGACCACACAGCCACGTGGGTTGCGCGGTGTGCCGCAGGTTTTCAGTACTTCCGAAAGTTCCAAACATTTTGAAATGTATACCAATGTGAAATAAGCGATGATGCAAATTTGTAAAATATTAAACGGCTAAAATGAATTAAAACAATAATTGATTTCATTAATATTATAGTAAATCATAATACATAATATGCATTTTAAATAAATTAGAATCGACAAATACTGAGAACAAAAATAATCAACGCAACATGCAAAGACGACAATAAGTGCCCCCCCCCCCCCCCCCCCCACACACACACACTCCGAAAAACGTTCCGGAGTCCCTTTGCACTAGTACGCTGCAAGGTGTAACTTATTGTGGTCTAAATGATTCAGTGAAACTATCAGTGTCCAGCATCTGCACCTTCATCGATAAGCCGTATGACACTCCGTGACTGCTGATAGAAGGAGAATCTGTGTTTGAAGCTGGCCACGTCGTCGTCTGCAGTGTAAAAGGAGAGAGAGAGAGAGAGAATATTTATTTTATTGATGAAGCCGGAGATGTTAGCCTGGTTAATGGCCTGGGTGTAAAAGGGGATGAAGTGATACTGGCTGGGTTCATTTTGCAGACGACGTCTTTAGAAAATAACAAGTTTCCAATAACTCCGAGCGCACTTTTCAGCTTTTGTGGTCGCTAGGTGTCCGCGAACGTGAAATAAACGCGAAGCGACGATGTTTGTAGATAAAAACGTTGGCGAATGGCCCTTGAAAGCGCGCGTGAACTGTTGTTGTTGTTGTTGTTGTTTTATGTGGTTTAACGTCCCAAAACCAGTTCTGATTATGAGAGACGCCGTAGTGGAGGGCTCCGGAAATTTCGACCACCTGGGGTTCTTTAACGTGCACTGACATCGCACAGCACACGGGCCTCGACATTTCGCCTCCATCGAAATGCAGCCGCCACGGCCGGGATTCGATCCCGCGACCCTCGGATCTGCAGCCGAGTACCTTAGCCACTAGACCACCGTGGCGGGGCCGCGCGTGAACTGCGTGAACCGTCCGCTTCGGCGGAGGCTCGGCGCGAGGTGGGATCGTGGGGTCACGTGATCCAACTTTGCACGTCAGAACGACCGCAGCGCCAGCCTCTCCAGTGGTGGCCCTCGCGCCCAATACTACCGGCTACACCGCTTAAACGAACTGACAAAAAAGAAATAATAAAGGCACCACGTGCAAATTCATCATACGCGCCAAGCAAGTATAACAAACAAGCAAGAAAAACAGCATTGCTGCGTGACCTGTTAGGGTGAACAAAACTGTACAGAGAGAAGGATTATACACTTTCTAACACAAGCACTTCATTGCTTGTTTTCTCTACCAAAACCTGTCTTGCTGAAGCAGCGTTGTTGCTACTTTTGCAGACGGTTCATGCGGTATATTTACGTAGCAGCAGGCTTCGTTACAGTGCTGTTGAAGGCAAGAGAGATAGACAAGTTTTTTTTTTTTTTGTAACTTTTGTTTTCGTATGAACAATAGTAACTGTACGCTAACGCATTCGCTAGCTAAAATATATACAATAATTACTGATAGTACGTAAACCTGTTGCCTGGATAAGTGCTGGTCTCCGTAACTGTTCCGTTCATTTCTTCACAGATGATTGAATGTGTTTACGCTTTTGACATTCTACACGTTGTAAATGTTTACTGTGGCTATATTGTTGCTCCCAGTGGTCTTAAGGCGCACTTCGCAAATGTGTGCTATTTAAGCGTGAGCCGCCATGAACTAAGTTTGCTTAAACGATTTCCACGAACTGGCATTTTCTGCTACATTTACGCTGCTTACATGATCGCTGGTATGATGTGACCTGGTAGTTATGTCTTGTATAGCCGCCCAGTACTGCTTTCCCGTCGACATCGCGCACAGTTAGTGAGCGACCGAATGTCAGTGCGACCATTATGAGAGCACACAAAATAGCGGGCGGGAATGCACAAACCGCGAGCTTGCCCTCGCTTTCTCCAGCATTCCGTATGGAACTGACAGAACAGGTCACACTTCTTAATGAAAAATACTGCCTCTGGTCGACTTGGAATCACAGGAATGACCGTTTTCCGTTGCGCAAGATGCCGTGAGGTGTATGCTATAGTACGTTGCGTACATAGGCGCAGGTTTGAAGCCTCTGCGGGACTCGCATGCAGTCAGCATGAGAAAGCGACGTAAACCTCACGCGACGCACACGCATACCTCGAACGGGGGCTGATGGCGCTCCCGCGTATACGGGATTTTTATGGACGCGACCGCCGCCCTGCAGGGACTTGAATAGTTCAGCACGTGGCAGCGCAGAATGCACGTATACGAACGATCTGCCCCGCTGACATCGTTAGGGCGCGGCTGAGCGTGGCGCCCCTCTGCAGCGATAACCTCGTTGGCCTCGCGTTATCGGTCCCGCCACCGCAGCGAGCGTGCTATATAATAACCGCGACTACGTCTTCTCGGCTGTGAAAGTTCTCTTCCTCAAAGCTGCACGCTACGTAGCCTTGCAGTGGCCTCGTGTCGGTTTGCTCGCGTGCTGTGCACCTCCTATCGCGTCGCTTCGACCACTTGCTCTGCCCTGCACGGTAACGCATAAGCGGGACAGTCCGTTATTGTCTGAGTTCTCCATTTAATTTTTTTTTTATCCTGCTTGGTCCCTGTGCAGCCGGCATGCGGACCAAGTGGTAGTGCACGTCGCAAATAATAAGCGAATAAAAGCGTCGCAAAACGGCGGCGCGCGCGTTTCGGAATTGGAGCAACGCGCGATTGCACAGAACGTATAGACCTGCATGGAAACCAACGATAAACTGATAACAATCTCAATAGCTCACGTTAACGTCGCAAAACTGCATTCGGGGCTGTGAGGGAGCACACTAGTGAACGATCAATATACATTTAAAATTTGGAGATTCAATATAGGCGTGTAAAATGTGAGAGCACGAGCGTTCTTTGCTTGCTGCTCGCACGTGCCTGGACGACGTGGCCGAGACTCGATCCCACGAGCCAGGACGACAGAGTATAGCGGAGCCAAACGGCGGTTAAAAGAAGAGGAAAATAGTGTAATGGTTGATTTGATGATTGATTGATTTGTGGGGTTTAACGTCCCAAAACAAGCTCTGATTATGAGAGACGCCGTAGTAGAGGTCTCCGGAAATTTCGACCACCTGCAGTTCTTTAACGTGCACTGACATCGCACAGCACACGGGCCTCAACATTTCGCCTCCATCGAAATGCAACCGCCGCGACCTTCGGATCTTCAGCTGAATGCCATAACCACTAGACCACCGTGGCGTGGCATAGTGTCTCTTTCTCTCAAGCACCTCAATTAGTGCATTCGTCGCGTGGTAGGCAGACGGCAGCTGTCGTATCGTCTGTGATACGCAAGGACATTTATTCCAGTTTTCTTTTGAGGACGGTATGGGGAAGCATGGGTTAAAGTTTGCACTACTGAAGCAGATTTCGGGATAAATTTAGTAGACCCTTACTGGAAACCTTCCATAGAACCTAACTCGCATCGGGCAATGACTTAGTTCAGAAAAGCGCGATTTTAATTTTCTCTCCTTGCGCAAATATTGGAACAAGCCTCACCAGAAGGTCGGTGTCATGGCAACAGGAAACGAATTCAGGCTCGCCAAAAGTGAACCTCTCAAGCTTGTGCTGGGGTCCTTCAAGGAGGAGGATATGGCGACAAAGAGGCACGCTTTGAAGCGCATATGCAGCAGGCTAAAATAGAAAATTATGAGGAAATGTAACTTTGTAAACAAAAAATAGAAGCGATAAGTTATGAATGGGCGAAACAACAGTGAAAAGGGGGGGGGGGGGGGGGGGGAGGCGGGGGGTAGTCGAGATGCTACATTTGGTAAGCGTGTTAAGCAAACATTAATCCCTTTATTTTCTAAGGAACGAAGCTTGCCATTCGAGTGTCTCAGTGAAGTTACGACAAAGTCTAACAAGTGAGAAAACCGAGAAAGCCGGGCGTGCCCGAAGCAATGACTGATTGTCGTTCCTATACGCACTTAATGTGTGGCCTATGACCGCTGCTATATTATTCGGGACCGCTAACGTTTGTGCAACAATTTGAGCAGAACTTCTCTTCTTTTATACGCATTTGCTTCTTACTTGCAAACACTGTGGTCTCTGCCAATTAGGAGACGACAGATAAAGCCTTATTATGGCGAATTATGCGCAGTCCAGAAACTATACAAGATAGAGAGTCCACCGCGAGCGAATGAAAATCGCTGCTTTGTATCGCGAGTGCACAGGTACGCTCGCGAGACGAAGCGGTTCATCTGTCATAGTCTTTCTTCCCTCAATTCTTTTGCTTTCTATATCTTGACGCATGTCAAAAATACTTTTATCGATGCTCTTCTGTTCACTTGCTGCGGCTCCGGTCGCTGCGACGCGTTCCCCTCTCGTTTGAGGACAGAGGGACGTCGGATGTCGCGTGCTGCCGCGCTAAAACGTCCGCGAATAACCCCAGAGCGCTAAGAAAAGAATAGATGCCTTTGACGAGAGTGCTCCCTACAAGTTGTCTGAGTGCCAACTGCTATTAGCGCCAAGCTTTCTAAACAGGGCATCCCTTCCCACAGTTGAGATTGCGGGCAGCGCTGATGCCAAGCGCATGCCTCGCCGAGCCCCGCACTGGGTGTGCGCGATAGCTGTCGGGCTTCGAGGGTCATCCTTTACTGCCTTGACGCGCTTCGCAGACAGCGGGCAGCGATATGTCGGGGCCAGTTCGCTTGAGACGGAACACCTGGCGGTAGCCGCTTGGATAGGCCCTGGCTCGCTCTGCAAGCGATGTGTCTATAGACCCTCCCCGAAAGGGAAGCACACAAGAGTTCGCAAGCATTCTTGGCCTGTGTTCACAGAACTATTCTCGCAGCATTCTCGGAGGTTTTAGTTTTGTAAGTGTTGTTTGCAATTGGCTCAGCCGCCTTGTCAGCCAAAATCACAGTTGGCTGACAGGTATTCTTCCGAATAGTTCCAACATAATAACTCTCGGAGATCCTTTCTTTCGTAAATTCTATTTGCTTTTAGGCCGGATGCGTTCGATAATATTCCCAGTACCGGGATTGGCTGAAAAAAAATTTTAGCCAATCACTATATTATTGTCGAAGCCGGGTCGCCAATGACAGAAAGCACTTATACGAAGGACGCGCTTTCTGGTTTAGACACTGAGCCCGTATTCGCAATATCTTCTAATGGTATGAACAGTCCTAAGAGAGTTTCAGCCAGTTGTGATGCAGTACACATTATTAACGAAGCCGGCCGAGCAATGACAAACTCACTTTCAAAAGAAGGGTTTTGTGAATTCGACCCTTGGTCCCTATCACAACTGGTGGAGGCCGTAGCCCTGGCCAGTGAGCAAGCGTCTTGGCCGAACTTTCAATTAATGCAGGTCTAGAGCAACTCGAACTAGAAGCAGCAAAGGTCTCATTGTGGTTCCACGGACGCGTCTACGCTTTGCGATTTCACGCGACCATGTCTACAGGATGCGGGCGACGTTATGCATCAGTGAAACCGGAAAAGCGCCGATCGATGATAGAAGGCACGTTTCGCAAGCTCTGCGCAAATTCGCAGCCTGGTCGTGCATGCCTAAAGTCGGATGGTAATGTCATTTTTTTATTTACTTTTTTTTTACGAATCGATGCATAAACTAACATATATGTCACAAATGCTGAAAGGCATTTCGCCGCATATTCGCCGCATATAGCCTGAATGAGTTGTCCGTAAAGGCACCATTGTCAATCGGACGCAGCATTCGCAAAGCATTTTTTTTTCGTAAACGCTGATTTACATTGCCCCGCCCTCTCGACTATGATATGCTGTCATCATATCTTTGGCTGGCATCTGTTCTTACGAACAGCTCTAAGGCACTGATTCGGGCATGCATTTCGATACTGGCGCTGAACTTTATTCATTTTCTAAAAGATGTTTAAATAATTTTCCCTTCGTAAACGATCATTAAAAAGCACTCGGTCCCGTGTTCACGTAATGTCGTCGCGCTAGCCTGTTCATAAAGGTAAAAATCAAAACTCACCGCCCAAGAGCGGCAATGACCATATTATTCGAGGTAGCCGATCAATCAGCGTTCCTATGAACCGAAAATATTGTGCTTAGTATAAGTGTTCTCGCTAATTTGCTACCCGCTTTCTCTGTTATATGTCCACGCATCAGGACTGGCTCGTACTTGCTGCTGCGAACCATCTCAGCACAGCAGCGTTTTTGTAAAGCGGGAATAGGAAATACCGTTATTGCGCATGCCTCTTTGTGTATCGCTCGAGCTCGCCCTTCGTGCGTGTCGCCCTTTCGCACACGCCTTGACAAGGAGCGCCGTCCAAAGAGACGAAGCAAACAGTCGCTCGATCGTTCCAGATTGCGGAACAAGACGAGCTCCGGACGGCACTCCATCTCACGTATCCTTGACCGCTGAACAGTGAATACACATCCGGCGATCCGCAAAGAGCAACCTACTGAGGGCACGCCGCGTATCTATTGGCTTTCATGTGCCCCATTCATGCGATTGCTGCCACAAGGCACGCGCTGCAGAGACGCCTCTCTGTGTGCTTGATCAGCCGGGCACGACAGGGCATTGTCAGGTCATAGAGTTGTTCGTAAAATAAAAGCTTATCCTATCGCTATGCCGGATAAGTAAAGTAAGGGTGGCCGGGCATTGAGGAGGGCCGTTTACTTTGTAAACTTGGGCGCCTGGTTTTGTTTGTTTGTTTGTTTGTTTGTTTGTTTGTTTGTTTGTTTGTTTGTTTGTCTATTGTTTGTTTGTTTGTTTGTTTGTTTGTTTGTTTGTTTGTTTGTTTGTTTGTTTGTTTGTTTCTTTGTTTGCATTGGGCAAGCATTAGTGCCGAAATATTGCTAAGTGTCTATAGCAAAAACGCCCACAACCTTCTAGTGGTTTATACTGTAAATACTTGTCGTCGTCCGTGCCTCAGTAACACCTTCCTAGATTAATAAACGTTGCTGAATGTCCTGCATCTCTCCTTTGGCGATAATCGAGATTTATATCTAGCTGGTGCACTTCCCACCTCATTCAAGTTTAAGTTCAAGTTTATTAAAAGAATCGCAGAACACAATACATATATCAAGATGCAACATTTTCAGAAGGATGCCCAGAAGTAAAAACTGTGGGAGGGCCTCCTATCAGAAATGGACAAAAGAAAAGTAATAGTAAGCACAGGGAATAATTGAATACACGTTCACAAATATAATAGAAAAATAAACCTCAATATTTGCAACACAAAAACCAATTGATAGATGACTTAATGGGATGAAAGCAGGTATGTTCAAAAACAACATAGCACACGGCAACACATCAATAAAGGCAATGCAAGGACGGAGTGGTGTACTAATAAAGTGATGAGAGCACGTACGTTTTCAAAGATCGTCGAAACTCGTTTAATGATAATATCTTTAATTCAGAGTTGAGAGCGTTCCAAATGTAAATTGCGCTGAAACAGGCAGTTTGTTTGCCGTAATTCGTAGAGACTTTAGGCAGCAGAAAATTATTTGACAGGGCAAACCTGGTCCTATTCTTATTAATAAATTGATCAATTGGAAAGGCATCAACAGAAACTAGGTGGTTGATGACTTTATGCAGCAAGACCATCAGGCTAGCTTTGCATGTGCAAACAACAGGCAGTACACTCAATTCTAGAAATAGGGGCTTGGATGATGAACATCTTTATGCAGATTATAAGATTGTCCAGATTATGCGTATTATAAGATTGCGTGTGTTCAGCATAAGAAGTTTACATGCGCGTGCATACATGTTCCAGTAGTATCCTCTGCATTTAGCAATTTGCTGAAGAGTATTCTCTCTCTCTCTCTCTCTCTCTCTCTCTCTCTCTCTCTCTCTCTCTCTCTCTCTCACACACACACACACACACACACACACACACACACACACACACACACACACCTGCTAAATACGTGTCGAAGTATGAGCATCAAAAATGTAAACGATTGCACCGTCCAAAACACAGCGCAGCAGGTTCTTATTTCTTCTTTGTGCCGATCGGCGCGTTTTCCGCGACCACGCACTCTGCAGCGCGTGGTCGCGCACTAACACTTTCCAGTTACTCGTGAGAGTGACGCCGACTGGGAGCAGCCACAGTGAACGTATTCGATGTTTAGAGGATCTAATCGCAGCGTCTCTGAGGTCGATTCAGCGTTATGTCATAACTAAAGGAAACAGTGACTCCAACACACGTTCTTGCGGACTCGCCCTGACATATACATCGGACGCCAGAGAAGTGTGAAAGAAAACGAACACGAAAACAAGTTTTTAAGAAAAGAAATAATTCTTAGACCGCAAGAAATAGTTCCCCTCGTTTGCTCCCTCTCCTGCTATTTTGTTTTTGTTTTTCCCCTCGGGCATCCATTCTTTGGAACTTCGAAAACGCAGAGTCATGCGTGTGCGGCCCCTCTCACGCGCGCATACACCACTTCCCCGCGCCCCTATACTGGCGCGGCGTGCGCGCTAAAGCGACGCCGCTCCTTGAAAGCCCTTTTGACGCGGCCGGCGAGCTGCGCGAATTCCACGCATCCCAAGCGAGGCGCCCGGCTACGGAGTTTATCAGAGCGCGATGAGGTGGAGGCAGCGGGGGCGCGCTCCGTATAGCAGCGAGCTCGCGCACGCAGCTCTCACGGCTTGCCTCGTTGCATCGGGAGGCAGCTCGGGGCTCTGGCCAACAGCGGGCGAACGCGAAAGTGGTTTAGAAATCGCCTCCGCTTCCGCTGCGAAGTGCTGCGCCGCCGTCACTACGCAGAGAAAGGCTGCAGGCAGTGAAAGCAGCAACGGGATGGGGTGAAAGGCGCTTGAAGGCTAATAAAGCTGGCGGCGAGATTGCAGGAAAGGTAATGAGAGAGAGAGAGAAAGAAGGAGGAGGCATGCATCCGTGCGTGATAAGTGGCCTGCCTTCCTTGCCTCAAACCCCCCGCCCCCTTTTTTTTTTTCAAATACACACGCACAGACACTCCCCCGAGTTATAAGTGATGCCGCGCGCCAACATTTCCTCGTGACGGTGAGCGATCACACGCAGTTCGTCCCGCTCCCTGGAAATGCTGCACTCGCTGGCCGAATGAAATATGCAGCGGCCCGGTCATTAGAGAGGCTTAAACCTCGGAGCCTCGATTTATGCTTTGCATATTCTCGAAAGCGACGCAGATTCGAAAGAACGATGAAGCAGAGTCAGTCCGTGGCGCGTCTAATACAAGAATGAAGATTTAGCTACAATATCACGCAAGCCCTGGAAGCAGCTTCGTCGAAATTAAAGAGAGATAGAGAGAGAGGGGGGGAATAAAGAATAGCAATGTATCTATCTGGCATCGCTCCGTCGGCGTAATTTATTGTGTGTGCATGTGAGCTTCATTTTGAGCTGTAATACCCGTTTGGTAAGCTGCCGCGCCGCTTTGATCGACCCCTCGTTCACGATTCTCAGTCTTTGAAAAATGCGTTTGCCATCCTTAACGGTGGTTTCCCTATCTCTAATTAATTTTTTGTATTGCGATTACACGCACACGTCAGGGTTATTTTCTTTTTCCCCTCCTCCTTTCGTTTTTACTCGCGGCCCCAGGATCTCACGCAAGCTTAGGTTCACTGTGAGATATGAAAGTGGGATCCATATAGCCGAGTTCGTTGTGTATGTGCATAACGTATAGCCCACCCTTGACACGCGACTGTCTCCTCGCTACTTTGCGGGTATGTGTGTGTTCTTGCTTCTCCGTTCCCGAATTACGCCCTATTCTCGGCGCTTCCTTGCTGCGCATCTTTTTTTTTTTTTTTCATGTCCTCCCGCCGTTGGTGCTAACAACGCGAAGCACGCATGCATAAGTGGCAGATCATCAGGCATTCCATATTTCTGAATATGCTCACGCGCGAACGACTAGACAGGTTTTATGTTTGAGAGGAAAGGCGTTCGCTCAAAGGTAGGGCTTAATTCATTTGCCGCGGAATTCGAATTCCAGCGATAGTCAGACTTTTCATCTCTCAAAGCAACACCTGAGCAACGCTCGCATACTTGAGATTATGCTATGCGCATGTACGTTGGCAGCGCGACGTTCTGAAGTTGCAGTACACGGCCTCTCTCTTTATAGCTTGTTTTTTTTTTGTTTATTTATTTCTGCCTTTTTTTATTTTTTATTCATATATTCTTAGTAGCACTTCCAGTAAGGCCCGTTGGTTGTTTTCCTCGACGTCTTGTTCTACATTTACTTATCCTTCTGAGGCACTGTCATTGCGACCTCGAGACTAAACTACGGATGCATGCGCTGTGAGAATGAAGCGCACCTGTACATGGGTCACATATATACGATGCCGCTCTTTCGCGTCTACTTCATCGCGCTCTCTATGGACCTTGTATATATATGGAGCATGCATTCCACACAGTTGCCACTCTAAGCGCAGCTACGTCGCTCAATGAATTACGACCACCGCGTTGCTGTATCCTGCGCCATGATGTGGGCGTGCCAAGGCAACGTCTGAGATGCACGCCCCATACAGCGAAAGCCTTTTTCACTACATTGCAACGTGCCAGTCGCGGTGATTTGTTAATTGACCGAGATACCACAAAACTTTCCGTTCGTAAAAACTGTTTTTGTCAATGACTGATAGCCTTCGCGTCCACCAAGGTTATGTTGATTTTCCTCATCCCGATTCAATAGGGTTTGTTCTTATACGAACCCGCCAAGCAAACGAAATGCTTTTAAGGTGCGTTTTCAAATAGCTAGCTTTTCTTTGCTTTTTTCTCGTGCATATTCGTTTGTAAGGAGAGCGAAATGTTGGGTATTTATTATCAGCGAAGGCGTTGTGACAACTAGAAATTTAGTTATGAACGTAAAGCTTCGCGAATTCCGCGCCTGCACCCGGAATATAAAAGGAATTTCAGGAGCTTTAATGAGATGAAATTCAAAAACAAACACTTCTCCGAGTTGCAAGAGCAGTTTATGGAAAGCTAATCCTTTAATTTCACCAGTGTTAAACCTGTATGATTAATATTCCGACATTAGAAAGTTGAAAGGAGGTACAACGTACGGCTCTTGCATTTTTGTCAATCAGACAAAAATCTTGCAGAGGATAAACTAATTCAACCTAATTTTTCGTCTTCGATAAAATACGGCCGATGGTTGCAGCGCGACGTGTTCGCTCACAAGTGGCACCAGCTTTCTTTCTTAGCTCTGTCTCGCCTCAGTTCCGCTGAACTTCCAACTAAGGTATTTAAAAAAAGAAGAAGAAATAGTGTGAGGAAACGAAGCAATGTTGAGGGACGCAGAAGAACCAGCACGTGTCGACGTTCTATGAGCAACAGGGGGTCGTGCAATCTCTTTTCGTCGTGAATGAATTTTTCGACGCTCTCGGGCCTGCGAACACTGCGCGACAGCTCCATTTTACGAACACATCGCCCCCATTCCAAGAGCGCCGACTCTTGCTGCAGTTTCCATATACGCGTTTCAAAGCTGCGCATTTCAAAGCGTTTCAAACGCGTAGCGTTCAAAGCTACGCGTTTCAAAGCTGCGCCTCCCTGCGCCACAAACTGCGTCGCTGACGTTTACGTGCTATGAGTGATCGCCGTTTATACGTGGCAAGCAAAGGGAACCGAGTCGACTTGCCCTCACGCGGCTCGTCCACAGCTGCTGCTTCATGCTAGTATAGGTGCGTCGCACTCGATCTCCGTGATCGCTGCCCGAGAGAGGCGTGACACGCTTCGCAGCTGTGCGTTCCTGTTGCTGCGCCTTCTGTCTCCGTAGCGTTTGCTCCGCAGCTTGGATAGTGTTTGGACCGAGCTCTAAAACGCGTTGCGGCCGTTCAATCTTATTTTGCCCATCGTTCGTCAAGAACAGTCCACGGCGACAGTCTATATGCGGTGACAAATCAAAACCCTGCCTCTGACTTTTGAATCAAATAGTGTTTTTTTTTTTCTTTTGATGCTTGGCGTAATAAATGGGAGACTATAGGAAAGCGGAGCTTCGAGCCAACGCCCTCCGTGTGTGCTTCATCTTATCAAAAAAAAAAAAAAATGAAGAAGAAGAAATGATCACGAGTGATTATGTGTGGTTGTTCTCGACAAACTCTCATAGAGGTAGATATGGAAAGCAACTTGTCTCGGAGTGCGGGCGTTGTGTATTGCAACGTTTAAGGTTAATATTATAGTAACGGAAGGCTTCGAATGAATGATGTACAGCTTCCGATATAGTGAGCACTCACACAGCGTGAGCTCCGGGTATGTCCCGTTAAGTACATAGGTATACTCGAGGACACTTGCACATATATACAAAACTGTGGCAGCAATGTGCTTGAGATTGCGTTTGCTCCGTCTGCTGTAAGTCAGTATAGGTCGAGGCAATTTGCTTTGATCCTGCCATGGACTGTCGGGCAGACAGTGTGCACGCATTTGTGGTTAGCGCACTTTAAGATATTTAAAAACGGCTTCTCTCATAGGTTATCGAAGCCCTTTGTTAGTGTTGGGGAAACCCCGTGGCAAATGATGTCTACAAAAGCCTTAACTATGCACTTCGCGAAAAGATGCTCGATCGCGCAGGGAAGGCAAAACGCACCTCATTATAGTTCCATGGACAGCAGGATACAAACACACACACTCACGAAACGACTTGTTAGAAAGTGCACCTGTCGCTTAGTGCGGTAAGGTTATCGCTGGATCCGGTTTGTAGGACAAGCCCTTGAGAAAAATTACGGTTTTCGGTCAATGCGTAGACGTCGAATCAAGGTAACGTCTGTCAGCCGTTGTTTGTGGCTTCGAAAGACACAGACAAGGTATGTTGTCTGTCGTGTTTAAAAACAAGCACAAGTTCCACGACAATGGCATTAAAGGGCCTCACATCGCTAACGGTGAACCATTAAAGACGGTATCTGCGCAGTAACTTGATGCAGCATGCAGATTATACGTACATTGCTTTTTTCGTTGTTCGCGGCTAGTAATATGATCTGTAAGTGCTACAATAACCAACTTGTTCAGCCTCCCACTTTCCGCGGCAGAGATTTGATCGAGGCAGAGTGTAAACGCACATGCCCGACGGCGCTTGCGAGTTTCCCCTTCCACGCTTCATTATTCGCTCGTCGGCCATGTAGTTTGCGCTGGCTGCGCTCGCGTGAGATTAGTGGGTCAAGTCCGACGCGGCCGCGTTCGCAATCCTGATCTATGAGACGTGCTCAGACGTGGCCTCGGGCGTGCTCTACATGTCGAATAAAGACAAAGAAAAAGAGGGCAGCTCCCTTCTTCTGTTTGCTGGGTTTCACGGCTATTCAATCGCGTGTCACACGCACACCGACAGGATGCTCTCACGTGTTTACTACTGCTCTAGCTGTTGAACTTTCCTTTTGAAGTTTCCTTAACATTGTGTGCCTCTACCTTTCTGTCCGTCGTCGTCGTCGTCGTCGTCGTCGTCGTCGTTGTTGTTGTTGTTGTTGTTGTTGTTGTTGTTGTTGTTGTTGTTGTTGTTGTTGTTGTTGTTGTTGTTGTTTCGAGAACGCTCTTCTCCGCTACCAGTTCGATAGAAGGAAAGACCCGCCTCGATCCTCCTTTCTAGATGATTTACAGCAGGTGATAGATACTCTTACGCGGTATCTAGACGGGCCTGTGCGAACGGCTTTGACTCGTGGTGCAATCCCACGTGAGTCAGCCAATTCACCCCTAATTTCCCTCCTTCCTACCTCTCTCTCCTATCTTTATGTTCCTCTTTCCCATTCCCCAGCATAGAGTAGCTAACTGGACACCTTTCTGGCTAACCTTCCTGCTTCGCCCCGCCACGGTGGTCTAGTGGCTATGGTACTCGGCTGCAGATCCGAGGGTCGCGGGATCGAATCCCGGCCGCGGCGGCTGCATTTCGATGGAGGCGAAATGTTGAGGCCCGTGTGCTGTGCGATGTCAGTGCACGCTAAAGAACCCCAGGTGGTCGAAATTTCCGGAGACCTCCACTACGGCGTCTCTCATAATCAGAACTGGTTTTGGGACGTTAAACCCCACAAATCAATCAATCAATCAACCTTCCTGCTTCCTATACCTTTAAAGTTTCGTTCCTTCCTTCCTAGTGCAGAGGGAGCTCTCCCAGATAATATAGCAGCAGGCTTCATGGAGTGACTTCGCTGGAGCTTCATACGATTTACGTTATAGCGCAAACATCAAGAATAAGGTCCGACCAATGGTGCGCCCCGATTTCTGACCTGCTTATGGGCTTTTCGCTCTCCGATGATGTTAAAAACCCTGTGTTAAGAAAGAGGTCTGCTGACGACAGCCTGTGACTGTATTTGAGGAGGGCCACAAGAACATGCGGTTGTCTGTACAACCACTACATGGCTATTCCGGCATGCAAATCCACTCACCACCAAGAACCTGCTATGACGTCGCCCTCTGGATCCCCCTGCCCAGGAAAATGAGAAAGGTGTACGCCTCTGCTCTTACGTGTGGTTTAGAAAGCCCCAGCTTACGTCTTGTTCTGTTTTCTTGCTGTTGCCTTCTCCAGCTGGCTCCCTCGGCATATTCATTCATTCATTCATTCATTCATTCATCTGTTTGTTCCCAGTATGAAGTCACGATCAGGGATAGAAAAAAACTATGTAAATGCAGTTGAAGAACAAAGATTAGTGTGACATGAACGTACTTTGTGTTATGCGAAAAAAGAAATGGTGCTAGCCGCGCAGAACACCAAATTCCGATATATATATGGGACAACTAAAGAAACATAATGTTCCCAAAGGAAAGACAAAAGCTGTACTAACATTTGGGCGCAAATACTTAAGCCGTATATAGACAGCATGACAGGAAATGAGAGTGCGGCACTCTTTCCGACAACAGTGAACTGCAGCACACGTAGCTATCGAATAAAAAGTGCAATCGATGCTTGAAAACGAGGTAGTGATTCAGTTAAAAGGCCGTATAGCTTTGCTGGTATTACACACGGTGACCGCGTTAGGGAGACCTGAGTATAACCTTCCCCAAAGGGACAAATTCGTCTGCAACCAAGCTTCTCCTTCCGGCGAGGCTTGTCTGTTTAACTTGATTACGTGGTGTGAACTCCATATGACAAATGAAAAGGGACAAACAGATGTATAGAGCGGTAGAACAAGCTATCATTACTGCAGAAATTTTACCAGCGTCGGTATACAGTGCGTGTAAACATATCCGTTTAATGTAATGGCATCTTCTGGATTTATAATCAAGTTCAAAAGTGGCTGAAATGGATGTCCCCATTCTGTTCTGAAAGCAGCTGTGCTTTCACATTTGTTCGGTGTTCTATTTGCGTGGCAGTGAATTGGTGCTACGCACAAAGGGCGATATACTTCTTTCTCAAAAAATCACAGCATATCCACGGGGTGAATGATGATGCGTGGGCGAAGCTCCGGAGGGAATCATCGGTAAACCGTGAATCTTTCGCGTAAATCGCCCAGTCGATCATCATGTAAAGGCGTGAGAAACACTGTATTCGTACGCTGGGATCTCGCGTTTAAGGGGGATATGCTGTGCTAGAGCCAGGCCTGCGCGGAACTGCAGGACAGTGACAGCGTAAGCAGGAGGAGCTACTTTCTTAGAGGCCACTTTAAACGCTTGAGGAAACTAGTGCAAGTAGAAGTGGTAGGTATCTCCTGCGCCATAACTTATCATTTTGCCAACTAGGGAAGTACCCACTACGCCATAATTACCAGTGCCTCCGTAATGGGTTCAAAGCTACAAAGCACGCAGCTCTGTGTTCTTTCAAATGATGCCTCGACCTCGTTATACAATCCATTTTCGCGTCGTGTAGCGGTGTATTACTATTTTTCAACGTAACATTACGTTTGTTAATGCGATTCCGCGGGAGACATTATACCTGTTTAGGTCTTTTAGCGATAATTTTTCAACCACAGGCGTAGCTCATCAATAAAGAAAAAAAAAATAGGCGTAGCTCAGTGGTAGAACGCTCGACTGCCACGCCGAGAGCCTGGGTTCGAATCCAGGCAGAGGACTTTTCGGAATTTTTTTTTTATAAAAGTAGATGTGGCTACGTACATCACCAACAACGAACACCATGGGATGTACAGACCCACGCCCTAAGGAGCTTCGCCCCTAAAAAAAAACAAAAAAAAACAGGACCTTTAATATAAAAGGTTATTCCGGGAAAAAGAATGCAGACACGTGGCACTGCAGTTCCAGTAATGGGACTCTTTAAGCCACTGTTTTGATGACTCTTCTTTGCTCTCTGAGGACTAGAAACTGCCGTTCTCGTTTCGTGGGTCGCGCGCATGCTCCGAGGGGTTGTTCGAACCCATGGCTGTATACACAAGCGCCGCTCCCGGGCCATTTCCCGTCCTCCATCCTCACTGATCCGGCGTCATGACTCCCGCGAAAGACGCGACGACGCGGCGCCCCCCATCAATCTTGGTAAAAACTCTTCCCGGTCGTCACGTCCACTGTAAATCGATCGAAAAGCCATTGATCTCTATTACTCCTGTCACGCTGTGCGAGGGAGCGTTTCCTTTTTTTTCGCCTACAGTTGCTGGCCTTTCTCACACAGCCACATTACGGGATAAACTAATCGCCTGAAAAGCAACGCACTATATAGTGGCGGAAACCCAGTCCCTTGATTGGGCCCACAACGATGATCTATACGTTCTGCCTGTATACCGTGCCCAGTGTTTCGAGACGATGCAGCGATGGCGCAGCTAAGTGCGCTCTTATGACCGCTGGAGGTCACACGGGAATCTCGATTGCAGCTGACAGCCCTAAACCCTTTACGTACAGATCGTAAATATCGCTTTGATGGCGCACGTCCGAGAGAGACTGCTCCGAAGCGTCGCCGCAATGTTGTCGCTGGCATGGCCGCTGTGAACCGGAGCACGCAGATCCAGACTAAGGTGCGCCGTTTAAGATCCCCGGTACACTGGCGCTGCCGGTTTTTGCGTCTTTCTGCTTGTTATCGCTCACTGGATGAAAACTACAGTGTAATTACTTCAGCTCGTCAAGCTAAAACGAAAGCTCTTTGCTTTGTCCCCGTGTGTATAGTGTATAGAATCCAGAGGAACGAGGTTCTTGCAGCTCTTACACCGTTTTTATTCTCAATTCTTCAAAATGGTGGCCCTCTAGCCTCAAATAGGGCATACGACATGAAGTTGTCAAAACGGTGGGCATTTTCAGGAACGTTTGTTTGTTTGTTTGTTTGTTTGTTTGTTTGTTTGTTTGTTTGTTTGTTTGTTTGTTTGTTTGTTTGTTTGTTTGTTTGTTTGTTTGTTTGTTTGTTTGTTTGTTTGTTTGTTGCAACAGTTGGGCAGCTGGGACGTGTGGGAATCCACATTTGCGGCCGCAGCGACCGCTCTTTAAAAGTTCTGGAACGGTATTCACAAAAAATAACTTGCGCTATAAATGTTCGCAAGCCAAACTTTCAGCTAATCCTGGCGCTGGGCATCAGAATTAATGAAGCGGCTGGCCAATGGGAAGTTATACTAACGATCTGAAAACTTACTGAAGACGGCCACTTGTTGCTCTCATTATACCAAGAGACAAGATGCGCGAAGTTGACACCGCCAGTGAATCGAGATGTTTTTTGTCTCATAAGGACTATGTTCCTGAGTTTTTCTCAATTTCTTTGTTAATATAACCCCTTAAAACCGCTATTTTACGGCGAATAAGTGGTGTCCTGCGTCAGGATTACCTGAGATATTCTTTCACGAAAATATTTATCGTTACACGTTTTTGTGAATACGGATCCCCTGTTCTGCATGAATTATTAGGCTAGGAAGCGTTAGCAGCGGCTTGACAAAATGCGCTTCCGTGCTGTTCGGTATATGGCTCGTATTCATGAAAACGTCTTCCACTGGAATTGTTCGTGCGAGGATTATTTCAACCAATAATTATTATGGACATATCGTCGGCTAAGGTGTTCGAACAATGCCGAAGAGCACTCACGAAATAAAGACTCCGCAAACTCGACCCCCGGCGAGGAGGCAGAAACGCCGTAGAGTAACGCATTTGCATGCATGAGTAGCAGTGTTTTGCGCGCCTCTGCGTCCCCTGCCGTCGCCGCGAAACGGATTTTTATTTCTTGCCGCGTTACTGCCTTATCTTCCCAGTCATAAATCATTTCTTTCTTACGTGTGTCGAGTTTCTCCTATTGTGGCAGCACGCGCTGCGTTTCGAGCCGGCTGCCCGTAATTCTGAATGCGCCGCGGAGGAGAACGAAGCCATGGACGAGCGGCAGACGAGCTCGGCTGCGCACATCGGGCATCGACAAGGTTTCTCTCTTCTCTCTAGATACGCATCTCGTTCCCGGAAATCGCGACTCGCTTTCTCGGCAGCGACCCGCTGACGAAGAGAGTGGAGCTCACCTAATTCTTTCCGGAATATGAGAAGCCACGGGAGCACTCCTGAATACAAAGCGCCTGCCGACCGCCGCCCGTCGGCGACTGGAGTGCGGCAGTGGAGAGCTAGCTGCCACGTGGCGCTATTCGCGCGTCTCGCTGCTGTATAGTTGGCGCGAAATTGCGTTTCCTCGGGCGAACGTAACTTACGCCAAGAGAGCTCGGCGTTGCCGTGTGTAGTTAGCGGAGGAGGCGTGTGCTATATGTGTGAAATGAAGCCGCCAAATTCGTCGAAATATTCAACAGCATAGAAGACGGGACAAAAGTGCATGGCAATGTTTTAGCTGAGGAGAGCTGCCGCGTGATACATATACGTGGGTTCGTGGATTATGAAGTTATACGGGGTTTTGAGCCTAACTTTACACACGGTGAACACTCCCGCAGATGCTGTTTTGAATGCATATTTACATAATGATAAAGGTGCTGGACGAGCAAATTATCAAAGGACTAGCGGCGGGGAAAGGAGGGACGGGGGGGGGGGGGGGGGGGTGAGGGAGTAACAACGCACATCTGCAACCTCTGAAGGTAACACGGCTCCGCGTGCAAAGCCGTAGCGGAGGGTTCCGGAAACTCCGACCGCCTGGTGTTCTTTAACGTGCACTGGCCTCGCACATTGCACGGGCCTCTATAGCATTTCTGCCCGCTTCCTCGAAATGCTACCGCCGCGTCCCGGATCTAACAAGCATCTTTCGGGTCGGCAGCCTATCACCGTAACCACTGTACCAATGCGGTGCCTCGACATACTGGTGCCATTGCCCTAAGTTTTGCTCTCACGAAATTTAGTACGACACGTGAAATCTGGCCGTTGCTAAAGCCACCAGAAGGCGCAAATGACTTCTCGTCTGCATATTTTACACCTATATATCTTCGCCTTGAGAAGTATTTACGCGCCTAACCCACCCGAGGAAGCTTCCTTTCGTGTCCTGTAAAATAAACTGTCACCAAGCTACGAAGCACACAGTATACCGCGGGATTTTGTCTACGAATGCCTGGAATTATTAGTACCAGAGATGTCTTTCGATCATCTTTATTAATCAAGGTCGTTTGACCAGCATAGGGGAGCCCGCTGCGTTACACGTTCGCCGCTGCGCGCACGGCGCACATGCCAGCGCATCGCGTATACGTGCTTACCATTTTCCTTGGCACGAGCTATTATTCGGCTATAAACTCTCCTGCAGATAAAAATGGTATATAACTGTGGCTAGGTGCGTACAACTGGGGTGGTTATGGTGGCCGTTGAATATGAAGCCTATACTATACTCGCAAAAATAAGTATCTTAATATAGGCCAAGTCTACCTCTAAAACGTGAAAAAAAAAAAAAAGAGAGAGAGAGAGAGAATAAATAATACATAACAAAGAAGAAAAAGAACTTTAAATTTACAGAACGAGGGAGAAAGAGAGGGAGGGAAGGAGCGAGGGAGGGGCAGACAGGCGTGAAATGCATAAGGTGATGCCAAAATGAACGAAAAAATAAGAAAACAGCAGGGCGCGCAGAGGGGATGTAGCTGTTTCCATTTTCCAGTGCTCACACACACACACAAAAAAAAAGGGTTAATAATCAGTGTCGTCAGCATCTGCAGAGAAGGACATTCTTACGCCCGACGTGCATGCTGTCTTTACGCCTTGTCAGAAACAAATTGCGTCCGCAACGCCGCACGGCCGTCCTGACATAGCGGCACGCGTGATTGTTCGCGAGCGGCGTTCTTTCTTTCGCACGCGTCAGAGAAACGGTGACATTTTGATTCACAGCAATAAAGGGCACCGGGGGACGGACCCAAGCAGCGAAAATGTAAACAGAGGCGTGGTACTACAGCAGCGGCTGCCGCTTGGCCGGAGCCCAAAAGGCCGGAATGAAATGCCGGGCAACGCCGGCGGTGCGACAGAACTCGGGCTTCCGCAGTAAACGGTGCTCCCGGGAGGGGAGGGGAGGGGAGGGGGGGGGACACACGGCGTGCAGTCGTAAAGGGACCCCGGCAGTCTTTTGTCCTTCTCTTTACTAAACGCTGAGCCAGGAGACACTCCTTATTTCTGTCCCTTAGAAGACTCGATTCTCAGCCCTCAAACTACACGCTGGCTCTCTCTTTTTTTTTTTTTTTTCCTGGCGTGTGGTGAGCAAACCGGTGACCCTTGTTGCAAAGCGTCGCGCGTCCTGCTTGGCTGACCGTCATATTTCAGCTCGGAGCGACCCGTCTCGGGCCGTCTAGTCTTGCAGTGCGCAAGGTGCAGTGTGCGAGTCGACGTTCCAAGAAGCGGCGATAACCGAGTTGAACGGAGGTGATATATTTAGAGAGCCGGAAAAACAAATCAAAATAAAACCTAACTTGTGAAACACTGAAGTGCGAAGAAAAAAAGAAGGCGCGTCCTGTCTAAATAAGAAAATCGCTAGTTTTCGCTGCGAATGTCTCATCTTCATACGACAGCGTCTGCTCTGTGATATTAAGGCACTTCGTATATAGCACCTGAAGCGCTGACAGCTTAGGTGCTTATCGATTTGTCGCGGCCTTGAAATCGACAGGTATTTTACTTTCCTCGGCCGAACGTCTCTCGGCTTCGTGAAGTCCACTTCTGTAAGCTACGTCCCTTACGCTGCTGGGCGCCGCTGAAGTAAGCGAATGCGCGCTGTGGTGGTAGCTCGGAAACTACCACCACAAACGCCACCCACAGTGACATAGACGCCACAAATGCACTGACATCTGTTGATGACACTTGGTTCCAAACTTCGAAGCAATCATTTTATTGGAGAATACGAATGAGGAATTGCTTTCATGACGACTGGTTCTCTAATGTTAGAAATCATATCGCTTGCCCACCGTGTCTCGTTATAATGAACAGAAGCGCTATTGTAGCCCTTGACAATTACAATCGTTAAAAATAGTTTCCGCTGAACATTTCAGTGTGCCGTTACTGCCGACATCTGCACTAATATATACGAGGAGATCGGCAGTTGGTCAGAACGTGTGTCATGTGCCGGCATTGTGTTCCTCGCGAAGGGCATCCTCAGGGCAGTCTTAGCATTGAGAAACGGTATTTCTTGCAGGCCCTAAACGTGCATATGCATGGCAAAGGAATATGGAAGGGAAAAGGAAGGGGGGGGGGGGGGGGTTCTTTGTGGTTTTGTGTGGACGTGGTCGCGATATCATCCGTGTGCAGCCGGGCTTAACGAAATCAGCGTAACGATCGGCATTTGAGCGCCACTGAATGCCTTCGCCACGAAGGTCAGCTGACGCTACAGAAGCAGCTGTGTGTTTTCCGAGGCGCTTCCGCTCTCGCGTGCGGACGACCGCGGCATGACGTACAATCATTTTAAACCTCAAGCAGCTCTCCGTGCGTGTCTAAGCACGCGAGAAGAAAGGTGCGTCAGCTCGTTCGATGGAAAAGCCGACCACGCAACGGGCCACCGCGACCGCTTTGAGCGTTGTTCGCTACGCCCATTGCACCGCGAACAAGATCTGGTTCGTGTCTCTCGGAGTGTAGCATGCTCGGTCTCCGGATGGAACGAAAGATGCCGACACTTTCATTTATCGGCGAAGCGTGCGTTATAGATACGATTCGGTGACGCATGCAGGGCAGCTCCTCCGCGGAAGTGCCTAATGCCGACGTCGTGCATAATATATTCTATACTATACATTATGTATTGCATTCAGTAATTTTGCGCAAACGTTAGCGGAAACGTTCAGGGTCCATATGTTAAATCAATGTTCCCGCCGTTTGTAAGCGCATATACGCCAACCAATCTTTACGTTGGGCATACTATAAGTGAAACAGCCGGCCAATAGTAGGAGGCTCTCCCAAAAAGAAAAAAACACTCATGATTCGGCTTCAAGGTCGCTGCGTCCTATGCAAAACAAGAGGCTCGATGAAATAAACACATTAATGTGTTCTGTCGCCAATTCATCACGCATTTGTGTGCTTTTTTTTTTTTGTTCGCTCTTTCTCTCATTTTTTCCTTTTGTTTGCAATAAGTTGTGCTCGTAAAAAAAAAAGAAAAGGCATTCATGCGTATTTCTCGCCGCCGAAAGTGTGACGAATAAACACCTTACTGAGACTGCGCTCTTCGATCGCTAAAAGCGCAAACGGGAAAGAAAGGCTTTCTGATTGGTTGCCGACACAGGGCACATAGGTGAGGTGCCTCCACCGCCACGCCCTGGTGTTCCCATTACTTTTTCATTTCATTTTTCTTCGGTTGCAAAACAAAGATATAATATGTACAGACTGTAAGAAGTATGGCTGAAGCTTATCAGACACCCTTTCATTGTGGCCACCGTTGTCAATGGTTCGTTTGCGGCTGACGGCTGCTCGGCTGAGATCCTGCGACATGCATTTTACGAGCGAGGTCGGTATACACAGCTTCTTGGCCCGGGCCGCAGTATAGACGCAACATTGCCACACATGAGCTGCTATTTTCCGTATACGTGTGGACGCGTGCTTCTGACGTGCCGTGCGATCAGGTTGACTTTCGCTGGATTATTTCCGCCATTTTTGTCGCTCTCTGTGTCTTCCCTCCTAACTCTTTTTTTTTTTTTTTTTGCTTCATTTCGCAAGACAGTATTCGGCGTGGACGTTTTCGCAGAAGACGGTAATCCTGATGTGCATGTCAGCTACGTGCGCAGCTGAAGATGGAAACGGGCAGTGGAACTCGTCTGTGGCACGCGATTGTGGCGTCTATCGGAATCTCGCCATGAGCTAATGGAGTACTCGGGCCGTTCTCACCTGGCGTATAGTATAGGACGAAGTGAATGCCTCGCTTGCTTCGACGGGAACGTGCATAAGAGTGAACGGAAGAAGCTTCCAACGTTCGTATTAACTCCGGTATAGCAAACATTTCTGTTTCTGGCCGAAGCAGCTGCTGTTTCCTTATATTCCGCAGCGACTCGAACGGAGATGCCAAGTTTCGGTTAAACTTCTGACGCATGCCGAGAAAAGAAAAACGTTTGTTGTGTTTGCAGCGATGTGAACGCCGTCTAATATTACGCTATGGATCATAATTTAGTTCTCTTCGTATGCTAAACGATACTCGACTACAAGCTCTTGTTCCACTGAATCATCTATTCACCAAGATGCTATTCGCTTGTAGGAAACCACCCTGGAATGTCAATGAAGTGCATCTCTCAGTCGAAGTTGAGAATTGCATGGATGGGCACGCACACACACACAACACCTTATATATATATATATATATATATATATATATATATATATATATATATGCGTGCGTGTGTGTGTGTGTGTGCATGTAAAAGCTAATAAGCTTCATTCAGTGTGAAGTACAATTTATATTTTTAATGCAATCGCCGGATTTTACTAGGCTGGGCTTTCGTTCTGTTGATTTCCCCGCCTTCGTTTTCTCTTTATGGCACGCAGTCGTGTCTGCTCTGACGTATCCACTTTAAATGGAAGTTTCTAATAGCCTTACTATCTAGGCTTTTTCCGAGGTTTTACGCCCCAAAACCAGCTGTGATTATGAGAGACGCCGTAGTGGAGCGCTCCCCGGAAATATTTACCACTTCGGGTTCTTAAGGTGCACTGACATCGCACTGTAAACAAGGCCTCAACATTTCGCCTCCAACGAAATGCAGCCGCCGCTGCCGGGATTCGATCCAGCGACCCTCGGATCAGCAGCCGAGTGCCATAGCCACTAGACCACCGTGGCGGGGCTTGGCGTTAATGAAGCCTATGTTCGGTACGGCAGACCGATTGCATAAACGCATATAACGCACGAAGTAATGGAAGAGCGTTGCGCAAAACGGTGAAACTTATACAAACTAAACCCCCCCTTTTTTTTTGTCTGTTTATTTCATGCATGAAATGAACTATGCGGAAACGATTTAACTAACCATCCATTACACACTCTCTCATGCCTTCTCATATGACTCTATTTTTTGTTAAGCTATTATTGCTGTCAAAAACGGTATCGATTTCCCCGACATATGGCACTGACAGTGAGTACTAATCGATGAAGGAGTCGTGCGTTCTGATCTTTGGATCGAGGCCTTGTGCATCGTTCCGGTACGCCTGAAAACGAGCGTAACGGGTCAAAGAGTGGCGAGAGAGAGAGGGGTGTGGGTATCGGTTCTTGTCTCACAAGGTCGAGTGGTCCAGTGGTCACCTCGGCCGTGCTCTGGGCGGCAAGAAGAAAGAGAGGGCAGACAAAGTCGGCCAAACACTTTGCTGTCTCTATGAAACCCAATTTCTAGATTAGAAACACCCCACAAGTAGACGAGCACCATGTAGGCATATATCTCTGCACACATTGGAAAGATCGCCTATATTCCTGCAGCATCCAAATTCGATCAGAGTGCCTCCCGCGTACGGCGAGGATGCTGCACCTCGAGACCACAATGCACTGCGGTGCATACAGCCAAACGAAGTGAAAGTCGGCAGATACGCGGGTGGCCGTCCGCTGGATTCGCGGGTTTGCTCATCGTGGATGCTTCCTGTTTTCGTTCTCCTATTAGAACCTTGGCGAGTTGCCAGTATATCGTTGTCGGGAGTTTCCACGGTTACCGGACTCTCCCCTTTGCAACCGTGGTTAGCGTAACTTCCGCATGTGACGGCGCTATTTCGGCCTTGCGCACAAGGTGTATTCTCCGCGACTCTGCAGTCGATTGCATAGCGCTTGCTTCTGTACGGCTGGCGCTACTGTTCAGGCCTTTCAAACATTGCGTGGTGCGTCCGGCCTCGCTATTTTATTTATTTATTTATTTATTTATTTATTTATTTATTTATTTATTTATTTATTTATTTATTTATTTATTTATTTATTTATTTATTTCTACGAATTCACTAAGCTGTAGGCGTCACGCGCACGATTTCCGAGCGCTCAAGTTATACGGCGTCTCACTCTGGCCATCTCACCACGCACTTATCTGTGCGTACAAAGATATCAAGTTTGTGTGCACAGTGCACTAAATGTAGCGCGCAAAGGTATCACATGTTTGCGCATAAACCTCAGAAGAAGAGCTCTAACCTTTACTACGTACGGCGAAGTTCGAATAAGATTCTTATAATGAAGTTTGAAGAAGTTAAAATAGTGCCTGGCTGCAGGGTGCTTCTCCGAAATTCTAGAATCATTGATCATGCGCGAATGCTAAAACATTGTCACAGCGTTAGAACGCGTTTCTCTGCTGCCCACAAACGAATTTCACGTGATGAAGGCTGCGGCATGCAAGGCCGTGTACTTATTATGAATGTTCGACAAGGGCAAAAGGTTGTCTCGAGGGAAACCCATTCGATGCGTGATTTATTTATGAACACATCGAGTACGTTTCTTTTTCCTCACTACAACTTTTCAACGCTAAGACATGCTGCTTCTATTACATTTGCTAAAATAGATGTTCCGCCTGAGTCGTAACAAGTTCTACCGCCACCCAACTCATAACGCTGCATGCAAGAGCAGAGACGATCGAACTTGCAAGAACCTTGTGTGTCGTCAAGCATACCCTTCGCACGGCTGGCAGATAGCGTATGGCGCGTTTTCCAAAGTTATACCGTCCGTTGAGGGTCATATGCCTATCACCACTTTACTCTGAGCCGGCCAACTTTGCAGTGATCGATCACTGTGGTCGATCATAGTGGTCGATCATTCCGACAAACGAGCCTCGTTGTTTTCCCGGCCAGGGCGCGTATATAAGCGAGCCCGGAGGCCGGGAGAAGACGTGCCCATAGCGGTGGTGGCCACCGAATCGCTGGCCAATGCTGGGCCTTAAAATTCTCCCCCGAAATGGCTGCTACCATCGCGACCTGATGCACGAGTGAGACATCGTGGGAGACGAGCCGTGAGGTCGTTTCGGCAGAGCGCGCACCGTGGCTCAAGTTACCGCTGCATGAACCGGCGTTAGCCCCATCTTACTCATGTGTTTGACGCAGCTGCTATCTCACTGCTGGCCCACTTTGGGTGAGTGCCGTCGGAAAAATGTGCCGAGCTTAGACTGAATCTCGCGTATGTCGCCCGTGCGCACTCTGCATAACGTTGCTGTCTAAAAAGGGTGCTTTCGCGTGCTTGCTGAACCTGTGTGAAGGCGATCTGACGCCAAAATGCAGTAATCATCGTCCGACTCGTATGTGATGTCCATTTTCCAAAATATATGCCCCTTGAAAAAACGTTCACAATGGTTTCAACTCCGTGGCCTTGCACGCAGCAGCTTTAGCATTCGCGCATGCTCCATGATTCCTGTACTTGGGTGAAGCGCCTGCTGCCAAGTCTTCTTCAAACTTCGTCAAACTTCAGTATACGAACCTTCTTCAAACTTCAGTATGCAGATAAGGTTAGGATTTTCTTTTTTTTTTTCTTTTTTACGCAGGAAAAGAAGTAAAGGTCCATATCTAATAAAGATCTTTCCGCGCACCTCGCCGTAGAGACTTAGTCTAAACAACACAGAAAACATGTCATTATACTCGCGTCAACTTGCTGTTTGCGGCAACTGTGTTTTATTTCTTCTTAGTACTACAACATATGCATCAGTGCCCGGGCTCACAAAGCTTTGCGTTCGTAAATGCTGTTTGTGATTGATTGGCCTCCATTGCATAGCACGTTCATGTTCATACAGCACAGAAACAGTATTTCTTGTCATTTTCCCTCGCGAACACTTCTAACGTAAGATTTATTTTGTGACTATGTCTGTGACCCTGGACTCTCGAGCATGCGCATATTGTCCACACACGCACACACACACGCGCGCGCATGTGCGTGCGTGTGTGTGTGTGTGTGTGCGTGCGCGCGCGCACGCACGCGGCGTCCTTTCAGTCGGTTGCAGCAACGACACATTTGCACATGGAAAAGCAGGTTAGCGCGGAAAGAAACGGCATACCTATATAAGGCGAATATGGGCTGGAAACAGTTGGCAGGTTAAGACCGAAATTTAATAAAATGCAGCCCAACATGTCGTTTTAGGGGCGAAGCTCCTTAGGGTGTGGGTCGTTCCCTCCTCTGTAGTAGTAGTATGTATGTAGCCACCTCGCGCCGCCGGGAGGGTCGCGCTCTCCCTCGGTGCGTGCCTCCCGGCGCGCGAGCTCTCTCACTCTTCCATCTGCTGTCTTGTGAGAGAGAGAGAGCGAAAGGCGCGCGTTGACTATGGAAACGCTCTTTCTTCGATGAACGCGCTACCAGCTCGCAAAGACGGAGAACGCGCCCTCACCCGCGAGAGACAACGTTGACGCAGGCAGCGTCTTCTAGCAAGTTTCTTGATTGAAAAATACCGACTGCTCGCGCTGGAGAACCGTTCACCGGCCACCCATATATATATATATATATATATATATATATATATATATATATATATATATATATATATATATATATATATATATATATATATATATATATATATATAGGCACTGGATCTTGACTTGCAATGAAGTGCCGGTGGGAGATTTCACTTGTGCGTAGTTGAACCATAAGGATTCGTAGCGTGCGCGTTAACTAAATTAATACGGAACTCGGCACGATCTACGATGAACCTCCGAAGCTTCGCCCACTCATCATCATTCACACCGTGGATATGCTGTGGATTTTTTTTCTTTTCTCTCTTTCCTTTTTTTTTCTTTTTTTTTTTTGCATAAGTGCACGCAGTTTCATAACCGTAGTAATATATCGCAAAGTGCTCAGCTATTCTGACCCCAACAGAGGAGCATACGCAGCACTAGTAGAAACTGCGAAAGCTGTGGAAAAAAAACGAAGAAAGAAAACAGTAACTTTTCTCGTTCACATTGAAAAGGGAGTTAGCAGCGCTTCGGATGCTGACACATTTCGTTTTTCGACGCTCCAGCGCCGCGTCGTCTCTAGACTCCCGTTGTCAAGGGCATACACGCGTGCCACTTAGACAGCATGACACAAACATACATTCGTTCCCATTGTTTAGTACGTGCGACTCCAGTTGACTTTTGAAGCGCAGTTGTGGCTGTCTGAAAAGGAACTGCGGCTTGTCGCGTTTGACGTCGCTGCTGGCTCTGCAGGTTCGACAGGCGGGTCCTTTTGTTCGCTGCTGGAATCTAAACAGAAACCGCGCGTACGTCGTCAAACATTGGCTCCCCACTCGGCTCCCCGCTTGTGACAGCGGGCGGCATTGCGGCGTCTCTTTGAGGCCGGGATGTGTCTACCGAGCACATTGTTTGACCCGAAAGTGAGGCTCTGTCTGTCGCTGTGCTGGATTCGCTTTTAAGTATGTGCGATTCTTGCTGCTACGAATTTGTTGCATACAGCCCAGCGTGTGATATTTGTGCTGCGAGGCCGCAGAGTTTCTATTCCAGCAGTTTATGGTTTTGCGCAGAAACAGTTGTGTGGGATTGAATTTGTACGTGTACTATAGCATGGGCGACAAACATGATACACACGGCTGCAGAATTTCATCGTAGAATTATCACATATTGTGAAGAAAATACACCTCGCAGCGCAGAATAATGGAAACGTTAATCACACAAAAATGACGAATGCCGGAGTTTTCCTTCCGTTTCCCCGTTGCGATACCACTAAATGTCAAAATTTTCGTGCGGTCATGATTATGTGCCCTGTTAACGGCGTTCCTACGCTCGTTTGTTCCTGGGCGCATTGTATATATAGAGTGATTCCAAAGGGGTGGGCGCCATATGTTCTCTTTGTTTCATTTTTAAAAGACGAGGCTGTACGCGCTGTGTTCATTTGTTTTCACCTTATCGTTATGGTGCTTATTAAACTCAGCTGTCTACTCGCTCTTGCAAAGTGTGAACAGTAGACCGTGAAGCGCGTTTACAAAATAACGATAATAATCATTAAAAAAATGAAAGAAAGAAAAAGAAAGCAGAGGGAAGGACTGATTCTCTTTGCAATTATTCGGCAACAGGCAAAACTAGTGCTAAAAATTTAGTCTGGCATATCGTCAGAGAACGCGAACAGCCAACGTCAAAAAACACTTACGAGCTAGAAGCTTCGTGAATATATACCGTATATATGCATACGGGACCCCGCACCATTCCTCGTTGAATGTCCCGCCTGTCGTCGGCTCCAATTTCTTTTATCAGCAGTGATACGATCAGCGCCAGCTGTATAATTTGGTTCGCGTTCGTGCGTGAATTGAGAGTGGACGCGCGTGCACGGGAATTGGACCGTCTCCCTTTCGCCAATATCGCCCGCCGCACAAACAAAAGCTCTCTCCCTGGCTTTCATTTCGCTTGCCTCTTTCTTTCTTTCTTTCTTTCTTTCTTTCTTTCTTTCTTTCTTTTGTTTTTAACCAGCGAACAGTGGTGTCTTGATGAGGTGTTCGCGATTCCGAGCGCGTTTACGAGAGAAGCACCGACTTGGATAAAATGAAGAGGGCGCCCCAGGGGAGCTGCCATCTTGATTGAGGCTTGCGCAGTTTCTTCTCCGGAACGGCGCTCGACTCACTCAATTCGGTGCTGGCAATAATGGACGAAGGCAGTAACGGGTCGGTCGCATTAAGTTGGTTGGATGCGCAACTCCCCCTCCACACACACACACACACACACACACACACACACACACACACACACACACACACACACACACACACACACACACACACACACACACACACCGCTATAGCAGGATCTGCGATATACGTGTTGCGTTCTTCGTGAAACCCGCTTTCGTCGGGCTCATAACCCGAAAATTCGCCGCCTCATACACACTTTGTAGGCCCCGTGTAGTGGACGCCTCCACTCTATATAAGAGGCTTATCCAGCCGCAAAGACACACTGAACTTAGCGGAGATGTTAGTCTACCGTGCACTATGTCAGCGCTTGAGCGGACGAAGATGTGCGCGCCATCCGCGGTAAACAGTGCAGAGTGCGCGAACGAAAGCTCTCAGCGGGAAGGGCAGAAACTCGCGCGGACCGCTCGTCGCGCTCGAAATAGATGTCCTTCCTGTTAGCGAAGGTGCCGTTTCATTTGTTGCAATGTCTGTTGCGAACTCTCTTCTCGTGCTCTGTACGAAAACTTTAGATTTATAACGCAATGAAGCGTGGGAGCTTCGTCTGCCTGCTCGCTAGCGGCGAACCACGCCACGTAAGAGCATGGACTAACAGCCTGCGTCGGTGACGCGTTGTCTCGACACCAGTATGTACTGAAACGTTTAATATACGCTGCGCAAATAAATCTGAGGTGCCAAGGGCTATCGACGGTGTGGCATAGCAGCGGCGCAACCGGCACGATGCTTCGATTCGAGAGGAGGACAAACATTAATCTAGCCCGTGGTCCAACACGCTCCCACAACGGCGAAAGCACTTCACGCCGCTCCTTTTATTTCTGCGCTGTGCACGTTAAAAAAGAAAAAGAAAAAGGGAAAAAGTGGTGTCGCTTTCCTTTGTTTTTTCTATCGAGCTGCTTGCGGTGGAGCTGAGATTCGTTATATATGCGTTACATTTGCTCCTGTTCAGCAGGAATCCGCTCAATTACTTCGTTTGCATCTTGCCACATCCCCCCTCACCTTCATTTCCACATCCTATATTTCAGATTCTAAAATTCTGCATGCGAAGTTCTAGCGGCACTTTTGCGCTGCGGCGCCAAAAGCTGAGGGCGTATGTAGAATCAACGCCCAAACTGCGCACGAACCATCAGCACTTCATTTCGTAGCAGTCTTCGTTTTCCTTTTCTTCGTTTTTCTTTTTTTTTTGGGTAACGCTGGGAACAAGGAAAATAAGATGATAACGTGAAGAAGCAGCGGATTTCCAAGCGATAACAAATAAGGTTCGTGGAACCGCCTAAGCTTCTTTTTTTTTTATACCCCCTCCCCTCCTTTTCTTGCTAAGCGGTGGCGCAAACAAGTACCCATCTTACAATCATGAGCACCAGATTAACGCAGGAAAAAGAACGCTAAATCAATATCTCAGTGAGAATTCAAAGCAGAATAGTTGCTCACTTGGATATACCATGCGTGTTTTGCACACGCTAAAAGAAAATGTTATGAGCACTTGTGTAGACGTAATATACTTTGCTTATTTGGCAGTTATAACAGCGAAATTACCAAAAAAAATCGTAGTTACCTTAGCAAACTCGAAAAAGTGAAAAAGTGTGCAAACGCGGTATCAAGTATGCAGCGATGTAACAGATAAGTGTGACCAATCTGCTCGCTGCATTAAGGGTGGTATTAAACAGTTCGACAACTTGGAAATATATAAGACCTTGCATTTTGCAATTTTTCAAATACTACAAGTTCTCAGACTTACATTTACAAAGGAAATGTGTTCTTTTTTTTTTTTTTTCGTGTCCACTATCAAAAACTTCGTTCCAGGCGTCCCGCATTTCATTCTCTTCTTGTCCGTTTGTAACGTAATTTGTAGCGTTCTTTCATGAATAGCTACACCCGATGACGCATTCACTCAACTGAAATTGTTCTTCGCTAACAACAAGAAAGGAAAGCGCTCCTCCGCCTGAGCTGTACCTGGGTCTGAATGCATGAAGCTTTTCTTTTCTGTTGTAAGTGCCATTGACCAGATTAGCTTTGCCAATGACATGTTTAGCACCTCCATTGGCTGAAACTATTTTTCTCTTTCGAACAATTGAAACATAGAATTCTTTACGAGTACGGGCACCTAGTGCTCGCAGATAAAAAGAAATTGAGAAATATCAAAGGAATGTAAAAGCTTAAGGAAGTAAGATCGGCGATGTAAAGCCCTTCTTACTCCTGCCAAAGAAACCCCCCAAAAAATTCCGCCTGAAAAATGTTGAGTGCTTACCTCCGCATACATACGCCTGCGCGATGTCGTCCTGAACGGTAGGCACCATTCGTCGCATCTTCGATACATATCGCTATAAGTCTCAAAAACGTCGCATGTTTATCATATGTAGTTGTGTGTGTATGTGTATGTGTATGTGTGTGTGCGTGCGTGCGTACGTGTGTTCACCATATTTCCACAAAAAAAAAGAATGGTTGTTTAGCACATTCGCGTGAGAAAAATATTACATGTGTGTTGGTAAGCTCTCTCTCAAAGTTCGTCAGCGCACACTCAGAGGGTTGGAAGACCCTTCAGTGGAGATTGCTCCCAGCTTGCTGGAAAGAAAGAATGGCGTTCAGAAGAACGATTCTTCCTCCGATAGTCGTGTTGACGTGGCGGGCACGAAGTTCTTTCCTCGTTGCTTTTTTTTTATATAATTTAAAGACGAATATCGTAATTTCATCGATATCCTTGACCGAGCCAGTAAGCTCGGCTTAAAATGAGCACATGAAAAGAATAGCGAAACAGGAAAAGAAGCAGCGGTGTCGAGGCGTACCGGTTTTTCCCTCGAGTGAACGAGAAAAGAAAATGAAATCGATGGGTTCGAATAAAACAATCTGACACGCGTGCACTGCACGCACACAAAACTTTGCACTTGGCGCACAAGCAACACTATATATATATATATATATATATATATATATATATATATATATATATATATATATATATATATATATATATATATATATATATATATATATATATGTGTGTGTGTGTGTGTGTGTGTGTGTGTGTGTGTGTGTGTGTGTGTGTGTGTGTGTGTGTGTGTGTGTGTGTGTGTGTGTGTGTGTGTGGACCTTGCAGACGCCCTTTTGAACCTTGCTTCGCGCTTGATTAAAATGGCAGGGGCAACGTGAAGCGCCTTCTGGAAGCTAGGGCGTGTATGCGCATTGGAGCGTGTTGGTTTCCTTCAAAACTAGAGAAGGCGGGGAAATAAATATGCGATGCGAAAGCGGGACTCGCTTGCAGGTCGCCGAGCTTACTTCCATCCAAGCGTTGTCTTTGCCAAGCACCTTAGCATTTTGTTGCTTTATGGGACGTTGTTAATTGTCTTTTTATTAGAGGACCAAGATTTAATACATTTTTCTTTTCGACTTCACATTCTTTCGTTCGAGGACTTTACGTCATTGTCGATGATAAGTCTTGTGATACGGAGTGGCACGGGATCTGTGAACTGGCGCGAGAAAGCTTTCTTTCCTGTTTCGTTATTCCCCCCCCCTCTCTCTCTCTCTTCTTTCTTTCTTTCTTTTTTCGTGGTGGGACGGTAGTGGCGTTTTATGTAGAGCTGCTTTTGAAGGAAGCTGGCATAAGCAACGTTGCGTAAGCGCTGGTTGCCGGTGACAATAGACCCACCGTCGCGGAAAGGTCTAGGGCTCGCCAGTGTAGCTGCATTACTAAGGAGGGGAGAGGAGGGAGAGCTCTCTCTCTCTCTCTCTCCTTCATGCTCTGCTGCTGAGCACGAGGTTTGAGATCCACGCGCTGGCTTTACCCAAGCACGGGCGACGCGTGAAGATGCCTGTATAGCCAGATTTTGGTCTGCAACGTCTAATTAATTAATTGTTACGACAGCGCTCTACGGAACCCCGAAGCGACATTGCATGTAAAACTAATTAAGCTCTCTCACTTTACAACATTTCAACAAGTGGTTAACATGAAAATTTCTTGAGTGTGTCCCAAAAACAACGCGCGTTAAAAAAAATGAAAGGGATATCATAAAGAGAAATGCCACTTATCGTACATTTCTCATTCACGTCAAAGCAGAAACGTACAACGGCACAGGGAAACTGTGAAGTCAAGTAATACCAAGTGAAGTGCTGATATACCAGTGTGTGTGTGTGTGTGTGTGTGTGTGTGTGTGTGTGTGTGTGTGTGTGTGTGTGTGTGTGTGTGTGTGTGTGTGTGTGTGTGTGTGTGTGTGTGTGTGTGTGAGAGAGATGGACGACGATAGGAGACGTGCTCATGATGCTTGGAGAGCAGTGGCAGACCCGACTCACTGCCTGTATCATCCTCTTCTGCCACCAAGGCTGACTTGGCCTTAGACATCTCTGAGATGAAACATTTAATACGGATTGCGCTATAAGCACAACCCAAAATTTAGTTCATTGCTATGTCGTATGCATTCAAACCAGGCATAACTGAACAAAAACAAATATTTCAAGGAATATGGCTGTTTACTGCCGAGACCTTAGTGTTCCTCTATTTTAATATAGCTATTCACCTCACGCTTTTGTGACAAATTTCTATAAGCATATCCTCCTACTGTGTGCCTATAGGCAAGCTTTCGTGCACTTATTCGCACCAACGTATTACGAAAAAAAAATAATTTTTTTTCGTAGAGGAATATTTCAGACAGTCCTGATGCTGGACATAACAACAGCGAGGCTGCCTGGTCAATGGCAAAGAAGAAAAGTGCTTAAGTTCTGTGACTTCGTTTTTTTTTTTTTTATTTATCAGAGCCAAAACTGACAGTGTGGGTGCAGCACAAGCCAGTCATATGTGTTGAAAGCGGCGGAAGTTCCTGTCTGAAAGGGCGCTGTGATAGAATTATTCAATTGTGGATTCTGTTTACTGTACACATTAAACTGCCTCCACTTTTATATTTACAGTATTTTTTTTCTCGTTTATTCAGTTCCTCAGCAAGCGATGAGTCTGGTAGACAGCATTTTTTTTTTTTATGCTCACCTTAACGCGCAAGAAACATATTTGCGGAGTACAGTCACTCCGAAAGGGCGACAGAAAAGCTGCTGATCGCGCCTCGGGCTCGGCATTTATCAGAAATTTCTTGCTTCACTCTCTACGGAAGAAATTGCAGCCATTAGGGGCGCCGTTCCCACAACCTTGGAGCGGCGTGTCCGAGATGCTTTTGTATTCGAGGTTGCACATTGATAAAGCACTTTAGACTCCACGTACTTGAGCGTGTTTTCACTGCACTGAGTTCAACGTCACGTTTGGCAAAGTTCCCGGTTCCTGCTCTTTCTCTAAAGACCGTAAGATGTTCGGACCGAAGATGTCAGGACGGCGCCGATGGGTCACGGCTGTCACGCTCTTCAGTTCATTTCGCGCCGTTGCTTCTCGCACAAATGGCGTCCGCCCTCCAAATGTGTTCTCCATAGGTGTCTCCTTTATTATCTTCAGTTCTGCCGCTGGCAGACGCGTTCAAGTTGTTCTCATCTTCTCTGCGAGACGAGTGTTTTGACGCATGCATGGCCGGCCCTAAACGACCGCATGCGTACATCGCATGTTTTCCGTAAAGCTACGATCATCGTGCACATTCTCGGCGTGTCTTTTCAATACTCCGCTTGTCTTACTTCGCAACGGGACGTGTATAGTTTAGCAGTCACACACACGACATCGTTCCAAGCACGAGCTCTTTTTATTTGCCGGTGAGGACATTTTGCTAATGCTATACTATGCTGCTTTCCTATTTCCACTGCAGCAGCAGTTGTGTTCATCTTTTTTTTCTATTTTCGTTGAAGTTTCTTTCCTTCTTTTTCCCCTGTACAAATCGCAGGGCCCGTTTCTAGGTCATGGTTAAGTGGGCAGACCTCTTGGACGGCGGTTATAATCGCTGGCGCGTGACGGCCGTTCCTCTGAGCTGTGCAAAAGCTCGATTCGTCTAAACACGAGTCGAGTCTCACTATCGTGCTCTGGAACGCATCCTGCGAACATTAAGCTCTAGATGCCGGCTGTACGGCCTTCGGAGAGAGTTTCCGCCCTTGTATCAGGCTAAGAAAAGTAGATCGAGCCACGCTTTTGCGGGGAAGAAAAAGAAGCTCAATCGAATCTGCCTTTGAACGCATGCATCCCCTCCCACCTCATTCTTTTTTTCCCTCAGCCCGCTATTGCAAACGACCTCTCTCTCTCTCTCTCTCTCTCTCTCTCTCTCTCTCTCTCTCTCTCTCTCTCTCTTCTTTCTTTTTTTTTTTTCAGTAGATGGTCAGCTCTATCTTAGGAGGCTCACGCGCGCGAGATAGCAAAGTCGAACGATTACGAAAGACATTCGCCGTAAGCCGTAGAAATGAACTCCCCGCCCCTTTCACCATACAAGCATCCTTGCGCATGCTGAAAAACACTAGCTTATCTGTATGCTTTTTCAATTCCATCTATCTGTACGCATTTTCCATTTATTGATACACCTCGCCGATAGCGTTGCCTAATCATCGGTTCCCCATTTGTAAAGCGCCCTGACCACTGTAGAAATACGATAAGGTGCGCGGACAAGGGCACAACAGAAGACATAGACAACACGAACGCCGTCTTGTCTTCTCTTGTGTAGTGTCAGCACGCCCTGATTTTTTTTTTTTTTTTTTTGCATTATGAGCCGTTACCAACTAGCGCAGCCTTCTGTATTTCTATGCCTCACCGTATAGCAAGCCTCGCGTCTTTATTGGCACAGCAGTTACCGCGAATTCGTTCAGAAAAAAATAGAGTAATCCGAATGAATGCACCTCTCTCTCTCTAAGTCTTCCTTACGCGAATGAATGTGTGATCGCGGTACGCGCTAACACGTGGGCACAAAGTATGACAAGCCACTACGGTGCAGCGGCAAATACATTTTGCTCGATGTAGATTGCGTAGGAGATTTCTCGCAACGACGCTTTAACCATGAGCGCACTCAAATTGTTACGTGATAACGCGCGCACACGGCGTGGAGAGGAGGGGAGATAGGAGGGTACGAGCGCGCGTTATCGCACAGGCGGCGTGAGAGAATG